>CM058230.1:33312535-34018068 GCA_030180135.1 Orychophragmus violaceus
ACGCTTGCGCCCTCCCTTGCTTGGCCAACTCACGCGCCGCTTCGAGCTCACTCTCATTTTCTTTGGCCGCGAATGGGATTTCTGAAACCTCCGATTAGCAGCCGTTTTTTTTTGGCGAACGACTTCCTAGCTTCTTGAATTTCTTTTTTTACAGTTGGCAGCTTGCTTATTAACAACCAGTGGATCGAAGTCAAAGAAGAGAAATTTTATTTAGGAAATGCTAACGGGTTAATCACCCGGATGCTTAATAAGGGCGCAGAAACTCACTGTCTTAGAAGCATCATCATACATTGGATCGTCCTTACTCGGGTTGAGATGGATTTATTCCAAGACATGAGAAGGAATTTCGGCATCTTTGATGCTTGCCGTTTTTTATTTGGTTTGAGCCCCGACCCTTCAGCCCTTAATTCTATAATAGTCCCCTGCAATACTTGAGGGACCGTCACGGTTTTGTTAACTTTTCCCGTGTCGACGAAAATGCTATCCTCTTACGTTGGGTCCTTTCCATAAGCCCAATGATAATCCCCAACTAGGCCGAATTCGGGGAGAGCATGCGTTCCGCCCTCGCTAAGCCACGCGCCAATCGCCTCTACATCCAGTGCTAGCTTATGTTCCTCTTCCTCTGCTTGCCTCTTCACCTTAACTGCCGCCTTTTGTGGCTACTCGCCTTTCTTTTCTCACAATGAGACATAAGTCGAGACATGTATTGCGCTTTCTCGATTCTCTCCAAAGAAAACCTCTTCCAAAGAGATCCTTTGGCAGCTAACTTCTGAATAACCTCGGTCAAATTTGATGGGAATGACATAATGGGGTTGCAAGCTGTAAAAAAGAAAAAAGGGAAGTAGAGTTATAATTTAACAAACAATAGAGAAAGACGATCTGGATCCAAACGACGGAGTCGGCCACCAATTGTCCCAAAGTCTGCTTTCATTAAATTGGGACAATACCTCTCGACCGACTCCTCATCGAATAAGACATAGAAGAAATGATTCCTCTATTCAGGATTTGCTGCAAAAACCTGTAATGACAGTCCCGTTCGCTCTAGGATTGAGATAATACTCGTTATATTTTCGGGATTTTACCCACACCAATATGCTTCGTAAGTGCCAAACGCCAATCTCGATAAGGCACTTGTAGCTTCGAAACACATTCCAATCAAGTGCCGAATACCTCGAGGAGTGACTTGCGCGAGAGTTAGCCCTCGCCTCCGGAGGAAGGGAACTATCAACCCAGGAATCAGCAACCACAAGAAGCACAAATTAACAAAACTTTCGTACACGGTAAAATGATCAATTAGAGGAGAATAAGCTCGGTCACTAGACGTTGGGACTACAAAAGTGACTGCGTCAGAAATTTTAAATTTGCGACAAAGCTTCTCGATCGACTTTCTCGTAGACAAGGTTGAACCAGGAGGATTGGGGATCACTCTCTCCCTCTTCTTTTTCTTCACGGGATCGGAATTTTGCCCTCCGGAAAAATCATCCCAATAACATCTAGCTTCCTCCGGATCAATCAAGATATCTTCAAACTCTTCTTTAACCATATGTTCATCGACAGCGGAGAGAAACCACTCTCCGCCTAGGTAAATGCTCTCTGCTAGGACATGAAGCATTTCCTTCACAAAATGGTTCTCTTCCAAATCCTCTTGAAGAACATGGCTGATCAACAGAAGTTATAACTCGTTGTCAGAAATCACTTGACTATTTCGAAGAAGAAAGTTCTTCGTAGCGGAACCACGAAACATAACTGGTTGTGTCATTTAATTCTTCCCTCAAAAACCCAGTTGAACAGTAACAGAGAAGTGTGGAAGATCAAAAGCTCAAAAGTTCACCAAGAACACTCAAGAAGAATAAAGAACTTGAACAAAATTAAAAACAAAAAACTAGAGAGAGAAAAGGGAGAAAAGTTACCTTTGGGAGTTTTTGAAAGAGTGAAGGTGTGAAGAAGTGAGTGTACTGATCATGCTTCAAGAACTGTTTGTTTCGTATAAAATATGTGTTTCGTATAAATCGAGACACAAACAATGCCAGTGTACTGATCATGCTTCAAGAACGTCTTGCATACTTCATACTCGGACGATGCTGGTTCTTGCTTGGAGAACATTCTCTGTGCGTGCCTCATACTTGGGGGCTCAGATGATCGTTTACGTCCTACTCATTGCTAAACCTGATCGTACTGACTTGCTCGTGATCATGATATCTAATCAGCACACACACACCCGAGATCGTAGCGTACCCGGGAAGGATGAGCAATTGTCCTGCGAACAGATCTACTGGATGAATGCGTTAGCCTGCTTGGCTTGTAAACATCTTGCTTGACATCTCCGAAATCGATCAAGCTCCGCTTTTCGCGTGATGCTCTGCTCGGCGTAACATTCTTCATTTCGTTTGAACGCGGGCTCGATCGATTGCAGATTAGTATGGCGAGCACGTTCTGCTCAGATGGATCCTCCTCAGAAAAAGAGTCTACATGGTTTGCTCGACATCTTTCCGAATATGCTCGTCATCTCATCGAGTTCTGACGATTGCATACTGATCGGGTTGTCTGATCTCCACGATCATGTTCACTCGCTAGAGATCGACGAAACATGTTCTGCTTGGCACAACAATTTGACGCGAATCCCGAGCAGGACAAACCGATAGTACACATGATTTGTTGTGTGTTTTCCGATCCGATCGCGTAATGGATCCGTTCATGATCTACTCGGAGCTCATGCCGTGGAAAGTTAAACGTCCGATCAGAAACACGTCATCTTGACTTTTGGATAACTTCACTTTCGATCAACATTAAATATTACATGATGAGCTACTTTGGATTACATTCATTGACATGCGCTAAATAAATTATATGAAACACATATTTGGGCCAAAAATATGAGTTTCATAAGTTAGAGCTATTCTCTCGATCCATTCGGAAGATGATATTGACTTGCGAAAGGATAATAACAAAAGACGAGAAGATAAATCCAAGTAAGAAAAAGGTAAATACGAACAGAAAAAAATATAAATACAAAAAGGAAATTACGATAAAAGCAAATCTCCGAGAATTTTGCGGATGATTCTCCCAAACATTATGATCTCTATGAAGAATAACAGTCATAGATCATAAGAATGTACTAAGTGTAGGAGAGTCTCTGTTGTACTTAGAGGCTTTCTAGTCGTTTGGTTTGTTTCACCGAGGATCGGTTATTGATCCGGTTAGGTGATAGAACCGGTCATCTCGACTTGAAGCTAATCGTGTGGGCTGTACACGAGAAGCTCACTCCCTGGTTGGTCCATTTGTGTATAAGGCCCAATCAAGTGAGTGTCGTTGTTATCCGGTTGAAGCTGAGCTGTAAAGTTGTTACAGTCGCGATAACGGTAACACGGTCAAGCGAGAGAGAGACTAGAGAGAGAGAAACGGCGAGGAGTTGTTGCGACGGAGTTGGCCGTCGAGTTCTAGTGCATTCTTGCTGGGAATCCAGCTCCGGTGAGTATAGCTCTCTTCCACATCGGAAGAGGAGGTGAACACCGGGTCAACAAATTGTTGTGTTCTTCGTTCTCTGTTCTTGGTTGATTCGATTGTTAGTTCTAGGTTGTTAGTCATCGGAAATAGAATCGGAGTTTATCGGACTTAGGTTTAACAAAGTGGTATCAGAGCTCAGGTTGTGATACCTAAGTCTCGAGGATTCAAGGATGACGACAACAAAGACGAAGGTTGCGATCTTCGACGGTGAAGGAGATTTCGGGTTATGGAGGAAGAGGATGTTCGCAAGTCTAAGCGTTCAAGGTCTAAAGGATGTTCTCGTCGAGAAATCCTGCTCCAAGGAGGAATCAACGGAAGAGGAGACAGATCCATATCTCAAGAAGAAGAAACTCGAATTGGAAGATACGAGGCAAGAACGATGTGAGAAGGCTATGAATCTGATTTTTCTTGCCGTCAGTGATCAAGTTCTTAGGAAGCTTGATAAGTGTACAACAGCAGCTCAAACGTGGTCAACTTTGGAAAGGTTATACATGGTAAAGACTTTACCGAATAGAGTTCATGCTCAGCTTCTAGTATACTCTTTCAAGATGCAGGAATCAAAGACTATAGATCAAAACGTCGATGAATTCCTAAAGTTGATCGCAGATTTGAGCAATCTCAGTATAGAAGTTCCTGAAGAAGTTCAGGCTATACTATTTTTGAACTCGCTACCAAACAAGTATGATCCTCTGAAGGATACTCTCAAGTACAGTAGAGAAGTGATCAAGTTGGAGGATGTTACAAATGCTGCAAAATCCAAAGAAAGAGAGTTCAAGAACTCATCTTCATCCAGGTCAGAAGGAGAAGGTCATTTCGCCAGAGGAAGATCTCCTACTAAGGGTAACTACTCTGGTAAGAATAAGCACCACAAGTCAAGGTCCAAGTCTAAAGATGGAAAGAGGGTATGTTGGATCTGTGGTAAAGAGGGACACTTCAAGAAACAGTGTTTCAAGTGGATAGAAAGGAATAAGAAGACAGGACAGTCTCAAGAAAGGGGTGAGTCTGCTTTGGCTAGGGATGATGCTAAGGATCTAGTGGGACTTCTTGCATCAGAAGTGAACCTGACCATGAATGAGATTACAAAAGATGAGTGGATCTTAGACACTGGGTGTTCCTTTCATATGACATCAAGGAGGGAATACTTTATAGACCTGAAAGAAACGAGCAATGGAAGGGTAAGGATGGCAAACAACTCACTGTCAGAAATAAAAGGAATCGGATCAGTTAGGTTCCAGAACCCAGATGAGACTACCTTTACCCTTAGTGATGTGAGGTATATGCCTGATATCTCAAGAAACCTAATTTCCTTGGGAACTCTAGAAGAAAAAGGCTGTGAGTTCAAGGGAGGAAATGGAACTCTCAGAGTTATAAAGGGATGCACTGTATTCATGAAAGCACAGCGCAGAGAAACCTTGTATATCCTGAATGGTAAAGCTCAAGTAGCAGAAAGCAATACAGCAGAGACCAACAAGACTCAGAATGATCAGACAGTTATGGCACAGCAGGCTAGGACACATTGGCCAAAAGGCATTGGATGTTCTGAAGAAGAAAGGATGTTTCAAAGAAGCAAAGGTCTCAACACTGGAGTTCTGTGAAGATTGTGTTCTGGGAAAGACACAGAGGGTGAGCTTTGGTGCAGCACAACACACTACAAAGGAAAAGCTGGACTACATACACTCGGATCTTTGGGGTTCACCCAACGTACCACCAAGCTTAAGCAATTGTCAATATTTTATCTCCTTTACTGATGATTTTTCTAGAAAAGTGTGGATTTATTTTCTCAGGTCTAAAGATGAAGATTTCAAGCATTTCGTAGACTGGAAGAAGATGGTGGAAACACAATCAGAAAGGAAGGTGAAAAAGTTAAGAACTGATAATGGCTTAGAGTTTTGTAATCTTCAATTTGACAGGTTTTGCAAAGAAGAAGGGGTGGTGAGACACAAGACTTGTGCCTATACGCCACAACAGAATGGTGTAGCAGAGAGATTAAACAGGACTATAATGAACAAAGTCAGGAGCATGCTAAGTGAAAGTGGCCTAGAACAAAAGTTTTGGGCAGAGGCTGCTTCAACAGCCGTCTACTTGATCAACAGGTCACCCTCTTCTGTACTTGATTTTAAAGTACCAGAAGAGATTTGGAGTTCAGCTATGCCCTCTCTACATGATCTAAGGAAGTTTGGATGCGTAGTCTATGTGCACACAAGTGATGGGAAACTCAATCCAAGAGACAAGAAGGGAATATTTGATATACCATGGATTTTACCGGTTTTAACCATGGTATATGCCTTATTTATCGAGTCTTATGTTATGTTTTGGAGTCTTTTTAGTATGTTTACAGGTTTAGACACGTTTGGAGCATAATTGGAGTTATTGGAGCATTCTAGAGCATTTTGGAGATTTAACCCGAGAGATGGACTTCACTGTCGAATTCACAGACCTGCATCGATCGATACACCTGTGGCAACGATCGATGCAAGGTCGACGCAGACAATCTCGCAAGCGTTAATGAAGAATGAGGATTAATGCACTAAAGCCCAGAAAGCCCAGATATTTACACAGAAGCCCAAAACGTGTTTTAGCTATTATATAAGAGTTTTTAAGCCATTGTTTAGGCGACGCTTTACTTTAGTTTTATTTTATTTCAGAGAGCCTTAGGGGCTGATCTTGCTCTCGAAAGAGAGAGGATTTCGAACCCCTGTTGATTATTCTGTTTTATGATATTTGGTTTTCTACTTAAGATGTTTTCTGTTTCGATGAATATGTCTGAGTAGTTTACCTGTTAGGTTGAAGGATTCTCATTAGGGATTTCATGGAACTAAAGTTTAATTAATCTGTAGGGATTCATATCTGCTAGTTCTTTGTTTAGGTTGTTCTTAATGCTTAATCTGAAGTAGCTAATCAGAATTATGATGTTAGGTTGATTGATACAACGAGAGTTGGTTAATTAGCTAGAAAGAGCCTAGATGAGCAATTTGATCTACTCGCAAAGAGATTTGGTTTAGGGGAATTGTGAACATATCAAACCTGATCATTAATGCTAGTTTAATCTGTTAGTAATTGCAAAGAGATTTGGATTGCTGCACTTAGACTTAGAGAATTCTCGCAACGAGAGTTGGTGAATTCTATATCCGTGTTTGAGTTCTAGAACAGTTATTGATTAGATCCTGATTGATTGATTGCTTGTGTTCCTGATTTCCTGAGAACTCCTGAAACCTAACGCTTCGCTTCCTTGCTTACAAACTCGCCTGATTTACTTTTCTGCTTCACTTTTTAGTTTCTCATCATATTTACTTTCTCCTAGTTTAATCTTTTCTGTTCTTAATCTATCGTTGACCGGAGTCCCTGTGGATTCGATACCCTAAGTACTACAACTACATCACTGTCCACTTGCAGTTAGAATAGGGATAAAACTAGACCTATCAAGTTTTTGGCGCCGTTGCCGGGGACTCTTTTGAGTCCTCGATAGATTTGAACTTAGGGTTTAGACTAGTTTTTTCGTTTTTCCTTTTTGTTACTAATTTTTTTTCTTTTTCTGTTCTTGCGTTTCAGGTACGCCTGTAATCGCCTTGCATCGATCGACACGGTCCTGTGTGTCGATCGACACATCATCGCGCTTGCATCGATCGACGCTTCTCCTGCATCGATCGACACATATCGTAAGAAAGATGTGTGATTTCTTCAGTCCAGGGATTAACAGATCACAGATAGCTGGGTTGAAGAGTAAACTCGACTATCTGCACAGTCTTATACTTGAAAAGTATGGGCAAGAACCTCCTGCAGCCACTGCTTTTGAGACTAGGATGGAAACTATGATGGAGCAGTTATTGGAAAGACAGGAAGAGGAGAGAAACTACATAAATGGTTCTGGGTTTCAAGGAAACAGGTATGGAGATCAGCAAGGTAATTCTTATCAGACACCTCCCGCTGCTAGTGCTTTTGAGAGAAAGATGGAAGCCATGATGGAGCAGCTGCTAGAGAATCAGACCAAGTTTGTTGTGGACTTCGACAGGAAACTGGAAGCTATACATGAAAATCTGAGTGGGAAGCTTGCATACTTGAGCACACATTTGAAGAAGCTAGATGTTCAAGTTCAGCAGACAGCTGGAGCAATACAAAGGCAAAATGAAGCTAGAAGAGCTGAACAGTACAGATCCATCAAAGCTGTGACCTTAGGGGATGAGATTGAGTTGCTAGGTGAAGAAGATAGCATAATCTCGGATTTTCTGGATGAATATTGTCTGCCTGATACATGCATCGATCGACACCCCCTATGTGTCGGTCGACACGCCGTTCTGACGACAATTTCGAGTTCTTTCGAGAAACAGAATCGCCTTGCATCGATCGACACACATTATGCAACGATCGACACAGAACGCACACATGACCAGAAACCTGCAACAGTACCAGAACGAGCCTACGAGCCCCCTGTGCCGTATCCTAAGGTTCCCAAACCCTCCAAACAAGAGATAGGAGTGGCTAACTGCATAAAAGTGATAGATAAGAAGGTGAATGAAACACCAACAGTTGAAACTTTGCGAGTTCATGCAAAGAAGATGATCTCCACTGATGGTCATCTGAAAGAAGAAGTTAAGATTGGTGGAACTAAAGTATCTGATAGTGGAAAGAAGAAGATGGCAGTTCCTCTTGAACCTGCTCTAACATCTTCAGTACCTGCAACTGCTCATAAGCAGAAAGTCCCAAACATCAGATCTGCATTAAAGGTAAGGTACAAATCACCTAAGCTTAAACCTTCTGATCACATTGTTTTGAATGCAGGAAAACGCAGTAGACCGCCCAAGCTTCGCTCCCGCCCTGATTCTGATTTATCTTTCCTTGGGAAGCCTCATGATCATAATGCCTATACACCTCCTTGGATAAAGAGATACTTACAGAGACACTCAAAGTCTCTGTTGAAACCGCCATGAATCAAATTTCTTCCAATAGTCAAGCTAATGACTAAAAACAAGCGCTGAGTGGGAGGCAACCCACTGTTAGGTTTGATTTTGTTTTCATTTTTCGTTTTTGTTTTGCTATTTTGATTTTTCTGTTTAAGTGTGTTCAGAGGCGAGAGAAACAGGAATAATCGCATTGCATCGATCGACACACATTGTGCATCGGTCGATGCAGTTGCGATTTACGGTTAGCCAATTTGATTGCGATTCAGACACCGGTTATCTCAATAACCGCGAGCATATTCGCCTTGCATCGATCGACACCCTTGTGGCATCGATCGACACAGGGCGACGACAGGTAAGTAATCTGCAACTTTTCGGTTTGTTCTTCAATTTGATTATTTCTTTCACCGAGCTCATACTTTGATTACACTGGGGACAGTGTAGTTTAAGTGTGGGGGAGGAAGCTACTGACGCACGCTTTTGTTTTCTTAGTTTTTCGAAATTTGTTTTATTGAGTCAAAACTTGTATGAAACTATGATTTTTCGAGGAAACTTTTCGCTTGAACAGGAACTAAGTGACCATTGGACAGACCTGCAGAGCCTCTAAGACTGTTAGAAAACCCAGACACAGATCAGCCTACTGAGGACACCCACATCACTTCAGGTATCAGAGGATCCTTTTACTGACTTCACCTTAATACTGACTTAGATTTCTCACCTAAGGGCTTGGTATACTTTGTGTCGGATTCCCTTGTTAGTTCTGACACAGCCTGTAAACCTGTCCTATTTAGTTCCATTCTCCCCTTCCATAAAGTAAAAAAAAAAAAAAGATAATAAACTGAGGATGAGTTAGTAACTCCGAAGTGGTCACAGGAGTGGTAGAGACCCCTATTATCTCCTGTGCTATCCATGGAATGTGTCCAAAGTACACCCCTTAACGGGAAGAACACTGATAAAAAAAATAAAATGATACCCAATGTGGGAAAAATCAGTTGTTAAGGAAGGGAAAGAGAAGAAAGGGACTAGAGAAAGATAGTATGGTGGTCTAGAGCTGGTAAGGTAAGAACCCATGTGCCCTTTGATCGATACTCCTTAGGTGAGACCGCACTTAAATACTTGCAGAAGTCAGTAGGGTAAATTTGAATGCTTGAATGTGATTGTGGAGTTTACTTGGGACAGTTGCTAAGTGTGGGGGAAGTACATTGTGGTCTTGAGTTCTGTAGGAAAGTTTTCAGTGGCTTACTAAGTGAATGTGATTGTGAAAGTTCCTAGGACGAAATGAGTTTCTGTGTTTTCAAACTTCTTCTCTTATACTTTGGTTCTTTACTTGCTTGAGGACAAGCAAGAGCTAAGTGTGGGGGAGTTGATATACCATGGATTTTACCGGTTTTAACCATGGTATATGCCTTATTTATCGAGTCTTATGTTATGTTTTGGAGTCTTTTTAGTATGTTTACAGGTTTAGACACGTTTGGAGCATAATTGGAGTTATTGGAGCATTCTAGAGCATTTTGGAGATTTAACCCGAGAGATGGACTTCACTGTCGAATTCACAGACCTGCATCGATCGATACACCTGTGGCAACGATCGATGCAAGGTCGACGCAGACAATCTCGCAAGCGTTAATGAAGAATGAGGATTAATGCACTAAAGCCCAGAAAGCCCAGATATTTACACAGAAGCCCAAAACGTGTTTTAGCTATTATATAAGAGTTTTTAAGCCATTGTTTAGGCGACGCTTTACTTTAGTTTTATTTTATTTCAGAGAGCCTTAGGGGCTGATCTTGCTCTCGAAAGAGAGAGGATTTCGAACCCCTGTTGATTATTCTGTTTTATGATATTTGGTTTTCTACTTAAGATGTTTTCTGTTTCGATGAATATGTCTGAGTAGTTTACCTGTTAGGTTGAAGGATTCTCATTAGGGATTTCATGGAACTAAAGTTTAATTAATCTGTAGGGATTCATATCTGCTAGTTCTTTGTTTAGGTTGTTCTTAATGCTTAATCTGAAGTAGCTAATCAGAATTATGATGTTAGGTTGATTGATACAACGAGAGTTGGTTAATTAGCTAGAAAGAGCCTAGATGAGCAATTTGATCTACTCGCAAAGAGATTTGGTTTAGGGGAATTGTGAACATATCAAACCTGATCATTAATGCTAGTTTAATCTGTTAGTAATTGCAAAGAGATTTGGATTGCTGCACTTAGACTTAGAGAATTCTCGCAACGAGAGTTGGTGAATTCTATATCCGTGTTTGAGTTCTAGAACAGTTATTGATTAGATCCTGATTGATTGATTGCTTGTGTTCCTGATTTCCTGAGAACTCCTGAAACCTAACGCTTCGCTTCCTTGCTTACAAACTCGCCTGATTTACTTTTCTGCTTCACTTTTTAGTTTCTCATCATATTTACTTTCTCCTAGTTTAATCTTTTCTGTTCTTAATCTATCGTTGACCGGAGTCCCTGTGGATTCGATACCCTAAGTACTACAACTACATCACTGTCCACTTGCAGTTAGAATAGGGATAAAACTAGACCTATCAATATTCACAAGTTATCCAGAGGGAGTCAAAGGATACAAAGTATGGCTATTAGAAGAACAAAAGTGTGTCATAAGTCGGAACGTAGTGTTCAGAGAAGAGATAGTCTACAAGGACATAAAGTCAAGACAAAACACAGGTAAGTTCTCTGATCCTTTGGATTCAACTAACATCAGTTTGAGCTTTGACGTTGCAGGAAAGTTGAAAGATAATAGGAACACAGTTCAAGGTGGAGCCTCACCAGAAATAACAGAACCATCTGAGGCTCAAAGTGAACAGTTCCAAGATGAGACAGATGATGAGTCAGAAGAAGAAGAACCCGTGGAACCAGGAAGTTACCGACTAGTCAGAGACAGACCCACAAGGATCCGCAAACAGTCAGTCAGACTCAAGGATTACGAAGTTTACGAGGATAATGACTATGCTGAGTACATTTGTGGTCTAACTGAGGATGCAGGAAATCAAGAACCAGATAGCTATCAAGAAGCTATGAGTGATCCAGACAAGAGTGAATGGAGAGAAGCATCAGTTGAGGAAATGAAGTCTCTGTGGAAAAATCAGACATGGATTTTGGTTGAGAGACCAAAAGACAAGAGAGCTATAGGATGCAAGTGGGTCTTTAAGAGGAAAGCGGGCATTGCAGGAGTTGAGAAACCAAGGTTCAAAGCTAGACTAGTCGCAAAGGGCTATTATCAGAAGGAAGGAATAGACTATCAGGAGATATTTGCCCCTGTGGTCAAGCATGTATCTATAAGATATATCCTGTCAGCAGTGAACCACTTCAACATGGAGTTGCAGCAACTGGATGTGAAGACAGCCTTTCTTCACGGCTATCTTGAAGAAGAAATATTCATGGAGCAGCCAGAAGGCTTCATAGATCAAAGGCATCCAGACAAGGTGTGTTTGCTCAAGAAATCCTTATATGGATTAAAGCAATCACCAAGACAGTGGAATAAACGCTTCGACGACTTTATGACTCAGAACAAGTTTACCAGAAGCGACTATGACAGTTGTGTGTACTTCAAAGACTCAAGCAAAGCAGGGGTGGTGTATCTTCTACTTTATGTAGATGATATACTGATAGCTTCAACTGATAAAGCTCAGGTTCAGAAGCTAAAGGATCTGCTAAGTACTGAATTTGAAATGAAGGATCTAGGAGATGCTAAGAAGATATTGGGTATGGAGATTCACAGAGACAGAGAGTTAAGAACCTTAAAGGTGGCTCAGGAAGAGTATCTGACAAAGGTCCTTGGAATATATGGAATGGATCAAGCAAAGGCTGTAGATACTCCTTTGGGAGCTCATTTTAAGCTAAAGTCAGCAACAGATAAAGAGTTTGAAGAACAAAGGGAAGATATGGAAGACATACCATATCAGAACGCAGTTGGAAGTTTGATGTATTCAATGGTGAGTACAAGACCAGACTTGGCTTTTCCAGTTGGGGTAATAAGTAGATTTATGAGTAAACCTTTGAAGGAGCACTGGCAAGCCGTTAAGTGGGTACTGAGGTACGTGAAAGGCACTACTCAGATGGGTTTAAGCTACAAGAAGGACAAAGAGTTTGTTATAAGAGGTTACTGCGATGCTGATTACGGTGGAGATCGTGATCAAAGGAAGTCAACCACGGGAATGGTCTTCACAGCTGGAGGAAACGTGATAAGCTGGAGGTCTACATTACAGAAGATAGTGGCATTATCAACAACAGAAGCTGAGTATGTGGCTTTGGCAGAATCAATCAAGGAAGCGGTTTGGTTGAAAGGTTTTTCAGAAGAACTTGGATTTGGTCAAGACTCTGTATCAATCTATTGTGACTCACAAAGTGCAATAGCACTCTCGAAGAATGCTGTACATCATGAACGTACAAAGCACATGGATGTAAGGTATCATTTTGGGAGGGACTTAATCAGTAAGGAAGAGATACAGGTTCTGAAGATAGCAACTGCAAACAATCCTGCAGACATCTTTACAAAAGTTCTTCCAGTTTACAAGTTAAAGGAAGCATTAAAGATGCTTCACATTTCTCAAGCATAGAGGATATGCATCCGGTGAAGAGTGCAGCGTTCGGTAAAGAGCGCAAGAAGTTCTGGTATTAAAGAGCTTGAAGCCACCAAGTTGAAAGGATGAGGTGATCTGTGACTAAGGTGGAGATTTGAAGAATAATTGTCATAGATCATAAGAATGTACTAAGTGTAGGAGAGTCTCTGTTGTACTTAGAGGCTTTCTAGTCGTTTGGTTTGTTTCACCGAGGATCGGTTATTGATCCGGTTAGGTGATAGAACCGGTCATCTCGACTTGAAGCTAATCGTGTGGGCTGTACACGAGAAGCTCACTCCCTGGTTGGTCCATTTGTGTATAAGGCCCAATCAAGTGAGTGTCGTTGTTATCCGGTTGAAGCTGAGCTGTAAAGTTGTTACAGTCGCGATAACGGTAACACGGTCAAGCGAGAGAGAGACTAGAGAGAGAGAAACGGCGAGGAGTTGTTGCGACGGAGTTGGCCGTCGAGTTCTAGTGCATTCTTGCTGGGAATCCAGCTCCGGTGAGTATAGCTCTCTTCCACATCGGAAGAGGAGGTGAACACCGGGTCAACAAATTATTGTGTTCTTCGTTCTCTGTTCTTGGTTGATTCGATTGTTAGTTCTAGGTTGTTAGTCATCGGAAATAGAATCGGAGTTTATCGGACTTAGGTTTAACACTCTAAAATTTAAAACCCTACAATTTTCCATTGTGCAAGTTTAGGCTCGCACAAAAACGTTTTTCTGTGTGGGAAATTACAATGAGGAAGCAAAGCTTGAATTTGTGAATTGAGCTTAGAAGGGCGTGTGCTTAACTGCTATATTGTTATGTCAAGTGGTGGCTGCAGTGAAACCCGAAACAAAAAGCTACAGACCATACTAGTACACACCCTTCCGAAAAACTCAGTTACATAATGGTCCAACAACTGAAACATGAGCTCTTACAGGAAAAAAGAATCCAGACACATGGCAGAATGGGCGAAAAACACGACCTTATATACATCTCACGGAGGCACAATTGAAATAATAGAAGCGAGACAGTATTTCTTTCAAATGTGATGCTAAATACACTCGCACACATGACTGTCCAAACAAGAATGTACAATTATTAATGATTGTGGAAGGGTTTGCGATGGAAGTTTTGAAGGAGGGATGGATAGAAACAGAGGAGGTTACTGAATTAACAAAACATGAAAAGTGGGGCCACTACAAATGATGGAGATATCCTTGAATATCTTCCTTGGCATGTAATCGCCAACAACAACAACAAAAATCAGAGGATTTATAGGGAAGACATCAGTGATAGTCCTCATTGACAGTGAAGCCACTTATAATTTTGTGACTCCGAACATTGTTGAGAAGGAACGTCTTCAGTTTAAAATAAATCTAAATCTTCAGATTTTGTTGGGGAGATGGATTATAGTACAAATATGGATTTTACATTACAAGGAGTTGAATTCAAAAGCCATTTCATCGCTTTGGAACTTGGGGGTGTGGATGTTGTTTTGGGAGTACTCATGAATGGAGTTTCAACTTTGAAACAAGAAGAGTGAATTTGATTGGAGATAAGGACTTGAATAACTCCAAAGTTTCTTTCAAATCACTAACAACGGTTCAACATGTGCGTTATAAACGAATGGAGATTTTATTTAACAACCATCATCCGTTGAAACCAGAAGCGATAGTGCATATACCATGTTGTATTTCTGCAATCGTACATGAATAAAATCATGTGTTTGCTACACCATATGTTCTTTCACCAATTAGAGGTCACGAACATTTCATAAATATGAAGAAGGGTTCAAAGGCTTTTAATGTCAAAACTTATCGATATGTACATGCTCATAAAGAATCCATGGAGATATTGGTGAATGAGATGATAAAATCAGACATAATACGAGCAAGTTGGAGCTCTTTCTCAATTCCAGTGCTCTTAGTCAAGAAAAAATGAGACAAGGCGGTTTTGTGTGGACAATAGGGCCCATAATATAGCCACGGTACCACAAAATTTCCAATACCAATGATAGACCAGCTTTTAGATGAGTTGCAAGGTGCTATCATTTTCTAAAAGTTGGATTTAAGAGCCCGAGATCATCATATAAGAATGGATGAAAGGAATATTGAGAAAACAACTTTTAGAACTCATGATGGCCACTATGAATTCTTAGTCATGCCATTTGGACTGAATAAAACACCAACAACTTTTCAATCACTAATGAATCATGTATTCAGACTATTCCTAAGAAGATTCATCTTTGTGTTTTTCGATGACATATTGGTGTATAACTCAAGTGTGAAGGAACATGAGGAGTATTTAAGAGAAGTGCTGAAGTTGTTAGAAGAGTATAAGCTGTTCACGAATCAAAAGAAATGTATGTTTGGTCAGAAGCAGGTTGAATAACTTGGACATTCATATCCGAAGAAGAGGTAGCAATGGATCATTCCAAGACCGTGTCTATGAAGCAATGGCCAACACCAAGAAATGCAAAACAACTATGAGGATTTGATAGGGTAAAAATCAGTTCCTTTTCACTTACTTCAGTTGCAAGTATACAACCTAGTCATTGTAGTTTTGAGGTGTCAATCCACTCGGGTGATTAAACGCACTAAGAATACAGGTGTTCTCTTAATCTAAGCGCAACCAAATAAGTTTGTGGGTTTTATATCTAAAGACTAACAATAGAACCAAATTCCAAACATGATTTAACTAGATGATAGTAACAATGGTGAGTTTAAAACAGAGCAAAAACAGAACATAAACAGAGCAATAAGTTGATTGAAAAACAATTGATTAAAAGCTAAGTTCCTTGGGTTGAGTTTTCGGTTCGGGCGATCATTATTTAGTTCAGAAGCATTTAGCAAACAATGGGTGATTTCCTAGGCTAAGAACAACGATTCAAGTTACTCCACTCTCGTGATAATAACCCTACATCTATCAAGCATTAACATCAACTCTTGTTGGCAATTTCAAGATAGATATGCAATAAGATCAAGTTCTTACTACCACTAAACACCTTAAACATCAATTCTCATTGGTTAAGAATGTAAAGCACTTGATAGAGATTCAAACATAAACTACACCTCTCGGTGTTAGCAACATTTAAGATCAAGGAGTTGATTGGCCAATTCAATCCTAGCATTAAGTGAAGGAATTTCTAGCAGATCCTAATCCAATTAGGCAATCCTGGTCTGAATTCCAAGCCTAGGATCTAAGGTTCATGTTATTGAATCTATGGGATCTCAGATTTACCTGGTGATTAGCAGCGAAAGATTTGCAGATAATCGAGATCACGAAGCACCTCAAACGATGTGCTTCTACTGGTATCAACACGCACACAAACTGAACAGGAGGGATGCTAGTGCCTATAAGAGATCTAATCTCTAGAGAGGTTTCTTTTCTAGTTCTGGTGGTTGTGTATTAGGTTAAGTTCGAGTTTAGGTCGACCATATATCTTATATATGTCGGCTTAAACCACAACGGAATTAACCAACGATTAAACCGTATTAATCTGGTTAATCCGCGAGTTGTGTCGACCGACACACTCTCTGTGTCGATCGACACGGCCCCAGAATTTCGATACCGAATGCATATCAAATATGCATTCACTAGATCATTACATTAATGATCAACCTCGTCTTTGACGTCCAGTTTGCTTAGGTGTGTGACCCTGTAGGATCATATAACACTAGAAATGAGTTCTAAACTCATTGATCATAAGTGGCTTCTAGCAAAGCATTATGACTACCTAGTATTATATGATTGTCTCATCTCGACAATACGACTTTCACTTAGAGTAAGTACAATAGATTTCAGGACATTCCCAACAATCTCCCACTTGTACTAGAATCATCTATTCCTTTAATCCCTTTGTAGCTATATCTCAATCTAGCATAAGGCAAGAACTGTGTCATCCTTATTAAGCCAGATCACGTTTATCGAATCCCGATTTGTACTGATGAAAAATAAACGACTGACAATCACCTCGTTTGAGCGCGGCCACGCATTTCCAGTATCAAATCTTTGATAGGCCCTGAGATATTCAACTCCTGTTATATAGGAGGTACAAATCCCATCCTGTTCCATCCATGTCTCTTTTATATCTCATGATACGCCTAATCAGTGTCTTTATAATCACCAGTTACGGCTGACGTTTGACAAAGTTAAGACGAACCAATCCATATGAGAGAGGACATGATGAACTCAGGTCTTAGGACTACACTCTTTAGTCGTAATGAGAAACTCTTATGACACTCATATAACATCTTGTAGAGTTCTCATTAACGGGTCATGTCCGATCATGTGTTCTCTAACACATATCTATGTGATTGACTTTAATACTCTTATTAATGACTCCATGAAACATAGTCATCAGTCACCTCACATACTAGTCTCATGTGGTTGTTAATGTCCCATTTTAACAACCTCGACCAGGGACCAACATAATCCATGACAATCTTTGTTTATAGGGTTTCATGATCAAGTCACATACTTGATGACCTATAACATTGCCATGAATTATTTCGGGACTATTATTTAATAACACAATAAAATAATGCTGAAACAATTTCATTAAAATAACATAACCAAATTATGTTTTACGAACATCATGTCATAACTAAAACCAAATATAACTCCCACTGAAAACAAGATCACATCTTAAGAAATCTAATGCCTACAGAAGCAGTGTGAAACTCATGCTTAGGCCTTGGGAGGGGCTTGGTCAGTGGATCAGCAACATTCTCATCCGTCGGGACTCTGCTGATCTTCACATCTCCTCTATTCACAATATCACGGATAAGGTAATATCTCCTTTCTATGTGTTTGGATTTCTGGTGTGATCTAGGTTCCTTTGCTTGCGCAATGGCTCCATTGTTGTCACAATACAAAGCCACTGGCTCAGAAATACTAGGAATCACACCAAGTTCAATGATGAACTTCTTGATCCAAACATCCTCCTTTGCCGCTTCAGAAGCAGCGAGGTACTCAGCTTCAGTTGTGGAATCTGCTACAGTGTCCTGCTTGGAACTCTTCCAGCTGACTGCACCGCCATTCAGGCAGAAGATGTAACCAGATTGCGATCGGAAATCATCTTTGTCTGTCTGAAAACTTGCGTCTGTGTAACCACTTACTACCAGCTCATCACTTCCTCCATACACCAAGAATTTATCCTTAGTATTTCTCAAATACTTCAAAATATTCTTGACTGCTGTCCAGTGACTTTCACCTGGATCCAATTGGTATCTACTCGTCATGCTTAAAGCACAAGCAACATCTAGACGAGTACAGAGCATGGCATACATGATGGATCCCAACGCCGAGGCATAGGGAATCCGACTCATGCGTTCTCGCTCAGCAGGTGTCTTAGGACACTGCTTCTTGCTGAGACTTATGCCATAAGACATTGGTATGAATCCCTTCTTGGAATCTTGCATTCTGAACCTGTGTAAGACTTTATCGATATAAGTGTCTTGACACAGTCCAATCAACTTGTTTAATCTATCTCTATAGATTCTAATTCCAAGAATATACGCGGTTTCTCCCATGTCTTTCATTGAAAAACAACTTCCGAGCCAAGCCTTAACAGACTGTAAAAACGGAACGTCATTTCCGAGAAGAAGTATGTCATCTACATACAACACGAGAAATGAAACTGCGCTCCCACTAGTCTTCTTGTAAACACATGGTTCCTCTTCGTTCCTGATGAAGTCAAACTTTTTGACTGCTTCATCAAAACGAAGATTCCAACTCCGAGATGCTTGCTTCAATCCGTAAATGGATCGATGAAGCTTGCATACTTTCCTAGCTGCATTTGGATCGATGAAACCTTCGGGATGTGTCATGTACACATCCTCTTCCAGAATTCCATTAAGGAAAGCTGTTTTCACATCCATTTGCCAGATCTCATAGTCATAATGAGCGGCTGTTGCTAGGAGAATCCGAATGGATTTAAGCATGGCAACCGGGGAATAAATTTCTTCATAGTCAATGCCATGAATTTGTTTGAAACCTTTTGCCACCAGCCTTGCTTTATATATCTGAATATTTCCATCCACATCAATTTTCTTCTTGAAAATCCATATACACTCAATGGGTCTTGCACCATCGGGTAAATCAACCAAAGTCCATACTTGGTTCTGTGACATGGATCCCATTTCGGATTCAGCGGCTTTTAGCCACTTTTCGGAGTCAGGGCTCATCATCGCTTCTTCAAAATTCGCTTGCTCGTCACTGTCAATGATCAACAAATCATGACAATTGGTTACGAGAAATCCATATCTCTCAGGTTCGTGACGGATCCTTTCGGGTCGGCGAATTTCAGGCTCCACAGGCGCGGTTTCTATAACTCTTTGTAGATCCAACTGTTGCTCTTCCTCTACGGGTTGAGCATTTTCCTGCGGTTCTCGAACTTCTTCGAGTTGTACTTTACTCCCACTGTTTCTCTTGGAAAGAAACTCTCTCTCAAGAAAGACGCAGTTCCGAGCAACAAACACTTTGTTCTCGGATTGGTTGTAAAAGTAGTATGCCTTGGTTTCCTTAGGATAACCAACGAAGTAGCATTTATCAGATTTGGGTTCGAGCTTATCTGAAATTAATCTCTTAACATAAGCTTCACAACCCCAAATCTTCAGGAAAGACACATTCGGAACATTTCCAGTCCACATCTCATGTGGTGTCTTTGCAACTGATTTTGACGGAACCCTATTAAGTGTAAACGCAGACGTTTCTAGAGCGTATCCCCAAAAGGATAATGGAAGAGTTGAGAGACTCATCATTGATCAAACCATATCTAATAAAGTCCGATTCCTCCTCTCAGACACCCCATTCCATTGTGGTGTTCCAGGAGGAGTGAGTTGTGAAACAATTCCACAATCTCTCAAACGATCACTGAATTCTTGGCTTAAGTATTCTCCTCCACGATCTGATCGAAGAGCCTTAATACTTTTGCCAAGTTGATTCTGTACTTCATTTTGGAACTCTTTGAACTTTTCAAAAGATTCCGACTTGTGTCTCATTAAATAGACATAGCCATACCTGCTGAAATCATCAGTGAAGGTAATGAAGTATCGAAAATTTCCTCTGGCACTAGTGCTCATTGGGCCGCATACATCCGTATGTAGAAGGCCCAATAGGTCACTGGCCCTTTCATTTTGTTTGTTGAAAGGGGCCTTTGCCATTTTGCCTAGTAAACAAGATTCACATTTCTCACATGATTCATAATCAAATGAGCCCAAAAGCCCATCACTATGGAGCTTTTGAATCTGTTTCTCGTTTATGTGGCCCAAACGACAATGCCATAGAAAAGTCTGATTCGTGTCATTTGATTTGAATCTCTTGGTGTTAATGTTTTAGATTTGAGTGCTTTGGTTTAGAACATAAAGCCCATTCTCTAATGGGCTGCTACCATAAAATATATCATTGTAATCAAAAGAACAACATTTATTCTTAATTGAAAACTGATATCCTTCCAAATCCAAAACAGGAATAGAAATAATATTTCTGCTTATAGCAGGTACATAGTAGCAATTATGAAGTTCTAAAACCAAACCAGAAGGTAAAGACAAGTTAAATGTTCCTACGGCTAATGCAGCAACTCTTGCTCCATTTCCCACGCGCAGGTCCACATGTCCCTTTTCCAACGTCCTAATGTTGCTTAGGCCCTGCATATTTGTACAAATATGAGCACCACAGCCGGTATCCAATACCCAAGAAGTAGAACCAGAAGTAGTAACATTTACTTCTATAACAAAAATACCTGAAGATGAAGTCTCGAAAGTCTTCTTCTTCTTCTTCTCTTCCAAGAATTTGTTGCAATTTCTCTTCCAATGCCCAAGCTCTTTACAGTAATGGCACTTATCAGTCTCAGATGGGCCCGGCTTGGGCTTCGGGGCTGGCGCAGACGTGTCCTGGTTCTCAACCTGGACTGCCTTGCCCTTTCCCTTGCCTTTGCCAAGTTTTTTAAACTTCTTATCCCCTTGTACCATAAGTACATTAGGAGTGCCCTTCTTGACATTTGGCTCAGCTGTCTTGAGCATGCCATGCAGTTCAGTCAACTCTTTGTCAAGTTATTCATGTTATAGTTCATAGCAAACTGATCATAACTTGACGGCAGTGACTGCAGAATGATGTCAGTAGCCAACTCTTGACTAATGGGACAATCCAGCTTCCCCAGGTTATCAATATAACCCATCATCTTAATGACATGAGGACTGACTGGACTGTCCTTTGGTAGCTTTCATTCAATGAGAGATTTAACCGTCTGGTATCTCTCAATTCTTGCTTGCTCCTGAAACATGCTTTTCAGGCTAGTAATCATCTCCACTGGCGACTCCACGTTCTCGTATTGCTTCTGCAAATCCGAGTTCATGGTAGCCAACATGAGACAATTCACACCGACCACATCATTAGAGTGCTTATCCCAAGCACTCCTTTCTGCATGTGCAGCATTGGCTCTCGGTTTTTCAGGGAGAACAATTTCCATGACATAGTCCCTTTTCTCCTGCTTGAGAACAATTCTCAAGTTCCGATACCATTCGAGAAAATTCGATCCATTTAACTTGTCCTTCTCAAGGACGGATCGCAGGGAGAAAGAGTTATTATGAGTGTTAGTCATAGCTGAGAACAAAAAAAGGTTTAGTTATGATGTTCAAGAAATGAGAAGTCTTAACTTTTAAGAAAACTCGCATTATATTCAAACATTGTTTCCTCAGATGAATATAATGATCCAAGACCCATATTTCACTAAACTTGAGTGAGCCACTGGCTATCACTCAAATTTAGCTATCTAGGTAAGCAACAACTTTGCTAGTTATATCCAATATAACTCTTGGTTGTGGATCGACATCCCATGCCCAATCCACCTGATGTCTCTGAGCCCAAAACGATTTTGATGGCTCAGTCAAGTAAACCAATCTCTTCAGTCATGTAATTGTTGATGTCATGCACTGCAAGCCCATCAACACGATTACCTCCTGCCTTACTCATGTAATTGTGGACATCTCGCACTGCAAGTCTATCGCACAATGAAACGAGTCTTGACAGTTGACAAGATTGGAAAGACATCAAGTATCACTTGATATTTGATTGAGGAACAGATCTATTTAAAACGTTCAGTTTTATTATGTTTTAATTCTTCTAATTAAATGATTTGTCTTGGTTTGCTTCTGTGGTTTCAGGTTCCATAACCTAAACCATCGAATCTGGTGTCGACCGACACTACTTTAGTGTCGATCGATGCAGATTAACCAAAACCAATCTGTGATAACCGATCAATCCAATTGATCCGGTTTTGAGTACTGGTCAGTGTCGATCGATGCTACATTAGCATCGGTCGATACCAACCCAATCGCAATAAACCATTCTTAGCGTTTAACCATCATTAACCAAGCTCGATAACCGGTCCAATCCAATTGAACCGATTCATCAATCTAGCGAGGTGTGTGTCGACCGACACAACTATTGTGTCGATCGACACTAGGCGAAACCTAATTTGTTCGGGTTATCCTTCTGTGTCGACCGACACCGGATTGGTGTCGATCGACACAGGGCGATAAACCCTAATCGTTTTCAAGCAAAAAATACTAAAACTAGGTTTTCATGAAAACGAATTTTAGCAAGTTTGTATCAACCATACACAGATTCAGATTCAACTAATCTAATCAACATGCTACAGATTCAATGGAACCCTAAAGCTCTGATACCACTGAAGGAATTTCTAGCAGATCCTAATCCAATTAGGCAATCCTGGTCTGAATTCCAAGCCTAGGATCTAAGGTTCATGTTATTGAATCTATGGGATCTCAGATTTACCTGGTGATTAGCAGCGGAAGATTTGCAGATAATCGAGATCACGAAGCACCTCAAACGCTGTGCCTCTACTGGTATCCACACGCACACAAACTGAACAGGAGGGATGCTAGTGCCTATAAGAGATCTAATCTCTAAAGAGGTTTCTTTTCTAGTTCTGGGAGCTGTGTATTAGGTTAAGTTCGAGTTTAGGTCGACCATATATCTTATATATGTCGGCTTAAACCACAACAGAATTAACCAACGATTAAACCATATTAATCTTGTTAATCCGCGAGTTGTGTCGACTGACACACTCTCTGTGTCGATCGACACGGCCCCAGAATTTTGATACCGAATGCATATCAAATATGCATTCACTAGATCATTACATTAATGATCAACCTCGTCTTTGACGTCCAGTTTGCTTAGGTGTGTGACCATGTAGGATCATATAACACTAGCAATGAGTTCTAAACTCATTGATCATAAGTGGCTTCTAGCAAAGCCTTATGACTACCTAGTATTATATGATTGTATCATCTCGACAATACGACTTTCACTTAGAGTAAGTACAATAGATTTCAGGACATTCCCAACATTAAGAACTTCTAATAAGTAAGAAACCAATATTCCCAAGTTTTTAAACAAGCTAAACCATTTCTAGATCACCCTTACCTTAACTCAAACCCAGAAACTTAAGGAAAACTACTCACTAGCCATATCAATAACCAAACAAGACATGATTTAACAAGATAAATAAGAAGAACTCAAGAACACAACTCAAATTGCATAAAAGATCAAGAAAACTAAATTGTTTGAAGTAATTGTTTACAAGAAGTGATATCATCTCTCAACACACTCAAGAGTCATTAAATACACGAAATCAATGGGTAGTGGTCGACATCCATCACATGGAAGGTCCAAAAGCCAAAAGAAAAAGAGAGAAAGTGGAGAAAAAGTAGATCTGGGTTCACAGCGGCATAGGGCCGTCACTGGCAGGAGCCGCTGTGAGCTTCTTCGGATCCACAGCGGCATGGTGCAAGCCACTGTGGATGTCGCTGCTGAATTGGTCGTCTCGGGGGATCTCCTACAGCGGCATAAGGACCCCGCTGTAGGATGGCGATGTGAACTCCTTTGGACCACAGCGGCATGGTGTAAGCCGCTGTGGACGTCGCTGCCTAAAACTCTCTGTCGGGACTCCTCCACAGCGGCATTTGTATGCCGCTGTGCATGTCGCTGCGCATGCTCTTCGTGCTCCTTAGCTGTATTTCCACTTCCTTTTGATCCCTACCACCTTCTTTTCCATCTTGTTGTCTCCTAAAGTAGTCCACCACCTACAAAAAAGATAAAACAATGACATATGCAACCTAATGATGCCTAAATGCATTATCCTAAAGTTAAATCACAATTATGGTGTCTAAATGCTTTCCTAAAGCTAAATCATTCAATAAAACATGTCTAAAACACACACAAAAATCTAACACATCAACTCCCCCAAATTTGTTTCTTTGCTTGTCCTCAAGCAAACAACAATGGAACCAAATGGGAGAGGTTTGAAGTTGGAGACTCATAACCAAAGAAATCTAGCAAGCCCTCAACATGATGTCCTTAGAAAATAATAACATGTTGCACAAACAAACTCTCTAATCCACTCTAATTTCTCTAGGCTTATCAACACACCAAATTTTATTCTCTTAAGAACATTTTCAAGATTCAACCACTCAACATTCCACCAACTCTTATATTCATTTATTTTATCAAAGTGAAGTCTCACAAATGGAGATTAGATCTCAATCAATTGGCTTGGCATTAAAAGGTTTCAAATGGTGTTTAGAGGAAGGCTTTTATCTCTCATTTTGGTGGCTAACTCTCAAGAAAAGGAATGCTAGACATTATGCAAAATGTGGCAAGACAAGAACAATTCATGCATACAACTCTTAGCTCTCAAAATCTTACCCAAAGTGTTTCCCATTCCCAATTAGCTAATCTCCCTTCAATCTCTAACTCAACCATTTTGACTTTTTCATTTTTGGGTCTTGAGAAGTTAATCTTTTCATTTCCTTAAACTCTTTATCTTTCAATTTCATTTTGCACTTAGAGTTTTCCCATTTCATTTTCTCTTCCCAAGTGTTTCCCTTTTATTTTTACAAGCCATTGGTCCTTTTATTCCTTTTTCTCCCCATTTCACTCTTTCTTTTCTCATTCCCAACCCCGTTTCAAGTGCTTATACCCCAAATACTAAACCAATATGTGAACTCCTAGACTAGCCTATGAGAGCTAATCATTGTCGTTCTCATACTTTTAACCTTTTGCACATGTTAGCATTATCAAAAAGAGGCCTCACTCAATCAATTCAATGAAGGTTTGAAAGAAAAAAGGGTAGGGTATTAAGGTGTGGAAACCATTCTAAGAGTGAGAATGGCCACTTGGATTAACAAAGAGTGGTAAAATGAGGTAAAGATAATCCAAGTGTGTACGTAGTGACCATGATCAAGCATCTAAAACCCATAAGTGAGAAGGTTAAATTCATTTAAGTTCAATAAGTGAGTTGGTTTCAAAGTTGAGGGTATCCTACTTGACAAACGGATTGGAGTGGTGTGATCAAAGATCGAAATTTACAAGTGTTTTAAGAGTTGTTTAAGCAACATGGTATGATTAACAAGGGCATCATATTGAGTTCTAAAATCTAGATTTCTTGCAAGTCATTTATATCATTGTCTCCTATGCAAATGCTTCCTAGAATGCTACTAGACTCGATCCTAAGAAAGCGACAAATATGAAACTAAATGCTCATTTTTTATGTTTTTTTTTATTTTTCAAATTTTTCAATTTTTTTTTTTTGGTTTTTCCAAAATCATAACTATTCACAATGCAGCACACAAAAATAAATGACTCAAGAGAAAAGGAACATAAAATGTGTTTAAATGATCACCCCCCAAACTTACTTCACACCGTCTCGGTGTGAAAGCAGATTTAGGAGAGCTAAATGTGGTAAAAATAAAATAAAAGAGAACCTAAAACTATGTACGAAGTGGTGGTGGTACCTCAATAAGCTGGTGGTGCGGAGTCGTCCTCGCTCTCTCCTAAGGACATATGACTATCGCTGGACGATGCCGCTGCCAAAAATCATGTACCGCTGTTTCCTCCACAGCATAAGTCTGCCGCTGCACGATGCCGCTGCGCTTGGCGCTGTGTAAAACTTCGTCTCGCATTTCCACCATAGCGGCATACAGCCCGCGTTGTGCTATGCCGTTGTGGCGTTCATTTCTCGTCCTTCGTTCTTCCTTGATGCGTCTCCTCCCGTTTCTTTTCTTGCTTCTTCTCCTATGCTTCAAACACACAAAACAACTAAAAGCACACATCAAATCATCCAAACACACACAATCAAATCAAATCAAAGAAAATTCACACAGTATATACAAAGGATAACATGGGAATGCCTCCCAAGCGCGCTTGTTTTAAGTCTTTAGCTTGACTTTCTTCTCACTTGCTAGTGATGATTGGGTTGTGGCCTGCCTTCCATAGTGATGGTCAGGACTTGAGACAACAACTCTTGAAGCTTGACTGGATCTCCTTGATACTGAGGGCTTATGATGGCTTTGACAATTGAGAATGGTGACTTTCCGTTGCACCTAACCTTGTATTCGATTCTTCCCTCTTTAAGCCTTAATGGATGTAAGTTCAGAATGTTGTTAGTTGGAGTTAAGTTGGGAGGGTGGGGTGCATTCATCTTCTTCTTCTCTTCATCCTGAGCTCTCTTAGCTCTACTCAAATCCTCTTCTTTTGCAGTTTTGACATGCTCTTCAAACAAACTTTGTAAACTTTCAGAATCCAAGATTTCTTCCTCACCTTCTTCAAGCTTTGTAGACTTGCATTTCAAGTTCTTCACAACCTTCTCCTTTTCATCTTGGTCCTTTTTGATATTCAGGTCTCTATTGTTGATTGTTCCACAATAATAAGCTGTAGAGTCTTGTATAGGGTAGGAGATCTTTTTGTTGACATGTTGGAGAGTCACCTTCTTGTTTGGGAAGTCAATTGTTGCTCCAACTGTTGTGAGAAAAGGTCTTCCAAGGATCAAGGGAACTTTCTTGTTATCAACCATATCCATAACAGTGAGGTCTATTGGAATAGTGCATTCTCCAATCTTTATAGGATAGTTTTCAATGACACCATGTGGATACTTTGAAGAAGCATCCCCAAACATGAGAGCAGAAGGATGAGCTTTCATTTCGTGGATTCCCAGACTCTTCACCATCTCTAGGGAAATAACATTCACACTTTCACCAGAATCAACAAGAGTATCATCAAGTTTTAACTCACCTAGAGAACAAGGTATAGTAAACTTCCCTTGATCTTCAAGCTTGGATAGTGATGTTGGTGTGGTACAAGCCTCACTTTTTGATGTAGAGAGTCCCATCAGCTCTTCTACCTTCTCCTTGTTGGCTAGAATGTCTCTAATGAGCATCATTTGGAGATGAGCCTCATGCATAGTCCCCATATTAGGCAGCTGGACACCAATTTCCTTCATATCATTCTTGAACTGGGATACTACTTTCTTTTGAGCCTTGGTGAGGAAGCTTCCTGGAAATGGGAGGTCAAGCTCATAAGGATTATCTTCAATTTCAAGGTTTGTTTCCTTTTCAACATTGTTGGAGCATTCTTCATTCTCCTTTATCACTCTCATTTCTTCATTGTCGTTTTTCTTCATAACAACCTCTGAGCTTTCATCAAAGAAGATGGCATTACAGTACTCCTTTGGGTTTGTTTCTGGTTTTCCAGGGAGGAAACCGGATGGTCTGTTTGATGAAGTTCCGGCTTTGTTGGATTGCTGCTTGATGGTTGCAACTTCCGATGCTAGGTTGTCAAATTGTGCTTTGATGTCCATGATAGCTTTGTTGGTATTCTCCATAAACTGTCTCATCATTTGTGTTTGATCATCTGCCTTTTGGTAGTTGTTTGAACTTCCTTGTCCCTGAAATTGTTGATTACCTTGATAGTTCCCTTGGTTGTTGTTGTACTGTTGGCGTGATTGCAATTTGCCTTGGTTGTTGTAAGGTTGCCTTTGCTGGAAGTTTCCATTGTTGCTGAAAGCCGGTTTTGTTTGGAAGTTTCCTTGAAGTGTGGTTTGGCTCTGTTGCTTGGATGGAGGGTAAGACTGATCCTGTGTGTTCTCCACATTGTTACTTCGGTATGAGAAGTTGGGGTGGTTCCTATAGTTCTGGTTGAATCCTTTGTTGTAGCCTTGTCCTCCAATATAATTCATCTTAGCTTGTCCATCAAAACACATCTCAGCATCATCTTCCATGTACCCTTGGTGTTGATCAAAGTATCCCACAAAGCTAACATTTCTTTGGTTTGCTTTAAGCAACTTGTCCAGTTTCTCATTGAGGGCTTTGATCTCTCTCCTTGGATCATCTCTGTCTCCTCCTTCTCTGTATGTCCTGTCATAGTCCTCCCCATAGTTGGTGTCACTGATTGCCAAGTTCTCCACCAGCTGCATGGCTTCTCTTTCATCTTTTTGCAGGAAGTTGCAGTTGCTAGCAGTGTCTAGCATCATCCTGTACTTTGGCAATATGCCCCTATATAAGGTGCTGAGAAGACTCTCCTTAGTGAAACCGTGGTGAGGGCATTGCTTGGTATAGCTCTTGAATCGTTCCCAAGCTTCTCCAAAGTTTTCCGTTGTTTTTTGTTTGAAGCTTGAAATGTCATTCCTCAACTTTGCGGTTCTTGATTTGGAGAAGAATTTGGATAGAAAGATTCTCTTGCATTCATCCCAAGAAGTGATTGAGTTTGGTGGAAGGTTCTTCTCCGATAGATGTGATTTATCACCAAGTGAGAAAGGAAACAGTATGAGCTTCATTGCATCTTCAGAAATCCCGTTGAAGCGGACAGTTCTACAAGCTCTGTCGAAGTTGTGAAGGTGGTCTAGTGGATCCTTCATAGTAGGCCATGGAATTTGTTTCTTTCCACCATGTTGATGATGCTTGCCTTTATTTCATAGTTGTTGTTTTCCACTGCCGGTGGGATGATTCTAGAATTGTAGTCGTTGATGCTAGGTTCGTCATAGGCTTCAATGGCTCTAGTCACTCTTGGTGGATGTTGTGGTCTTCGTCCTTCGTTGTTTGTTTCACCTCCATGTTGTTGGTGTCCCTGGTCGGCCATATTGATTCGTTCTCCTGTCAACCTTTGTTCTTCTCTTCTTTTCCTTGAAATTTCTCTTTCGAGTGCTTTGATATCTTCAACTCGTGGTACAAGGTTTGTTGGTCCCCTGCTCCTCAAGTTCATTCACCTGCAAAACAAAGGGAAAGAAGGCAGAGAAGATTAGTATCTTTGTAACCAAAAGACTTAGTCTCAAGCAAACACCAAATCCTAATGGCTTAATTAACACCCAAGATGGCAACGGCGCCAAACTTGATAAGGTAAAAATCAGTTCCTCTTCACTTACTTCAGTTGCAAGTATACAACCTAGTCATTGTAGTTTTGAGGTGTCAGTCCACTCGGGTGATTAAACGCACTAAGAATGCAGGTGTTCTCTTAATTTAAGCGCAACCAAATAAGTTTGTGGGTTTTATATCTAAAGACTAACAATAGAACCAAATTCCAAACATAATTTAACTAGATGATGGTAACAATGGTGAGTATCGAAACAGAGCAAAAACAGAACATAAACATAGCAATAAGTTGATTGAAAAACAAATGATTAAAAGCTAAGTTCCTTGGGTTGAGTTTTCGGTTCGGACGATCATTATTTAGTTCAGAAGCATTTAGCAAACAATGGGTGATTTCCTAGGCTAAGAACAACGATTCAAGTTACTCCACTCTCGTGATAATAACCCTACACCTATCAAGCATTAACATCAACTCTCGTTGGCAATTTCAAGATAGATATGCAATAAGATCAAGTTCTTACTACCACTAAACACCTTAAACATCAATTCTCATTGGTTAAGAATGTAAAGCACTTGATAGAGATTCAAACATAAACTACACCTCTCGGTGCTAGCAACATTTAATATCAAGGAGTTGATTGGCCATTTCAATCCTAGCATTAAGAACTCCTAACAAGTAAGAAACCAATATTCCCAAGTTCTTAAACAACCTAAACCATTTCTAGATCACCCTTACCTTAATTCAAACCCAGAAACTTAAGGAAAACTACTCACTAGCCATAGCAATAACCAAACAAGACATGATTTAACAAGATAAATAAGAAGAACTCAAAGAAGAACTCAAGAACACAACTCAAATTGCATAAAAGATCAAGAAAACTAAATTGTTTGAAGTAATTATTTACAAGAAGTGATATCATCTCTCAACACACTCAAGAGTCATTAAATACACGAAATCAAGGGGTAGTGGTCGACATCCATCACATGGAAGGTCCAAAAGCCAAAAGAAAAAGAGAGAAAGTGGAGAAAAAGTAGATCTGGGTCGGGATGGTACCCTCACAGCGGCATAGGGCCGTCGCTGGCAGGAGCCGCTGTGAGCTTCTTCGGATCCACAGCGGCATGGTGCAAGCCGCTGTGGATGTCGATGCTGAATTGGTCGTCTCGGGGGATCTCCTACAGCGGCATAAGGACCCCGTTGTAGGATGGCGATGTGAACTCCTTTGGACCACAGCGGCATGGTGCAAGCCGATGTGGACGTCGCTGCCTACAACTCTCTGTCGGGACTCCTCCACAGCGGCATTTGTATGCCGATGTGCGCTGCGCATGCTCTTCGTGCTCCTTAGCTGTATTTCCACTTCCTTTTGATCCCTACCACCTTCTTTTCCATCTTGTTGTCTCCTAAAGTAGTCCACCACCTACAAAAAAGATAAAACAAAGACATATGCAACCTAATGATGCCTAAATGCATTATCCTAAAGCTAAATCACAATTATGGTGTCTAAATGTTTTCCTAAAGCTAAATCATTCAATAAAACAGGTCTAAAACACACAAAAATCTAACACATCATGATTCTTGGGATTGACAAGGTATTACCATCGGTTTGTTAAAGGATATGGAGTATTAGCAAAAATGCTGACAAAATTACTTAAAAAGATAGTTTCAGTTGGTCACTAGACGCACAAAAAAGGTTTGACAGATTGAAGGAAGCTATATGGCTTCATCTCCGGTTTTAGCACTGCTAAACTTTGAGGAGTAATTTGTGATAGAATCAGATGCATCAAGTTTCAGATTAGGAGTAGTACTGATGCAAGAGTGAAATTATATCGCTATTTCAGCCATGGACTGACAGTGTGTGAACAACTAAAACCAGTATACGAGCATGAATTGATTGCTGTTGTACAACTAAAACCTGTAAATGGTGTTTCTGAGAGTCGAAACTCGCACGGTCAAAAGTTGTAGAGCAAAACTTTTAGGGAACAGAAACTTTCGGGAATAACCACTAACTAGCAAACCCGGAGGAAGTTTTATTGATAAAAGTCTTAGAGATTACAAAGATCGGAAAAGAGAACTAAGGAATCAGAAAGAAAGTACAAAAGAACTCGAAAACGGCTAAGAGAAATTGCTAAGTTCTTAAGTCTAGGTCACAAATTTTTTCGCTCTGCCTTCATCGTATGGCCACCATCTTCTTTTATAGTTGCGGGAAGTCGGTTTTTGAGAATATTTCCGCAAGATTTGCGGAAATATTCCTGTTGTTATTCTTTTCCTTTTTCCGTTAAGATTTACATTTCTATCTCGGATTTCCTTTTTGGCTTGTCGATATCTCTTCCTTTACTTCTTTGTCTTTATCTTCTTTCGTCTTCCCGAGGCTTGATTTGTTTGCCGGATGGGCCGAGTCTTGGACGTTCCGAGTCCGTTAACGTATCAACTTACTTATTTGGGTTAGAGTTTGTCGTACGCTTGGGCCTAAGCTCCCATTTCTCTCGATCTCGGTTCATCGGCCCAAATCGTCGGCTCAGGAAGGTATGGGCTGATGTTTCCGAAGATGGGCTGCGACAAGTTATGCGTATCGGCAAGTGTTTGGTTATCTGTTCGGAAAGTTCATCTCGGAAAACCAGAAATGGTTTATGTCGGAAATCCGATATGGTTTGGCTTAAAGGTTCAACTCGGGATTCCGGAGGAGAAAACTCATGATCGAGATCTAGAGGTGATGGTTCCAGCTCGGATTTCCGAGATGGTTTATGTCGGAGGATACGTTTGTCCGATTACGACGTTTGTCTGTTTTGCCGAAGCCATTTCTCCGATAAGTCATTTGTTGGCATTTTCGTACAACTTTGTCGTTTAAACTTGTTCTTGAACGTCTAACTCAAATACTTGTTCGTGTCCGACGGCTTAATCCTTTCTTCGGCTATCGTTTTCGTCGAGGAGGTTTTTGACCTCAACAGTTAGCCCCCCAGCTCGTTATGTCCGAATGCGGTGATGACGAGGTTGTTTCATTTATTCGAGGCGAAAACGATTGTCTGAGAGCTTCACCCGTTACTATCGCCTTTTGTGATAGCGGGTCGTACGAAGCATCGTCTTTTGATCACGACCATTTCCTCCATGCCGAGACACTTGGTATCACACCTACTCATGGGCTGCTTCGTTATGATTCACTCGGGCACGCTTGTGACAACATGAATGGAAAGCAATCATTTTGAAATCCCATGCCTTGGTGAATTCTATAAATGCTCATTTCTCCATTCTTCACTTCTTACTCATCTCTCTCCAAAGATAATAACTAAGAGGTAACTTCTCTCTCTAGCTCCTTTTTGTTTCCTTGCAAGTTTTGTTAAGGTTTACAGCTTTGTTCTTGTGAACTGGAGGCCTTAGATCTTTTTGAGCCAGAGTTTCTTGTTCGGTAGTGTTCTCGACCAACATGGCGGATTGTGAACCGGAATTTGGGTATGTCGGTTCATCCATAGGAGAATCTTCCGGGGTTCGGCGCTCAACCAGGCATCGCACTGCTCGTTCTTGTTCTCCGGCCACTGCGGACGCACCAGTCAAGGATGAATTCGAAGATGTTTGAGTTAGTCGGGAGGAGTACCTTCGTCATTGGAATTATCCTCTGGACGTGCCAAAGAAGAAACGCCCAAGAAGAAAAAAGATGATACCTGATCCCTATGGTTCAACGTTGTCGTCAGCGGAGTCAATTGCGACGCTCCGGCGCAACGCTATGATTCCCGAGAATGTTACGATAAAGATTCCATCCCCAAGTGATCGCGTTGAGTCTCCGCCAAAAGGATACTTTTCGGCGTATGAAATTTTCTTCGAGTTATGCTTTCTCTGGTTCCCAATTCACGAACTCATCATCCGTTACCTTCGACGTCTTAGACTTGCCTTGACGCAAATCACTCCCAGGGGCTTAAGGCATCTGGTGGGCATACTAGGTCGTAGTTTCGAATGTGGATACAGCCTCCGAGTGTTGCATCTCCGAAACATGCTGCACGTGGTTCCGACAAAACGCGATTCTGAGTATTACCTCAGACCTTATACTCATCGGGCGGTCGTGTCAGGGTTTGAAACAAAATATTGCAAATGGAGGCATCACTTTTTCTACGTCTTGATCGACGAAGCGTCCGTTGGGAAAGCTTGCGTTCCGTTGATGAAGTCGAAATGGGGGAAGCTTGGTAGCGGACTTAGTTGCCTTTGTTGTCTCAATTTTTATCAAGCTGACCTTCTAACGAATAGTTTCTTTATTTTCAGATAAGAATATCTGTTTGAGGTGTCCACCGCGATTGATTCCTCTCATTTGGGCGCTTCAGGAAAGTGGCACGAACTGGTTACAGCACTTTTCGATCGAGCGTGTCATCAAAGCCAGTTAAATGGAAATTGGTTCGTAAGACGGCAAGACCTGACGAGAAAGTGGACGGTGACGGCGAGCGTCCGGATGATATCCTTGTCGAAGATCTTGGTTCGATATCCCCATGGCTTGCGGAAGGAGTTGATCTCCCGGAGTTCGACTTTCATGGTCTTGACGACTGGATTGGCCAAGGTTTCAAGATGGGTGAAAACACCTCAGGAACTTGTGCCTATGCTGACATAGGTGGTAGCGGGATGAATGTTTCGCAGGTTCCTACGCCGGATTTGTCGTATCAGGTCGTCACTCCCGAGTCTAGTCGAGGACCTGCAAAGAGACATGGGAAGGATTTTGAGGTGCCGCAACCCAAAATTCCAGCATGGTCTTGCGATGGCGACGGGTCCATGTACACTGATGCTGATACGGTCGCCAGCCTTTGCGCGAATGTCCACCATCCGGGAGGTCTCCCCATTAGATGTGAAGATATGATTTGCGGTGAATCATTCGCCGCGGCTGGGCAGGATATGCTGAGGGTTAGTTTCTTTACTTTGCCGCGGGGCATGTAATCTTATCCCATCATTTTGCTGACCTGTTTGAGTCTCGTTTTTAGGCGTGGGCTTCGGTCAATCGTCATGATGCTGAGGCCGATACGAGGCTTCGTGGAATTCGGGATCGCTTCGCAAGGCGTTATGTCGATAATCTGCGCTTGATGGATTCAGTTGCGGCCGCGAGAGTTTCTATAGAAGAGGGAAGGAGTAAGTTCGAGACAGCGAGATTTTCCCTTGATGCTGAGAGGATTGCGGCCCTAACGTACGTTGAGGTCTTAAGAACCCGACTTGCCAAGAGGGAAGCTTCCCGTGAGGTATCTCTTCGGATCGCGGCCGAGAAAGGGAAAAGGGGAATGTTGAAGAAAATTGCGTCCCGATTCTCCAAACTGAGGAAGATTTTCTCGAGATTGCCCTCAGCTATAGAAAAGCAAAGCCGGTTTATTGCGGTAAGAAGTAATCTGGAATTGATCACTGACTTGCGATCTGAACATCCTCCGGCATTTGAATCCGAGGAAGCTGATTTAATGTCGAGAGTTCTTCCGGAAGAAGGAGGCGTCTTTGAGTATACCCTGCTGATTTCTGAAGCCAACGATTGTGTTGCTCCATCTTCGTTCTGTGGTCAAGATGCTAACTCGTCTCGAGGAGATTCTCTGTTTTAGGAGCACAGATGTGATTCGTTTTTCGACGATATTTTTAAAGCGGTTGGTCGTTGTAATGGCATGTGTTTGAATGTTTTAACACATTTAACCTTCCCTTGTATTTTGAAGTAGAAAAATGCTTAATGTATGATATTCGAATTGGTTTCTCTTTTCGAGATTCGTTTCGCAGATTGCGTTGTCTTGATTGATAGTTCAAATTGGTCGGATCTGAGATTTCCGAGTCAATGCAACTTGGCGATTAGACTAGTGTGCTCGGAGGCGTCCTACTAGGTTTTTGATTTCGAAAGATAACAACGTGTTTCTCTCTCGTGGATTAGTGATGTATAGATCAATGTGTTCGAAAAATGTTCTTATCGGATTTTTGGGAGTTTCACGGCTGTTTCTGGTACTAGTGCGGGATTTACCCATCTTACATTCCCAAATTGGTCGTTTGTTTGATTATGATGTTGTCGAGACTAGTGTATCATTTTTTTTACTGGGTTTAGATTTCTGATCCCGATTTTCTGCGAGTTTTTCGCCTCGTATCTTTCGTTTCTCGAAAATAAATCGGTATCCGCAAGACCACCTTTCAAAGATACCGAATCAAGATATACTTGGCCAAAACGTCACTTTACCAGCGTGCTGAGTAGCGTCATGCTGGGTTTCTTTTTGGGAGGGTTTATTATCGTCTCTAGTACTGGTGCGGTGGATTTAAAGACCTGTCAACAACCCGTATTCGGGATTTTACATCAACCTCTCGACTTATGTTCCCTTCGCCGATAATAAACATACATGGCGCGCTTTTATCCGTTCGTTGGATGTAATAGAGCCTCAATCCACATCGGATGCGTTGGCTTATATCCGCGGAGGATGTACGAGTTCGTCCATCGCTGCCGTCGACGGACGAGATAAATTATTCCTAACTAATATGCATGCGATAAATTGTAGGCTGGTTCTAAGTTCATATCCTAATTTCCATCCTAAGTAAATTAAAACAAAAACGAAAGAAAGAGTTTATTTTGTTACCTGGCGAAGGCGAAAGGAGTTATTTTCGAAATTTTGCGGAAAACGGCTAACTGGTGGGAAAGGTCCAGCTCGGATTTTGGGGCGTCCTTCTACGACTCGAGGATTTCTGAGATGGTTGAGTTTCAGGTCCGAGCTGTTTCAGCTCGGATTTCCGAGCTGGCTGAGCTCAGACCCAAGCTGTTTCAGCTCGGATTTCCGAACTGGACAAGCTCAGATCTGGGCTGTTTTGGCTCGGGTTTCTGAGCTGCCCGAGCTCGGATTTCCGAGTTGGTCTGAGCTCGGATTCGAGCTGTTTTAGCTTGGATTTCCGAGGTGATCTTGGTCTAAGCTGGTCAAGCTTAATTAGTTTGAGTTCTTCGTGTTTCTCAGAGACGAGTTTTGAGATTTGTTTCAAAAATACGAGATCCGATGTTGTTTCGAAAATTTGCGAGACCCGATATGGAAGTATAGTTATATACGGACCCACTCCCCCCCCTTTTTTGTGGAGGGGGACAGCTGAACCAATCAAGAAGATTGGCTGCCTACGTACCCCTTTCGGGGATCAAGCCGTCCCGTAGTTCAAAATGTTCCGTTTTTTTTTTTGGCGTCTTCAGTATCGGAACTTCCTCAGGTGCATTGCGTTCCATCCGACTTTGGTGCTGTCCGTGCTGTCGAGCTCGTATACTTCAGGACGGATTTCTCTCGTAATCATGTAGGGTCCTTCCCAGTCTGCTTCGGTTTTCCGAAGTGTTTAGTTTTGCCAGATTCTTCTTAGGACGAAGTCTCCTACAGAGAAGCGTTGGCCATGATTGCCAATTTGGCGAGATGGGCAGCTTCCTTCCATTGTATTTGGCCGTTGTCCAGATTTCTCATTTCGTCGTTCTCGACTCCCCCAGATTGTGCTAACTCCGAAGGGGGTTGGGAACTTGACGCATAGGTGATAAGTCGAAAGGACCGCCCTCATGGAATTTATCCATGGAATTCCGAGAATCGCTCCGTAGATTGTCGGGTGATCTACAACAGTAAATTCAATGACCTCGAAGGTTCCTCCGCCGACTATAAGCAGCTCAATTTTTCCGAAGGTGGTTATGGAGCCTCCAGCGAATCCTGTTAAGGATGTCTGGAAAGGTGTTACTTCGTTCAAGTTTACTCCCATCTTTTTTAGAGTCTCGCAGAAGATTAGGTCCACAGAACTTCCAGTGTCGATAAGTATGTTTGGTACACGACGATTCCAGATTATTTGTTCCACGACCAGCGGTTGTTTTCCTGGGTGTTTGGTTTCCGATCTCGGCATATCCTCGAACGTTATTGTAGGATCTGGGTAGCGTCTTGACGCTCGACCTCTGATGCTTCCTCTCGGGATAGCTGCGTTATGCGGCCGTCGAAGATATGGGTTGGGAGGAAATATTTGTCTCGGACGGTACTGTGGCCTTTCCATGATCATGTTTATCCTTTGTCTGCTGACTGTGTTCAGATCTTCGTCGTTCCCTTTTCTCCGCATGTTGTTGCCTGTTGCGACGTGTCCTTCCTGATGGCTTCGTTCTCGATCCGTTTTGCTTGGATCGTTGCTTTGGTTCGGCTTACTTGACTGATTTGCGCTTCCCATCGTTGAGGTCCTTCAGAGTTATAGTATCCCCTAGTTCTCCGGCCACGAGTTTAGCCGCGAGTTTGATTCCTAATCTGCGATAGTCGGCAGTGTTATGTCCGTAGGATTGGTGGTGGTCGCAGAAAGCTTTCTCGTCGTAGGAGCTAGGGTTCCTCGTCCACGTGTTCCATGAGCTTTTCCTTCGTTCTGTTGGCATGTCTTCTTGCTGGTCTATCCGATCTGGTAGTTGTGCGACCCGGTCGTCCTCTCGTGCCCTGAAGTGCTGCTAGGCCTTGAGACTCGCCTCTCGCCACTCGCGCTTGTCGACATACGGGTTTCCTTACCTGCATGTTTTTTTGATTTGTGCTTTTCGGACAAGACCTTCATTTCCTCTTCATCCACGATGAAATCGATTGCTCTGTGTAAGGCGTCTGCCATCGTTTGTGGTCGGTTCAGCGAAATTTCTTTCCTGAAATCCGACTCGTACCAGAGTGCTTTCTTTAGTGCATCGATACCCACTTTGTCGCTCAAGTTCTCAATGCGGCTGGCGACTCTTTTGAATCGCACGATGAATTTTCTTAGGCTTTCGGTTTCGCCTTGACTCAAAGCCCACAGGTCTACGTCAGAAGCCTCACTGTCCATGAAGATGGAGTACTGCTTCATGAATTCCTCCGATAGCTGTTGGAAATTTCCGATGGAGTCGCGCTCTAGCCTTGAAAACCACTCCAAGGCTGCCCCTTTTAGATGTTCCACGAATAGAAGGCAAAAGCCGGCATCTCTGTCCCTTCGGGTGAGGTTTGCTCTCCCCATTGCGATTCGAAAGGCCATCATATGAGCCTTCAGATTAGTTGTTCTGTCGAAGAAGGGGATTTTGAGCTTGCCCGGATTGGAAATCCGAGTCCCGAATATTCGAGTTTTGAATGGCGTTTTTCTCGTTTCTTCTAAGACACGATCTATTTCCGGAGCGGCGCTGGTGGCTCGGTGAACCTGCGATCGCACGGTTTTGATTTCAGCTGTTGTCTGGGCCAGCGCGTCTCTGAGTTCGTCGAGTTCGCTCCTCCTGCTGCTTCTCTGCCGTTGAGTTGGCCTATTTGGACGATTTTGTTCTACATTCTCTTCTTCTGAGAATTCATCGTCGCTTTGATGTGGGATGTATCGATCTGCGTCGATTCTTTCTTCATCATCGGAAGGTGACGCGGTTTTGTCCTCAAGCAGGATCGAGCCTTCGTTCTCGCAATCCTCTGTATTGTCTGCTACTGTGGATTTTCGTCTTCGCATTATCGGAGGAGGATCCGTAGCGTCGAGTCTTGTTACCTGCGGAGTTCGTTCACCTGTAGTCTGCTCACGACGTTGCGATGAATTCATTGTTGGCTCTCCTAAATCCGAGAAATCTAGGCGTCTCTGTTCAGTCGGGGCGAAGTTCACCATTCGGGTGGTTTGAGTGCGGTTTCCGGTTTTCAGTCTTTCGATTTGTTCAGTGAGGGTGCTGTTCGCTTTTTCTTGTTCTTCCGCCTTTTCTTTCAGTGCAGCTACCATCTCTTTCAACTCGGCAAGAGTTGCGGTGATTGTCGTGTCTGATGCGGTCGTGTTTGTAACGTTGCCGCTTGCCGAAGTGTTACCAGTGGTAACGTTGGGCGTGTTGTCATCGATTGGTAATTGCTGATTGGTTTCGTCTTCGTTTCCGATGATGGTCATCTCTTTGGGTCCGTTAACCGGTGGTTTTTAAAGTGTCGAAAGTTTCTTATTCCGCACAGACGGCGCCAAACTGTGAGAGTTGAAACTCCCACGGTCAAAACTTGTAGAGCAAAACTTTTAGAGAACATAAACTTTCGAGAATAACCACTAACTAGCAAACCCGGAGGAAGTTTTATTGATAAAAGTCGAAGAGATTACAAAGATCGGAAAAGAGAACTAAGGAATCGGAAAGAAAGTACAAAAGAACTTGAAAACGGCTAAGAGAAATTGCTAAGTTCTTAAGTCTAGGTCTCAGGGTTTTTCGCTCTGCCTTCATCGTATGGCCACCATATTCTTTTATAGTTGCGGGAAGTCGGTTTTTGAGAACATTTCCGCAAGATTTGCGGAAATCTTCCTGTTGTTATTCCTTTCCTTTTTCCGTTAAGATTTACATTTCTATCTCGGATTTCCTTTTTGGCTTGTCGATATCTCTTCCTTTACTTCTTTGTCTTTATCTTCTTTCGTCTTCCCGAGGCTTGATTTGTTTGCCGAATGGGCCGAGGCTTGGACGTTCCGAGTCTGTTAACGATCAACTTACTTATTTGGGTTAGAGTTTGTCGTACGCTTGGGCCTAAGCTCCCATTTCTCTCAATCTCGGTTCATCGACCCAAATCGTCGGCTCAGGAAGGTATGGGATGATGTTTCCGAAGATGGGCTGCGACAAGTTATGCGTATCGGCAAGTGTTTGGTTATCCGTTCGGAGAGTTCATCTCGGAAAACCAGAAATGGTTTATGTCGGAAATCCGAGATGGTTTGGCTTAAAGGTTCAACTCGGGATTCCGGAGGAGAAAACTCATGATCGAGATCGAGAGGTGATGGACTTAGATCCGAGATAGTTTTTCTCGGATTTCCGAGCTGGTTCAGCTCGCATTTCCGAGATGGCTGATCTCGAAATTCCGAGCTGGTTCAGCTTGGACTGTCGAGATGGTTTTTCTCGGAATTCCGAGCTGGTTCAGCTCAGATTTTTTAGATGGCTGATCTCGGAATTCCGAGCTGGTTCAGCTCGAATTTCCGAGATGGCTGATCTCGGAATTCCGAGCTGGTTCAGCTCGGATTTCCGAGATGACTGATCTCGGAATTCCGAGCTGGTTCAGCTCGGATTTCCGAGATGGTTTTTCTCGGAATTCCGTGCTGGTTCAGCTCAGATTTCTGAGATGTCTGATCTCGGAATTCTGAGCTGGTTCAGCTCGGATTTCTGAGATGGTTTATCTCGGAATTCCGAGCTGGTTCAGCTCGGTTTTCGGAGATGGTCCATCTCGGAATTCCGAGCTGGTTCAGCTCGGTTTTCCGAAATGGTTCATCTCGGAATTTCGAGTTGGTTCAGCTCGGTTTTCCGAGATGGTTCGTCTCGGAATTCCGAGATGGTTTATGTCGGAGGATACGTTTGTCCGATTACGACGTTTGTCTGTTTTGCCGAAGCCATTTCTCCGATAAATCATTTGTTGGCATTTTCGTACAACTTTGTCGTTTAAACGTGTTCTTGAACGTCTAACTCAAACACTTGTTCGTGTCCGACGGCTTGATCCTTTCTTCGGCTATCATTTTGTCGAGGAGGTTTTTGACCTCAATAGTGTTGGGAATGTCCTGAAATCATACTTGTAATCACTCTAGAGATAGTTGTGTTGTCGAGATTAGACATTCGTATAATACTAGATGATCATAATGTTTTGCTAGAAGCCACTTGTGATCTGTGAGTTATGAACTCATTGCTAGTATTATATGATCCTACAGGGTCACACACCTAAGCAGACTAGATATACTTCATGTGGGAATGATCATTAATGTAATGATCAAATTAATGTGTATTTGATAAACATAAATATACGTTCTTTGAGAGTGTGTCGATCGACACAAGTGTTGTGTTGTGTCGATCGACACAAGTGTTGTGTCGATCGATGCAAGGCGCAAATCGAAATATTGTTGGTTTAATGACTTAATTAATCTCGGTTGGTTCGGTGATTAATTAGGTTTACTCAGGTATATGTATATGTGATATAGCACGACCTGGAGTAAAATTTTAAGCCTAATCACAACCACCTCTCAGAAACAGACGCATCCCGAAGAGATCCATCTCCCGGCATTAGCATCCCGGCGGATTCCAGTTTGTGTGCGTGTGGATACCAGTAGAGGCGCAGCACTTGTGGCGCTCGTGAATCTCGAATACCTACTCATCTTCTGCTGCTAATCTCCAGGTAATTCGAGATCCTAATGATTCAATATACCTAAATCCTAGATCCTAGGCTATGGAATTTATACCTAGGGTTGCTAATTGTGATTAGAACTGCTAGAAATTCCTTCAGTGGTATCAGAGCTTTAGGGTTTATCCTATTGAATCTGTAGCATGTTGATTAGATTAGTTGAATCTGGATCGTTGTATATATGATATATGCATGCTAAATTAAGTTTTGATCAAAGTAATCTTGTTTAGGGTTCTTGTTCAAAATCGATTCTGTGGTTTCGCATAGTGTCGATCGACACCAATTTGGCATCGATCGACACCAATCTGGCATCGATCGACACAGAATGGAAACCCGAATAAAATTTTAGGTTTCGATCATAAAGGTCGAAGTTCGTGATGCCCTATCGTATCAATCGACACAAAGGTTGTGTCGGTCGACACGGACCTTGCGATTGGTTTAATCGGTTCAATTGGATTGGACCGGTTATCGCGCTTAGTTAAAATTGGCTAAATCGGTTTAATTGGATGAATCGGTTCAATTGGATTGGACCGGTTATCGCAATTGGTTTAAACCGGTTTGATTGGTTAATTGCGGTCTGATTGAAATGGGTTGATGTCGATCGATACAAGTGTTGTGTTGATCGACACTGACCGGTTATCGAACCGGTTCAATTTGATTGACCGGTTATCGCAATGGTTTTGGTTTGGTAGTGTCGATCGACACACAGAATTGTGTCGGTCGACACATCACTCGGGATTTTGGTTATTGAACCAGAAATCGCAAAAAAAATCCAAACCAAAGACTTAACCCATTTCTTAGAATAATTAAAACTCAGTTAGATTAGTTGTTTTAATTAATTATAATCCTTCTAAGATACATATATGATGTGTATATTAGATTAAACAGTTCCGTTCCTCAACCAAATATCAAGTATGTTTAGATGTCTTTCCAATCTTGTCAACTGTCAAGAGTTGTTTCATTGTGAGATAGACTTGCAGTGCAAGGTGTCCACAATTACATGAGTAAGGCAGGAGGTACTCGTGTTTATAGGCTTGCAGTGCAAGGCGTCAACAATTACATGACTTAAGAGATTGGTTTACTATACTGGGCCATCAAAATCGTTTTGGGCTCAGAGACATCGGGTGGATTGGGCATGAGATGTCAATCCACAACCAAGAGTTATATTGGATATAACTAGCAAAGTCGTTGCTTACCTAGATAGCTGAAATTTGGGCGATGAGCCAAAGCTCACTCAAGTTTCAGTGAAGTATGGATCTTGGATCATTATATTCATTTGAGGAAACATTGTCTTGAATATAATGCGAGTCTTCTTAATAGTTAAGATTTCTCATTTTTTGAACATCATAACTAAACCTCTCTTGTTTTCAGCTATGTCTAGCACAAACCATCATAACAATTTCTCCCTGCGATCCGTCCTTGAGAAGGACAAGTTAAATGGATCCAACTTTCTTGAATGGTATCAGAACTTGAGAATTGTTCTCAAACAGGAGAAAAAGGACTATGTCCTTGAGAAAGTTCTCCCCAAGAAGTACCGAGCCAATGCCTGGCAGTCAGAGAAGGATGCTTGGGATAAGCATTCTAATGATGTGGTCGATGTGTGTTGTCTCATGTTGGCTACCATGAACTCGGACTTGCAGAAGAAATATGAGTACGTGGAGTCGCCAATAGAGATGATCGCTTGCCTGAAAAGTATGTTTCAGGAGCAGGCACGAACTCAGAGATACCAGACAGTTAAGTCTCTGATTGAGTGCAAGCTACCAAAGGACGGACCAGTTAGTCCTCATGTCATTAAGATGATGGGTTATATTGATAACCTGGGGAAACTGGATTGTCCCATTAGCCAAGAGTTGGCTACTGACATCATTTTGCAGTCACTGTCGTCAAGCTATGATCAGTTTGTTATGAACTATAACATGAACAACTTGACAAAGACTTTGACTGAGTTGCATGGGATGCTCAAAACTGCTGAACCTAACATCAAGAAGGACACCCCAAATGTCCTTATGGTACAAAAGAGTAAAAAGTTTGAGAAACTTGGTAAGAACAAAGGTAATGGCAAGACGAGCTCGATTGTGAATCCAAGCGAGTCTAACCATGCTCCTAAGGTTAAACCTGGTCCTTCTAAAGATGATAAGTGCCATTATTGTAATGGTTATGGGCATTTGAAAAGAAACTGCAATAAATTCCTGGAAAATTATGAGAAGCTGAAGAAGACGTACAAGACTTCTTCTTCAGGTATTTATGTTATAGAAGTAAATGTTACTTCTTATGGTTCTACTTATTGGGTATTAGATACCGGCTGTAGTGCTCATATTTTGTACAAATATGCAGGGCCTAAGCAATAGTAGGACTTTGGAGAAAGGACAAGTGGATCTACGCGTGAAAAATGGAGCAAGAGTTGCTGCATTAGCCGTATGAGTATTTCATTTGTTTTGCTTTATGGCATGTTTTTAGAAATTAAGAACTGCTACTATGTACCTGCTATAAGCAGAAATATTATTTCTATTCCTTGTTTGGATATGGAAGGATATCAGTTTTCAAATTAAGAATAATTGTTATTCATTCGATTACAATGATATATTTTATAGTAGCAGTCCATTAGAGAATGGACTTTATGTTCTAAACCAAAACGTGCCTAACTATAACATTAGTACCAAGAGATTCAAGTCAAATGATACAAATCAAACCTTTCTCTGAAATTGTCGTTTTGGGTCACATAAATGAGAAACAGATTCAGAAGCTCCATAGTGATGGGCTTTTGGGCTCACTTGATTATGAATCATGCGAGAAATGCGAATCTTGTTTATTGGGTAAAATGACGAAGGCCCCTTTCAACAAACTAAAAGAAAGGGCCAGTGACTTATTGGGCCTTATACATACCGGTGTGTGCAGCCCAATGAGCACAAGTGCTGGAGGAAACTTTCAGTACTTCATTACCTTTACTGATGTTTTCAGTGGGTATGGTTATGTCCATTTAATGAGACATAAATCGGAATCTTTTGAAGAGTTCAAGGAGTTCCAGAATGAAGTACAAAATCAACTTGGCAAAAGTATTAAAGCTCTTCGATCATATCGTGGAGGTGAATACTTAAGTTAAGATGTCAGTGATCATCTGAGAGATTGTGGAATTGTTTCACAACTCACTCCTCCTTGAACGCCCAATTGGAATGGAGTGTCAAAGAGGAGGAATCGGACTCTATTAGATATGGTTCAATCTATGATGAGTCACACAAATATTCCATCATCCTTCTGGGGATACGCTCTAGAAACGTTTGCATCTACACTAAATATGGTTCCATCAAAATCAGTTACAAAGACACTACATGAGATGTGGACTGGAAATGTTCCTAATTTGTCTTTCATGAAGATTTGGGGTTGTGAGGCTTATGTAAAACGTTTAATCTCTGATAAGCTCGCACCCAAATCCGATGAATGCTACTTCATTGGTTATCCTAAGGAGACCAAGGCATGTTACTTTTACAACCGGTCCGAGAACAAAGTGTTTGTTGCTCGGAACTGTGTTTTTCTTGAGAAAGATTTGCTTTCCAGGAAGAACAGTGGGAGTAAAGTACAATTCGAAGAAATTTGAAAAATCACAGGAGGCTGCTCAACCTGATGAGGAAGAGCAGCAGTTGGATCTACAAAGAGTTGTAGAACCTACACCTGTGGTGCCTGAAGTTCGCAAGTCCGAGAGGATTCGTCACGAACCCGAGAGATTTGAATTTCTCATGACCAATTGCCATGATCTGTTGATCATTGACAGTGACGAGTCTGCGAATTTTGAAGAAGCAATGATGGGCCTTGACTCCGAAAATGGCTGAAAGCCGCTGAATTCGAAATGGGATCCATGTCACAGAACCAAGTGTGGACTTTGGTTGATTTACCCGATGGTGTAAAAGTCATTAAGTGTAAATGGATTTTCAAGAAGAAAATTGACATGGATGGTAATATTCAGATATACAAAGCTGGGTTGGTGGCAAAAGTTTTCAAGCAAATTCATGGTATTGACTATGAAGAAACCAATTCCTCAGTCACTATGCTTAAATCCATTCGGATTCTCCTAGAAACCGCCGCTCATTATGATTATGAGATCTGGCAGATGGATGTGAAAACAGTTTTCCTCAATGGAATTCTGGAAAATGATGTGTACATGACACAACCTAAAGTTTTCATTGATCCTAATGCCGCTAGGAAGGTATGCAAGCTTCATCTATCCATTTATGGATTGAAGCAAGCATCTCGGAGTTGGAATCTTCGTTTTGATAAAGCAGTCAAAAGGTTTGACTTCATCAGGAACGAAGAGGAACCGTGTGTTTACAAGATGACTAGTGGGAGCGTAGTTGCATTTCTAGTATTGTATGTTGATAACATACTGCTTCTCGGAAATGAATTTTCATTGTTTCAGTCTGTTAAGACTTGACTCAGAAGTTGTTTTTCGATGAAAACATTGGAGAAGCCGTATACATTCTTGGAATAAGAATCTATAGAGATAGATTGGACAAGCTAATTGGATTGTGTCAAGATACTTATATTGATAAGATCTTGCACAGGTCTAGTATGTATGATTCCAAGAAGGGCTTCATGCCAATGACTCTTGGAATTACTCTTAGCAAGATGCAGTGTCCTTCGACGCATGCTGAACTAGAGCACATGAGGGTCAGACTACTGCTATAGGCATTAAATGTCTTAAGAGGCATTTATTATTTAATTATGTTATAAAATTGACATTTTATAGGTCATCAAGTATGTGACTTGATCATGAAACCCTATAGATAATAAATGACATAAATTATGTTGGTCCCTGGTCGAGGTTGTTAAAGTGGGACATTAACAACCGCGCGAGACTAGTATGTGAGGTGACTGATGACTAAGATTTATGGAGTCATTAATAAGAGTATTAAAGTCAATCACATAGATATGGGTTAGAGAACACAGGATCGGACATGACCCTCTAATGAGAACTCTACAGGATAGTTATATAAGTGTCATGAGAGTTTTCATTACGACTATAGAGTATAGTCCTTAGACCTGAGTTCATCATGTTTTCTTACATGTGAATTGGTCCGCTTTAACCTTGTCAAACATCAGCTGTAACTGATGACTATAATAGGCATTTATTGGGCGTATCATGAAGTGTGTGAAGGAATAGGGATGGAACAAGATGGGATTTGTCCCTCCTATATAACAGGAGATAAATATCTCAGGGACCATCGAAGATTTGATACTGAGAAATGTGTGGCCGCACTCAAACGAGGTGATTGTCAGTCTTTTGTCTTGTCAGTAGAAATCGGAGTTCAATGAACATGATCTTTACTTAATAAGAATGAAACGCATCTTGCCTTATGCCAGATCGAGATATAGAGATAAAGGGATTATGGGAATAGATGATTCCAGTACAAGTGGGAGATTTTTGGGAATGTCCTGAAATCATACTTGTAATCACTCTAGAGATAGTTGTGTTGTCGAGATTAGACATTCGTATAATACTATGTAATCATAATGTTTTGCTAGAAGCCACTTGTGATCTGTGAGTTATGAACTCATTGCTAGTATTATATGATCCTACAGGGTCACACACCTAAGCAGACTGGATATACTTCATGTGGGAATGATCATTAATGTAATGATCAAATTAATGTGTATTTGATACACATAAATATACGTTCTTTGAGAGTGTGTCGATCGACACAAGTGTTGTGTCGATCGATGCAAGGCGCAAATCGAAATATTTTTTCGGTTTAATGACTTAATTAATCTCGGTTGGTTCGGTGATTAATTAGGTTTACTTAGGTCTATATATATGTGATATAGCACGACCTGGAGTAAAAGTTTTAGCCTAATCACAGCCACCTCTCAGAAACAGACGCATCCCGAAGAGATCCGATCTCCCAGCACTAGCATCGCGGCAGAATCCAGTTTGTGTGCGTGTGGATACCAGTAGAGGCGCAGCACTTGAGGCGCTCGTGAATCTCGAATACCTACTCATCTTCCGCTGCTAATCTCCAGGTAATTCAAGATCCTAATGATTCAACATACCTAAACCCTAGATCCTTGGCTATGGAATTTATACCTAGGATTGCTATTTGCTTGGAAAGAGGTTTATAGTACATACAAATCAAATAAGTATGTAGTTTTTTCTTGATAAAAAGGAAGTTAACATGGAATATCAGAAGGGGTTGACAAAAGAGAATGTATATGCAGTTTTGATATCTTATATTATTCATTCAATGATTAATTACATGAATTGTATGAGAAGTATAGCAAGATGCAACAATACAGTCGATGATTAAAAGGCTTCAAGACAAGCATGAAGATATTAAAGGGTACTCTCTGATCAATGCAAATTTATGGTATGACAAAAAATTGGTAATTCCTAACAACTCGAAGTCTATACCACTGATCATTGCAGAGTTTCATGACAGTTTAGCTGGGGGAGCATTCTGGTGTATTCAAAACAATGAAGAGAGTTCAAGAACAATTTCATTGGGAAGGAATATTCAGATTGGTGAGAGATTATGTGCGAGCTTGTCAGATTTTTCAAACCCACGTATACTCCATATTATCTTCAGAAGGGTTACTACAACCTTTACTGATTCCAAAATTGATTTGGGAGGATCTCTTGGTGGATTTTATTGAAGGTTTACCTTCATATAATGGTAATAATGTCATACTTGTGGTGGTAGATTGGTTAAGCAGTATGAACATTTCATTGGGACGAATCATCCATTTAATGTAATAAATATGGCCACTAGATTTATGGTTGAAGTGTTCAAGCTTCATGGACTGCCTAAATCTATTGTATCAGATCATAACTGCATTTCCTGGGCCATTTTGGAAAGATGTATTTCGTTTGAGCTATACTAAACTGAAGTATATGACAACTTTCCATCCTCAAACTGACGGCCAGACAGAAGTGATCACCGGTGCATAGAAACGTATGTTCGATGTTTTGCATCGAGTCATCCCAGAACTTGATTCAAATACTTGGCTTGGGAAGAATACTATTACAATACATTTTTCCATTCATCTCTTAAAGAAACTCTATTCAAATTAGTATGTGGCAGAAACTTGCCACCATTGATTCGATTGGAACATGGCTAAAAAAGCAACTTCAAAGTGGAAGTAATGTTGCTAGAAAGGGATGGTATGTAGAATTAGATTCGACATCACTTGGTTAAGGCACATGCAATCATGTAGAACAATGCCGACAACCACCAAAAAGATATATAATTTGAAGTTGGGGATTGGTATTTATGAAACTGAAGTCTTATAGACAACAATCAGTCACAAAAGGGTGTGCCAGACGTTATTAGCTAGATATTTTGGCCTTTATGAAGTGTTGGAGAGAATAAGTAAGACTTATCGCGTGTTATTGCCTGAAGGGTCCAAAATACACCATGTTTTTCATGTTTCCAAATTGAAGGCAGTAGTGGGACAAAATCATATGGTCTCTAAGATGCTACCAACATTTGAAGATCAGGAGAGGGTGGTTATTGAACCAGAACATGTGTTGGCAACAAGATACAATAAGAAAGGAGGTCTGGAGATTCTGGTTAAATGGGTGGGACTACCTTTACATGATGATTCATGAGTGTTGGAGAAAGAATTCCTAACAGAGTTTCCACATTACAAGCTTGGAAAGGTTGCTCTTAAAAGAACCGGTATCGATATGCATGATCAAGGATAGACACTGAGGATGTGAGAAGGCAGGGACGAATGTAGAAGCAATAGAAGAAGAGTTAAATGTAGAAGAGTACATCAAAAGTTGAGAATCTCTAGTTACAACATAGTCTTTACGTTTTTAAATGTTGTATATAACTAGTGTGTTTCTTTTGGTGTTCTTTAGACTTTACTAATCAAGATGCAAGGACTTATGGTCTGAGGCGATTTTCTCTTGGGAGATCGATTGGAGTTGATTGACTGAGAGCTCATCTGTGAGTAGTCTCGATAACCAATCATGTGGCACTTGATTTATAATTGCGATTCATATTGATACAACAAGATTTCTTTTCAGTGAAGAGTTGAGATCGTATTACAGGAAATTTGGTGGTATCGATCTTAAAACATGTTCTTCTAGTAGTTCTAATGAAACACTAAAATGCAAACAATAATGGTGAATAATTGCCATTGTAAAAGTTCTCCTTCATACGGTATATAAATAAGAATAGAGAGGCCGGATTGTATTTAGCAAAAGTGTACACATCTCTCCGACTTTAAACAAGCAACTGACCTCCATGTGCAGTAGACTCTTAGTTTTGTGGTGTTTTTGTTGGATTTGAATATGATGAGATGGTTGACAAATTCAGAAAAAGGGGAGATTATACGCTCAAGATTTTGGAGCTTCGGATATTGCAAGGACTCTACACAATTGATGACGTGTTCAACTCAAGGACATGACGTGGATACCAAGGTGTTTGGAGAATATTGCTAATCGAAGATACTCATAGATATAAGGAAACAAGATAATTAGTATATTTCCATATCTTGGCATCAGAAGATATCGCTTAGTCAAGTATTTAAAAACTAGGTAATTGCGATTTACGGCTAGGGATTTTAGCAAGAAAAGTGTGATCAACACATAAATCGTGTGTGTAGTTATCTTGGTGAAAGAACAAAGAGAGTTGGCAACTGTTGTTGCTTGGTAAAGCTTGAGTAGATTTAAGAATTGGTCAGTCTTTATTCACTGTTGTGAAGTCAACTAATTCTGATTAAACAAGAATTATTGTAGTTTGTTCAAGAGATTTCCAAATAAAAGATATTATGTGATTTTCTTCATATTCGTATCAATCTAGTGTTCTCTACGTTTTCATATTCTACTTTGCATCACCTTATCTTACTTTGAAGGGTTTGCTAATTCGATTGCTTCATGTCCTATAGTAGAAGGTCAACTACCGGTTTTTGTATGTTTCTTGGTTATTTTCGTATCTCTTGGAAGTCTAAGAAACATGCTATTGTCTCTAGATCATCGACTCAACCACAATATCGGGATTTAGCTCATGCTTCATATGAAATGGTCTGGTTAAAGAAAATTCTTCGTGATTTGAAAGGTAGTTCCCCTGAAGTACTTGTTCTATTATTTGATAGTATTGTAGTGAGCTATGTATCACCAATCATTTGCTTCATAAAAAGACTAAACATATTAAACTAGATTGTCTTTCACTTGGAAAACGGCTAAACTAGGGCATCTTCAAAACCCTTCATGTTCGGACTGAAGATCAGGTGGATCGCATACTCACTAAACCTCTCTTTTCCGTCCGCTTGAGCATTTCAAATGCAAGATATGTCTTCATAACATTTTCCAAAACTCATCTTGTGAGGAACTACGAGAATATATATAGTGAAGTGAACCATAAGGGGTGGATCCACGCCTAGAGGAAATGGGACACTAGTCACATACTAATTAATACAAATGTCTTGTGTAAAAAAATTAGATTAATACAACTATTCACTAGTGTCTCAGCTTATTCTGTTATTTTATCATTTTTCCATAAATGATTTTCCTTTGCTTTCTAAAGCTTTTATTTGTTTTCTATAGTTGAATTTTTTTTGCTATAACGTAGTGTTATTTTTCTCTTTTATTATTAGTTTTTTCCAAAAAAAAATTATAATTTCTTCACATTTTATTTTCACAATTATTTTTATTTAATATTTTATTTTAAAATAATTACATTAAAATAACAACTAGAAATAACATTTTTTATAAAATTAAAATTATTATGTGCATTATACAGCTTACACTACAAGAAAAATTGTATTTAGCCACGAAAAAATTCGTGGCTAAAACCAAAAATCCGTGGCTAGTTCGCCCTTAGCCACGAATAGCCACAAAAATGTTTCGTAGCTTCGAACTCGTTGCTAATGTTTAACCGTGGCTATTCGTGGCTAGTCGTAGCAACCTTGCCACGGTGTAGCCACGAACCTAATAGCCACAAATAGCTACAAACGAGTTTGTGGCTATTTAGCTACGACTAACCACGATATATTCGTGGATATTAGCCACGAAGAGACACGACCTTATTCGTGGATATTTACCAAGTCTAGCCACGATATAGTGGTAGCTATATAGTTACAAAAAACAAACAAAAATATAAAAATACAAAAAATAAAATCTTTATTTTTTTATTTATAACAAAATACAATACAAATACAAAATACAATATATATACACATATATATATATGTACGTATATTCCTGTATGAATCACCGGCGGCCTCCGTCTACGTAACCACCACCCATAGCCGAACCACCACCACCTTCTCCTTTTACAGACCGCCACCACCACAGCCGATCTGCCTCCGCCGTTCCGTCAAGTCGCCGTATGGAATCGTCGTCTTCAAGCCCGGATCTGTTGAAACAGAGAAGAAGAAACATGATTAGTTGAGTGAGATGAGCTAGGTTAATGAAGATACAGAGAAGCTTTGAGACAGACATCGGAGTAACCTTCGACCACCGCCGCTGGTTATGTAGAATCCGCGACCACCACCACCAACCGAAACCGCGGCTCCTACACATAACGATTCATCACAATTCATCACGACGGCTCCTCCTTATCACAACTCCTCATCTTGTTTCCGGCGGATCCTCCTCTGCCCAACGATTCACCTTCGTCTCTCTCTGATTCGCCGTGGTGATGAACATGAAGTAAAGAAGAAAAGGTGAGCGACGAGAGAGAGGGAGAAGTAGAAAGTTTAGAACAAAAAAAAATTGAAGAGGAAGATGAAGTTCAATTGTTTGGCGGCTGGGGTAAAGGGAGGGTGATGAAGAGATTAGGTTAAGGAGTGCTCATTTATGACCATTAGATCTAAATGTAATCAATGGTTGATATTAAAAGAGCCTCAATCCTTACATTTCTTAAACAACCAATAGGAATTAAGATATTTATAAAATCATGTTACAAAATCATTATTAAGATTTTAAGATATTAAATTTTTAGTTATGGATTATTATATGAATTAGAGTTTTGTTAGTTAATTTTTTTATAATTTATAGGTTTGTTTAGGGTTTATGGGGTTTTTAGGGTTTAGAGTTAGGAATTTTGTAAGTTTTTAAGTTAAAGTTTGAAAATAATAGATTTGGAAAATAAGATTTTTTTTTGTAAGTATTGAATTTTTAGTTATGGATTATTATACGAATTAGAGTTTTATTAGTTAGATTTTGTTATTTAGGGTTTTAGGTCTGTTTAGGGTTTAGGGATTAGATATTATATTTATTTCGGCGGAAATAAATAACTAAATGATTTAAAAAGTAATAAAATGTTTAATTTTGATTTAATGTTTATGTTTAAATTTATAGTTTGTGATTAAAAGTTTATAGCATGTTTATGGTTTAGGAATATGTTGTAAGATTTTTTAGGTTTGATTTGGTTATAGTTTAAAGTTTTTATATATATATATATATATATATATATATATATATATATATATGGATAAGTTATAGGAATTAGAGTTTTGTTAGTTATATTTTTGTTTATAATTTAGAGTTTAGGGTTTGTTTAGGGTTTATGAGTTGTTTAGGATATGAATATGTGGTATTGAATTTGAAATTAGTAGATTTGGAAATAAAAGTTGTTTTTGTAAGTTTTGAATCTTAATTTAGGTATATTATAGTTTTTAGAGTTTTAGTTATTAGATTTTGGTTATAGTTTAAGGTTTTATATGTATATGTTTATATAATTTAGGATATGAATATTGTGGTATTGAATTTTAAATAATAGTTTTATGTATATATAACTAATGGTTTGTATTTTGATTTTATAGTTTATGATTAAAAGTTTAAGAGTTTAAGATTTTGAGTTTGGGGTTTTAGGGTATATTTAGGGTTTAGGGTTTGAAATAGCCACGAATAAAATCGTGGCTATTTCGTGGCTAATCTCTTCCACGATAATATCATGGCTATTCGTGGCTAAATTAGCCATAAATAGCTACGATTTCAGATCGTGGCTAGGTAGCCACAAATTTCTTCGTGGCTAGTTGTGGCTATGCTCTTCTACGACTAGTTCGTGGCTATTTGTGGCTAATTATCCACGGATAGCCACAAATATTTTTTCGTAGCTAAATAGCCACGAATATCTACGAACTAGCCACGATTTGCAGTCGTAGCTAGTTCGTAGCTATTCGTAGTTGGAAAATTCTTAGCCACGAACTGTTTGTGGCTTGTTCGTAGCTAAAAACAGTTTTTTTGTAGTGTTATATTAATATTGCTCAAAACAAATATATTGCATTTATAAGAAACATTATTTTTTATTTTAATTCAACTAAGCGTTTTTAAAATAAAATGTGGAATTTTGGTAATTCATATAATTTTTGTTATATATATATAATATTTTAATATAGTGTCCCATATCAAATTATATCATGGATTATATATATTATAATATAATATAGTGTCCCATATCAAATTATATCATGGATCCGTCCCTGTGAACCAGTATAGTAGTCCGAGAACTTTGTACATTTATGAATGCTTGTACATAATATTTTACGTGGAAAAAAAAATTTGTACATAATATTTTACAGATCACAATAAAGAGAATGATAAATATCTTTTCATAACAAACATTTCTATTCAAACTCGCTCTCGTTTTCTCCTTCGTAATAATCTACTTCTCGAAACGACATCGTTTGAAGACTAAACAAAACGATATTATTTCACTTAACGAACATAGTAACGGTGGTTAACGAGCATAATGATGACGTGTTTATTTGGCGAGTCAACTAAAATATTGGAAATAAATTTAAAAGTCACTAGTTCAAAAAAAATAATCTACTTCTCGACGAATTGCGTTTACTTTGAATATTTGTGCCGGGAAAACATTACTTTAAATGCTTTCTTCATGGTATAAGAACGACTGGTGTGTATATCTATCTATACGGATGTGATTTTGTGTTTATTATCTGCTATGACTCTTTCTATACGTATTAATTTGGTAGGTCGGAATGATATCTATTTAATGAGAAAGGCTGAACGAATAAAATAGGAGTAATAGATTTTGGGAATTCGGCAAAAAAAAACCCTTTAACTTTGCGCAAATTACCAAAAAAGCCACGGATTTTGAGCCGGCCAAAAAACAATGAACTTTCTTTGACATTTAAATTTATTTTCAATATTTTTATTGACTCACCAATTAAACACGCCATTAGAAAACTTAATAGAAAATTAAATTCTGTTAACGACACTGTTACTGTGTTCCTTAACTGAAACGACGTTGTTTTGTTTAGTTTTAAAACGACGTCGTTTTACATTTTTTTAAAAAGTAAACATGTACACACCCTAGAATTCGAATTCACAATTTTAAAGCCAAACAACAAGGTTTCTTACGACTGAGCTAATGACACTTTCAAGAATATTTCTAACATATTTGTTTATATTGAATATTAACTGAATATCACAAAAATTTCTAAAAACCTACAAATATTTTTTTAAATTCTAAAAAATTCAAAACTTCAAATAATATTTATTATTTTTGCTAAAAGTAAAAAAAAATCCCAAAACTTATAAAATTCCATAAATAAAAAATATCAAAAATGCTAAAAATTAAAATTAATGATTAATAAGTAGTAGAACCAACATACCAAAAAAATGCCAAAAAAAATTAAACATATATGTTAGGCTAACAAATACAGTTTGATGTAAATATTTGATACCGATTTTAAATTTATAAGTGAAAATTTTGGTGTATATTTGTTAAAATTATTTTAATCATTAATTTAATTTTTAGCATTTTTGAATTTTTTAGATTCTCGATTTTTTTTTTTTTGCAGTTTTTAATTTTAACGAAAAATAAAATATTATTTGTAGTTGTTAATTTTTCAGAATATTATTTGACGTTTTGAATTTTTTTTAGAATTTTCAAGATTTTGTAGGTTTTAGAAAAATTTTGGATATTCTTTCAATACCCAATATAAAAAAATATGTTAGAGATATCATTCAAAGTAACATTAGTTCAATAGTATAAAATCTTGTTATTTGACTTTAAGATTGTGAGTTTGAGTACTAGAGTGTGTACATATTTTTATTTTTAAAAAAAATTGAAACGACGTCGTTTTAAGACTAAACAAAACGACATTATTTCACTTAACTAGCATAGTAACGGTGGTTAACGAGCATAATGATGACGTGTTTATTTGGCGAGTCAACGAAAATATTGGAAATAAATTTAAAAGTCAAGAAAGTAGCGTTTTTTTATCTATCTAAAAGTTTGTGTCTGTTTTGACAATTTATCGGATTATTTTGGCCGAATTTTCAATAGATTTTTCAAAAAAAAAAACAATCTTAAAACCTATCGTATATATACAGATATGACTGTGTTTATTATTGCTTTGACTTTTTGGGTCAGAACTTGGACTCTTTCTTGTTTTTCCTTTCTCTCGTCATTTCCATACGTATCTTTTTTTCCAACGAATCAAGTATATTGAAATTAAGAAAAATTTACAAGATACTGATACAAATAAAAAAATTGAAAAAGTTAAATATAAAAAGATTAAAAATAACCATGTTTTTCAAAGAAATTTAGTAGACTAACATATAAAATCTATTATTTTTTTGAATGAAAAAATGGTGGAAGAAGAATCGAACACATAAGTATCATCAATTTCATCACCCCTCAAGTCCACGTATAGAAAAAAAAACGTACAATTTAGTAAATCATCTATAATAGAACAAGGATTTTCGAATTTGAATTCTATCAAACAAAGCATCGCAATTACACCGGAACTTTAATGTCATTGACCTGCGATGAACTCATTTGTAGTTGTTCCGGATTCGTCATCTTTTTTGTGCGGTTTATCTATCCACGATCGAAAATAATTATAAGAATCTAAAGATCACATTTTTATTTTCGAATCTCTCAGAAAATGTGAATGAGGGGTGAAATATAGTGAATGAGGAATGACTTAAATTTATAGTTGATTTCAGTTTTCTGACCGAATACTGACTGACTCCTGACCGGATACTTACCGAATCTTGACGGCATATTGTCTGACCGAATATTGACCGATTCACCTATATCACCGGTATTTTTAAATATATCAACGACTATATATCCGTCGGAATCGGTCAAAGTTGTTTTTCTACGGATGATAGTGGTAAAAACGTGGTCAATTTTTTGTGACATATGTTGAATCGTGAGAAATTGGTCAAGAACATTTTGACGGTTATAATCGGTCATGTTTCCATCAGAAATTCCTAACCGGGTATTCAGAGATTGTTACCGCCAATTTTTCTTGACCGATTACTGACGGCGATGATTGCTCATCAAAAAACAGTCGTAAATCCGTCAATAATTACTGATAAATCAATATTGGTCATGACTGTTGTCAGGAAATAGAGTTTCTCTTATAGTGGATGAAACTCTAAAATAATTTTACATTACATTAATTGAACAAATAACATAAGATGTTGTTGATGATGAATAGAATCTTGTATTCTTCTTGTAATCATCATATATATCTTTGACATGTCTTGTGAAATAACCATATTCCAAAATCAAACATATCATAATGAAATGTGTTCGAAAAATAACTTTTTATTTATTGAAATCAAAATGATTCTATTTGTACTTATTCTTTTTCGACAAAATAATTTTATGATAATTTTCGTGTCGATCTTTGTTTACACATCAAATTAAAAAAAAAAAAAACAAATTTGAAAAACTTTGGTGGCCATCTTATAATAATGTAGGAGAAAACCACAAAACTAACAAAAGATGTTAAAGTTGACAAACACACGGCAACAATTACCGGAATCCACCATGGACACGATGTCACGATATCGGATTTGAGATAGAGCAAACCACAAATAGCCATTCTCTTTCTCAGATAATGATGGTGATGATTTTTCAAACCTCACTTCGATCTGGTTTGTTGTCCATGCACTATCATGTGTTTAAATCTGAATTATAACAATATTATAAACACATGATAGTGCATGGACAACAAACCAGATCGAAGTGAGGTTTGGCGCTTGGGTCCTGCCTTAAATCTGAATTATAACAATATTATAAGAAAAAAAAGAGTTGAGCCTTTAAGCGGCGTTCTCCCAAACTCTCCCAAACCTAGGCGATTCCCAAAAAATTTCCGATTGCCTTTTTCGACGGCGGTGGCTCTCACCTCCGTCGGGAACGGGCTCTCTGTGTTCTGTTATCTCCTCTTCGACTTCCTTCTCCCTGAGTGTGCAAGGCTTCTGGAGTAGATCTGGTTTTAAAGCTGCTCGATTTAGGGTTTCTTTCCGGATTTGGGTTCGTGATTTGCGGCGTAAAACCGCGGGTTTGCCATTCTCCCTTCTAGTGTCGCCTGAGGACTGCGTCTCCGTCGTGTGGGTGGTGTAGCTCTTGTTGCTGTCTCTGTTTCTCAATCCGGTGAGCTTCGGTTGGTTCCTGCTTGTTCGTTTTCCAGTTGCTGGTCCTAGAGTTTCAGCTTCTCCTCTCTTCTAGAGCTCGGGGACTTCTCTGTGGTTTGGTGGTTCCTGTTTCTCCTTCTCCCTCTGGTTCTCGACGGTGGCGTTCCGTTGTGTGCTTGCCTCTTCTCCTTCAGGGTTTCTCCGGGTAAGGATTGTGTTTTCCCCTGTTTATGTTCCCTGGTCTTGTGAGTGTGTGGCTTGTTTGGTGCTTGGATCCTGCCTTAGGCTGCTTGGCTTGTCCCCTTCTGCTTTGGATGCTTCTTCCTCTTCTCTTTGCATATTTTGGTGGGCTGCGGATGAGTTCTCCTTTGGGGCTCAGCTTGTTCTGGTTCTGTGGGTCTGAGTTCGCCTTTGTTGTTAGATTTGTGCGTTTCAAGTTGGGGCTTTCTGTCTGTCTCGTGTGAGATCTGCAGGTTTGTTCTTAGCGCTTGTTATTCCCTCTCAAGTCGTTGTTGGATGCTTCTGAGTTTGTGGCTGCCCTGTCTGCTTGGATGCTCTCGGTTTCTTGCCGGCAAGTTTGGTTTGTTTGTCCTGTCTTGGGTCTCTACGGCTGTGTTTGGCTTTCTTTGGTGGGTTAGGAGATCTTGCTCGTGTCTTAGATTGATCTCTCATCTGTTCCCTTGCCGTTGTCTGTCCGGGCTAGGTTGGGCCCTGGCTTGTGGTCAGTGTTAGTCCCTGTGAGCTGATCCGTTAGCTTCCTCCTGCTGGATTGAGTTGTCATTGCCGGCGGTTGTCTGTGATGGTTGAGCTTCCAGCTTTATTTGTTTGTATCCTTTTTCAGGTTTAGTTCTTGCTCTATAATTGTATCCATAAGAGTTGTTCTTATGTGTATCTCCATCTCTGTAACACGTCACCTGCAATTTTAATTGAAAGCCATTGTTCAAAAAAAAAAACACAATATTATAAGAACTCTTCAAAATACAAGCTCCCATCTATTTCTCGTTAATTTGATACATATTTATACAGAAGTTTGTTGATTTCCCGTTAACGTTTACCGGTGCTACTTTTTTTTTTTTTTTTTTTGAAACAGTTTACCGGTGCTACTATTTGTTAGTGTTTGACAATAATCACTGTTTTTCATTTCAAGCTTCTGAAAAAAAAATGCTTCTTTCATAGTTAACTTATTTTATATTTTATTATATAAGATTGATGTGTCAAATTTAGTAATTAACGTGATTTTGATATGTATCAACACATCTAAAAATTATTTTCTAATTAAATAAAATAGTATTATAAGGAAATAAAATGAAAAATATATGTGTTCAGAAAATAAAAAGAAAAATCAAATCTTATTAAATAATTAAATCTACAGAAACATCAAAATTAATTCGAATATTTGTTAAAGGTAAATCCACTACAAAAAATTCCACTGCTAATCTTGTGGAGTTTCCAAAATCTGTCTGGAAAATCATTCTAGTTCTATGTAGAATTTGAAGTTTTTATATGACCAATAGAATACATGAAATTCTACCCATAAAAAGATGTGATTTTCGCCACAAATTGTTTAGAACTGAAGAAGCTGATTCACAAACCAAAATATTAACCGGTTTTCTCTATCTATATGATATTCAAAAAAATCATTTGGTCTATATCTTACACATGAAAAGACTTGCATGCAGTATATGCATTCAATTTTTTTTTTTATGTAGGTCCTAATCTATCAAAATAAATATCTGAGTTTGCTTAGATATTTCTTAAATTATTGACAAAAAAAATATGGAATCCAGGGACACCATGACGGTTTCTATATCCAGTGGGAATCCATTAAGAATTTCTGATAGATTTCATATCCATCAAGAATTTTCAATGGAACTTTGGTTTGCAGAAAATTTTGACGGAAATTCCTTATGAATTCAAATCATTGGGGAATTCTGTCGGAATTGCGTTGGGTATATACTAAAAAAAAACTACCATTGGAATAGCCATTTTATATCAGAATTTTGACGCGAATCCATCAAAACTCATTGGGATTTTGGCCTAAATAAGCCTACAAATACTGTTCCTCCCTAATTTACAACAAAGCCAAAAAAAAAACAACTACAGAAATGTCTTCCTCAGATCCTCACAATTACTTCATATATAATTCATGGATAGCAAGACATAACCTTACAAACCAGTAATATATAATGTCCATGTACTCAATATTTATGGAATATAGATTTGTATATGTAGCTATGGTACGAAAGGCACTTGTATAGGAGAAGATTTATGTCATGTTATAATGTTTAGTATTCGCATTGAGAAAATAATTAAATATTGAATTGTAGTAGTGAACATTAAAATTTCTAAATACTATTAATGATTAATTTTAAATTTCAATTTCATTTAATTAATTTTAATTTAAAATTCATTATTTATTATTATTAGAAATTTAATATATGTATATATATAAAATATAAATATTTAAATGATTGTTTGATTCGAACCATTAGGATTTTGTCGGGAAAACAACATTCAAATTTATTTAGGAAAAGCTCTGTCGAAGAAGTCATCAAGAATTCTATCGAAAAAAAAAAAAAAAAGTCATCAAGAATCGCCAGGATGTAGGTTTGTCGGAAAACAACAGGAAAAAACCTAAATATGTGTAGAACGTCTGCAATGGATACAAGATCATTGTTTTTCCAAAAAGTAAATAGGCGTCACGATGGCATCTGTATTGTAACTTCTCGTAATCCGTAATGATTTCCTGATGAACTTTGCATCGTCGGCTTTATGAATTATGTCCAAAATGAGAGAATCACTATTGCTACTCATCAACCATTCATTGAGTGTTCAGGCTGCCCAAACTTATCCCTCCACGGACACGCGCTTTCTCACACACTTAAAAGGCGATGTTTAGGCGATTTCTTTCTAAAAACTCGTCGCCGGTGGCTAGCCTCACGCTGGTCGACGATAACTGTTTCCATGACCAAGAAGAAGAACCGTGGTGGGTTCCGGACACCTAATCCTCCTCTCTCAAGGTTTGCACGAGTAACCTCAGTGGTTTTCTCCGGTAACTCGCACAAGGAGAAAGCTGCTCCTTCCGACGGGACCTCTTCCGTCAGTCTTGAAAGTAACTCTGTTTCTCCTCCCCATGATGCTCCTCCCCCGAAAGGTGTTGAAGTCGAGCTAGATGCGGCGGTTTCAGCGGCCTCGGGAACCGTGCCTGCTGATATTGGGGATTCTAAACCTGATGTTTCTCCTTTGCTGCCTGTATAGAAGGTTGTTACTATTCTTGTGGATTCTTCTCCTCGAGTATTCGACTCTCCTACTCCTTTGCAGTTGGATTCTTCAGTCAACGCAGCTGGCTCCTCTCTTCGTCCTCAAGGGTTCCCTGAATCTGGTGGGATTGGTGGATCTTCTACTCGAAAGTGGTCAATCGTAATCTCTAAATCTTCTCTTCTTGAAGAAATTGGTATTCCCTCTGAGCACGTCTCCGGTGTCCCCTTTTTTTATTCCTGATGAAAATAGCGAGTCAGCCAAAGATGAATTCAAAGAGTTTGTGTTTGCCCGCTTCCATAGTGAATGTCCTCCAATGAGCAGAATCATAGGGGTTGTTAACGCAATTTGGGCTAGAACAGGTCCTCGAATTTTCATTCATAGAGTGGGACAGCACAATTTTCTGCTAAGGGTGGTAAATCCTATAACTAAGGAATATCTCCGCAGCCGCAATGTTTGGAATATCGCCAGCTTCCAATATTTGTCGCACCTTGGTCTCCAGATTTTTCGCCGGAGAAACTACCGCTTCAAGACGCAGTTGTACCAATGGAGTTCTGGAATGTTCCCTATCTTCTGTTCAACAAACATGGCTTGAGTATAATCTCCACCCCGTCGGGAAACCGATCTCTTTGGCGCCTGAAATTGAAAGGAAAGAAAATTTTAAAGTTCCGAGGTCTTTGTTCGTGTAGACCTTACGAGGAAAATACCGAGGAAGATTTTTTTGGGCTTTAGCAACGGAAAGCAAGTCGATATTGAAGTTTCATATCCTTGGCTTCCTTTCAAATGTGTGAAATGCGGGAAGTACTGTCATTTCTCTGCTTTTTCTACAATGGTTGAGGCTCGGGCGGCTCCTGTTCGAGACCATTGCATTGCTCCCTCTCGATCTCCGGGAGCTGATACTTATGTAGCGGGTGAAAGGGGCGGTGGGAGGAATATGAGGAGACATCGCTCTCGCAAGGCAATGTCTCTCTCTTCTGCTAGATATGTGGCCAAGAATGCTAGTGGAAACTCAGATTATGATGGTAGAAGTTCTGAGGAGAATAGTGTTGTTGATGGAACTGCGGTTGTTCAGATTGAGGTTATACATCAGCCAATTCAAGGAGTAAATGAGGTGATACCTGTCGCAGATCAGGGTGTGGACAAACCAGAACAGATTCAGGAGGACGCTGTAAGTGTAGGAGCTGAGATGGACTAAGGGAGTGGTTTTACGCAGTCTCAGAAAGTTGCAGATCAGTGCAAGCCGTTGGTGATTGGTTCAGAGCAGGTATCAAAGTGCTCAAATCAGGAAAGAGTTGATATGGGAGCTGAGGCGCCAAAGGCTAAGCATCAGAATATAATTTTGTCAAATACATTCGGGCTTCTTTCTAAGGATTTGGAGTCTGTTTCTGGGGATGAAGAAGCCATGTTCTTCCTGGTCTCAAACAAGAAGAGTGGCCACAAGGTCGCACAAAAACACTAAACAATCAATTATGTTTTTGGGTGGAATGTGAGAGGGCTTAATAGTGTAAGACGCCACACGATGGTCAAATATTGGATCAATATCCACCGGCCACTTTTTGGAGAATTTTTTGGAAACGCGAATTCAAGAATCTAATTTGGATAGAATTCGGTTAGCTATTCAAAGTGATTGGAACCATTTTGGAAACTATGTAAATAACGGCTCAGCGAGAATAACAGTAGTTTGGGATCCATCTTTCAACCTCATCGTTTATAAGGCTTCTGCTCAATCAATAACCTGCAAAATCTTCATTAGCTTCTAATGTTAGTTTCACGTTTACCTTCGTGTATTGCTATAACACGGTGGAGGCTATGAGGGATTTGTGGGAAGAAATAAAGGAGTTAAATGCATCAACTCCAATATCTGACCATCAATGGGTGGTGGTCGGAGATTTTAATCAGATTCTTTGTTCTACTCAGCATTTTAACTATTTGAACTCGAATATTGACGTGAGTGGAGTGAAAGATTTTAACTTATGTCTGCAAGATGCTGATGAAAATCTGGTTTCAGAGAAGATAGACCATGCTCTCATCAATCATTCTTGGGCCTCTTTGTTTTCGGACTCTTACGCTGAGTTCTTGGAGCCTCGTCAATCCGATCATGCGCCTTCTATGTTTCAGGTGCCTGCCTTAACAATAAGGTCTGCTAAACCCTTTAAATTTTACAATCATTTGATTGATTTTCCTCAATTCAAGGAGGTGGTAAAGGATGCTTGGAGGAGTAGTGATATTGTGAGTAAGAATCAGTTTAAGCTCATCAGATCTCTAAAGCTGTTGAAACCTTCTCTTAGGTGGCTGAATAAATTATATTTCGGAAAAGGGGCAAGATTGGCATGGACTGATTTAAGTAAGCCTAAGACTGAACGTGGTCTTGGCTTAAGACTCTTGGATACATTCGAACTAGTTTCCATATGAAACAAGCATGGAACCTGTTCTCTAACTCGGGCAGCTTGTGGGTTGCTTGGATTCAAACTAATGTACTCGGGCGCAAAGGCTTTGGGCAACCAAAGATTCAAGCAGATTCTCAGCATCAGTTCGAGGTATGCTCCAGCTAAAACCCCTTCTTCATTGTTTAATTAGGTGCGAGCTTAGCAATGGAACCACTGATTATTTTTGGTTTGACAATTGGTCTTGTACAATAGGCAACTTGAATATTATTGATATCATAGGTACAATATATATAGAGATTACATTAGCGTAATTAGGTATCAGCTAATGACTTATATATCCTTGTCATATATCTACATCCTCCCGAAAGATGGAGGTACATCTGTGACTCCAATCTTGGTAAGCAACTCTCACAACCGTGGTCGCGATAGGGGTTTTGTCAATGCATCCGCTAGCTGGTCTTTTGTTGAAACGTGAGCCACTCGTAATATACCAGCTTGGATATGATCCCGTATGAAGTGATAGTCCAACGCTAAGTGTTTCATTCGGGAATGGAAGACCGGGTTGGCACACAAGTATGTAGCACCAACGTTGTCGCAATAGATAACCGGAGTTATCTTCAGCTTGATGCCAAGTTCAGCTAACAATGAAGACACCCAACGGAGTTCAGAAGCTGTATTTGCAACAGACCGGTACTCAGCCTCAGTCGAAGATCTTGCAAAACCTTTTTGTTTTCTTGAAGACCACGCAATTGGGGTGCTGCCGAAGTAGATAATATGGGCATTTGTCGATAAGAAATCATCCACGTCACCTGCCCAATCCGCATCTGAAAAGGCATGTAATACAAGAGGAGATGATTTGCGTAGGAGTATACCCGTTGATAGAGTACCAGCAAGATATCGGAGAACACGTTTGACAGCTTGCCAGTGAATATCAGTAGGTCGATGCATGAACTGCGCCTGTTCACCGCATATGCCAGGTCAGGCCGTGTAAGGGACAAATACTGGAGGGAGCCGATGACACGACGATACTCAGAGGCGTCAGTAAGTGGTGAACCATCTGTAAGCGAGAGCTTGGGACTCGTGGCCATCGGTGTCGTTACGGCTTTGCTGTCCAACATCTTTGTTTTCGTCAGGAGATCGATCACATATTTTTGTTGCATCAGATGTAAGCCAGCTGGTGTACGAGTCGCTTCAATCCCCAAGAAATATGTAATATCTGTTGGTTCCTTCAAGGAAAAACGATGAGCTAATGCCTGAAGAAACGTAGAGATCATCGCGTTATTGTTCCCTGTGACGATGATATCGTCTACGTAGACAAGCACATAGAGGAACATGTTGGCGCTGATGTAGATGAACACAGAGGTGTCTGCGAGTGAATTATTGAATCCATACGCTAGTAAGGCTCGTTTTAACTCCGTATACCATGCACGCGGTGCTTGTTTCAAGCCATACAAGGCTTTCCGTAACCTCCACACATAATCAGGTTTGTCTTGATCCGCATAACCCGGTGGTTGTGTCACATAGACTTCATCTTCCAAGGTGCCTTGGAGAAAAGTGTTGTTGATGTCTAGTTGTTTTAATTTACATGAACCTGAAATAGCAAGCTGCAAGACAAGGCGAATAGTTATCGACTTAACGACAGGGCTAAATGTTTCAGAATAATCCACACCATACTGTTGATTGAAACCACGCGCCACCAATCGCGCTTTATAGCGACTGATCGAGCCATCCGGATGATATTTGATGGTGAATATCCATTTGGTGGCAATGATATTATGGTGTGTAGGTGGAGGAACCAGCTCGAAGGTCTGATTCCTTAGTTGAGCATTGATTTCCTCAGTACAAGCAGCTCGCCAATTCGAATTACGCATGGCCTGGTTCACTGTTTTGGGTGTGGTCAGGTCAAGGTTTGGTTCTGGTCTGGTTTGAGGTAAGGTTACCGCGGACAGGGTAAGTTTTTGGATGGGTTTGGTGATATCATTTTTCTTACGGGTTTGCATTGGGTGATTATTTGTGGGTACTGGTTTTGGTGGTTTGGTTCTAGTGGTCGTTTGCGAGCTGGAGTTTGGGTGAGTTGGTATTGGTGCAGGCTGTGGAGGTGGTAATAAGGTGGATGTATGTGAGTTGGAGTGTGGGTGGTTCGGTATTGGCTCAGGTTGTGTAGTTGGTAAGGAGGTGGGTCGTGGTCCGAGCACGGGGGGTGTTGATCTGTTCCTGCGAGAATATGTTAGTGTGACATTCTTACCTGTCCCCATAACAGGAGCTGTGGAGCTGGGCTCGCTAAGAACCGGTGCCGGTTGAGCCATCGTTGGCGATGAGACAACCGTTGATGGCAGCCGGTGGTGTGAATCTGAAGTCAGGGGCGCTGTTTGCGACGAAGCTTGTACGAGTGTCGGAGTGGTGACATGTATGAGTGTTGGTGAAGAATCTCGAATGGGAGAGAAGTGGATGGGTTGACTCGGCTGTGTGGTTAAGGCGAATGGAAATTCAGTCTCCACAAACTCAACATGTCGTGAAACGTAGATACGTCCAGATGGAATGTGAAGGCACAAGTAAGCACTTTGGGTAAGAGAATATCCCATGAACACACATGGCAATGATCGATCTTGTAGTTTGTTTGAAGTATACGGGCGCAACCACGGGTAGCATCTGCTACCAAAGTTCTTCAGCTTGAGATAATTTGGTGATTGGTCGAACAACTTGGCATATGGCGACGTATGCTGCAGGAGAGGCGTGATCATCCGGTTGATCAAATAGACTGCAGCTTGGAATGCAAACGGCCAGTAGGTCTTTGGAACTGAGGCATGATGCAAGAGAGTGAGACCCGTCTCAACTATGTGACGATGTTTGCGCTCCGAGACACCATTATGTTCTGGTGTATGTGGTGGAGATGTGAAATGAGATATCCCATTAGCCGTACGGTATGGTCGAAGGGCCATATATTCACCACCGTTGTCTGAGAAGAGTGTCGTGATTGTTGCTTCAAACCGCTTTTCCACCAAGTTTCGATATGCCATGAATGTTTCCTTGACTTGCGACTTTTGCTTCAGAGGATACAGCCAAGTATACCTCGTATAATGGTCTACGAACACGAGATAGTATTTATAGTTATTTGTGGAGACAATTGGAGAAGTCCACACATCCGAGTACACAACTTGTAATGGTTTGGTAGAAGTAATGGTATTGAAATGAAAAGGTTGTTTGTGGCTTTTATTAATAAGACAATGGGAACAAGGAGAAAGTGTTTTATTGGAATCAAGACATGGTAATGAAAAATGAGAAACAATAGATGATAAAATGGGTGGAGATGGATGTCCTAAGCGGGCATGCCATGAAGAGAGTGAAGTTTTTGGTGGTGAGGCTAGAAGAGCAGTCGGATTGGATGAAGGAACCGGCCACTCGTACAACTCGTTTTTAACACTTCCGGAAGTCAACAGGGCCCCCGTCTTGAGATCCATCACCTGAAAATGGGTAGGAAAGAAGTTCACACAAACATTATTCGCAACACACAGACGGTAAACGGAAAGCAGGTTTTTATGAAGGTTTGGAACATATAAAACATTAGACAGTGTAAGAGGGCGAGAAGATGTGGGAAGGGATGTGAAACCAGTATGCGTAATTGGAAGCTTGGACCCATCAGCTATCGTGACTTCTTCTCCTCCTTGGTACAGATTGTGCATGGAGAGATTGTTGAGATCAGTAGTCAAATGGTGTGTAGAACCACTGTCCAAAAGCCAATTTGATGCTGGAACCATTGGAGCAGAGGCGAGATGAGCACGAGGCTGCCACGGCGCCATTGACTGTCCTGAAGCAGACGAGACTGAGCTGGTGGTACCCGTGTGCTGCTGGAGTTGAAAGCACGTCCGAGCACTGTGTCCATGGACACCACATATCTGGCATCGACCTTGATAGCCACGAGAGTCGTTCTGGTTTGAGCCGTGAGGCTGCTGGTTCGAGCGCCACTGATTGTTGAACCGAGGCTGTGATGATGACTGGTTCGAGCGATGCTGGGAATTCCGAGATCCTCTGTAGGAGTTGTTGTTGTACGAGCGGACCTGAGCAGCATTGGCTGTGACCGGAGGTACTTCTGTTTGCTCAGAGGCTGCTAAGACTTTGACCTCATAGTTTAACAGCTTCTCATGTAGCTTGGTTAGAGATGGTGCAACATCAGGACCCTCTATTTGATCCTTGATGATTTTGTAATCATCTGACAGCCCTTCAAGAGCATACTCTACTTGATCTTCATGTTCAACCGCTTTCCCAAGAATCGCAAGCTGATCAAAACGAGTTATTAAGCCTTGAAAGTATTCATCAATTGTCTTGGTACCTTTCTTCCAATCTTTGAGTTGTTGTTTCAAGCCTTTGTAGTGACCACGGCTGGGTTTTGCGTACGTATTGGTGAGGACAAACCAGATCTGCGACGCCGTCGTTGCTTTTGAGAGAAGTGGCTGGATATTCTGATCCATCGCACCGAGCAAAGCATTGTAGATTAATCGATCTTGACGTATCCACAGTTGATGAGCCGGATTGGCTGTGACAGTGTTAGCGACGGTAATCGTCGGAGATGGGGCAGTGGCTGTGCCGTCAAGATGGCCAGCAAGATTGTACCCTTCAAGAAGAGCATGAACCTGTCGATTCCACATGAGAAAGTTGGAGGAGTTTAGTTTGGTAACATTCGTCATGTTAATGTGGAAAAGAGTTGTGGTTGTGTTTGAGACATCGATTATGTCTGAAGCATGGGCCATTGAAACAGAGTTGAAGAAGAGGAGTTGAAGAAGAAGAGTCGAAAATGAGGAGAAGAGAAGAGAAGAAGTGAATGGCGGCTGTTTTTCAAATTTTTAGGTTTCCAAGGTATCGACGCTCTGATACCATGTACAATAGGCAACTTGAATATTATTGATATCATAGGTACAATATATATAGAGATTACATAAGCATAATTAGGTATCAACTAATGACTAATATATCCTTGTCATATATCTACATGTCTTAAATGGGACCTTTGATAAGGGTGTTTGGCAACTCGGGTCCGAGAGCTTTGAAGATTCCGCTAGAAGGAAAGGTTATATGCACAGTTAGGAATGGGAATGGTATTTACGTGCTGCGCGATCTAATGAGGCTCAGTCACTGCAGATCATGCTAACTACGATGGCTCCTCTATATGATTCTAAAGGTACAAATGTATTTAATTGGGCAAATGCTACAAGGTCATTTGTTAGCAACTTTTCTTCTAAAGACACTGTGGCGTGGAATAGAGTGATATGGTTCAAGGAGGAAATTCCTCGGTGTTCCTTTATACCTTGGTTGAGTATGCACTCTCGTAATCCTACCAAAGAGAGGCTGCAGAGATGGGGATTGGCAGTTTTTGATTCTTGTGTCCTCTGTTCTTTGGAAAGTGAGTCTCATCATCATCTCTTCTTTGAGTGTGCATTCTCAACTGAGCTGTGGACTTCTTTTACTCTTGCTTCTGGCTTCCTGCCCCCTTGGGATCTTCAAGCGCAAATGTCTCTCATATTAGGTGATAAAAGACTGGCAAGTTCTCCCAGAGGAGTTATTATTAGACTCCTCCTCATTTGGAGGGAGAAAAACTCACGCATCTTCTCCTCTACTTCAGCTCCAGTGTCCACAGTCCGTGCCAAGGCCGACAGAACGATCCGCGAACATCTTCTTTCCTTATCTGCCGCTGCTAATAGGTCCTCTACTTCTCTGTTGAAAACTTATTTTCAGTGTATTGCAGGTGCTTGGTGACTTAATTCCTTTTCTTCTCCTTCTTCTCTCTTTGTCTTAATTCTCAATTTGTAATAAGTTGCTAAGTAACATTGTAAAATCTTCAGAAAACAGGTATAAATCTTAACATTCATACAAAAAAAAAACCATGTCTAGAATGCTTGAAAGAACTTTTTTTCCATTGGAAATTTTCAATAGATTCCCAATGGTTCGTCCCCATAATATAAATCCAACACTCAATCTTGTTGGGGCTCTATCGTTGGCCTTTTCCAACGAATAACCTATGGGACTTTCCGTGAGGATCAAGTTACTTTTGTAGTGATATATGAATAGCAAAATAGAAAAACATAGTTCAAATAAAAATTGGAAAGATATATAGATTTGATAACATTTGGTAATTTTTAGTTATATTTTGATATATGTAAACCATTTTTCAATTATATAAAATAATAAAACAAATGAATAAACAAACATATACTAGGGGAAACTCTGCGTACTTTAAAACTAATAAGAACGAGACATACAAATGTCATCGCTCACGCATTCTCGGGGTTTGCGTTACCCGCTAGCTATTAGGCCTCGGGTTAGGTTATAGGTAATTAATCCTATTGGATCACTACAAGAAAACTGGTCCCTAACCGACAGATTTCCTGACGGAAATTATACCGTCGGAAAATCCGACAGGTTACCGACAGATCACCGACAGTAAAAGTGTCGTCGGAATTGTGTCGGTATATACCGACGGAATCACAAACCGTCGTAAATTTTCTATCATATTTCCGACAGGACCTGTAGTCTGTCGATAATCTGTCGGGAAGCCGTCGGTTCATAAAAAACCCGCAGAAGAACGGACTCAAACACGAGACCTTTGGAGAGTTTAACTCAATTCCCAAACCATTGTGATACGTTGTGTTATTCGTTTATGTAATTCAACGTTAGTTATATATCTTGAAGTTAGTATATTATCTTTTAAAAAAAACAAATTTAATTTATGAATTAAACAAAGAAAACACAAGTTCATTATTACTTAAAATAAAAATTACATTATTAAAAATTTTAATTGTTATTATTCTGGGAATGGTTCCCGAACCAATCCCCGACGTTCGTCTCCCTCCATTGGTCGAACATGACGTTCCACTCTCCCGCCGGAATCCAAGCCGGTCTTCCTTCATCCTGTTGCCACCGGAGATTCATCCGCCGCATCTTTGTCTGGAAAACTTTCCTTGCCGTCCGGTGAAATTTCCGCCAAACAATGAAAACATTATCCGGAGAGAATGTAAAGTATGCCTGAAAAAGAAAAATTTAATTGTGTAACTTAAATTTTTAAATTATAATATTATTTAAAAAACAAAAAGAACTTACAAGGAAATCAATGAACCATGAAGTTTTTAGGCTCGTCGTGACGTTATAGTACGTCAGATATCTCCCAGACCAGCGATTCTCGATGATGTCGCTGGTGACGGACTGGAGACCGTATTGGATCCAAACTAAACGGCCTGGTGGGCTTGGCGAGATGGGTCGAGATTTGACAACGACTCCCGATCAAGTTCCGCGATCATTTGTAGAACGGAAGTGCGGGCTTCGGGAGAAAAGTAGACGAAATTCATATTTTTTTTTAGGTTTTGTCGATGGAAAAAATGACGAGACGGCCCATTTTTGTGTTTTGTTTAAACACTATATAAGAAAGAATTTGAGCTTTGTTAAAGTTGTTATTGCTTGTGTGTGTTTTGAGTTTGGTGTTAAAGGGTTTGTATATATAAGAAAAAAAATTCTTGGGAATACGAATTGTAACAAGCAAGTTCAGCACACGACGCCAAAATTCATGAGAATTATAATATTATAAGTTAAGAACATCATCAAGGAACATCCGGTGCCGCTAATGTCAATAGCGGTGGCAGAGACTGTCGACGGGGTGTTAGGGGGTGATCTGCAACAACAACGAACAGTCTCTCAAACAAATCAACCAAAAACCTGAGCTGGAGTAGTCCAGGTTTTGAAGAAATATGAATTGGAAGTTTCAATGAACAATGGTGTCAGATCAGTGGTTGTGCCGGAAGAAGTATTCCAGGATGCTTCACCGCTTTGGGAAGACTTCCTAATAGGAAAATTCCTTGCTAAAGCTCCATATACTGCGAAGATTCACACCATTGTGAATAAAATATGGGCACTTGGTGTGAAAGAATAGATGATAGATGTGTTTATGGTTAACTCAACAACCATGAAATTCAGGAGTGAAATCCAACTACAAGGAATCATGTAATGCGAAGAGGCATGTGGAACCTTGCCGATGTTCCGGTGATTATGTCAAAGTGGTCGCCTTTCGAAGAAGAGGTACAGCCCGAGATGAAAATAGTGCCTTTATGGATATATATGCAAAATGATCCAATGAATATGTTCTCATGGAAGGGACTAAGCTTTGTCTCAAATCCAGTTGGTAAACCAGATAGTCTGCATCCAGACACTGCACAGTGTGTATATTTCAAGATCGCAACGGTGTTCATAAAAGCTGATTTAACAAAGAAATTACCACGGTCGATGAATTTCAACTTTCAGGGTAAGGACACATTGGTGGAGTACTCCTACCCCTGGTTGCCAGCCAAATGCTCCACCTGTGGAAAATGGGGGCATCTCACAATTTTTTTTTATTGAATCAGGCTAATGAGACAGAGAAGCAAGTAGAAAAGCAGAGCCTAACAGGAATGACAATTGTCGTGATACAAGAATCTGAGGTGCTAATGAAGGATGGAGTTGGTCCGGAATCAGTTTATTCAGGCCTTCAAACGCCATCAAAACAAAAGGAGATTGTGTGTCGAGAAGATAATGGTGAAGCAGGAGAAAAATGGATACATGTTTTGCCAAGGAAGGTAGGGAGAAGTTCAAAGAAAATTAACAAAAATATTGAGTATGAACAATTTTCTTTCTTATCGAATTCGAGATACTCAGTGCTAAGCCTAGCAGAAGAAGAAGAAGGAGAGATATTAGATCAACAGGATAAATTAACTGATTCAGTCGAAAATGAAAGCAAATAGAGAATGAAACGCAAACAGAGGATGAGGGGAAAGATACACAAAATGAGCAGGAAGAGGAAGATCTAGGTACCAATGATACAATAGTTAAACTAGAGCAGATGAAAGCATCATAAAGTATGCTACTCGGCAATCACTGCCAATAAGCTCGAAAGACAATCCAATATTTCTATCAGATCAACCGTTCAAAAGATTAAAGACAATGGTTCTAGCAATTTGAGTAAAAAGAACGTCAAGAAAACTCATTAATGTCTGGATTTTTCTGGAACATTAGGGGACAAAGTAAATAAGCAAAAAGTAGTTCGGGACTGGGTGAGGGAAGGTGGATTTCAGTTTGGATGTTTAATAGAGATGAGATCCAAGGAAAGCAAAGCTCATCATATGGCTACCTCTGTTTTTCGGGACTGGTCTTTTCTATCGAATTATGGAAGCAGTAATCTTGGAAAAGTCTGGATTGTTTGGACTTTGAAAGTGCGACTAAACATGTGCTTTACGTGCAATCAATTAATTACCTATTGGATAAAGTTGGATGGCATGGATCATGATACCTTGTTTCATTTGTGTATGCATCAAATATGGCTGAAGAAAGAAGAGAGTTATGGGAGAACATCAAATATCATCAAGACATACCATTGTTCAGAAATAAATAGTGGATAGTATTGGGAAACTTTAATGAAATTCTTGACATGGAAGATCATTCGGATTATGGTATTTCTCCGACAATCCCACAAGGAATGCGAGAGGTCCAAGATCTCACGAGATATTATTCTATGGAGGACATGAGCTATCATGTCCCAAGGTTTACCTGGTGTAATAAAAGAGAAGAAGGTACGATATATAAGAAGTTGGATCGGGTGTTGATGAATCAAGAATGGTCTGTATCCTACCCACAAAGCTACTGCGTTTTCGAACCAGGAGGCTGTTAAGACCACCTCTGGTGTCGCATTCATATAACAGCTTATGTACAGAAGCCAAGATAACCATTTTATTTTTCAAATGTGGTTGCAGAACTTCCTGGATTTTTGCCAATGGTCGAAACTCATTGGAAGGGAACACCTGACATTTACCATTCTACCTCGACCCTCTATCGTCTAGCAAATAATATGAAATTGATCAAACCGCTGATAAAACAATTAGGCAGATGCCGTATTGGAGACATTACGAAGAAAACAAAAGAAGCATATGATCACCTATGCGACATGCATAAACAAAATTTTTCTCAATCAATCTCCAAATGCGGTGCGATAGGAAGTTATGGCATATGACAGATGGTGTCTATTATTTGGAATTGAGGAGAAAGTCATAAGTCAAAAAGCCAAGATACATTGGCTTAAATTTGGGGATGGAAACAGCAAACAATTTTATCGTGTTGCAACTATCAAGAAATCTAGGAATGCAATTCGAGAGATCCAGAGAGATGACGGTACCTTAGCTCAAATGCAAGAATAAAAAAATAGGTGGTGGAATATTTTGATGGATTTTTGGGTCATAAAATGTCTGATTTTAAGAACATAACCGAGGAAGAACTCCATCGTCTTCTGGAATTTGAATGCAGTGTAAAGAATCAGGGGATGTTAGTATACACTGATACTGAAGAGGAGATAAAAAAGGTTATATTCTCAATGCCTAGCAACAAGTTTTTGGGACTCGACGGGTATACGGTGGAATTTTTTAAAGAAGCATGGCCTGTTGTGGGAAAAGACTTTGTGGTTGCCATTAAGTCCTTCTTCGACAAGAGCTTCTTACCTACTGGTATCAACTCAACCATTCTAGCACTAATCCCAAAAAAGTAAGAGGCTACGCACATCAAAGACTACCATCCAATCTCCTGTTGTAATGTCGTTTACAAGGAAATCTAAAACTCCTAGAAAATAGACTTAAACAACTGCTGCCGAAATTTGTTTCTCCGAACCAGTCAGCTTTTGTTAAAGGTCGTTTGCTTAAGGAAATTTGTTACTAGCTTCTGAGTTGGTTAAGAGTTACCATAAGGACAATGTATCTTCAAGGTATGCTATGAAAATTGATATATCCAAATCTTTTGATTCGGTACAATGCTTATTCCTGCTCAATTTTTTGTCATCTATGAAGTTACCGGATAGATTCATATTATGGATTGAAAGGTGTGTCACCTTGGCAAAATTTTCTGTCCAAGTCAATGGAAACTTGCAAGATATTTTAAAAGTGAACGAGGTCTTAGGCAAGGCTGCTCGCTCTCGCCATTTCTCTTTGTGATATACATGCAAGTGCTATCAAAGTTGCTAGATAAAGTTGCGGTGGAGAAGAAGTTTGGTTATCACCCCTATTGCCAATCCCTGAGATTAACTCACTTATGTTTTGCTGATGATCTCCTTGTTTTTGCTGATGGAAAGGAACAATCTATTGTTGGGATTCTTGATCTTTTCAGATGCTTTGCGGTTATCTCTGGCTTGCGCATGAGCATAGAAAAATCAACCATTTTCATAGCTGGGGTGAAAGATGAGGACATGGGAGCTATGATGAATCAATTTGCGTTTGACAAAGGGGCTTTACCGGTTCGCTACTTGGGTCTTCACTTGATGTCAAAGAGAATGAGCACTCAATATTACACTCCACTCATTGAAAAAATCCGGTCTCGCATTAGCTCGTGGACTGCTCGACATCTATCTTTCGCATGCCACTTGCAGCTTATTAGATCGGTTATTCAACGTCTGGCGAACTTTTGGATCTCATATTTCCGGCTTCCAAAATAGTGTATAAAAGATATTGATCAGCTATGTGAAGCATTCCTTTGGCCGGTTCCGAAACTGAATGCATAGAAAGCTAAAGTCGCATGGTCGGATGTCTCAAAATCCAAAAAGAGGGCGAATTAGGATTGAAATCTTTACACGAAGCCAATACAGTGAGCTGCTTAAAATTAATTTGGCCAATACTGTCAGAACCAAATTCGCTTTGGGTAAAGTGGATTACAAAGTATCTCATTCTGGTCAGTTAATCAGCGAAGCTCTCTTGGAAGTTGGATGTGGAAGAAACTTCTTAAATGCGGAGATGAAGCAGCAACACTTACTAAAGTCGATGTTCAGAGTGGATCAACCACCTCTTTTTGGTATGATCAATGGTCAACGTTGGGGAGGCTAATTGATCTAATCAGTAACAGAGAAACAATTGATTTGTGAATACACCTTAATGCCATTCTGGAAATGGCTGTTCAAACACATCGAAGACGACGTCATAGATCATAGGTTCTTAACAGAATTAAAACTGTCCTGCAACACATTCGAGATCAAGGTTTAACAGCAACAAATGATACGAGATTGTGGCGCTGGAAGGACACATTCAAACCGTCATTCAGCTCTAAGGAAACACTGAATATGATTTGACATCGACAGCCCTTTGTAGCTTGGCACAAGAATGTTTGGTTTTCATCAGAAACTCCCAAATATTTTGCCATGGTCTATTTAGCTTGTAAGGACAGATTTGTAACTGGAGAAAGGATACAAAAATGGAGTCCACAATTGGACTCAACATGTTGCCTCTGCTGCAATAACATTGAAAATAAAGATCATATCTTTTTCAATGCAGTTATGCTACAGAGGTATGGCAACCATTGGCGCAAAAACTCTTTGGACAGAAATATTCAACATCTTGGTCTGCAACTTTGGTGGTGTTGGATGGCACAGACAACAAAACTACTACATTCCTATGAAGGTATCTCTTTCAAGTAACAATCCATTTTATTTGGAGAGAGCGAAACTCGAAAAAGCATGGAGACACCTATTACTGCAACCACTCTCATAAGAATCATTGATAGAACTATCCGCAGGAAGATAACCTCGCTCAATACGGGAACTTCGAAATACAATGGAGCCATGCAGAATTGGTTTGCTGTACACCCTACCTAGTGCTCTCAATTCTCAGCTGATGTAACAATCTCAATTAATGTTGGCTCCAATGAAGCTACACATTTTGTTAAAAAAAATTAGTTTTTGAATTAATTTAACATTTGGAGCCAGGAAATTCTTGCACTAATATCTCAATCATGACCTCTCCGATGTGTACTCAAGAAATTAATGCAAGGATCCATACTACTCCGACTGTTGTCTCACCAAAGGAAAAAGCTACTTCAGCTATTTCACAGGAAAAATGATCTACACATGCTACTACTCCTACAACTTTCACCAACAACTCTAATTTGGCTAAATCGAATGAGGCTGCTACTAATGAGGTAGTATCTTCTCCAACTACTACTGTAGAGCGTCCTATTCGCAGGTCATTATCTAGTGCAACCTTGGGTAACAATATCTTTTCGTCTTTGGATTCTTCTGAGGATGAGGAAACTTGTATGGATGTTGACATTGAACCGAATCAAGGAGAAATTTTAACTCCTGTGGGTAAGAGAATTCTCCGAGAAAGGCCTGTCAAACCGTCTGCAAAGGCTAAAGACATGCAGTGGTTTCCATTATTGGGCCGAGGTAATCGGGGACGAGGAAATAGAGGTAGACATGGCTAACTTGACTATCTTTGACCTCTTCTTATTGAACTCAAATCGAAAAACTCGAGTACTATCTTTTTTTGATAAAGGATTAACACAAAACTTAAAAACTGATTCGGTTTTTTGCAATTTAAGCCATTGCTCCATATGATAGATAGCCAGTACTATCTTTTTCTTTCTTGCCATATAACTTATGTGTTTCCACTAAAGTTTGTGGTTATGCTACCAAAAGTCTATGGTTTCTTGACTTGTAAACTTTTTTTTTTTACAATTTTAATATGAAATCCTTTTTTACAAAAAGAAGAAAAAAAAGAAGAAAAAAAAAGAATTAGTTGCGTTATGGTAATGACGAGTCGGGCCATTGAACATATATACATGTATGCATTATACATATTTCATTGTTTTCTTTTTTTTCCTTGGGAGCGAAGCTATCTTCGTTTTAGTTGTAGGATCGATTAAAGAATCAAAAGTTTGATCAAATCGTACCTATAATTCGATCATATGGAGCAATGGCGATAATATTGTTTCAAATCGTACAAAATCAATTGGCTTAAATTGCAAAACTCCGATACCAGTTGGTACCACACTATTGATGTTTTATTTAGGTCAAATATTGATACACAGATTAGCTTCGGTCAATTGCGTGGCGATAATACTGTTTCAATCTTTTTTTGTCAGAATATTTCTATTGTTGTGGACATATGTTTTATTGATAATGTCGAAATATACTATTCTTGTGTTAGGATAATGACGAAATCGAAAATACAAAGAGAAAACAAAGAACTGAAACAATAATCAAGAGAGCTTTGAGAGCTAGAGAGAGAAAATCTAGAAAGAGAGAACACACAAAAAAGTAGATGTGGTTCTTGTCTCCGCTGTTCGGCCTCACCGCCGGCGGTGTGATCGGGAGTTTTATTTTATTTTATTTTTTCTTTCGCTTGCCTGCTCCTCATCTGTGGATTCGGGGGTGACTGGTGCTCTAGAAGTGGCCGGCGATCCTCGACAGCGGCGTGGTGGTGGCTTCGCGGTGGTGTGTGGCTGTTTCGGCGCATGCAGAACCAGATCCGTGAGGACCGGATTTGGTGATGTGTTCTCTTGCCTTCTCCTCCACTCCCCGTGTAGATCCCTGGTGGTGGTTGAGCTTCTGGTCCAGCGGCGGTGTTGCGGCGGTTAGTCCGGTTGTAGACAAGGCGCAGGAGCCGGCTTTGAGTCTCTCCTCTTAGGTTGTGTTGGCTTTGAGGACGGCGGCGAATCTACCTTGGAGTCTCTCGGAGCTGAGGGATGCTTCCGGCGGCGAGGCGTGGTTAGTTTTTTCTCCCACTTTCCCCGGCGTGCTGATATATCATGGTTTTTACTAGTTTTAGACCATGATATAAGTGTGTTTTAGAGTCTATTTGTGTTTCTTTAGAGTCTTTTACAGGCTTTATTAGGTACAAGCACATTTGGAGCAGAAGTGGAGATTTTGGAGCTGTTTGGTGCATTTTGGAGATTTGGTCCGAGAGACAGAGTTCACTGTCCAGATTTGAGGATTGTGTCGATCGTTGCACACCTGCATCGATCGATGCATAGCGCGAATGGGCCAGACTCGGCGGTTTAATGAAGAATGCTGATATTGCAGAAAAGCCCATATATTTACACAGAAGCCCAAAACGTGTTTTAGACTATATATTAGGGTTTTTAGCCACTTGTTTAGGCTACGCTTTATATTATTCAGAGAGAGTTTTAGGGACTGATCTTGTTCTCGAAAGAGACTTGATTTCGAACCCCAGTTCTTTATTTGATTTTATAATATTTGGTTTTCTATTCAAGATGTTTTCTGTTTCGATGAACATGTCTGAGTAGATTACCTGTTAAGTTTAGGGATTCTCATTAGGGATTTCATGGAATTATAGTTTAATCAATCTGTAGGGATTCATATCTGCTAGTTCTTCGCATAGGATTGCTCTTAATGCTTAATCTGAAGTAGCTATCTGGATTTATGATGTTAGGTTGATTGATACAACGACAGTTGGTTAATTAGCTAGAAAGAACCTAGATGAGCAATTAAATTACTCGCAAATAGATTTGGTTTAGCTTAATTGTGAACATATCAAACTTGGAATTAAAGCTGGTTTAATATGTTAGTAATTGCAAAGAGATTTGGATTGCTACACTTAGACTTAGATAATTCTCGCAACGAGAGTTGGTTAATTCTATATATGTGTTTTGAGTTCTAGAACAGTTTCTGATTAGATCCCGATTGATTGATTGCTTGTGTTCCTGATTTCCTGAGAACTTCCTAGACTTAACGCTTCGTTTCCTTGCTCACAACTCGCTGCTATTTACTTTCTGCTTGCTGATTTACTGCTTTCCCATATTGCTTTCTCCTAGTTTAATCTCATCTGTTTTAATTCTATCGTTGACCGGAGTCCCTGTGGATTCGATATCCTAAGTACTACAACTACATCACTGTGCAATTGCAATTAGAATAGGGTTAAAACTAGACCTATCACGTGCCAAATCCAGATCTGCATCTAAAGCTCCTCTACCCTGCATTCTTCCCCTTTCTTTTCTCGTCTCCGGCTGGTCCTTTCTCCTCGGCAGCGTAAGGTGAGCGACGGAAGCGTGGCTTATTCTTTTCCCCCACTCCGTTTCTATCCCTTGGTTGGTTCTTCCCCTACTCTCCGATGTTGCTGCGACTCTGGCGATGGTCGTCAAGGAAGCTGTGTGGCGAACGCTGCAGTCGACGTGGTGGCGCAGCTCCGGCGGCTACTCAGACGAGTGTCTCAGCGGCGTTTCCTCTTTTTTGTTCTAGGGGTTTTAGCCCACTCTCTTATTCAACCCATTTGGAATGTACTTCTGTAATTTCATTTGAGTTTCCTTGTATCAAAAAAAAAATTATCTATTATAATATATGAAAGCTCTTTATCAAAAAAAAAAAACAATAATCAAGTTGATGAAAGCCCTACATATATTGATTTCTTGATTTCGGCAGATTATAGCTCAACTACAAAATGTTTTCTACGACTTACTTCATGTATCCTGCGGCGAATATCATAACCATTATGTAGTTTCTTCAAATCTCGAACGATCGAACAAGACATATCGGTGATAGGCCATCATAACACCGTTTTTACTTTCGGACGTTGTCGAATAAACATGTGTTGTCTTCCCCGGTTGTTGCAGAATCGCTACAGATATTACTTTGAGCTTTGCATATTAATGAGTTGTAACAAATGTAGTTTTCTTTAGGCTAAATTCTTGACGGATCAAACCAACAAGAAAGGTGCTCACAACCCACCATTAAAAACATAATTTTTTTTTTGTCTAAAACGTAATATATTAATTTGAAATTGAATATGTTAATGCCTGTCGATATATCAATATATTTCAATCAATCCAAACTAACTTCATTTGTATTTTCTGCAGAACTCTATATTGATTAAAATATCATAATTAATCAAATAAAACAATTCTCGATTATATACATTTCGTAAATGTAATAACTAATGAGCCTGGCCAGTTTATTGAAAAAGGACCAAGTCTATTATACCATCATTAAACATCATTGTTGGAGTCAAGATTATCACCTTTCCCAAAAGGTTTATTCAGGAATTTAGGTCGGTCCAATAAGGAAAGTCTATCCAGGATATGACGGAGGATGACCTAAATCGGCCCAACATCCCGGTAAAATTAGGGCTACAAAGGGAGCGGATAAAGGAAAGGGAAAGCGGCGTGAGTGGAGAGACGCGCCGAGATTAGCGATATCTTCAAATCAAAATTATAGGAAAGATTCGATTTTATCTCAATTTTCCTTTATTCGGTTTAACCGACTTTGTAAGCCTATAAAAGGGGCATCTCGTTATTCAATAAAGATACGCTTTTCAATACTATTTGCTAGAGAGACATTAGTGACCGATTTGACCTAGTTTCTCTCCGGCGAATTAAGATTTCTTCCACCGCTTTATTCCATATCGGAAACCTAAAGCAAAACCCTAATTTCCATAATCTCACCGAGTTCATAAATCCTCTTTTAGAATCCCTTAAGAAAAAACCCTAAAACTCTTGCTATCTTAGGATAGACCGAGTTGAGAATCTACAATTGGCGCCGACTATGGGGACTTCTAGAAGAAATTTCTGAACGAGATGTCTGGAAATAACAACGATATCGATCCGGAGGACAACCCCAAGGTTGAATCTGAAGGAAGTGATTACGAACTAAGTAATCACGACGATGAGAACCCGGCACCCAACGGCAAACCGCCACGAGTTTCCAAGTCAAGAAAGGATCGAGACGACGGTGAAGGTATCCCGCCACTCGACAAAACGGCGGAACAAGTCGAAAAGGACGAAGTTCTAGCCACTTGATAGCCAAAAACGATTCCCAGAACGATTTGATCAAAGAATTTTTGGAAAGAATCGACATATTGCAGTCTGAGCATGATCGAATTCGTTCAGACCAATAGTCGAGGAAATCCAAATGCGATATTACTCCGAAGGTAAAAGATAAAGTCGCCAGACGACTGATCTACGAAACACCTGAAGGAGATCGTCAAGAGCAAAACCGAGATTGTGAACCCAAGAAAAACTCACGCCAAGAGCGCGATGGGGGGGGGATAAGCATGAACGAGGCTCGCATCGAAAAAGGGACTCGAGTGAACCCAAGCAAAATTCACGTCGAGAACAAGACGACTCATATCATGAGCGATACTATCCCAACAGAGACCTAGAAGATGAATACGAGCGGAATGATTATGAGTCTCGGCACGACCGAGGCTCGGATCGCAGACGGAGCTCGCGTCGTGAGAATGACTCGCGCCTGGATAACCATCGCTACGAGCGAGGCACATCCCACAAGGAAGCTCATGAAACGCCTGTTCGCGGAGCAAATCGCAGCCAAGTTGAGAAGCAGTTGACCGAGCTCAGAGACACCCTCAAAGAACTAAAGGACAAGGTTCATAACGTCAAAGGATCTGCCCCAAAGATCGACTGAATCATCAAAGAGACTCAAAGGACACCCTTCACTTCACGCATTACAAATACATACATCCGTCAAAAGGAAAAGCTAAGACTGCCGATGTATAATGGGATAAAAGATCCCGCCACTCACTTAACGTCTTTCAAGATCATGGTAGCAAAAGCACGATTCTCGTCGACTAAGAAATGCGACATCGGCCTTTTTCAACTGTTCGCTGAAACTCTGGAAGGAGATGCACTAACTTGGTTTTCTCGGCTTCCGCCCAAATCAATCGATAGTTTCTCCGACCTCACGTGAGAATTCGTAAGGCACCACTTTGCCTATGTGAACAAAGATACCTTGCTAAACGCGCTACTGTCTATGTCGCAAGAAAAGAAGGAAACGCTGAAAGCCTTCATAGATCGGTTCAAGGAAACCATGACGCGAGCAGAAGCCCCAGATAAATTCACCATCTTGGCTCTAACAAACGCCGTATGGCACGAATCCCTTTTTTACCAGGATCTAGTTCTCAACCCTCCAATGACCATTGAAGACGCCCTCCATCGAGAAAATAAATTCGTCGAGCTGGAGGAGAAGAAGGTGGCCTTGGCTAAGAAATTCGGCTCTGTCAAGCATACCGATAAAAAGGAAGACCGAGAACCTAGGCAACATTATGACAAGGGAACGAAGACAACGATGGTGGTCGGCAGCGCTGGCAAACAGCGTTCATCGAAACCTTGGAACAAATGGAGCAAGGAGGACAAAGAGACGGCACCGCAGACCGCTCCCAAGACGGAAGAAAAGTACTGTGAGTACCACAAAGCAACTTCACACAATACCTCAGAGTGTCGAACACTCAATAATGCATTGTATGCCCGACTCACAAGTGGTAAAATTAAGGCATCCATTGACAAACTAAGGTAGGAATCGAAGCAGAGCCGAGAAGAGCATGCTAATGATCACTCGCCCAAACAAGGCAAGCAGCAGCGCCGCATCAAAAGCGTAGCCTTAAAACGTGACCGAGATGAGGAGGAAGAAGACGAAGAGGAAACTCCTAAAGCCGTACGAAGAATCAACATCATTATGGGCGGCCTAATCTCTGTGAATGACTCGGTTCGATCAATCAAAGTATATGAACGCATGGCGCTAGCCGCGCAAAATGCACCTCAGCCGATTCTATCTGATGATCTCCCTGTCATTTTCACTGACCAAGATCTTTGGGGAACCCATTATCCTCATAACGATCCACTGGTGGCCGAGCTCCTCATTGGAAGTTGTCAGGTATCTCGGATCCTAGTTGACACAGGTAGCTCTATCGACTTAATCTTTCTAGATACGTTGAAGAAAATGGAGATCAAGGAAGAGGATATCAAGCAGAAAGCTAAGCCGCTCACCGGTTTCACAAGCGAGACGAGGTACACAATTGGGACGATAAAACTGTCGGTTTACGCAGGAGGAGTCAACAAAATGGTAAAGTTCCATGTCATTGACAAACCGACCATTTACAACGTTATTCTCGGCACACCATGGCTGTACAGCATGAAGGCGGTATCGTCGACCTATCATCAATGTCTAAAGTTCCCCTCACCCAAGGGAATCCAAACGGTAAAAGGATGCCAAAAAGCAAGTCGTTCATGTTTCGCGAGAGAGCACAAGATAAGAGTACCGTCATGTATGATCAATACGGAACAAGGCAGAAAAGGTCCGGAAAAGGAACTTATCCAGCAAGTCGTCATCGATAATTCCGACGCAAACAAATGCTTGGGGATCGGTGCGGAGTTACCTAAAGATATCAAAAAAGGAGTTAATCGCCTTTTTACAGCAGAACATCGCGACCTTCGCATGGCCAGTCAAGGATATGAAAGGTATCAACCCGTCAATCACAGCGCACGAACTCAACGTCGACCAGACTTATAAGCCAATTAAGCAAAAAAGGCGTAAGCTCGGTCCAGAAAGAGCCAAAGCCGTCAACGATGAGGTGGACAAACTACTCGATGCTGGCTCGATTCAGGAAGTCAGATATCCCGAATGGCTGACCAATCCGGTCGTCGTCAGGAAGAAAAATGGGAAATTGAGAGTCTGTGTCGACTTCACGGACCTCAACAAGGCCTGTCCAAAGGATAGCTTCCCTTTGCCGCATATTGATCGACTTGTCGAAGCCACGGCATGGAACGAGCTAATTTCGTTTATGGACGCGTTCTCAGGATACAGGGTCATGCCATTCGGCCTTAAGAACGTAGGCGCTACGTATCAACGACTAGTCAACCGGATGTTCGCAGCTCAGCTCGGCACGACGATGGAAGTGTACATTGATGATATGCTGGTTAAGTCCTTAATCGCATCTCAATATGTCGGACATTGAAGGAATGTTTTAGTATCCTCAACCAATACGGGATGGAGTTTAACCCGACAAAATGTACGTTCGGCGTAACATCAGGGGAGTTCCTCGGATACGTGGTCACCCAAAGAGGGATAAAATCTAATCCAAAATAGATCTCAGCAATACACGAGATCGTACAACGTCTAACTGGTCGCATAGCCGCCCTGAACAGATTCATATCTCGTTCGACAGATAAATGCCTGCCTTTCTATGAGCTCCTCCGGGGAAATAAGAGGTTTATATGGGATGAAAAGTGTTAAGAGACATTCATTCAACTCAAAGACTACTTGTCAAATCCGCCAATACCATCGAAACCCGAGAACGGCGAGACTTTCTTCTTGTACATCGCGGTTTCAACAACAGCAGTAAGTGGGGTCCTAGTACGAGAAGACCGAGGAGAACAGAAACCGATCTTCTATGTAAGTAAAACGATGAATGGAGCCGAGACAAGATACCCAGCAATGGAGAAACTGGCTCTCGCAGTCGTCAGAAATCTACGTCCCTACTTCCAGTCTCACTCAGTAGCCGTGTTAAGCAGCCAGCCTCTTCGGACAATTCTACACAGTCCAGGGCAATCCGACCGTCTGGAAAAGTGGGCAGTTGAACTCAGCGAGTACGACATCGATTACAGGAACAGGACAACCACCAAGTCTCAGGTAATAGCTGACTTCCTTGTGGAATTGTCGCCCGAATTGAACGTCGATACTCAGGTAGAAGACAAAAATTGGAAACTATTTGTTGATGGCGCTTCGTCAAAAAGCGGAGCCGGGGTAGGAGTGCGACTCATATCACCCACCGGTGAAGTACTAGAACAATCGTTCAAGCTGGGGTTCACGGCGTCTAACAACACAGCCGAGTACGAGACTCTGCTAGCCGGCCTGGATTAGCCTGAGAAATCAGAGTACGACATCTCCTGGCACATTGCGACTCCATGCTTGTGGCAAATCAAATCAATGGAGATTATGAGGTTAAAAATGAGCGAATGGAAGCGTATCGCAAGGCGACATTGGAACTTACCAGCTCCTTCGAATTTTTTTATATAGACCAGATACCGAGGAAAGAAAATGCCCCAGCAGATGCACTCGCATTTGTGGCATCGAATCCCGATCTCTGCCGACGAATCCCATTAGAAACAATTCATGAACCAAGCATCCCGCCGCCTAAGAACAATCACGAAGAATCAACTTTCGAGGATGCTGTTCTCGCAATCCGACAGGGCGGCCAAAACGATCTGTGTCACGATAATCATGTAAAAGGCACCGACCTCATTTCACTCCTAACAGACGACAATGAGGATTGGCGACAAGACATAAGAGCGTATTTGACGGAGGGAAAACTTTCCGAGGACAAGTGGGCAGCACGATGACTTAAAGTCAAAAGTGCGCGATATACGATGCATAACGGTATCCTCTACAAGTATTCGGCCAACAAATTCCTTCTCAGATGCATACATGGAGACAAAATCAGCCGAGTTCTCGAAGAAACACATTCAGGTGTCTGCGGAAATCACTCTGTAGGTCGGTCTCTCGCTCTCAAAATCAAGCTGAATGGTCACTACTGGCCGACTATGATAGCCGATTGTGAGACCTACTCCAACAAGTGCGAGAAATATCAGCGCCATGCACCATTCTTACATAGACCTACAAAGCTACTCACCGCGTCCACCGCGGCTTATCCATTCATGAGATAGGCAATGGAAATTGATGGGCCGTTGCCGCTTTCCAATCAAAGGCGCTTCTTGCTGATCATGACCGACTACTTCACAAAGTGGGTCGAAGCCAAGGCATATTTAGCAATCCACGATGTCCAGGTTCAGAAATTCGTCTGGAAATACATTATATGTCGATATGGATTGCCCTACAAGATCGTCACGGACAATGGATCGCAATTCACATCAAACCTGTTCGAAGGGTTTTGCAAAAAGTGGACATACGGCTCAGCAAGTCGACACCGAGATATCCCCAGGGGAACGGACAGGCCGAAGCCACAAACAAAACTATCATTGACGGCATCAAAAAGCGTCTTGAAAGCAAGAAAGGAGTTTGGGCCGACGAGTTGGATGGAGTCCTTTGGTCACACAGAACAACACCCCGCCGCGCAACTGAGGCCACTCCATTTTCCTTAGCCTTCGGCATGGAAGCAATGGTCCCGGCGAAGAAAACGTCTATACTCTCCGACGAGCTCTCATGCCTCAAAATAACGAGATCAACGAGAAAATATTGATTCATGCCCTTGACACGATCGAGGAAGAACGAAATCAAGCACTACTTCGTATTCAAAAATATCAACAGCTCGCAACACGGTATTACAACCAGAAGGTAAAATAGTGACACTTTCAAGTCGGCGATTACGTACTTCGTAAATTCTATGAGAACACGAAAGAATGGAGGGCAGGCAAACTCGGCGCAAAGTGGGAAGGACCTACCAGATAACTAAAGTCGTCAAACCCGGCGTGTACGAACTCGAGTCAATGAAGGGCAAAGCTTTGCCGCGTTCATGGAATTCATCAATCCTGAAAGAATACTTCTAAAGTGGCTAGTCTATCACGGCGCCAAAAAAAAATCCTATGTATCAACTACGAGTGACTTGATTTTTCCTTGGAAGATACGTAGGCAGCCTTCATCGGCACAGTCACAAATCTTTAATAAAATCTTCGTTTTGCAGACTATGCTGAGTTAAAAGCCCCCGAAGCCGAGTCCTAACTCGCAATCAAAGCCGAGTCCTAACTCGCAAATCCGAGTCCTAACTCGCAATCAAAGCCAAGTCCTAACTCGCAATCAAAGCCGAGTTCTCACTCGCAAACGAAAGCCGAGCTTCTTAGTTCGCAAAAGCCGAGTTAAAAACTCGCGATAAGACGAGCTCCTTAGTTCGCAAAAGTCCAGCAATACACGCCTTGACTTTAAGCCGAGCATCCAATAATACTTGCACCATTAGCATCACGCTCCCTGGCCAGGAGTGTGGTCTAATTTGCACGCGAGGTGCACATCGTGGTAAGGAAAAGCCAAGATCCGTCTCGCACTGAAAAAACGGGCTTGTACCTGTACGTCCTCTGTGGTGGGCGATAAAAAATAAGCCGAGCCCTTAAGCCTCGAACATTCGCCTGTCCTTTGGACACAAGCTGAGCACTCATAAGTCTCGCAAATTCTAAAGACTAGCGGGACGAAATAACCGTCGTACGATAAAACGCTCTGATCGCTATTCAATTTGATTCAATTAAAACGGATTAAAAATGAATAAGACCGATTATACTGAAAATAATTCATTTAACACCTCCCTCGAACGGAGGACCAGTCTTACAAAAACCAAGATAAATCTTACATAGAGCCGTTATACACAAATTATAAAAGTCATTCATCCCCAGCTGATGATTTCTCTGGTTCATTAACTTTGTCGGCTTCGCTTGCCTTAACGTTTGCATCCTGCGCTGTAGACACACCATCCAAAGCCGCGACCTCCGAGCTAACTGTCTGAACAAGACTAGCAGGGACCGCCTCCGGGATCACTCCGCGGTTAATTCCAAACTCGTCAATGTCCCTCGGGACACGGGGTGGTGAGTCACAGAAAAGGTTCAAGAGAGGATGGCGAGTTGGCGAAAGCACAAACGTAAGCTCCTCTTTTGTCACGACGTCCAACTTGTCAATTTTTGCGTCAATCGCAATTTCATCAGCCGCGACTTGATCTAAAACCGACTTCGGAATCGGGATGCCTTCTCCGCTTAGTTTCAGCAAGCATTTCCTAAGGCCAGAAATCTGACCTAGCTCGATCTGTAGCACATTAGCATTTTCCTGATCCTTAATGTAACGTTGGAAAAGATTAAAGTGAGACTGCGCCTTCGCCCTTGTCGCGGCATCAACACGGTCCCTTTCCTTCCGGACCAGCTCAGCACAGAACTGTTGTTGATTTCTTCTCTCCGACTGGAAAGTAAGGAGATCAGCTTTGGCCTTTTCGTCGGCTCGACGAAGTCTCTCCTCCACATCACGAAACTTATTCTTAAGCTCCAAGTTGCTCGCTTCAAGAGCTTCCTTCTCTTCCTTCGCCTTCTTAAGAATCTCATCTCGCTTGGTCACCGCGTCAGCCATCTTCTGAGCACCCCAAGAACTTTCAAGGGCCACGCGGTTCGACGCCGCGATCATCTAAAACGGGGAATCTTTGTCAGAACCAAACAAGTTAACCCCGGATACCCGTAAAGGACAAAAACTTACCACGGCTTTGGCCTGCTTCAGCTTAAGAATTGCGTCGGAGTGAGGCAAATCTTGTAGATTCAGCCATTCCGACTCGTTCCCCCGCACGCAGGTCAGCATATCAAAGCATGCTCTAGCATTATAGATAAGAGGGACTTTGCTATCGTACTGGTAGGCGAAGTTATGGATCGAGGGTCGAACATCTCCCTCTTTCAGCGAACACCAGGGGCGAACCAAGACGATTTCCTTTCGGGAGACAAAAGGTTTCTTGTCGCCATCATCATCAACCACGTCGCCAGTCTCCTCGTAAAACCGTTGCCAAGGATTCTTGGTCTTACCGGACTTGTCGGCAGCTGCCTTCTTAGCGGCAGTTTCTTTAACAGGCTTGCTTACCGTGGCAGCCTTCTTCGTCGGGTTTTCCAATTCTGGCATGTCTTCCGCTGCCCTCTTTCTGGGCTGAGTCTTGGGTGGAATTGTTTCAGCCAGAGCCGCTATATTTGACTCGGCATTCACCGCGGCCTGAGGAGCAGCCGACTTCTCATCGACGGTAGCCAATCCGCCGCCATCTTGGGGCAATACGGTCGCATCCTTCTCATTTGATGGCCCGACAGAGCGCGAAGATTTGGATGTGATCTTCTGCGAATAGTCAACTGACGCTATCTTCTTCACCTTTCCCATTCTCGGATTCACTAAGGCGTCTGGAGCAACTTTATCTGTAGTATTCCACTTAACTGTAACACGGAAAAACAAACTCATGAAACAATAAAAAGAAAAACGTCATCAGCATTGGTTCGGAAGCGAAGATACCTTTGGAAATCCGCAGAAGAGATTTGTTGATACGCTCCCGAGTTAGGCTCGACCACTTGCGGAGACTTAGAGCTCAGATAGTTTCGACAATCGGAAAGAAGTTATCTGGATAAGGCTTGAGAAATGGATGATGCACTGCAAGAGCAAAAGAAAAATTAAGTAAATCTTTCGTACCAATGAACAGCAAACTCAGAACGAGATCTACCAAAATTCGTATTCCAAGACGATCTGATGAGCTCTTTATGCTTTTCGGGAACATCTAGAGGATTTATCTCGGCGTAGAAGTAATATCGCTGCCAAACACGAATCTTGTTCGGCGCACCCGTAAAAACGCCGTGATTATTTTTCAGCTTACCCGCGAAGCACCCAGGACTGGTATTCGTCATGGGGTTTATTGAAGTCATCTCTTCGAATATTCCGATGGTAATCGTTATGTCGGCCTCGACGCCTAACACAAGGAGACCTACCATATGACGAACCGCTACAGCTGAAAGTTGGGAGATAGCAATCTCGCGACGATGACAGTAGGAGACGAGCAAATCAGGTAGTGGTAACCAAAGACGGCAACCCGCGGTATCCGTGTTAATAAATTAAGACTCGTACAGGGTCACATAACTGGCGGGAGGATTCCATGGTCGGTCGAAAGCACCAGGAATGAGAAATCTAATCCTAGGGTCGGCTCCACATTCCTGAAGTGTGGTTGTCACCGTCTCCACGGCAGACTGAGTCTGAAAGACGTTGCCATACATCTCCTTGGGAGCAGCCGACAATCGAGGCAGTTCGACATCGGCGTCACTATTATTGATGTCGACATCACTCCCCTCGACATCGACATCATCTTCGTTGGGATGCTCCGAATCCGAATCCCGGAGTTGTGGAATCAGAAACTCACCCTGACCGGAACTTTGCGCGGCACCGGTTAGCCAAGTTAACTCAAAGCGGCGCCTGAGTTCTTCGTCATGATGATAACAGGTATGCCTCTTCAAGTCGGAAGACGTGCTGCTGCCTGAAGACGAGCCAGATGAAACAGTGCGCCGCCTTGGCGAGTCTTCTTCAGATGATACAGAAACTATTTCCTTATCCTTGTTCCCCGAACATCGGATCAAAGACATGACTGGGGAAGAACGAATGAAGAACACAGCTACAAAAGGTGGGTTTAATCTAAAGACCTAGGAAACTACGGCTTAGCAACGACAGAGAGCAAATCGGAAAATAAAACCGGTATAGAGCGAAAAATTACCTTTTTACTTCTTCGTCTGAGCAGAAATGAGGAAATGAGAAGCGATAGTGAACTATTTATAGCAGAAATGATGTTGTCGTTAGGCGGCGCTTCGTTTCTCGCACCTATAAACCGGTTCAACCGCGAATCAATCCGATTTCCACCCAGGCGGATGAAATTGAAACCGGTTCAATTCATTCCGCTGAGACAGAACCAACCTAAATCACTTCGTAAACCAAATGACATTATCCTCGTACCGTCGACTTAAATGGATTTGAAGTCGCCGCACTGGGGGGGCTTATTGTTGGGGTCAAGATTAGCACCTTTCCCAAAAGACCTATTCAGGAATTTAGGTCAGCCCAATAAGGAAAGTCGATCCAGGATAAGTCGGAGGATGACTAAATCGGACCAACATCGCGGTAAAATTAGGGCTACAAAGGGAGCGGATAAAGGAAAAGGAAAGCGGCGCGAGTGGAGAGACGCGCCGAGATTAGCGATATCTTCAAATTAAAATTATAGGAAAGATTCGATTTTATCTCAATTTTCCTTTATTCGGTTTAACCGATTTTGTAAGTCTATAAAAGGGGCATCTCGTTATTCAATAAAGATACGCTTTTCCAATACTATTTGCTAGAGAGACATTAGTGACCAATTTGACCTAGTTTCTCTTCGGCGAATTAAGCTTTTTTCCACAGCTTTATTCCATCTCGGAAACCTAAAGCGAAACCCTAATTTCCATAATCTCACCGAGTTCATAAATCCTTTTTTAGAATCCCTTAAAAAAACCCTAAAACTCTTGCTATCTTAGGATAGACCGAGTTGAGAATCTACAATCATTTTCTTGCTCTCCCATTTGATTATAAATACTTTGACGAAGTACGTACAGTTGTATAGTCGCGTACATTAATATATTCAACACTTATTCCTCTTAATGTGTTATCAATCAAATATTTTATACAAATCACAAGTCGGAAAAATATGAGTTATTTGCATCAATATTATGTTTTGGACCAAAAATTATGTTTATGAAAAGTTTTTACTTGAAATTAGGTTTATAGCACAATACAACTAAAATGACACACAAAGTTGGACAATTTTACCCTTACTTTTTCCATGGACAGCTTTTCAGACCTGCAAAAGCACTTTTCAGACCTACAAAAAATTAATATTTTTTTTTTGAAATATAAAGTACCGATGGAAAGTGACATGTACTTTTGTCTGTTTCGACCAGAATAGTTGTTTACTTTATATTGTATTCGAATACTGGATATACGTAACCAACTATATTTTCAACTATTTTATAATTTACATTGAATATTCTAAAAAGATAGTCAACTACTTTTTATAACATACATAGTTAACTACTAGACGTAATAGTCAACTACATTTACAAAAAAAAAACAACCAATAATATGTGATTAGAATAAATATAATTTACTTTTAGATTTAGTGGTGTGTTTACGTAATGAGTAGTCAACTATTCTGTAGAAATAGTCTAAACTTTATAGTTAACTATAAGTAGTTATCTATTTGTAAAATAGTTTATACAAAATAGTTAATTATTCTGTATATGTGGTATTTTTACGTAATAAATAAGTAGTTGACTATTTTGTAAAAGTAGTCATTTACTTATGTAATATAAATGTAATTGACTATTATATCTAGTGATGAAAAGTGACATGTACTTTTTGTCTGTTTCGACCAGAATAATTGTCTACTTTATATTGTATTCGAATACTGGATATACATAACCAACTATATTTTCAACTATTTTATAATTTACGTTGTATATTTTGAAAAGATAGTCAACTACTTTTTATAACATACATTCTTAACTACTAGACTTAATAGTCAACTACATTTATAAAAAATACCAACTAATAATATGGGATTAGAATAAATATAATTTACTTTTAGATTTAGTGGTGTGTTTACGTAATGAGTAGTCAACTATTCTGTAGAAATAGTCTAAACTTTATAGTTAACTATAAGTAGTTATCTATTTGTAAAATAGTTTATACAAAATAGTTAATTATTCTGTATATGTGGTATTTTTACGTAATAAATAAGTAGTTGACTATTTTGTAAAAGTAGTCATTTACTTATGTAATATAAATGTAATTGACTATTATATCTAGTGATGAAAAGTGACATGTACTTTTTGTCTGTTTCGACCAGAATAATTGTCTACTTTATATTGTATTCGAATACTGGATATACATAACCAACTATATTTTCAACTATTTTATAATTTACGTTGTATATTTTGAAAAGATAGTCAACTACTTTTTATAACATACATTCTTAACTACTAGACTTAATAGTCAACTACATTTATAAAAAATACCAACTAATAATATGGGATTAGAATAAATATAATTTACTTTTAGATTTAGTGGTGTGTTTACGTAATGAGTAGTCAACTATTCTGTAAAATAGTCTAACTTTATAGTCAACTATAAGTAGTTATCTATTTGTTAAATAGTTTATACAAAATAGTTAACTATTCTTTATATGTGGTGTTTTTACGTAATAAATAAGTAGTTGACTATTTTTTAAAAGTAGTCATTTACTTCTTTAATATAAATGTAATTGACTATTATATCTAGTGATGGAAAGTGACATGTACTTTTGTCTGTTTCGACAAGAATAGTTGTCTACTTTATATTGTATTCGAATACTATACTGGATATACATAATTTATAATTTATAATTCAACTACTTTTTATAACATACATAGTTAACTACTAGACGTCATAGTCAACTACATGTATAAAAAACACTAATTAATAATATAGGATTAGAATAAATATAAGTAGTTGAGTAGTCAACTATTCTGTAAAATAGTTAACTATAAGTACTTAACTATTTGTAAAATAGTTTATACAAAATATGTTGGGAATGTCCTGAAATCTATTGTACTTACTCCAAGTGAAAGTCGTATTGTCGAGATGAGACAATCATATGACACTAGGTAGTCATAATGCTTTGCTAGAATCCACTTATGATCAATGAGTTGAGAACTCATTGCTAGTGTTATATGATCCTACAGGGTCACACACCTAAGCAAACTGGACGTTAAAGAAGAGGTTGATCATTAATGTAATGATCTAGTGAATGCATATTTGATATGCATTCGATATCAATGTTCTGGGAAAGCATCGATCGTTGCAGAGAGTGCATCGATCGATGCACTCGCGGATTAATCAGATTAATTCGGTTTAATCGTTGGTTAATTCCGTTGTGGTTTAAGCCGACATATATAAGATATATGGTCGACCTAAACTCGTCCCGAACCTAATTCACAGCCACCAGAACTTGAGTAGAAACCTCTGAAGAGATTGGATCTCTATAGGCACTAGCATCCCTGCGGTCCAGTTTGTGTGCGTGTGGATACCAGTAGAGGCGCAGCATTTGAGGCGCTTCGTGATCTCGATTATCTGCTAATACTTCCGCTGCAAATCACCAGGTAATTCTGAGATCCCAATGATTCGATTACATGAACCCTAGATCCTAGGCTTGGAATTCAGACCAGGGTTGCCTAATTGGATTAGGAACTGCTAGAAATTCCTTTAGTGGTATCAGAGCTTTCGGGTTCCATTGAATCTGTAGCATGTTGATTAGATTGGTTGAATCTGAATCTGTGTATGGTTGATACAAACTTGCTAAAATTCGTTTTCCTGAAAACCTAGTTTAGGGTTCTGTTTCGAAAACGTTTAAGGCTTTTCTCGCATGGTGTCGATCGATGCCAATCCGGCATCGATCGATGCAGGGCGATAGCCCGAATAAAATTTAGGGTTTTTCGCATGGTGTCGGTCGTTACCAATCCGGCAACGATCGATGCAGGGCGAAAACCCGAATAAATCTAGTTTTCGCCTAGTGTCGATCGACGAAATTGTTGCATCGATCGACACAGCCTCGCGAGATTGTTGGATCGGTTCAATTGGATTGGACCGGTTATCGAGCTTGGTTAGTAATGGTCGAACACTGTGAATGGTTTAAATGCGATTGGTTTGATTAGGTTGGCATCGACCGATGCTAATGTAGCATCGATCGACGCTGACCGTTATTCAAAACCGGATCAATTGGATTGATCGGTTATCGCGGATTAATTAATTATAAGAATTAAAACATAGTAAAACTGAACGTTTTAAATGGTTCCGTTCCTCAACCAAATATCAAGTGTACTTGATGTCTTTCCAATCTTGTCAACTGTCAAGACCCATTTGATTGTGAGACAGACTTGCAGTGCAAGATGTCCACAATTTCATGAGTAAGACAGAGGTAATCGCGTTGATGGATTTGCAGTGCAAAACATCGACAATTACATGACTGAAGAGATTGGTTTACTTGACTGGGCCATCAAAATCGTTTTAAGCTCAGAGACATCAGGTGGATTGGACATGAGATGTCAATCCACAACCAAGAGTTATATTGGATATAACTAGCAAGTTAGTTGCTTACCTAGATAGCTAAATTTGAGTGATAGCCAGTGGCTCACTCAAGTTTAGTGAAGTATGGGTCTTGGATCATTATATTCATCTGAGGAAACATTGTTTGAATATAATGCGAGTTATCTTAAAGGTTGAGACTTCTCATTTCTTGAACATCATAACTAAAACCTCCCTTGATTTTTCAGCTATGTCTAGCACAAACCATCGTAACAATTTCTCCCTGCGATCCGTCCTTGAGAAGGACAAGTTAAATGGATCCAACTTTCTTGAATGGTATCGGAACTTGAGAATTGTTCTCAAACAGGAGAAAAAGGACTATGTCCTTGAGAAAGTTCTCCCCAAGAAGTACCGAGACAATGCCTGGCAGTCAGATAAGGATGCTTGGGATAAGCATTCTAATGATGCGGTGGATGTGAGTTGTCTCATGTTGGCTACCATGAACTCGGAATTGCAGAAGCAATATGAGTACGTGGAGTCGCCAAAAGAGATGATCACTGGCCTGAAAAGTATGTTTCAGGAGCAGGCACGAACTCAGAGATACCAGACGGTTAGGTCTCTGATTGAGTGCAAGCTACCAAAGGGCGAACCAGTTAGTCCTCATGTCATTAAGATGATGGGTTATATTGATAACCTGGGGAAACTGGATTGTCCCATTAGCCAAGAGTTGGCTACTGACATCATTCTGCAGTCACTGCCGTCAAGCTATGATCAATTTGTTATGAACTATAACATGAACAACTTGACGAAGACGTTGACTGAATTGCATGGGATGCTTAAGACTGCTGAACCTAACATCAAGAAGGACACCCCAAATGTCCTTATGGTACAAAAGGGTAAAAGGTTTAAGAAACTTGGTAAGAACAAAGGTGATGGCAAGACGAGCTCGATTGTGAATCCAAGCGAGTCTGGCCATGTTCCTAAGGTTAAAACCAGTCCTTCTGAAGATGTTAAGTGCCGTTATTGTAAGGTTATGGGCATTTGAAAAGAAACTGCAATAAATTCTTGGAAGATTATGAGAAGCTGAAGAAGACGTACGAGACTTCTTCTTCAGGTATTATGTTATAGAAGTAAATGTTACTTCTTATAATCCTACTTGTTGGGTATTGGATACCAGCTGTGGTACTCATATTTTGTGAAAATGTGCAGGGCCTGAGCAAAAGTAGGACTATGAAGAAAGGACAAGTGGACCTATGCGTGGAAATGGAGCAAGAGTTGCTGCATTAGCCGTAGGATTATTTCATTTGTTTTTCCTTTTATGGCATGTTTTGAACTTAAAACTGCTACTATGTAACTGCTATGAGCAGACAGATTATTTCTAATCCTTGTTTGGATATGGAAGGATATCAGTTCTCAAATCAAGAATAAGTGTTATTCATTTGATTACAGTGATATATTTTATAGTAGCAATCCATTAGAGAATGGAATTTATATTCTAAACCAGAATGTGCCTAACTATAACATTAATACCAAGAGATTCAAGTCAAATTATACGAATCAAACTTCTTTCGGCCAAATAAATGAGAAACAGATTCAGAAGCTCCATAGTGATGGGCTTTTGGGCTCATTTGATTATGAATCATAATGAGTAAAGTGAATCTTTTTTATTGGAAAACGACAGAGGTCCCTTTCAACAAAGGTAGTGTCGATCGATGCATGTATGCAACGATCGATAAAGGTTGCGAACGAACGATCAAAATGAAAGGGCCAGAAGCTTATTGAGCTTTATACATACGGATGTATATGGACCGATAAGCACTAGTGCTAGAGGAAAATTTCAGTACTTCATTACCTTTATTGATGCTTTCAGTAGGTACGGTTGTGTCTTATTTATAAGACATAAGTCAGAATCTTTGAAAGGTTCAAAGAGTTCCAAAATGAAGTACAGAATCAATTTGGCAAAGGTATTAAACTGAAGGATTTTTGGAGGTTAATCCAGATTCAATTCTCAGATTCAACAGTTCCTAAACATGCGGATCTAGGTTCTCTTGAATAGAAACATATAAGATCTCACCTTTTACCTGTTTATGCAGCGGAAAGAGAGAACAGGTCAGAGATCAGAGAGCCACCGAGTGATAACTCCTCCAGAGGTTCACACACGCACACCAAGCAGGAAGAGAGGCTGCTAGACCAAGGAAGAGGAGGCGCAGAGAGAGAGGAGATTCGCGGCTGGGGGCTAGGGTTTTTTTAGGATTCAGACTTAAGTTTTATTTATAAAACTTGTCTAATTCCTTTTGGGCTTTTGGGCCCAAATACCAATCTGATTAAATCCCTTAGATTTAATCAGACCCATTAATCTCTCTCTAAGTACGACAAATGCCTAGCACTTTTACCGTACTTCTGCTAAGCCGTTCCTACACATTTTCCTGTTAGCTTAGGCGTGTGACCCATATGGGATCATATAATAAAGGCAATAAGTCCAAGACTTATAGATCATGAGCGGACTCTAGCAAGCCATCATGACCCCCAGTATTATATGACTTATGTCTGATCATTGACATACTCTTACTTTCTAGAGACAGTACCGAGATTACTGGACACAATTCCAACAATCTCCCACTTGTACTGGAATCTCTGTATTCATAATCCTTTTGTCTCAATATCTCGATTAGTCATAAGGCAAGATTAGTGTCATCCTTATAAAGCCTAATCTTGTTCATCGGACTCTGATTTGATACTGACAATCCAAACGACTAAGGAAAGTCCGTTTGAGCATGGCCATGCATTTTCCAGTATTCAAATCTCCGATTGGCCTAGAGATATTCACTCCATTTATATTGGAGGGACAAATCCCGTCTTGTTCCATCACTGTAAACTACTCATTTCGTAATACACCCAAACAAGGTCCTTATAACTATCGCATAACGACAGCGTTAGACAATGATCAAAGCGCATCAGTTCATGTGCAGTCACATGCATGCGAACTCAGGTCCAAGGACTATACTCTATAGTCGTAGTAAGAATCTCTTATGACACAGATATAAATATCCTGAAGAGTTCTTATAATCGGGTCATGTCCGGTCGTATGTTCCCAACATACACCTATGTACTGACTTTGATGCCGCGCATCTATGACACACTGAGACTTTGTCATAAGTCACATACCAATCTAGTCTCACACGGTTGTTGGTGTTCCAATTTCAACAACCTTCGACTAGGGACAGGATGATATAAGCCATTTATCAAATATAGGGTCTCATGATCAAGCTAAATGACTTTGATGACTCAAGATCAAGTCACTTACTTCGATGACCTATAAAATGGTTCATATCATTTTGGAACGATTATTTCATCACAGTTAAAATAATCTTGAAATAATAATTTCATTAAACATCATAAAATGTTTTACAAGAAAATATCAATAACTAAATAAAGCCCTTTAATAACTCCCACTGAAATTTAGACTACATCTTAATTTCACTTATCCTACAGCAACAGTCCGTGACTCGTGCTTAGGCCTAAGGAGTGGCTTCGTTAATAGATTAGCAACGTTCTCATTCATTGAAACTTGCTGATCTACTTAACATCTCTGTCATTTATCTCACGGAATAGGTTATACCTACCCTCAAGGTGTTTGGACCTCCGATGTGCAGCTAGTCTCATCTATGCTGGGAATCACATCAAGTTCAGTGACGAACTCTTCTTTCCAAACAACCTCTTTCGCCGCTTACCAAGCTGCGAAATGTTCAGCTTAAGTCATGGAGTCAGCAACAGTGCCTTGCACCGCCAGACAGACACAAGATATAACCGGACTGTGACCGGAAATTATCTTTGTCTGTTGGAAACTTGCCTTTCAGACTCTACTGACTTGTAGCACCTCACTTTCTCCGTAAATCAAGAACTTATCCTTAGTATTCCTCAAATACTTTAGGACAATTTTTACGGCAATCCAGTGATTCTTTGCTGGATTTGACTGGTCTTTACTTGTCTTGCTTAATATTAAAACAACATCAAACAAGTACATTTCATGGCATACATGATAGATCCAATTGCCGACGCATATGGAATCTTATCCATGCATTTAAGCTCAGCAGTTATCGTAGGACACTGTGTCTTGCTTAACGTAATGCCATGTGACATTGGCATAAAACCCTTCTTGGATTGCTGAAATGTGTAGGACTTTGTCGGGATAAGAATCCTGACTTTGTCCTACCAGCTCTTTCGGATCTCTATCTTTAGATCCAAAATCCAAGAACTGCGTGGCTTTACCCATGTCAATCATAAAACCAACTCCCAAGCCAGTCCTTTACCGTCTGCAGCATTGGGACGTTATTTTCGAGAATCAGTATGTCATCGACATACACTATGAGAAATGCAATATCGCTCCTACTTATCTATTAGTAAACGCACAGTTCCATTTCGTTCCTGTTTAAGTCAAAATCTTGACTACTTCAACAGAACGAAGATTCCAACTCCGATATGTTTGCTTCCATCCATGAATGGATCGATGAAGCTAACTTACACAAAATGTAATTTATCGGAGTCCGGGCTCACTTTCGCTTCTTTGAATTTCGCAGATTCGTCGCTTTCAATGATCATCAGATCATGCGAACTTTCAATGATTATCAGGTTCAACTAATTCCGAGAATTCACTCTCGGATTAGTGACTGATTCTTGTTGGAATTGTGTCCAGTAATCTCGTTACTGTCTCTAGAAAGTAAGAGTATGTCAATGATCAGACATAAGTCATATAATACTGGGGGTCATGATGGCTTGCTAGAGTCCGCTCATGATCTATAAGTCTTGGACTTATTGCCTTTATTATATGATCCCATATGGGTCACACGCCTAAGCTAACAGGAAAAATGTGAAGGAACGGTTTAGCAGAAGTACGGTAAAAGTGCTAGGCATTTACTGTACTTAGAGAGAATAAATGGGTTCAGCCACTGTGTGTCGATCGATACACAAGGTGTGTCGATCGACACAGTGCGAGAACGCCGTCGAGTTAATTGGTATTTGGGCCAAAGGCCCAAACGGAACTGAACAATTTTTATAAATAAAACTTGAGACGAGTTCAGACGATTAACCCTAGCCAGCCGCGAGCCTCCTCTCTCTCTGCGCCGATTCCCGTGTGGTCTAGCAGCCTCTCTTCCTGCTTGGTGTGCGTGTGTGAACCTCTGGAGGAGTTATCACTTGGTGGCTCTCTGATCTCTGACCATACCATCCCTTTCCGCTGCATAAACAGGTATAAGGTGAGATCAACAATTGTTTCTAATCAAGAGAACCTAGATCCGCATGTTTAGGTTAATCTGAATCAGAGAATTGAATCAGGATTCATCTAAACATTCCTTCAGTGGTATCAGAGCTATTGGTTCTGGTTTTTCTTGTTTAGATCATGTTTAGGATTGTTTAAAGAGGTGTTTTTGAATCAATCTACTGATAAGATTAAAACACTTAAGAAACAAGAATTGAATCCTAAACAAACAGTTGAAAAATCGCATGACCAAGCTATATTGATTTGGTATGCGACCTAAACTGATTTTTGCATCGACTGAGATCGCATTGCATCGATCGATGCAATGCATGGATCGATCGTTGCAACCGCGAGAGATTGACCACGATCGCATGGATCGATCAAACGATCGCATGGATCTCGCGAGAATCTCTCGGCCAAATCTGTTAACCGTTCGTGCACGCGTGAGAGCATCGATCGATGCAGGATCGATGCACGATCGATGCAGGATCGATGCTGAGAGCGTCGATCGATGCGGTTAGGGTTTTGGCTCGGTTTAATTTAATTAAAACTTAAACCGTCACGGTTTAATAAACAGACTTAATAAATTTATTAAGTTCTGGTTAAACCGGGATAAGAAATCCAATGTCGAAAGAATTATTGGATTTAGTGCCTAAATCAGGATTTTCTAATTTGATTTGGTTGGACCAAATAAATTGAGAAAATCCGGTTTAGTAAATAACCGGTTGGCAATTGTGGTCATCGTAGTAATTAATTTTGGTTAAGACCAATTTTAATGAACCAGACCGGTTATGTCATTTAATTGGACAATTGGGTCATGTCTTGGACACGGACCAATTCCTGGGCCTCGGGCCAAGAAGTTAAAACAATTGGGCCAGTTATTTGAGTCTTTCTTCAGATTAATTTAAAATTTATTTTATAAAATTATAAAGTCGATTTTAAATAAAAGTTTCCGAAATTTTGAAATTAGAAAGTTTCTTAAAATAGAAGTTTCTAGATTTGCGGATTTTGGATTTTAAGAAATTTCTAAAGTTAGAAAGTTTCCGGTTTTAGAAAGTTTCCAATTTTAGAAAGTTTCCAAAAATAGTAGGTTTCCAAAAATGGAAAGTTTCCCAAAATAGTAATCTTCTATTTTGGGAATGAAATTTTAATAAACCTACGAACCTCAAATAATATCAAGCGTTGGATGTCTTGTCCAGGCTATGTCAGCTGTCGAAGCCCATTCAATTGTATTCATGGCCTTACAGTGTGAGGGTGTTTACTTTTGCGTGGATAAGACGGTTTGTGATTCATAAATGTCATTGGGAGTCCCAGACATTAATGATTACATGACTGTATAGTCTGGTTTTCTTGACTGGGCCATCGGGAGTCCCGGGCCTTGAGACATCAGAGTGAATTGGGCCTCGGGCCCAGATTCACAACCAAGAGTTATATCACGGATATAATTAGCCGACATAGGGCTTACCGATATAAGCTAAGGTTGGGTGACGGCCAGTGGCCCACTTTGATCTTAGTTATATGTGGATCTTGGAATCATTATATTCTATTGAGGGTAACTTAGGTTATTGAATATAATGCGTGATTAATCATATTAAATTATAATACGAGATTAATCATATTGAACATATTAACTAAAATTCTTTTATCTTAAATTTCAGTTATGACTAGCACAAACAATCAAAACACTTTCTCGATCCGGTCTGTCCTTGAGATGGACAAGTTGAACGGATCAAATTTCTTGACTTGGTCGCGGAACCTGAGGCTTGTCCTCAGGCAGGAGAGAAAGGACTATGTTCTTGAGAGAGCTCTCCCCGTGAGGATCGGGTCCAATGCTTCTCATGCAGTATATGATGCTTGAAATTTCAGGAGCAGATAAGAGTGGAGAGATACCGGTTGGTTAAGTCTCTCACTAGCTGCAAGCTACCAAGTGATCATCCAGTGAGTCCTCATGTCAGTAAAATGATGGGTTACGTTGATAACCTGAGGAAACTGGATTATCCAGTTAGCCAAGAATTGGCAACTGAGATCATTCTGCAGTCACTGCCGTCAAGCTATGATAAGTTCAGAAGGAACTATATCAAGAAAGGCTTAACGAAGACGCTGACTGAACTGCATGATATGCTTAAGACAGTTGAGCCAAACGTGAAGAGTACCCTGTACAATCTCATGAATGAGAAGGGTAGGTTTACTAAACCTAATGCTGACAAGGGTGAAGACAAAGTTGTCCAGATTTTGAATCATGGCAAGCGTGTGTCTTCTGAGCCCGAGTCAGATACCTCTTACGTTGGTAAGTGCTGCTACTGTAAAGAGACTGGGCATTGGAAGAGAAATTGCATTAAATTCATGGAAGATGATGAGGAGTTAAAGTTGATGTATGAGACTACTTCCTCAGGTATTCATGTTATTACTTCAAGTTCTACCTTATAGGTATTGGATACTGGTTGTGGCACTGATATTTGTTATAATATGCAGAGCCTGGGCAACAGTAGAACTTTGAAGGAAGGGCAAGTGAAACTACATGTCTGGAAGGAGCTTGGAAGCTGCCTCAGTCGTAGGGTTTTCACTTATAGATCCCTTTGAGGCTTGGTTTTGTATTAAGTAATTGCTACAATGTACCTGCTTTAAGGAGAGTTGTCTTTTCATTTTCTTGTAAGAATTTGAATGTTTTTCATTTTGATAAAAGACAAGTTTTGTTCTTTTGATCTTAATGAAATATTAATTGTAGCACCCTATTCATGGAATGGGTTTTATATCTTAAACCAAAGAGTGCCTAAATGTAACATAAATACCGAATTGGTTTAAATCTGATGAATTAAACCTGATTTTTTTTTTTTGGCATAAAAGTCTTGGTCACATAGAGTAAGTCGGATTCAGAAATCCCATAGTTATGGACTGTTGGGCTCATTTAATAAGATATCTTATGAGACTTGAATTCAGTTTACTGGACCAAAAGGTAAAGGGCCTATCTTAGCTGAGCTAGAGAAAGGCCCGAAGGCTTATTGGACCTGGAACATACTCATGTATGTGGCCCAATGAGCAGTAATGCCAGAGAAAATTTCTTGTACTTCATTGTCTCTACTGATTACTTCAGTGAGTGTGACTGTGTTCATTTGATGAGACACAAGTAGGAATTCTTTGACATGGTCGAAAGAGTTCCAGAATGAAGTATAGGATCTGAATGACAGAAGTATTAAGACTCTGGATTAGATCACGAGTGAGAATACTTAAGTCATTGATTGTGTGATCATCTGAATGAGTGTGAAATCGTTTCACAGCTCATTTCTCCTGAAAACCTGAAGGTGTTTCTGTGAGAAAGAATCAGATCTTATTAGAAATGATTAAAGATGAGTCACACGAATCTTCCATGATATTATTTAAGAATAACGCTCTAGAAATATCTAAGTTTACGCTGAAATAGTTCCACCAATATCAGTTGAAAGACACAACGTAAATGTGGATTGGAATCGATCCAAATTCGTCTTTACTGAATATTTGTAGTTGTGCTACTTCGCTGGTTGTCCTAGGGAAACCAAGGCTTGTTACTTTTACGTCCATTCTGTTTTCTAAGAAGGGAAGTTATTTTCCAAGAAGAACAGTGGGAGTAAAAGTATAACTCGAAGAAATTCGAGTAATATAGGTGACTGCTCAACCTGTTGAGGGAGAGCAACGGATGGATTTACAGATTTCTATAGAATCTACACCTGTGGAGCCTGAAGTTCGCAGATAAGAATGAATCAGTTACTAATCCGAGAGTGATTTCTCGTCATTAGTTGAACCTGATAATCATTGAAAGTTCGCATGATCTGATGATCATTGAGAGCGACGAATCTGCGAAATTCAAAGAAGCGATAGTGAGCTCGGACTCCGAAAAATTACACTATGTGTAAGTTAGCTTTATTGATCCATTCATGGATGGAAGCAAACATATCGGAGTTGGAATCTTCGTTCTGTTGAAGTAGTCAAGGTTTTGACTTGAACATGAACGAAATGGAACTGTGCGTTTACTAATAGATAAGTGGGAGCATTATTGCATTTCTCATAGTGTATGTCGAAGACATACTGATTCTCGGATATAACGTCCCAATGCTGCAGTCGGTAAAGGACTGGCTTGGGAGTTGGTTTTATGATTGACATGGGTAAAACCACGTAGTTCTTGGATGTTGGATCTAAAGATAGAGATCCAAAAGAGCTGGTAGGACAAAGTCAGGATTCTTATCCCGACAAAGTCCTACACGTTTTCAGCATTCCAAGAAGGTTTTATGCCAATGTCACATGGCATTACGTTAAGCAAGACACAGTGTCCTACGATAACTGCTGAGCTTAAATGCATGGATAAGATTCCATATGCGTCGGCAATTGGATCTATCATGTATGCCATGAAACGTACTTGTTTAATGTTACTTTAATGTTAAGCAAGACAAGTAAAGACCAGTCAAATCCAGCAAAGAATCACTGGATTGCCGTAAAGGGTATCCTAAAGTATTCAAGGAATACACAGGATAAATTCATGATTTACGGAGAAAGTGAGGTGCTACAGGTCGATAGAGTCTGAAAGGCAAGTTTCCAACGGACAAAGATGATTTCCGGTCACAGTCCGGTTATATCTTGTGTCTGTCTGGCGGTGCAAGGCACTGTTGCTGACTCCATGACTTAAGCTGAACATTTCGCAGCTTGGAAAGCGGCGAAAGAGGTTGTTTGGAAAGAAGAGTTCGTCACTGAACTTGATATGATTCCCAGCATAGATGAGACTAGCTGCACATCGGAGGTCCAAACACCTTGAGGGTAGGTATAACCTATTCGTGAGATAAATGACAGAGATGTTAAGTAGATCAGCAAGTTTCAATGAATGAGAACGTTGCTAATCTATTAACGAAGCCACTCCTTAGGCCTAAGCACGAGTCGCGGACTGTTGCTGTAGGATAAGTGAAATTTAGATGCAGTCTTAATTTCAGTGGGAGTTATTAAAGGGCTTTATTTAGTTATTAGATATGTTCTAGTAAAACATTTAAGATGTTTAATGAAATTATTATTTCAAGATTATTTTAACTGTGATGAAATAATCGTTCCAAAATGATATGAACCATTTTATAGGTCATCGAAGTAAATGACTTGATCTTGAGTCATCGAAGTCATTTAGCTTGATCATGAGACCCTATATTTGATAGATGGATTATATCATCGTGTCCCTAGTCGAAGGCTGTTGAAATTGGAACACCAACAACCGTGTGAGACTAGATTGGTATGTGACTTATGACAAAGTCTCAGTGTGTCATAGATGCGCGGCATCAAAGTCAGTACATAGGTGTATGTTGGGAACATACGACCGGACAAGACCCGATTATGAGAACTCTTCAGGATATTTATATCTGTGTCATAAGAGATTCTCACTACGACTATAGAGTATAGTCCTTAGACCTGAGTTCGCATGCATGTGACTACACATGGACTAATGCACTTTGATCATTGTCTAACGCTATCGTTCTGCGATAGTTATAAGGACCTTGTTTGGGTACATCATGAAATGAGTAGTTTGCAGTGATGGAACAAGACGGGATTTGTCCCTCCAATATAAATGGAGTGAATATCTCTAGGCCAATCGGAGATTTGTATACTGGAAAAACGCATGGCCATGCTCAAACGGACTTTCCCGAGTCGTTTGGATTATCAGTATCAAATCAGAGTCCGATGAACAAGATTAGGCTTTATAAGGATGACACCAATCTTGCCTTATGACTAATCGAGATATTGTGACAAAAGGATTATGAATACAGAGATTCCAGTACAAGTGGGAGATTGTTGGAATTGTGTCCAGTAATCTCGGTACTGTCTCTAGAAAGTAAGAGTATGTCAATGATCAGACATAAGTCATATAATACTGGGGGTCATGATGGCTTGCTAGAGTCCGCTCATGATCTATAAGTCTTGGACTTATTGCCTTTATTATATGATCCCATATGGGTCACACGCCTAAGCTAACAGGAAAAATGTGAAGGAACGGTTTAGCAGAAGTACGGTAAAAGTGCTAGGCATTTACTGTACTTAGAGAGAATAAATGGGTTCAGCCACTGTGTGTCGATCGATACACAAGGTGTGTCGATCGACACAGTGCGAGAACGCCGTCGAGTTAATTGGTATTTGGGCCAAAGGCCCAAACGGAACTGAACAAGTTTTATAAATAAAACTTGAGACGAGTTCAGACGATTAACCCTAGCCAGCCGCGAGCCTCCTCTCTCTCTGCGCCGATTCCCGTGTGGTCTAGCAGCCTCTCTTCCTGCTTGGTGTGCGTGTGTGAACCTCTGGAGGAGTTATCACTTGGTGGCTCTCTGATCTCTGACCATACCATCCCTTTCCGCTGCATAAACAGGTATAAGGTGAGATCAACAATTGTTTCTAATCAAGAGAACCTAGATCCGCATGTTTAGGTTAATCTGAATCAGAGAATTGAATCAGGATTCATCTAAACATTCCTTCAATTCTTTCATATCTGCGAACTTCAGGCTCCACAGGTGTAGATTCTACAGAAATCTGTAAATCCTTCCGCTGCTCTCCCTCAATAGGTTAAGCAGCCTCCTGTATTTCTCGAATTTCTTCGAGTTATATTTTTACTCCCACTGTTCTTCTTGGAAAGTAACTTCCCTTCTTAGAAAACAGAATGGACGTAAAAGTAACAAGCCTTGGTTTCCCTAGGACAACCAGTGAAGTAGCACAACTACAAATACTCAGTAAAGACGAATTTGGATCGATTCCAATCCACATTTACGTGGTGTCTTTCAACTGATATTGGTGAAACCTTTTCAGCGTAAACTTAGATATTTCTAGAGCGTTATTCTTAAATAATATCATGGAAGATTCGTGTGACTCATCTTTAATCATTTCTAATAAGATCTGATTCTTTCTCACAGAAACACCTTCAGGTTTTCAGGAGAAATGAGCTGTGAAACGATTTCACACTCATTCAGATGATCACACAATCAATGACTTAAGTATTCTCACTCGTGATCTAATCCAGAGTCTTAATACTTCTGTCATTCAGATCCTATACTTCATTCTGGAACTCTTTCGACCATATCAAAGAATTCCGACTTGTGTCTCATCAAATGAACACAGTCACACTCACTGAAGTAATCAGTAGAGACAATGAAGTACAGGGAATTTTTCTCTGGCATTACTGCTCATTGGGCCACATACATGAGTATGTTCCAGGTCCAATAAGCCTTTGGGCCTTTCTCTAGCTCGGCTAAGATAGGCCCTTTACCTTTTGGTCCAGTAAACAGAATTCAAGTCTCATAAGATATCTTATCAAATGAGCCCAACAGTCCATAACTATGGGATTTCTGAATCCGACTTACTCTATGTGACCAAGACTTTTATGCCAAGAAAAATCAGGTTTAATTCATCAGATTTAAACCAATTTGGTATTTATGTTACATTTAGGCACTCTTTGGTTTAAGATATGAAACCCATTCCATGAATAGGGTGCTACAATTAATATTTCATTAAGATCAAAAGAACTACAAACTTGTCTTTTATCAAAATGAAAAACATTCAAATTCTTACAAGAAAATGAAAGACAACTCTGCTTAAAGCAGGTACATTGTAGCAACTACTTAATACAAAACCAAGCCTCAAAGGGATCTATAAGTGAAAACCCTACGGCTGAGGCAGCATCCCAAGCTCCATCCAGACATGTAGTTTCACTTGCCCTTCCTTCAAAGTTCTACTGTTGGCCAGGCTCTGCATATTATAACAAATATCAGTGCCACAACCAGTATCCAATACCTATAAGGTAGAACTTGAAGTAATAACATGAATACCTGAGGAAGTAGTCTCATACATCAACTTCAACTCCTCATCATCTTCCATGAATTTAATGCAATTTCTCTTCCAATGCCCAATCTCTTTGCAGTAGCAGCACTTACCAACGTAAGAGGTAACTGACTCGGGCTCAGAAGACACACGCTTGTCATGATTCAAAATCTGGACAACTTTGTCTTCACCCTTGTCAGCATTAGGTTTAGTAAACCTACCCTTCTCATTCATGAGATTATTCAGGGTACTCTTCACGTTTGGCTCAACTGTCTTGAGCATATCATGCAGTTCAGTCAGCGTCTTCGTTAAGCCTTTCTTGATATAGTTCCTTCTGAACTTATCATAGCTTGACGGCAGTGACTGTATAACGATCTCAGTTGCCAATTCTTGGCTAACTGGATAATCCAGTTTCCTCAGGTTATCAATGTAACCCATCATTTTACTGACATGAGGACTCACTGGATGATCATTTGGTAGCTTGCAGCTAGTGAGATACTTAACCAACTGGTATCTCTCCACTCTTATCTGCTCCTGAAATTTCAATTTCAGGCTGCTGATCATCTCTATTGGCGACTCCATGGTCTCATATTGCTTCCGCAAGTCTGAGTCCATGGTAGCCAATATCAGACCACGCACATCTACCGCATCATTATAATGCTTATTCCAAGCATCATATACTGCATGAGAAGCATTGGACCCGATCCTCACGGGGAGAGCTCTCTCAAGGACATAGTCCTTTCTCTCCTGCCTGAGGACTAGCCTCAGATTCCGCGACCAAGTCAAGAAATTTGATCCGTTCAGCTTGTCCATCTCAAGGACAGACCGGATCGAGAAAGTGTTTTGATTGTTTGTGCTAGTCATAACTGAAATTTAAGATAAAAGAATTTTAATTTAATATGTTCAATATGATTAATCTTGTATTAAATTTAATATGATTAATCACGCATTATATTCAATAACATAAGTTACCCTCAATAGAATATAATGATTCCAAGATCCACATATAACTAAGATCAAAGTGGGCCACTGGCCGTCACCCAACCTTAGCTTATATCGGTAAGCCCTATGTCGGCTAATTATATCCGTGATATAACTCTTGGTTGTGAATCTGGGCCCGAGGCCCAATCCACTCTGATGTCTCAAGGCCCGGGACTCCCGATGGCCTAGTCAAGAAAACCAGACTATACAGTCATGTAATCATTAATGTCTGGGACTCCCAATGACATTTATGAATCACAAACCGTCTTATCCACGCAAAAGTAGACACCCTCACACTGTAAGGCCATGAATACAATTGAATGGGCTTCGACAGCTGACATAGAATGGACAAGACATCCAACGCTTGATATTATTTGAGGTTTGTAGGTTTATTAAAATTCATTCCCAAAATAGAAGATTACTATTTTGGGAAACTTTCCATTTTTGGAAACCTACTATTTTTTGGAAACTTTCTAAAATTGGAAACTTTCTAAAAACGGAAACTTTCTAACTTTAGAAATTTCTTAAAATCCAAAACCCGCAAATCTAGAAACTTCTATTTTAAGAAACTTTCTAATTTCAAAATTTCGGAAACTTTAATTTAAAATCGATTTATATAACTTTATAAAATAAATTTTAAATTAATCTGAAGAATAAGACTCAAATAATTGGCCCAATTGTTTTAACTTCTTGGCCCGAGGCCCAAGAATTGGTCCATGTCCAAGACATGACCCAATTGTCCAATTAAATGACATAACCGGTCTGGTTCATTAAAATTGGTCTAACCAAATTTTAATTACTACGATGACCACAATTGTTAACTGGTTATTTACTAAACCGGATTTTCTCAATTTATTTGGTCCAACCAAATCAAATTAGAAAACCCTGGTTTAGGCACAAAATCCAATATTTCGACTTTGGATTTCTTATCCCGGTTTAACCAGAACTTAATAAAATTATTAAATCTGTTTATTAAACCGTGACGTTAATTTTGATTAAAATTTTAAACCGAGCCATTAACCGAACCGAATGAACCGTTCATGATCACATATCCACGTCCTGAGTCACGTCTTGTACTACCACTTGTACTACGCCGTGACTGATACATCAAAGACCTCTTAAATCTCCCTCTTTTTGACTATGTATGTTATCTCAACAACCCTAGCATCAAAGGCTTCGTCACTAGCAACATCCAACATCATCCAAAACTAGCAACACCAATCTCCCCTTACTTGAGTCACATCATGGTCAAAAACTAACACATGAACCATCCTCCTCCATATTGAGGATGAAATCCTACTGCACCATCTCCGAAGTGATTAACTTTCTTCCTCCAAATCTTCCTGACCCTTGTGCCACCATGAGTATCTCTTTGAACATGTCCTTTAACTTCACAATGACAACATATAGGACCATCAAATCTCACTCCACGAGCTTGCTCCATTCGTTTCTTCTCCTTCAACAACCTGAAGCATCTTGGCCTAATATACCCAACAACTCCACAATGGTGACAAACAGGACGCCAAATTTGTTTACGTGCGCTCTTCACTTTTGGAGTTTTCCTTGTTGCAGTCGCTATAGCAGTTCTTGTACCAGCTCTCGTATCAGCTGCCGTACCAGTCGACGTACCAGTTGCAGACTTCATAAAAGTTACAGTCTTTGTAGCAGCTGTTGATGCAACATTGATATACTTGTGTTTTCATGCACTTAGGTTATTGTTTATATCTTGTTTTTCTTCCATTTAGTCTCCTTTAACTTCATTTCTTTGCTCTTTGGTGCATTTAGAGTATAGGATCATCTAGAGCTATGTTTAGGCATTCTAGGCTTGCATTTGGAGTGTTTTTGGTATGTTGCAGGTGCAAGGAGTGTTGGTGAGCTAAGGAAAGGAGTTTGGAGCTCAAAGGATGAAGAGAGACTCAACAGGAAGCTGATATCGGCCACCATATCGGTTGGGGTGGACGATACACATTGCCCAGAAGCCACGAAGAAAACAGAGAAGACGTATCGGTTGGCATATCGGCCAGACCAACCGATACATCCCTTAGCTCAGAAAATCCGAAGAAGCATATCGGTCGGCATATCGGTTGGCCAGACCGATATTCCCCTTGATGCGAAGTGAAGACGAAAATCCGAGGGTGAATATCGGCCACCATATCGGTCAGGGTGGCCGATACGTTTCCCAGATTTTTCACCAAGATCCAATTAAACCGGGTCAACACCCGGTTTGTTCCGGGTTGACCCGGCTCGCCCCATACTCACTATATAAACCCAAAAACCTATTTTTTATTGTTCTTAAGCTTGTTTTTGTTTCAAAACCCTTTTGTTAGAACAAGTTTGAATCTTTGTTAATCTAAGTACTCTTCTTTGTGATTTCTTCTTCTAATTTTTCTATCTTTCTATTATCTTCATGATTAACACTATCTCTATGGGTTTTGTTGATCATATGATGATTAGTGAGTAGTCTTCTTCAAGGTCTATGGGTTAGGTAGATTAGGGCTGATTAGAGTGAATCAAGGATACTTAGGGCTTATTTATGATTGATCTCACCCTTTTAGATGTTCTTAATGCTAGGTTGATCATGATCAAGTTAGTCTAGATGCTTTGGTTTTTATTGCACACCATGTATTCGATGAAATGCTTGATAGAGTCTTTAAGGGGATTTTCATATTCTAACTCATGAGAATGAATGTTTAGAGTGATTATTAGCTTAATGGAACTTGATCTTAATGCTTGCCTTGTCTTATTTCACAAATGAGAATTTGATCTTGAATTAGGATTAAGGAAAGTGATTAGTGCCAAGATATTGGATTAGTCAATTGTTTAGTGTTCCTTGCTTGAGATTAGCATCTTGTTGATTGAATTAGTATCCTTGTTAGCTTTAATTAGTTCTAGTCATTGACCTTAGCCCATAGCCTTGTTCTCTTTTATTGAATCTTAGTTTGTTTAATCTTGTTAGTTGCTTAATTGAATTTACTTTGGTTAGGATCTGTTAGAAACTCAATTCAATTTAGTGATTTGACTCTATAGGTTTGGTGCATTTTTATTGGTTCTATCCGTCCCAAAAAGGTTCGATACCTCAAAGCTACACGATAAGCTTGAGGAATTGATACCTCAAATGATCGAAAAATCATGTTATCAATGAGATCAAGGAAGCCTTGGTGAGCGCTCCTATTGTGCAAGCACCCGACTGGGAACTACCATTTGAGATCATGTGCGACGCGAGTGATTACGCAGTTGGGGCTGTTTTGGGGCAAAGGAAAGATAAGAAGCTGCATGTTATTTTCTACGCTAGTCGGAAACTAGATGACGCTCAGGTTAAGTACGCTACAACTGAAAAGGAGCTCTTAGCAGTGGTATTTGCATTGAGAAGTTTAGATCGTATCTAGTGGGATCTAAAGTTTTTGTCTACATGGACCATGCCACACTAAGATATCTTTTAGCCAAGAAAGATGCGAAACCAAGACTCCGAAGGTGGATCTTACTACTTCAAGAATTTGATCTCGAAATCAAGGATAAGAAAGGGATAGAGAATGAAGTAGCGGATCACTTGTCTAGGTTGAGGGTTGAAGATAGTGTTCCCATTGATGACTCACTCCCGGAAGAGCAACTAATGGCTGTTAAGACTGTGAGAGAAGCTCATGATACAAGGAGAAAGCTGGAAGAGGTTAATTCTCTTGAAGACAAAGAACCTTGGTATGCTGATCTTGTTAACTACTTAGCTACCGGAAGAGAGCCACCGAGCCTTGACAACTACCACAAGAAGAAGTTCTTTCGAGAGATCAACAGGTATTATTGGGATGAACCATGCTTATTCAAGATGTGTTCAGATGGTCTCTACAGGAAGTGTGTCCCGAAGGAAGAGATGCAAGGGATCTTGTATCACTGTCACGGTTCAGATTATGGAGGGCACTTCGCATCATTCAAGACTGCAACTAAGGTGCTACATTTAGGTTTTTGGTGGCCTGGCTTGTTTAAAGATGCTCATGCTTATGTGTCGAAGTTTGATGCTTGCCAACGGAAAGGGAACATTGGGAAGAGGAATGAGATGCCACAAAACCCAATACTGGAAGTAGAAGTATTTGATGTATAGGGAATCGATTTCATGGGTCCTTTCCCATCTTCCTATGGAAACCAATACATCTTAGTGGCAGTAGACTATGTCTCAAAGTGGGTTGAAGCTGTGGCGAGCCCAACAAATGACTCCAAAGTAGTCATCAAACTCTTCAAGTCCGTAATCTTCCCAAGGTTCGGGATACCAAGGGTAGTGATCAGTGATGGGGGCTCACACTTCATCAATAAGCTCTTTAAAAGCTTTCTGAAGAAATATGGGTCATACATAAGGTTGCAACTCCATATCATCCTCAAACAAGCAGGCAACTGGAAGTGTCTAACAGGAAAATCAAGGATATTTTGGAAAAGACTGTGTGAGCTTCGAGAAAGGACTAGTCTAAGAAGCTAGACGACGCGTTATGGGCGTATAGGACAGCATTCAAGACTCCGTTGGGCAGTACACCGTTCACCATGCTGTATGGAAAGTCATGCCACTTGCCGGTTGAGGTTGAGTATAAGGCCTTGTGGGCAGTCAAGCTGTTAAACTTTGATATTAAAACCGCAACCGAGAAGAGATTAATCCAGTTGAATGAACTTGACGAGATAAGGGTTGAAGCATTTGAGAGCTCAAAGATCTATAAGGAAAGGACCAAGCTTTTTCATGATAAGCTGATCCTGAAGAAGGAGTTTAAAGAAGGAGATCTTGTGCTACTATTCAACTCCCGGTTGAAGCTGTTTCCCGGGAAGCTTAAGTCAAGGTGGTCTGGACCGTTTAGAGTGAAAGAGGTGAGACCTTATGGAGCAGTAGTACTTTTGGGAAAGTTCAATGAGGAGTTCACAGTCAACGGACAGCGGCTCAAACACTATTCCGCTTCAGAAGCTATAGAGGAAGGAACTTCGATTCCACTCTCTAGCCCTCCCTCAGCTTAAAATCTCGGTTTGAAACGTCGAGCTTAACGACTTTAAACAAAAGCGCACTTGGGAGACATTCCCATTTTTATCCTTGTACATATGATCTTTTGCTAGTCATTTTTTATTGTTTCTCTTTGTGTTAGCAGGTTTTGGTTGATAGGTGAAGTCATGGACTCATTGGTGTGAAGCAAGGGCCAAAACATCTTGGACAAAGTGGTCGAAAGAAAAAACAGTGAGCAATATCGGCCACCGTATCGGTTGGCCAGGCCGATACGGTCTTGGCGAGATGGGCAGAGAGAAAATCGATGAGCAATATCGGCCACCGTATCGGTTGGTCAGACCGATACGGATTTGGCGAGTTTTGGCCGAGAGAAAATCGACAATGAATATCGGTGTTCGTATCGGTTGGCCAGACCGATATGGACTCTCGGGATTTTTGGGCAGAGAAAATCCGAGACACGTATCGGTCAATATATCGGCTGGCCAGGCCGATACGTGCCTCCCAGAAATAATCTGATGGTGAATATCGGTTGGCGTATCGGCTGGCCAGACCGATACGCCCTCTATGCCCAGGTAAGTTCTCTCAACATAAATCGATTTCAAACCGATTTCAAACCGATTTCAAACCGAATCAAACCGGATTTTGACCCAAAATCGATTTAATGAACCGATTTCTCTCTTGTTTTCTTCTCCAAGTCGCGATTCTCTCTCTATTTTCACCCACTCTTGCGATTTCTACAAAGAACTTTCAAGAACTTCAAACTCATCATTCTCTCTCATTTCTCAACCAAAATTCGCGATTTAAGGCTCTAAATTCTCGGTTTTCTTAGCTCTATCACCTACAATCTCTGTTTTCTTCCATCTCTCACAATCCAAACAAGGTAATCATCTCTCTCTCTCTCAATTTCGGGTTGCACTAAGAACTTCACATTTTTAAAACTCGAAATTGATTGTTTTTTACTGATGTTTAGGCTTAGAAACTCTTGCTAGGTTTTCCTAGATGATAGCCCAACTCGATTCCACTCTTGAATTGCTTGAATTTGAACTTTTATAAATTAGGGTTCTTGAGGATTGTGAATTTCGAAAATTTTGGGGGAAAGTCTAATTGATTGTTTCTAATGATGCAATGAGTTGTTAAAAGCTTAATTTTGTGACACTACATGATTTGCTTGAGCCTTGTTTCACAAAATTTATGAAAATGCAAATTTGGAAGTGTATGATCAAAGTGCTTGAGTTGTGAATGAAAGTGATTGTAATCCTTGGTGAATTGTGCAGTGCTTGAACTTAAATTGAGAATTGTTGAGATGCTTTAGCTCACTTGATCGGTTAGAAACATACTAGGCATTCTAATCTCTTGATCATTGCTTTACATTGATGAGTAGCTATGGTTGATCATTGAGATGCTTTGAGTGTAGTGTTTTAAGCTTTGTAGCTTGTGTTGTCGGATTGTTCGATGTACTCACTCTCTCTTTGAGTTATCTCTTGTAGGACAATGACTAAGTCATCCACCAATCCGAGACCAAAGGCCAAGGCACCGAGACAAGATGAAGGAGCCTCCTCAAGAGGAAAGGGTATTGCGGTTGAGGAAGAAGAACCAGCTACCAAAGTGAAGTATGTTCTGAAGCCTACAAAGGATTATTCCCCTTCCGAATACATGGCCAAGCTGACAAAGATACCGTTTTGGCCAACCCGGTACCCTCATTTCGAGAGTTTGGAAGCTCTTGTCATATTGGGAGACTACAATGAGATTGTAGAGAACATGGGGTTAAAGGACTTCTTCAGCCTTGCCAGTGATGGATATCAAGGCTCCGCTTGCCAGTTCCTAGCAAACATGCAAGGGACGCTCAACGTGACAAAGGCAGCTGCAAGGGGAGAGGTGAGTCGTGGAAAGATAGACTGGACTATAGGAAGGAAGAAGTACAACATGTCTTTTGAGGAGATAAACGCCCTATTTGGATTTGCGGATGGTGGTGCACAACCGGGAACCCACATACCAATTGAAAAGAATGATCTCATGGAGATGTGGTTCATGATAGCTGACGGGAAGTATAAGGCCGGGTTCATGAAGTCTGCAAGGATCCGACATCCTGCCATCCGGTATGTGCACAAGGCACTAGCTCACACCATGTTTGCCAGAAAAGAGACGTCCCAAGTAACTGAGGTGGAGATGAAGCTCCTGTACATCGGATTGCAACATATCTTGCAGACATTTCCCGATGGTTCAGCGATACCACCTGTACGGCGTCGACCAAGCATGACTGCTATACTGGTTGAGCAGTTCAGTGTTCACAGGAATTGGGCAATGTCTCACAGGGATTCTGATCCCAAGTTCAACATGGGAGGGTTGATCACACCGATATTCAGGGCCAAAGGAATTAAGCTGGAAGGTCACTTGATCGGCACACGTTGGGACAGCCTACAGCAGCAGCATGGTTGGACTTGGCTCAGCTAACCAGGAACCATTTCCTAGGTACCGGTCACCCAGGGCGTCCTCTCTACCGGATGTGTTCAGACACGGGCTATGAAGAGAAGTATCTGCTTCCAAACAGGGCTATTACGAGCTTGGATGATCCAGGTAACGCCAGGTTTCTACCCGGGATCTAGCACCAATTCGAACCCCAAGTACCGAGAAGAAGAAGTGCAGCCGGTTCTGCGTCGCCTGAAGTACCTGCTGGGGTGTATGGGTTGCACCGCTACTACATTGATCCCTTGGATGATCCCATTGCGAACAAGACTGTCCGTGCGCTAAGGGATCAGATCAGAGACCTTCAACGGTAAAGCAAATGGCATGGCAAGAACATAAAGAAGTTAGCTAGTTGCCTGAAGAAGGTCACCAAGGTGCTAAAGCTTCTAACTGGGAAGAAAGAGAAAGGTGGCACTTCGAGACAAGCTGAGGCAGTAGGAGGTGGTGGTACTTCGAGACAAGCTCCTACTGAGGCGGATGAGGAAGTACGGGAAGCTACTGAAGAGGTAATTGAGGAAGCTGACCGGATAGTGGAGGAAACTGAGAGAGAAGCTGCGCGATACTCCTTGGCGGGACATGAGTTGGGTATGCTCCCGGGATCAGATGAGGAAGCCTACTACGAGCCGCACCGCCACTCTATCCACGAGGTGAAGCGCCGTAAGAGGAGAACCATGCGAACACCATCTTGCTCCTCATCCAACCCGACTTACTCCATGGGAGAAACTTCATCTCCATCACACCACAACTAAAGCCAAGTAACACTCTATCTTGTACATACTTGCATTTTAGTTTTCTTTCCTTTTTATTTTGAGTCTCTTTCTCAAGCTTGCTTTCCCACCGAGACGGTGTGAAGTAAGTTTGGGGTAGAGACTAGTTGCTAATCATGTTTTCTTTGCTCTTATTTTCGATTTCATTGTTTTGAGTCTCATGCATTCATCTAAGGCATAGAAAATCCAAAAAAATCGAAAAATTTCAAAAAATCTTTTCAAAAAGAAAGCATTTAGTTGCAATAGCATCGTAGGATCGAGTCTAGTTGCATCATATAGGTTGTCATGCATAGGGAGCTATGATTTAATTTCTTCGTAAGGTTTAATTGAGTAAAACTTGTTTCAATTGCTAGCTTTTAAGCTAGATAGATCACACTAGGTTTGTAACCCGAGTAAAGCATGAAAGTTAGAACGAACGCTGCTTTGATTGCTTGCTTTGAAACTTGATTTAATGCTGAAACTTGCTGTGATTTGAAGCTAACTCCATCTAGTAAGAACCTTAAATAAATCATCTAAATTATCCTATTCTTGCTTGTGTATTTAACTCATGGATACCCTAAAATATTTGAGCATTCTTATCCTTTCTACCCCTCTCTACTTGCTCAAATAGACTTCCATACCTTTCACCACCCTTCTTTCAAGCCACAAACACTATTTTGAGTGGTAGACCTACTTGGAATGAGCTAGGTAAAAAGTTTTGAGTATGAGGCGACTAGGAGAAATTTCCATGTAGATGCAAGCTCAACATCTTTGGCTTTGCAATAGGCTAGGATCAAAGTTTGGGGGAAGAGTTGGGAAAGGAGAAAGAGAGTAAAGAAAGGAAAGAAAAAAGGGGATTTTGGAATGAGATCATGAAATTTTTGGCAAAAGTGTTTAAAAGAAAAGCTCTTATGTGTTTTGAAAAGAAAAGTGTCTCAAGTTTTGAAATGAAAAGAAGCCAAAGGCTCACCTTAAAGAAAGAAAAATGTTTATGAAAAGAGGCATTTGAAAAGAAACAAAGATTTGAGCTAAGTTAAAAGGAAAGAATTGCCACTGTTTTGAAATGTTTTGAATGATCCTTGGGGAGTTTGATTGGAAAGTGTTTGATTGAGAAAGAGGGATAAGGAAAAAATGGCCTTGATCAAAGGGTAGACTTCATTTAGGTGGGTTAGACTAGGAGAAGAAGCTATTGGGGCATGGGTAGATGGAAATCAACCTAGTATGCACCAATTGCCTCTAACTCTTAGCCTTTTACTATAGCTCATTCATCTTCTTCATGAGAGAACCTTTATGCATTTGGAGAATCCCCTCTTTTGATTGAGATCACTTTAATCTCAAAACCTTGTCCCTTGCCAAATGAGTTTAATCACATTGCTTTGAATAGGATTCACTTGAAAATCTAATGAATGTTAAGGAGCTAGTGGATTTGAATGCTTGTGTAGGTTGAGGATTAAGCTAAGAGTATTGTCTTGACGAGTATGGCTACATCCTTGGAGTAGGCTTAACTCGGTTGTGCCTTAGTTGTATAGTATTGAATTGAAACTTGTTGATCTTGATTAAACCTTTGGATATGAGCTCCCGCCTTCAAACCTTTCTCCCAAATTGGTTGATTGACTTATGCTTGCTTGAGGACAAGCAAGATTCAAGTTTGGGAGAATTGATATACTTGTGTTTTCATGCACTTAGGTTATTGTTTAGATCTTGTTTTGCTTCCATTTAGTTTCCTTTAACTTCATTACTTTGCTCTTTGGTGCATTTAGAGTATAGGATCATCTAGAGCTAGGTTTAGGCATTCTAGGCTTGCATTTGGAGTGTTTTTGGTATGTTGCAGGTGCAAGGAGTGTTGGTGAGCTAAGGAAAGGAGTTTGGAGCTCAAAGGATGAAGAGAGACTCAATAGGAAGCTGATATCGGCCACCATATCGGCTGGGGTGGCCGATACACATTGCCCAGAAGCCACGAAGAAAACAGAGAAGACGTATCGGTTGGCATATCGGCCAGACCAACCGATACGTCCCTTAGCCCAGAAAATCCGAAGAAGCATATCGGTTGGCATATCGGTTGGCCAGACCGATATGCCCCTTGACGCGAAGTGAAGACCAAAATCCGAGGGTGAATATCGGCCACCATATCGGTCAGGGTGGCCGATGCGTTTCCCAGATTTTTCACCAAGATCCAATTAAACCGGGTCAACACCCGGTTTGTTCCGGGTTGATCCGGCTCGCCCCATACTCACTATATAAACCCAAAAACCTTTTTTATTGTTCTTAAGCTTGTTTTTGTTTCAAAACCCTTTTGTAAGAACAAGATTGAATCTTTGTTAATCTAAGTACTCTTCTTTGTGATTTCTTCTTCTAATCTTTCTATCTTTCTCTAATCTTCATGATTAACACTATCTCTATGGGTTTTGTTGATCATATGATGATTAGTGAGTAGTCTTCTTCAAGATTTACTGGTTAGGTAGATTAGGCTGATTAGAGTGAATCAAGGATACTTAGGGCTTATTTATGATTGATTTCACCCTTTTAGATGTTCTTAATGCTATGTTGACCATGATCAAGTTAGTCTAGATGCTTTGGTTTTTATTGCACACCATGTGTTCGATGAAATGCTTGATAGAGTCTTTAAGGGGATTTTCATATTCTAACTCATGAGAATGAATGTTTAGAGTGATTATTAGCTTAATGTGATCTTAATGCTTTCCTTGTCTTATTTCACAAATGAGAATTTGATCTTGAATTAGGATTAAGGAAAGTGATTAGTGCCAAGATATTGGATTAGTTAACTGTTTAGTGTTCCTTGCTTGAGATTAGCATCTTGTTGATTGAACTAGTATCCTTGTTAGCTCTAATTAGTTCTAGTCATTGATCTTAGCCCATAGCCTTGTTCTCTTTTATTGAATCTTGGTTTGTTTAATCTTGTTAGTTGCTTAATTGAATTTACTTTGGTTACGATTGTTAGAAACTCAATTCAATTTAGTGATTTGACTCTATAGGTTCGGTGCATTCTTATTGGTTCTATCCGTCCCAAAAAGGTTCGATACCTCAAAGCTACACGATAAGCTTGAGGAATTGATACCTCAAAGGATCGAAAAATCCTGTTATCAAACATCCATCTTTCCACCAGACACAAAAACACTATCAGCTTTTGAAGATTCTCCATTGAATCCAAGACCACATCGATCACTTTTGCCAATGGTGAGAAGATAATCCAACTTTTTGTGCCATTATTCAGCATCCTCACACCTTTTTGAGTCTCTTCAAGTTGAGCTCTGGCTTGCTGTGCTTCTTCTTCTTTCTCTGTTGCATACTTTCGTACTTCAGCAATTTCAGCTTCTAGCTTAACTTTCTCCTTAGTCAATGATGCATTCTCCTCAACCATCTTACACCAATGCTCATACAAGGCTTTGTAATTCTCAGAAAATCATCATCGTCACTTACAGGATCATCATCACTTTCATCCTTGTCACTTCCAATTGCACACCATGTTGCAGACGTTGATGCAGGTTCCGTCGGAGACGCTGATGCATATCCTGTTGCAGGCTTCGTAGCAAAACTAGACTCAAAGGTTGTGAATGCCATAAAGTTCTTTATTCCTTCATCATCATCTGAATCACTTCCAAAATCATCCTTGACGTTTTTCTTCTTCTTGTTATGCTTTAAATTTGCACAATCACGGCTAAAGTGACCAAATCCATGACATTCATAACATTGTATCTTTGATGATGGATTGTCTAACTTCTCCCTTTTATATTTCTTATCTTCCTTCATCTTCAGATACTTAGAAAATTGTCTTGACAGCATTGCCATAGGATCTTTGGAAGATGAAACCTGTAGAGCAACTCCAACATCAACATCCTTCTTCTGAGCTAGTTCTTCATACGCTTTATTCAACTCAAAAGCTTGAAGGATCCCAACAAACTCATCAAACGCCATCTCATCCAGATTATGAGCTTCTTCAACAGCAGAGATCTTTGACTCAAACTTTGATGGAAGAGATCTCTTCAGCTTCTTCACAAGCTTCTTGTCCTTGTAGTGTTTTCCAAGAGCGAATGACTCATTAGTGATATTCATACATTTTCATGCATTTAGGCTTGTATATAGCTCTTTTTTTTACTTCTTTTCTCCATCATTCTTACCATTTTGTCGAATCATTGTCGCATCTAGAGTCTAGAGTTGTTTAGGACTAGGAGTAGGCATTCTAGGCTTGCATTTGGAGTGTTTCTTGTGTTTTACAGGTGAATGGAGGTGTCTAGGAGCATTGGTGAGCTTGGAAGTGGAGTCTTGAGCTCAGAAGACCAAGGGAGAGCCAGCAAAAGCTCATATCGGCCTGAGTATCGCCCAGGCGGGCCGATAAAACTCTTCGTCAAAGTCCCAGAGAACCATATCGGTCCATCCGACCGATATGGACTCTCGGATTAATTTTTGGGATTCCATATCGGGTTACATATCGGTCAGGTGGACCGATACGCTTACATCGAGGAAAAAAACCGAGAGTTGATATCGGTTGGCGTATCGGTCCAGCCAACCGATACCGTCCCCAGATTTTCAATTGGATCCGGGTCAACACCCGGTTTGTTTCGGGTTGACCCGGCTCGCACCCTAATGACTATTTAAGCTAAAACCCTATTTCTATTTGTTTCTTAAGCTGTTTTTGATGTTCTAAACTCTTTTGTAAGAACAAATTTGATTCTTGAGATTAATCTAGTATTTTCTTTGTTATTCCTTCTACAAATCTCTCAATCCCTCACCAATCTCTATGATCAACTCTATTCCTATGAGTTTTGTTGATCTAGTTATGATTAGTGAGTAGTTCTCCATAGGCTTATGGGTTAGGTTGGATTAGGTTGATTTGGGGTGATCAATGGATTTCTAGTGGTTAATTATTTAAAATCTCATCTAGCAAAGTGTGCTTAATGCCTAATTAATCTTGATCACATTGGTTAGGATGTTTAGAATTTCTTGTTCACAACATGTTCGATGAAATTCCAGTATCTAGCTTTGTTAGGACTTTCACATTCTAGCACATGAAAATGTATGTCTAGAGTGATTGTTTGCTGATTGGAACCTGTTTGAATGCTCGTTTGATTTTAATTCACAAATGATGATTTGTTCTTCAATTAAGATTAAGTGAAGAATTGGTATTAAGAGATTAAACTGATTTACTTGGTGTGTTCCTTGCTAGGGGATTAGCTTTTAGAAGGTTGAATTAGGATTCCTTGATCATCCCGAGTCACCTATCCGTTGACCTTAACCCTTGGGCCTTATTCTTGTCATTGATTGAATAGTTTGTTTAATTGTTTTTGTTTACTTCTATTTGATTTGAATTCGTTAGGATTGTTAGAACAAAGTCTTAATTGAATTGATTTGACTCTAGAGGTTTAGTGTGTGCGTATTGGTTTTATCCGTCCCAAAAAGGTTCGATACCTCAAAGCTACATCGATAAGCTTGAGGACTTGGTACCTCAAAGGATTGCAAAATCCTAGTTATCAATTTGGCGCCGTTGCCATTTTGGGATTCTGGATATATCAATTCGTTTTCTATTCCTTTTTAGTTCAAGTTATTGTTATTAATTTGCTACTTTCTCTCTTTTTGATGCAAGGTGTATGAACTTGCGCAGCAAAGGGACTACAAACTTAGTTGCAAGAGTCTACGACATCAAAGCACACGAGAGGAGATTAGCAAGGGAACGACGAGCACAAGAACGAGCTGTTAACGTTGAGAGTGTTGAGCAAACAGTTATGGATAACCACGAGGATCAACAGCAGCAACAGCAACAGCAACAGCAGCAGCAACAAAGGCCGGTTAGGGCCATTGGTGATGGAGATACACCTGACACAAATGCTAACCGGCATGGAATCATTCCACCAGCGGTAAACAATAATAACTTTGAGATCCGAGCTATGGTGATGAACATGGTGCAGAACAATCAGTTCCATGGGTTAGCATCTGAGGACCCGTTGCAGCACTTGGACACCTTTGACAAGATTTGTGCCACCACGAGGCTGAATGGTGTGACTGACGATGGGTTGAAAATGCGTCTCTTCGTCTTCTCTTTGGCAGACAAAGCCAAGGATTGGGGAAGCACTATCCCTCCAGGATCCATCACTACTTGGGGAGACCTGAAGAAAGCTTTCCTGAAGAAGTTCTTCTCACCTACTAGGACTGCCCGTTTTCGCAGTGAGCTATCCGGGTTTGTGCAGCGCAACAATGAGAGATTCGCTGAAGCTTGAGAGAGGTTCAATAAGCTCACCACTCAGTGCCCACACCATGGTTTCACCAAGGAAACACTATTCAGCAACCTCTACCGTGGAGTGCTTCCTAGAATGAGGGCAATGCTAGATTCATGCAGCAATGGACACTTCCTAGGCAAGGGAGTAGATGCAGCTATGGAGCTGATTGAAAATCTGGCAACGAGTGATGGCAACTACAATGAGGATTATGAGAGGACTAATAGAGGATCTGTTGGAATTGTGTCCAGTAATCTCGGTACTGTCTCTAGAAAGTAAGAGTATGTCAATGATCAGACATAAGTCATATAATACTGGGGGTCATGATGGCTTGCTAGAGTCCGCTCATGATCTATAAGTCTTGGACTTATTGCCTTTATTATATGATCCCATATGGGTCACACGCCTAAGCTAACAGGAAAATGTGTAGGAACGGCTTAGCAGAAGTACGGTAAAAGTGCCAGGCATTTGTCGTACTTAGAGAGAGATTAATGGGTCTGATTAAATCCAAGGGATTTAATCAGATTGGTATTTGGGCCCAAAAGCCCAAAAGGAACTAGACAAGTTTTATAAATAAAACTTAAGTCTGAGTCTCATTCTAACCCTAGCCCCCTCTGCGATTTCTCTCTCTCTCCCTGTGCCTCCTCTCACTTGGTCTAGCAGCCTTCTTCCTGCTTGGTGTGCGTGTGTGAACCTCTGGAGGAGTTATCACTTGGTGGCTCTGCTGATCTCTGACCTGTTCTTCATATTCCGCTGCATTAACAAGGTAACAGGTGAGATCTATTATGTTTCTAAATAAGAGAACCTAGATCTGCATGTTTAGTAGGTTGAATCAATTGACAATTGAATCAGGAAACACTAAACAATCCAACAGTGGTATCAGAGCCATTGGTTCTGTGGTTTTTCTTGTTTAGAATCTGTTTAGGATTGTTTAAGAAGTGTTTTTGAATCAATCTACTGATAAGGAAAAACACTTAAGAAACAAAGAATTAAAACCTAAACAAACAAGAAATCGCATGATCTGATCTATATGAATCGGTATGCGTCGGATCGTCCGGATCGCGGAAGACGCACGAACCGATCGGTAACGATCGTGTTGCGTGGTCGCGTCCCGATCGTCGGATGGATCGCGTCCCGATCGGGTGGATGGACCGAGCTCACGTTGCGTCTCGGCCAAGCCAGCATCGTCCCGCGTGATCGAGAACCGAGTGGATCATCGCGATAACTCGACCCGATAGTCGTCCCGATCGCATGACCCGACTCGTTCCCGATCGTCGCTCGCCCGTCCCGTCCCGAGCTCATCGTCGTCCCGGCTGTCCCGATCGCTCGGCGATCGCGTGAAGCCACGACCCAAGCTCGACGATCGTCCCGTCCCGTGAAGCAGCCGTCCCGATCATGGATCGAACGCGTGCGGCTTGCGGCTGACGTGATCGCGTGAAGCTCACGGCTAGGTCGTGATCGGTTCACGTGGTCAATCGGTTCGGTTCGTTCTATGGTTCGGTTTAAAAACTTGATTAAAATCAAAACGTCACGGTTTAATAAACAGACTTAATAAATTTATTAAGTTCTGGTTAAACCGGGATAAGAAATCCAAAGTCGAAAAATTGGATTTTGTGCCTAAACCAGATTTTCTAATTTGATTTGGTTGGACCAAATAAATTGAGAAAATCCGGTTTAGTAAATAACCGGTTGACAATTGTGGTCATCGTAGTAATTAATTTTGGTTAGACCAATTTTAATGAACCAGACCGGTTATGTCATTTAATTGGACAATTGGGTTATGTCTTGGACATGGACCAATTCTTGGGCCTCGGGCCAAGAAGTTAAAACAATTGGGCCAATTATTTGAGTCTTTTCTTCAGAATTAACTTAAAATTTATTTTTATAAAAATTATAAAATCGATTTTAAATTAATAAGTTTCCAAAATTTTGAAATTAGAAAGTTTCTTAAATTAGAAGTTTCTAGATTTGCATGTTTTGGATTTTAGGAAATTTCTATATTTAGAAAGTTTCCAATTTTAGAAAGTTTCCAAGTTAAGGAAGTTTCCAATTTAGAAAGTTTCCAAAATTAGTAGGTTTCCCAAAAAGGAAAGTTTACCAAAATAGTAATCTTCTATTTTGGGATGAATTTTTTAATAAACCTACAAACCTCAAACAATATCAAGCGTTGGATGTCTTGTCCAGTCTATGTCAGCTGTCGAAGCCCATTCAATTGTATTCATGGCCTTACAGTGTGAGGGTGTCTACTTTTGCGTGGATAAGACGGTTTGTGATTCATAAATGTCATTGGGAGTCCCAGACATTAATGATTACATGACTGTATAGTCTGGTTTTCTTGACTGGGCCATCGGGAGTCCCGGGCCTTGAGACATCAGAGTGGATTGGGCCTCGGGCCCAGATTCACAACCAAGAGTTATATCACGGATATAATTAGCCGACATAGGGCTTACCGATATAAGCTAAGGTTGGGTGACGGCCAGTGGCCCACTTTGATCTTAGTTATATGTGGATCTTGGAATCATTATATTCTATTGAGGGTAACTTATGTTATTGAATATAATACGAGATTAATGATATTGAACATATTAACTAAAATTCTTTTATCTTACATTTCAGTTATGACTAGCACAAACAATCAAAACACTTTCTCGATCCGGTCTGTCCTTGAGATGGACAAGCTGAACGGATCAAATTTCTTGACTTGGTCGCGGAACCTGAGGCTTGTCCTCAGGCAGGAGAGAAAGGACTATGTTCTTGAGAGAGCTCTCCCCGTGAGGATCGGGTCCAATGCTTCTCATGCAGTATATGATGCTTGGAATAAGCATTATAATGATGCGGTAGATGTGCGTGGTCTGATATTGGCTACCATGGACTCAGACTTGCGGAAGCAATATGAGAACATGGAGTCACCAATAGAGATGATCAGCAGCCTGAAATTGAAATTTCAGGAGCAGATATGAGTGGAGAGATACCGGTTGGTTAAGTCTCTCACTAGCTGCAAGCTACCAAATGATCATCCAGTGAGTCCTCATGTCAGTAAAATGATGGGTTACATTGATAACCTGAGGAAACTGGATTATCCAGTTAACCAAGAATTGGCAACTGAGATCATTCTCCAGTCACTGCCGTCAAGCTATGATAAGTTCAGAAGGAACTATATCAAGAAAGGCTTAACGAAGACGCTGACTGAACTGCATGATATGCTCAAGACAGTTGAGCCAAACGTGAAGAGTACCCTGTAATCTCATGAATGAGAAGGGTAGGTTTACTAAACCTAATGCTGACAAGGGTGAAGACAAAGTTGTCCAGATTTTGAATCATGGCAAGCGTGTCTCTTCTGAGCCCGAGTCAGATACCTCTTACGTTGGTAAGTGCTGCTACTGTAAAGAGACTGAGCATTGGAAGAGAAATTGCATTAAATTCATGGAAGATGATGAGGAGTTGAAGTTGATGTATGAGACTACTTCCTCAGGTATTCATGTTATTACTTCAAGTTCTACCTTATAGGTATTGGATACTGGTTGTGGCACTGATATTTGTTATAATATGCAGATCCTGGGCAACAATAGAACTTTGAAGGAAGGGCAAGTGAAACTACATATCTGGAAGGAGCTTGGGATGCTGCCTCAGCCGTAGGGTTTTCACTTATAGATCCCTTTGAGGCTTGGTTTTGTATTAAGTAATTGCTACAATGTACCTGCTTTAAGCAGAGTTGTCTTTCATTTTCTTGTAAGAATTTGAATGTTTTTCATTTTGATAAAAGACAAGTTTTGTTCTTTTGATCTTAATGAAATATTAATTGTAGCACCCTATTCAAGGAATGGGTTTTATTTTTTTAAACCAAAGAGTGCCTAAATGTAACATAAATACCGAATTGGTTTAAATCTGATGAATTAAACCTGATTTTTCTTGGCATAAAAGTCTTGGTCACATAGAGTAAGTCGGATTCAGAAATCCCATAGTTATGGACTGTTGGGCTCATTTGATCGGATATCTTATGAGACTTGAATTCTGTTTACTGGACCAAAAGACAAAGGGGCCTATCTTAGCCGAGCTAGAGAAAGGCCCAAAGGCTTATTGGAGATTGAACATACTCATGTATGTGGTCCGATGAGCAGTAATGCCAGAGAAAATTTCCTGTACTTCATTGTCTCTACTGATTACTTCAGTGAGTGTGACTGTGTTCATTTGATGAGACACAAGTCGGAATTCTTTGACATGGTCGAAAGAGTTCCAGAATGAAATATAGGATCTGAATGACAGAAGTATTAAGACTCTGGATCAGATCACGAGTGAGAATACTTAAGTCATTGATTGTGTGATCATCTGAATGAGTGTGAAATCGTTTCACAGCTCATTTCTCCTGAAAACCTGAAGGTGTTTCTGTGAGAAAGAATCAGATCTTATTAGAAATGATTAAAGATGAGTCACACGAATCTTCCATGATATTATTTAAGAATGACGCTCTAGAAATATCTAAGTTTACGCTGAAAAGGTTCCACCAATATCAGTTGAAAGACACCACGTCAATGTGGATTGGAATCGATCCAAATTCGTCTTTACTGAGTATTTGTAGTTGTGCTACTTCACTGGTTGTCCTAGGGAAACCAAGGCTTGTTACTTTTACGTCCATTCTGTTTTCTAAGAAGGGAAGTTACTTTCCAAGAAGAACAGTGGGAGTAAAAGTATAACTCGAAGAAATTCGAGACATACAGGAGGCTGCTCAACCTGTTGAGGGAGAGCAACGGATGGATTTACAGATTTCTGTAGAATCTACACCTGTGGAGCCTGAAGTTCGCAGATATGAATGATACAGTTACTAATCCGAGAGTGATTTCTCGTCATTAGTTGAACCTGATAATCATTGAAAGTTCGCATGATCTGATGATCATTGAAAGCGACGAATCTGCGAAATTCAAAGAAGCGAAAGTGAGCCTGGACTCCGAAAAATTACACTATGTGTAAGTTAGCTTTATTGATCCATTCATGGATGGAAGCAAACATATCGGAGTTGGAATCTTCGTTCTGTTGAAGTAGTCAAAGGTTTTGACTTGAACAGGAACGAAATGGAACTGTGCGTTTTCTAATAGATAAGTGGGAGCGATGTTGCATTTCTCATATTGTATGTCGATGACATACTGATTCTCGGCAATGACGTCCCAATGCTGCAGTCGGTAAAGGACTGGCTTGGGAGTTGGTTCTAATGATTGACATGGGTAAAGCCACGTATGTTCTTGGATTTTGGATCTAAAGATAGAGATCCGAAAGAGCTGGTAGGACAAAGTCAGGATTCTCATCCCGACAAAGTCCTACACGTTTTCAGCATTCCAAGAAGGGTTTTATGCCAATGTCACATGGCATTACGTTAAGCAAGACACAGTGTCCTACGATAACTGCTGAGCTTAAATGCATGGATAAGATTCCATATGCGTCGGCAATTGGATCTATCATGTATGCCATGAAACGTACTTGTTTGATGTTGCTTTAATGTTAAGCAAGACAAGTAAAGACCAGTCAAATCCAGCAAAGAATCACTGGATTGCCGTAAAGAATATCCTAAAGTATTCAAGGAATACACAGGAAAAATTCTTGATTTACGGAGAAAGTGAGGTGCTAAAAGTCGATAGAGTCTGAAATGCAAGTTTCCAACGGACAAAGATGATTTCCGGTCACAGTCCGGTTATATCTTCTGTCTGTCTGGCGGTGCAAGGCACTGTTGCTGACTCCATGACTTAAGCTGAACATTTCGCAGCTTGGAAAGCGGCGAAAGAGGTTGTTTGGAAAGAAGAGTTCGTCACTGAACTTGATGTGATTCTCAGCATAGATGAGACTAGCTGCACATCGGAGGTCCAAACACCTTGTGGGTAGGTATAACCTATTCCGTGAGATAAATGACAGAGATGTTAAGTAGATCAGCAAGTTTCAATGAATGAGAACGTTGCTAATCTATTAACGAAGTCACTCCTTAGGCCTAAGCACGAGTCACGGACTGTTGATGTAGGATAAGTGAAATTAAGATGTAGTCTAAATTTCAGTGGGAGTTAGTAAAGGGCTTTATTTAGTTATTGATATGTTCTTGTAAAACATTTTATGTTTAATGAAATTATTATTTCAAGATTATTTTAACTGTGATGAAATAATCGTTCCAAAATGATATGAACCATTTTATAGGTCATCGAAGTAAGTGACTTGATCTTGAGTTATCAAAGTCATTTAGCTTGATCATGAGACCCTATATTTGATAGATGGCTTATATCATCATGTCCCTAGTCGAAGGTTGTTGAAATTGGAACACCAACAACCGTGTGAGACTAGATTGGTATGTGACTTATGACAAAGTCTCAGTGTGTCATAGATGCGCGGCATCAAAGTCAGTACATAGGTGTATGTGGGGTACATACGACCGGACAAGACCCGCTTATAAGAACTCTTCAGGATATTTATATCTGTGTCATAAGAGATTCTTACTACGACTATAGAGTATAGTCCTTAGACCTGAGTTCGCATGCATGTGACTGCACATGAACTGATGCGCTTTGATCATTATCTAACGCTGTCGTTATGCGATAGTTATAAGGACCTTGTTTGGGTGTATTACAAAATGAGTAGTTTACAGTGATGGAACAAGACGGGATTTGTCCCTCCAATATAAATGGAGTGAATATCTCTAGGCCAATCGGAGATTTGAATACTGGAAAATGCATGGCCATGCTCAAACGGACTGTCCCGAGTCGTTTGGATTGTCAGTATCAAATCAGAGTCCGATGAACAAGATTAGGCTTTATAAGGATGACACTCATCTTGCCTTATGACTAATCGAGATATTGAGACAAAAGGATTATGAATACAGAGATTCCAGTACAAGTGGGAGATTGTTGGAATTGTGTCCAGTAATCTCGGTACTGTCTCTAGAAAGTAAGAGTATGTCAATGATCAGACATAAGTCATATAATACTGGGGGTCATGATGGCTTGCTAGAGTCCGCTCATGATCTATAAGTCTTGGACTTATTGCCTTTATTATATGATCCCATATGGGTCACACGCCTAAGCTAACAGGAAAATGTGTAGGACCGGCTTAGCAGAAGTACGGTAAAAGTGCCAGGCATTTGTCGTACTTAGAGAGAGATTAATGAGTCTGATTAAATCCAAGGGATTTAATCAGATTGGTATTTGGGCCCAAAAGCCCAAAAGGAACTAGACAAGTTTTATAAATAAAACTTAAGTCTGAGTCTCCTTCTAACCCTAGCCCCCTCTGCGATTTCTCTCTCTCTCCCTGCGCCTCCTCTCACTTGGTCTAGCAGCCTTCTTCCTGCTTGGTGTGCGTGTGTGAACCTCTGGAGGAGTTATCACTTGGTGGCTCTGCTGATCTCTGACCTGTTCTTCATATTCTGCTGCATTAACAAGGTAACAGGTGAGATCTATTATGTTTCTAAATAAGAGAACCTAGATCTGCATGTTTAGTAGGTTGAATCAATTGACAATTGAATCAGGAAACACTAAACAATCCAACGGGATCATCATCTTCAGATGAGAAGTATGAGAAAGAGATGAAAGCTTTGAATGAGAAGTTAGACAAGATGATCTCCATTGGCCAAAAGAACATCAGCTTTGTGGGACACCAGGAGGATTCTAAGCCACAACTTTATGATGATGATGAGGATTTGACACAAGAAGAGATCAACTTCATTGCTGGACAAGGTGGTTTCAACAAAGGCTTCAACCAAAACTATAGAAACCACCCAAACTTCTCATACCGCAGCACCAATGTAGCAAATCCTCAAGACCAAGTCTATCCTCAAGCTCCATCTCAAGGACAAGCTCAACAACAAGGGCAACAAGGCTTTCAACAACCCCAACAGCAAAAGCCATTTGTCCCTTACACCAACCAACAAGGGTTTGGAAATAAGCCTCAGTTTCAAGGTCAACAAGGCTATGCACCAAAGCAACACTACCCACCCGGTTTTGGTCAACAACACCAGCAAACTTCTTCTACCTCGGGAGTTGACAATGAGCTGAAAAGTATGATGCAGGAACTCCTTCAAGGGCAAGCCTCAGGAGCTATGGAAGTACGGGATCTTAAGAATGAGTTGCAGAATTTGACTTCAAGGGTCACAAACATGGAAAACAAGAATGCTTCTACATCCCGCACTCAAGGTACTCTACCCGGAAAATCTGAGCAAACCCCAAAGGAATACATCAGCGCCATAACCTTGAGAAGTGGTAAAGAGCTGCAACAAAGTCAAGTACACACACCAAAGCCAGTACCTTCACTCAATGAGGACATTGAAGTTCAAGAAGGGGAGGAGAATTCTGAAAATTCTGCTCTCAACAATGAGAGTGATAGCGACATGGCCAAGAAGAAAGGAAAGATTGTGGTTGAAGAAGTAGTGAATGATGCACTCAAGAAGAAGGATGGTGTGTTTGTGCCACCACCTTATGAGCCCAAGCTACCCTTTCCGGGCAGATTCAAGAAGCAACTCCTAGAGAATATAAAGCTCTTTTTGAGAAACAGATGAAGAATGTTGAGTTGACCATGCCTTTGATTGATGCTTTCTTGCTAGTTCCTCAGTATAGCAAGTTTCTCAAGGATGCAATCAAGGAGAGAACCAAGGAAGTGCAAGGAATGGTTGTGTTGTCTCATGAGTGTAGTGCGATCATCCAAAGGGATATTGTTCCAAGGAAACTTGAAGATCCGGGCAGTTTTACTCTTCCATGTGCTATCGGCCCATATCGGTTTGAGGGTTGTTTATGTGATCTTTGAGCAAGCGCAAGTTTGATGCCTTTCTCAGTAGCCAAGAGGCTAGGTTTCTCTACCTACAAGGCATGTAGGATCTCCTTGGTTCTTGCAGATAGATCAGTGAGATACCCAATTGATCTCCTAGAAGATCTTCCGGTGAAAGTAGGAGGATTTGAAGTGCCAACAGATTTTATTGTATTGGAGATGGATGAAGAACCAAAGGATCCTCTGATCCTTGGGAGACCCTTCCTTGCCACAGCTGGTGCGATCATACATGTCAGGAAAGGGAAGATAGACCTCAACCTTGGTAAGGACATAGTGCTCAAATTTGACATCAACAAGGTGATGAAGAAGCCAACCATACAAGGTCAAATGTTTTATATTGAGACCATGGATGAGCTAGCTGATGAACTCCTTGAGGAGTTGAACATGGATTATCCATTAGAGGTTACCTTGACCAAGGAATGTGGGGAGTATGGGTATCTTCAAGAAGAGAGCTGGGCTTATATGAGAGCGCTTGATTCGCACAAGCCTTTGTTAGAAGAGGTTGAGTTCATTGAGCTGGGATCAGATTCAGTGGGTAAGGAGCTGGAGGTGTTTGCTGTGGACATGGGTGCTGATGGCGCCAAGGGAGTAGAGCTGTGCAAGGAGCAGCTTGTAGCTGATGATTGGAGCGAGCTTAAGGCGCCAAAGGTTGAGTTAAAGCCCCTTCCGCGGGGGCTTCGGTATGCATTTCTTGGCCCTAACTCTACCTATCTTGTCATTGTGAATGAGTTGCTGAATGATGATGAATTGATTGCTTTGACCACTGAGTTGAAAAAGTTTAGAAAAGCAATAGGATACTCACTCGATGATATAAAAGGATTGTCACCTAGCTTGTGTACTCATAGGATCCACCTTGAAAATGAATCCATGTCTTCTATTGAGCACCAAAGAAGATTGAATCCTAATCTTAAGGAAGTAGTCAAGAAAGAAATTCTAAAATTGCTTGATGCAGGGATAATCTACCCTATCTCGGATAGCACTTGGGTTTCTCCCGTGCACTGTGTTCCGAAGAAAGGGGGGATTACTGTGGTTAAAAATGACAGTAATGAATTGATTCCTACTAGAACTATCACTGGGCATAGGATGTGTATTGATTATAGAAAACTAAATGCCGCATCTAGGAAGGATCATTTTCCATTACCGTTCATTGATCAAATGCTGAAACGCCTTGCTAATCATCCTTTCTATTGCTTTCTTGATGGATACAGTGGATTCTTTCAGATCCCGATACATCCTAATGATCAGGAGAAAACGACATTCACTTGTCCTTATGGTACCTTTGCTTATCGAAGGATGCCATTTGGCTTGTGCAATGCACCGGCTACCTTTCAGCGGTGCATGATGTCTATTTTCTCAGATCTTATTGAGGATATTGTAGAAGTCTTTATGGATGATTTCTCTGTGTATGGTTCTTCTTTCTCCTCCCGTTTTCTGAATCTGTGCGGGGTCTTAAAGAGATGTGAAGAAACGAACCTCGTGCTCAATTGGGAGAAGTGCCACTTCATGGTAACAGAGGGGATTGTGTTGGGTCACAAGATCTCAGAGAATGGTATTGAAGTGGATAAGGCTAAGATAGAGGTGATGACAAGTCTTCAGCCACCAAACTCAGTGAAGGGAATCCGAAGCTTTTTGGGTCATGCAGGGTTCTACCGGCGGTTTATTAAGGATTTCTCCAAGATCGCTAGACCACTTACACGTCTGCTGTGTAAGGAAACAGATTTTGTGTTTGATGATGAGTGTTTGGCAGCGTTCCACATGATTAAGGAGGCCTTGATTAGCGCCCCGATAGTCCAAGCTCCCGACTGGGAGTTGCCTTTTGAGATCATTTGTGATGCAAGTGACTACGCAGTAGGAGCAGTCCTTGGACAGAGGAAAGACAAGAAACTCCATGTCATATACTATGCTAGTAGGACATTGGACGATGCTCAAGTGAGGTATGCAACAACTGAGAAAGAGCTTCTTGCTGTGGTGTTTGCCTTTGAGAAGTTCAGATCATACTTGGTTGGATCTAAAGTTATGGTGTACACGGATCATGCTGCGTTAAGGTATCTACTTGCCAAGAAAGATGCCAAGCCAAGGCTTCTGAGGTGGATATTGCTGCTACAAGAATTTGATTTGGAGATCAAGGATAAGAAAGGCATTGAGAATGGAGTAGCAGATCATTTGTCAAGACTGAAAATTGAGGATGGAGTTCCTCTAGATGACTCTCTCCCTGAGGAACAGCTAATGGCTTGCAAAGTTGTCAAGGATGCTCATGATACAAGAATGAGGATTGAGGAGGTCAATTCTATTGAAGACAAGGAACCGTGGTATGCTGATATAGTCAATTTCCTAGCTGTTGGGAAAGAACCACCAAGCCTCGATAGCTACCAAAGAAAAAAGTTCTTTAGAGATGTCAACAGGTACTATTGGGATGAGCCTTACCTCTACACTTTGTGCAAGGATCAACTCTATAGAAGGTGCATAGCTGACGAAGAAGTGGGAGGCATTCTCCTACATTGCCATGGGTCAGATTATGGTGGTCACTTTGCCACTTTCAAGACGGTTCAAAAGGCTCTACAAGCTGGGTTTTGGTGGCCTACAATGTTCAAAGATGCCTGATAGGTCAAGAATTAATCCCTATACTAAACTGCAAGTGTACAGCAATGTCAAAGTAGTATATAGGGTTATCGAATCCACAGGGACACTTGGTCTCAAGAGAATCAAACTGTAGGGAATGAATACTAGAAATAAGCAATGTGATTGTATTGAAAACAGTGCAAGAAAGTAAATCAGTAGCAGAGATTATTGGTTGTGAAAGCAAGTAATTAAAAGCGTCAAACCTAGGGTATTCTCAGGAAATCAGACTAGCAGACAGTTCATTCAGCAAGGATCTAATTAAGCACAGTTCTAGAACTCAAAACACAGATATAGAATTAACCAAATTCCTTTGCGATAATTCTCTAAGTCTAAGTGCAGCAAACCAAACTTCCGTTTGCGAGAACTAACAGATTAAACTAGCAATAAGTCCAAGTTTGATATGTTCACAATTATCCTAAACCAAACTTTCGTTTGCGCAAAGTTTAATTGCCCAATTTAATTAGTTTTGGTTCCTAAACCCCACTTCCGTGACGTATTTAGCAACCTAAGATCTAGATTCTAATTGATCAGGTTAGAACTAGCTTTAAGCACAATTAAATTGAAGAACAGATATAGTTTGAATCCTTAACTGAAATTGAACAAGTCTAGCAAGTCATGAAATCCTATGTGAGAAACCCTAAGTCTAACTAGGAATCTACTCAGACATAGATAATGAAAACATGATCATATGATAAGTAAATTGCATAAAAGAATAAGAGTAAAAGGGGTTCGAAATCTTCTCCAAATACAGATGATGAATTAGGTTCAGATCAGCCCCCAAAAGCTCTAAAAATCCTCTGCTCTTAATTATAAAAGTATATCTAATAAAAACTCTAAAAACTCTATTATATAGGCATAATCTCGGATGGGGCTTCTGTGTAAATACTGGAACTATCTTGGGCTTCTTTGTAAATCTTCAATACTTGTCAAACCGACGTGTACGGCCCATCTCGCGACTGCATCGATCGATGCTTTGAGTGCAACGATCGATGCATGATCAATTATACGAACAGTGAGTTAAGCTCTCGGCCAAAACATCCCAAAAATCCCAAAATGCTCCAAATATCTCCAATTAGCTCCAATCCTGATTTAACCTGTAAAAGACTCTAAACAAAGACAAAAGACACTAAAACACATCTATATCATGGTCTAAAATGGGTAAAAACCATGATATATCAACTCCCCCACACTTAGCCTTTGCTTGCCCTCAAGCAAAACATAGAACTAAAACATGGTGAAGAGGTTTGAAAACTCTTCAGAAACTCATTTCATCTTAGAAGCTACAATACTCAGATTCCCCTTAGTAAACCACTGAAAGAATCAATCACAGGATATCAAGACCAACATGTACTTCCCCCACACTTAGCAACTGTCCTAGGTAAACTCCACAATCACATTCAAGCATTCAAATTCTCCCTACTGACTTCTGCAAGTATTTAAGTGCGGTCTCACCTAAGGAGTATCGATCTAAAGGCACATGGATTCTTACCTTGCCAGCTCTAGACCACCATACTATCTTTCTCTAGTCCCTTTCTTCTCTTTCCCTTCTTTAACAACTGGTTTTTCCCCACTGGGTATCATTTTATTTTTTTTATCAGTGTTCTTCCCGTTATGGGGTGTACTTTGGACACATTCCATGGATCACATGAGAGATAATAGTGTTTGCTACTATTCCCATGACCACTTCGGAGTTACTAACTCATCCTCAGTTTATTATCTTTTTTTTTTTTTTACTTTATAGAAGGGGAGAAGGGGACTAAATAGGACAGGTTTACAGGTTGTGTCAGAACTGACAGGGAATCCGACATAAAGTATACCAAGCCCTTAGGTGAGAAAATCTAAGTCAGTATTAGGGGTGAAGTCAGTAAAGGATCCTCTGGTACCTGAAGTGATATGGGTGTTCCCAGTAGGTTGATCCGTGTCTGGGTTTTCTAATAGTCAGAGATAGATCCTGCAACTTCATCCCAATGGTTACTTAAGTTCCTGCAAGTTTTGTAAATCTCCTCAGAAAATCATAGTTTCTTACTTAAACAGTTTTGACTCAATAAAACAAAAAAATTTTGAAATACGGACTGACTCTTAAGAAAACAGAAAGATAAACGTCAGTAGCACCTCCCCCACACTTAAGACACACTGTCCCCAGTAGTGTCCAGCGAAGGATCGGTAAAAAGAAAATAAAAATTGAAAAGGTGAAATTATGTCTGTCGGGTTACCTCTGTCGCACGAGCAACGACCGGTGCATTAGATGCATCGACCGTTACTTGGCGACTTTCGTGTATGGTCGATCGTTGCTCAGGACCGCAACGATCGCTGCAATGCGATTCCTTTCGTATTGTGACGATCGATGCAGAAATGCATCGATCGCTGCACTGCGATTTAATTCGAGACCTGCAAACATGACTGCACCAAAAACAAAAACAAACGTAAAATCCTAACAAAAACACCAAAAATTAAAAAGAAAAACACCAGTACCTAATGGTGGGTTGCCTCCCACCCAGCGCTTGTTTAAGGTCAATAGCTTGACCGGACGCGCAAGATCTTTCAAGTGCCAGAAGATCCTGACAGAGACTTTTTCTGTCTCTGTTCAAGTCTCCTCATCCATGGTGGAGAATAAGCATTCGGATCATGGGATTTCCCAAGGTAGAAACCAACAGAATCAGGGCGGGAGCGAAGCTTGGGTGGGGTAGGATGTTGTCCTGCATTCAAAGTAATGTGGTTAGGATGTTTAAGCTTAGATGATTTGTGCCTAACCTTTGGTGGAAATAAGATGTCTGGAGCTTTCTGCTTATGAGCAGTTGCAGGCGCTAAAGATGTTAGAGCAGGTTCAAGAGGAACCGCCATCTTCTTCTCTCCAATCTCAGCTTCTAATTCTGTATCAATGCTGAAACTCTGTCCATCAATAGTGGGTTTCTTCAATTCATCCATCTTGAACTGCAGAGGCTTATCTCCCAGGTGGAGATCAATCAATCCATAGCGTACATCAATCACAGCCCCAGCAGTGGCTAAAAAGGATCTACCAAGCAGTAGAGGATCATCAGGCTCAATCTCATACTTCAGTACCATAAAGTCCGTTGGAATAAAGTAATTCCCAACTCTAAGAGGGATGTTCTCAAGAATTCCTTCTGGATGTCTTCTTGATCGATCAGCTAGGACTAAAGAGATCCTAGTAGGCTGGAAGTTCAGTAGTCCCAATTTCACAGCCACAGAGTACGGCATGAGATTTATACTTGAGCCGAGATCACATAATGCCCTCTGAAATTTGTCTCTATAGATAGAGCAGTCTATCATAAAACCTCCTGGATCCTTCAGCTTCTCAGGAACCCTACCATTAACAACAGCATCACATACTTCTGAGATCATCAAACATCCTTCTTCTTCAGTCATGTTGCTAGAAAGGATGCCATTAACACATGTCTTCATCATGGGATTGGTCTTAGTGGCATCAATCAATGGAGTGTCAGTTAGTTTTTCTCTCATTATCTCCATGCAATTTTCCAACTTAATCTCTTGCTTGGACTTCCTAGGGAAAGGAATCTTCGGTTTGTAGGCTCTTTCTGTATCAGCTTTCGGTTTCTCTGGGAAATTTGGTTGCTTACGCCCATGGTGTCGATCGTTGCTGAAATGGTGACGATCGACATTGACTCTCGCAGGATGTGTCGATCGATGCACATTTGTGTCGATCGATGCAAGGCGAACATTCTGAATTTCTCTCGGATTTTCCAGTTCCAGAACTTCGGTTTTTCGATTCTGCTCAACTTCTTCTTCTGCTGAAGCTGCCTTAACATGCTCTGTCTGTATACTGGTTTCCACTTGTGTTATCCTAGCATCCAGATTGTCAACTCTGCTTGTCAAAGATTCCAATTTTCCACTCAGATCCTGATACATGAAGTCCATCTTTCCATTCAGATCTTCCGTCATCTTGTTCTGTCCAAGTAGTAGCTGCTCAAGCATAGACTCAATCTTTGTCTGCTCTTTAGTGGGAGGAACTTGGTGAGGTGAATAGCCATTCGATCTCGGAGCTTGTCTCTGTTGACTTCTAGATGTGTGTTCATGAAAATCAGCTTCATTAATATAATTCACTTCTACAAATTCTCCAGCTACTACCATGTTGTGGATATAATCCACCTTGTCCCTCAAATCAGCTATCTGCAAGCTATCATCTCCGCAACTAGATCTCTGCCTTTTCTTGTCAGCATTCTTGACACTACTGCTAGTCATCAAGTTCTTAATAAGCTTTTTAGCTTCTTCTGGGGTCTTGGTATAGAAGTTTCCATCACTTCCTGTGTCCATAGCTCTCTGATACCAAAAATCCAAACCCCTGAAAAAGGCACTCAGAAGCTGTACCTCAGAGAATCCATGGTGTGGACAATCTCTCTGGTACATCTTGAATCTCATCCAAGCTGCTTTAAAAGGCTCTGTAGGCTGCTGTTTGAATGTCAGGATATCATGTCTAAGCTGCTCAGATAACCCATCGTCATAAAAATGTCTAAGGAACTCCTTCTTGACTGCTTTCCAAGTGGTCAAAGATCCTGGTTCTAGCTGTCTCAGCCAGTAAGCTGCATCTCCTTTAAGAGAGAATGAGAAGAGCTTACAGAAAATATAATCAGAAGAAACTCCTTCAGCCGTGATACTACTAGCCAATTCCTCAAATGTGTCTATGTGATCCATAGGATGCTCGTTAGGAAGACCATGGAACTGATACTGTCCAACCAATGCGTAGTACTCAGGTTTCAGCTTAAACTCAGCTCTGGTGAACGGAGGTGGTCGAATCGCAGACCGATTAGCATAGAATATATCTGGTCTGTTATAATCAGCAAGTGTCTTCTCATGAACTACCATCTCTCTACCTTGAGCTTGCCCTGGCGGTCGTAGCTCAGGTTCAGGGGGATCAGGGATGACATTCCCTTCAGCATCAACCCGATGCCCAGCAGCATTGTACGGGTTGTTATCTTGGTCCCTCAGGGTACCTTCAGCATCTGGTATCAAGATCAAACGTTCTCGAACCATTCTCTCTCTCTTTTCTCTTCTGATGGTCCTCTCTAGACGTCCAAGTTCCTCTAGGTTGAGATTAACTAAGCTCGAGTTCGGATTACTTCGAGTGTTCTGCGTTGGCATAAACTGTCTGTAATCGTCCAGCAACGATCGATGCTATCAGTGCAACGATCGATTCAATCTCAAATCGCTCAGCAACGATCGATGCAAGGGTGCAACGATCGACGCAAGGCGAAATTCGTACCTGCGACAGAGAGAAACAGAGAAAAAGTTAGCAAAATAATAAAAAAAACGAAAAACAAAAACGAAAATCGAAAAATTTCTAGTAAAACCCTAAGTTCGGTCCTATCGAAGACTCAAAGAGTCCCCGGCAACGGCGCCAAAAACTTGATAGGTCAAGAATTAATCCCTATACTAAACTGCAAGTGTACAGCAATGTCAAAGTAGTATATAGGGTTATCGAATCCACAGGGACACTTGGTCTCAAGAGAATCAAACTGTAGGGAATGAATACTAGAAATAAGCAATGTGATTGTATTGAAAACAGTGCAAGAAAGTAAATCAGTAGCAGAGATTATTGGTTGTGAAAGCAAGTAATTAAAAGCGTCAAACCTAGGGTATTCTCAGGAAATCAGACTAGCAGACAGTTCATTCAGCAAGGATCTAATTAAGCACAGTTCTAGAACTCAAAACACAGATATAGAATTAACCAAATTCCTTTGCGATAATTCTCTAAGTCTAAGTGCAGCAAACCAAACTTCCGTTTGCGAGAACTAACAGATTAAACTAGCAATAAGTCCAAGTTTGATATGTTCACAATTATCCTAAACCAAACTTTCGTTTGCGCAAAGTTTAATTGCCCAATTTAATTAGTTCTGGTTCCTAAACCCCACTTCCGTGACGTATTTAGCAACCTAAGATCTAGATTCTAATTGATCAGGTTAGAACTAGCTTTAAGCACAATTAAATTGAAGAACAGATATAGTTTGAATCCTTAACTGAAATTGAACAAGTCTAGCAAGTCATGAAATCCTATGTGAGAAACCCTAAGTCTAACTAGGAATCTACTCAGACATAGATAATGAAAACATGATCATATGATAAGTAAATTGCATAAAAGAATAAGAGTAAAAGGGGTTCGAAATCTTCTCCAAATACAGATGATGAATTAGGTTCAGATCAGCCCCCAAAAGCTCTAAAAATCCTCTGCTCTTAATTATAAAAGTATATCTAATAAAAACTCTAAAAACTCTATTATATAGGCATAATCTCGGATGGGGCTTCTGTGTAAATACTGGAACTATCTTGGGCTTCTTTGTAAATCTTCAATACTTGTCAAACCGACGTGTACGGCCCATCTCGCGACTGCATCGATCGATGCTTTGAGTGCAACGATCGATGCATGATCAATTATACGAACAGTGAGTTAAGCTCTCGGCCAAAACGTCCCAAAAATCCCAAAATGCTCCAAATATCTCCAATTAGCTCCAATCCTGATTTAACCTGTAAAAGACTCTAAACAAAGACAAAAGACACTAAAACACATCTATATCATGGTCTAAAATGGGTAAAAACCATGATATATCAATGCCCAAGAGTTCATTACTAAGTGTGATCCTTGTCAAAGAAAGGGTAACATCAGTAGAAGAAATGAGATGCCTCAAAACCCCATCCTTGAAGTTGAAGTATTTGATGTGTGGGGCATTGATTTCATGGGACCCTTCCCATCCTCTTACGAGAATAGCTACATCTTAGTAGCTGTGGATTATGTTTCCAAATGGGTAGAAGCAGTGGCGAGTCCAACGAACGACGCCAAGGTTGTGATAAAGCTATTCAAGAGCATCATCTTCCCAAGATTTGGAATCCCGAGGATTGTGATCAGTGTTGGAGGCTCACACTTCATCAACAAGCTATTTGAGAGTCTCTTGAAGAAGTATGGAGTGAAGCATAAGGTTGCAACACCATATCATCCTCAGACAAGCGGGCAAGTTGAAGTGTCCAATAGGCAAATCAAGGCTATCCTAGAGAAGACTGTTGGAGCCTCAAGGAAAGATTGGGCTAAGAAACTTGATGACGCACTGTGGGCGTATAGGACTGCTTTCAAGACTCCATTGGGCACTACACCATTCACCATGCTGTATGGTAAGTCATGTCACTTACCGGTGGAGGTGGAATACAAGGCCATGTGGGCTGTCAAGTTGCTGAACTTTGACAAAAAAACCGCGACTGAGAGGAGATTGATTCAGCTGAATGAACTTGACAAGATACGGCTTGAGGCTTTTGAGAGCTCGAAGATCTATAAGGAGAGGACCAAGATTTTTCATGATAAGCTGATCCAGAAGAAGGAGTTCAATGAAGGAGATCTTGTGTTGCTCTTTAACTCCCGGTTGAAACTCTTTCCCGGAAAACTCAAGTCTAGATGGTCGGGACCGTTTAGAGTGAAGGAGGTGAGACCATATGGAGCAGTGGTACTTTTGGGAAAATCTGATGAAGAGTTCACGGTCAATAGCCAAAGACTCAAGCATTACTCCGTTTCAGAAGCTATAGAGGAAGGGACTTCGATTCGTCTCTCTAGCCCACCATCAGCTTAAGATCACGGTTTGCAAAGTCGAGCTTAACGACTTTAAATAAAAGCGCACTTGGGAGACATTCCCATGTTTATCCTTGTACATACATCTTTTGCTTGTTATTTTTGATGTTTTGCTTTGAGTTTTGTCAGGTTTTGGCTTAAGGATGAGGTTGTAGATCAGTTGGAGTTGAGCAAAGGCAGCGGAAATGAAGAAAGATGGTACAGGAGCCAATATCGGGTTCCGTATCGGCTGGCCAGGCCGATATGGTTCTGGTAAAAATAATCCGAGGCTCAATATCGGGCACCGTATCGGTTGGCCAGGCCGATACGGATTTCCCAGAAAGATCGATATCGGGCACCGTATCGGTTGGTCAGGCCGATACGGGATGCAACAGAAAAAAACCGAGAGCCAATATCGGTCCCCGTATCGGTTGGCCAAGCCGATACGGATCCTCGGAGTGAACAGATATCGGTCCCCGTATCGGTTGGCGAGACCGATACGGGATGCAGGAATTAAATCCGAGAGTTGATATCGGCTGGCGTATCGGTTGGCAAGGCCGATACGCACCTTCGCCCGTGTAAGTTTTCTCGAACCTAAACCGTTTTCAACCCGGATTTTTATCCAAAATCGATTTAATGAACCGGTTTGAACCGATTTCCCCCTTGTTTTCTCCTCCAAATCCCGATTTCATCTCCTCTTCTCTCCACTTTGGCGATTTTCTCAACAAAACTCACTCAAGTTTCCAAAATCTCTTCCTCTCTCAATTCAACTCGGTTTTCAGTGATTCAAAGCTCTAAGTTTGCGATTTTGTTGGCTCTATCACTTGTTTTCACTCTCCATCTCCATCCTTCATCACAAACCAAGGTAATAATCTCAACTCTCTCAAGATTTTCGGATTGAAAAATCCGGAAATTTTGAACTCGAATTTTTTTGGTTGTGGATGATTGATATAGCTTGAAACTGTCCCCAATATGTGTTTGAATGAATACCCATTGCCAATTTCGCCCTAGGAACGAATGAATTTGATTTTTGGTGAATTAGGGTTCTTGAGAAATTTGGATTCCAAAAATTTTCGGGGGTTTTCTAATTGGATGGTCTCTAATGATGCATTGGATGGTTAAAGGCTTAATTTTGGGATACTACTTGATTTGGATGAGTTTTGTTTCACAAAAGTTTCAAAAATGTGCATTGAGGACCTTTGGTTGACGAAATTGTGAATTGCTCAAGAATGTGATTGATTTGTTCGTTCATTGCGCTTATGCTGAGCTAGAATTGAGTTTGGTTAAGAGGCTTAAGCTTGTTTACTCCATTGAAATTGAAAAAGTATGCAATTGTTAAGCTCCCACAATTGTTGATCATCAATGCTTTAAGCTCCTATTGATTGTGTTGGTAGATTGTACGATGTGCTTATTCGTTCTTTGAGTTGTCTTATGTAGGACAATGACAAGGAAGCGCGCCAACCCGAAACCAAACCCAAAGGAACAAGAGCCGATACAAGATGAGGGAACTTCATCAAGAGGGAAAGGGATAGCAGTTGAGGAAGAGGTACCAGAGGCCCCAGTAAGGATGATCCAGGTGCCACATAAGTACTCCACCTCTGAGATATATGACAAGCTGGAGGGGATGCCATTTTGGCCAACCCGATACCCTCACACCCCGACACTTACTGCACTTGGGATACTGGATGACTACAACGAGATTGTAGAGAACATGGGCCTTAAGGAGTTCTTCAACCTTGCCAGTGACTCCTACCAGAGCTCAGCATGCCAATTCCTCTCATCCATGAAAGCAACAGTCAACATGAGGAGAGCCGCTTTGGCAGGGGAAGTGAGTCGAGGAAGATTGATTTCCAAATGGGTAGGAAGAAGTTCAGTAGGACGTATGAAGACATAGCTGCAGTTTTTGATTTTCCAGAGAATGGTGCTCAGCTGGGAACTTTTATCCCCATTGATAAGGACGACCTCGAGGGTGTTTGGCAGATGATAGCTGATGGGCCCTTTAAGCTGGGAGCTATAAAGAACGCAAGGATCAGACACCCAGCCATTCGCTATGTGCACAAAGCATTAGCACATACTCTATTTGCTAGGAAGGAGACGGGGCAGGTCACAGAGATGGAGATGAAGCTTCTCTACATTGGGTTGCAGCCTCTCCTGCTCACATATCCCAACGGTTAGCTAATACCACCAGTTGAGCGCCTCCCAAGCTACACTTCCATTTTGATAGAGCAGTTTGCTGTCCACCGAGATTGGGCAATGTCAGTGAGGGACGCTAGTCCGAAGTTCAGCATGGGTGGTTTGATCACGCCGTTGCTTGCGAAAAAGAAGGTAAAACTGGAAGGAAGTCTGGATGAGAAGACATTTGGGGCGCCTACACCAGTAGCGTGGCTGGATGTTCCGCAGCTTATCCGAACTCACTACCTCGCCTCCAAGCCGCCTCCAGAGTGCCATCTCTACCGGATGTGCTCGGGTACTTCCCACGAAGAAGGGTATCTCCTCCCAAACCCCGACATTACAAGCTTTGCCAACAGAGCTCGTATCAGATTTTTACCGGGGGTGGAGCATGTGTTTGGACCTCACGGGTCCCAGAGAGCGACTGCAGCGAAACCTGATACTTCCGATGCACCTGCTGGGGTGTATGGGCTGCACAGATACCTTATCGAGCCTCTAGATGATCCTATCGCGAACAAGACAGTAAGAGCACTGAGGGACCAGAACCGGGACCTCCAGAGGCAGAGCAAATGGCACGGGAGGAACATTAAGAAGATGGCTACCTGCTTGAAGAAAGTGACCAAGGTTCTTAAGATGATTGTGGGGAAGAAAGACAAGAGTAGCGCTGCGGGACAGACCTCCACATCCCGAGAGGCTCAGGCTGGTGTAGATGAGGAGATTCAGGCAGCGACTGAGGAGGTGATAGCTGAAGCCGATGTTCTGGTTGAGCAGGCTGAATTTGAGCAGGGAAGGTACTCGGTTGCTAGACACGAGACCGGAGGATCTGCGCGCATGGCTCACGACTCCTATTATGAGGATCCTCACCGCCACTCCACTCGCGAGGACAGAAGGAGAAAGAGGAGAGCCATGAGGACACCGTCCTGCTCTTCTTCAAACCCGACTTACTCAATGGGAGACTCATCACCTCCATACCTCCACTTCTAGCCAGGTTACACTCCACATTTGTACATAGTTTTTCTTCTTTCTTTCGTTTACTTTTTGTGTGTTTTCGGTCTTTCCTCCTTGCCTAGATCACACAAGGGACCGTGTGATTTAAGTTTGGGGGAGAGACCAGTTGCTAATTTGGTTTGTTTTGTTTCTTATTTTTGATTTTATCACTTGAGTCTCATGCATTCATCTAAGGCATAGAAAATCCAAAAAAATTGAAAAATTTCAAAAAGAAAAGCATGTAGTTGCAATAGCATAATAGGATTGAGTCTAGTTGCATCATATAGGACGCATGCATAGGGAGCAATGATTGAATTTCTTTGTAAGATTGATTGAGTGATGACTTGTTCTTTATGCTAGTTGTTTGAGCTAGTTGATTGTCATAAGATTGTAATTCAAGAAAGGCTAGAAAGTTAAGACGAACCATGCTCGGGTTTCTTGCTTTGAAACTTGGTTTGAAACTGAAATAAGCTTTGAATTGACGCTAGCTCTACCTAAGTGAGAACCTTAATGATGACATCTAATTATCTTACTCTTGCTTTGTGTGCTAAACTCATGGATACTCTGAAAATATTTGAGCATTCTTATCCTTTCCACCACTCTCAACTTGCTCAAATAGATTTCCATACCTTTCACCACCCTTCTTTCAAACCACAAACACTATCTTGAGTGGTAGGCCTATTTGGAATGAGCTAGGTAAAAAAGTGTTGAGTATGAGGCGACTAGGAGAAATTTCCATATAGATGCAAGCTCAACATCTTTGGCTTTGCAATAGGCTAGGATCAAAGTTTGGGGGATGAGTTGGGAAAGGAGAGAGAGAGAGTAAAGAAAAGGAAGAATGAAAAGGGATTTTGGTTGGGATCTTATCTTTGTTGGCAAAGTGTTTTAATAGAAGAAAAGCTCTCATGTGTTTAAAGAAAAGAAAAGTGTCTCATATTTTGAAATGAAAAGAAGCCAAAGGCTCACCCTTAAGAAAGAAAAGAGACCATTGCTAAAGAAAGATTTGAGCTTAGTAAAAAGAAAAGATTTGTCACTGTTTTGAAAAGTCTTTATTGATCCTTGGGGTGTTTCTATGAAAAGTGTCTGATTGAGAAAAGGGGATGAGGCAACAATAGCCTTGATCAAGGGTAATATCCATTTAGGTGGGCTAGATTAGGAGAAGAAGTAATTGGGGCATGGGTAGATGGAAATCAACCTAGTATGCACCAATTGCCTCTAACTCTTAGCATTTTACTATAGCTCATTCACTTCTTTATGAGAGAACCTTCATGCTTTTGGAATAAACCCCTCTTTTGATTGAGATCACTTTAATCTCAAAAACCTTGTCCCTTTGCCAAATGAGTTTGGTCACCTTGTATTGAGTATGATCCACTTGAAAACCTAATGAATGTTAAAGTGCTAGTTGATAGGAATGCTTGTCTAGGTTGAGAATTGAGCTAAGAGTTTTGTCTTGATGAGCATGGCTAAATTTTTGGAGTAAGCCTAACTTGATTGCATCTTGGTGACGTTGACTCGGATTGGAACTCGTTGATCTCGGTTTTATCTTTGGATATGAGCTCCAGCTTTCAAACCTTTTCCCCAACCTGTTGTGATTGACTTATGATTGCTTGTGGACAAGCAAGATTCAAGTTTGCGGGAATTGATATTCATACATTTTCATGCATTTAGGCTTGTATATAGCTCTTGTTTTGACTTCTTTTCTCCATCATTCTTACCATTGTGTCGAATCATTGTCGCATCTAGAGTCTAGAGTTGTTTAGGACTAGGAGTAGGCATTCTAGGCTTGCATTTGGAGTGTTTCTTGTGTTTTACAGGTGAATGGAGGTGTCTAGGAGCATTGGTGAGCTTGGAAGTGGAGTCTTGAGCTCAGAAGACCAAGGGAGAGCCAGCAGAAGCTCATATCGGCCTGAGTATCGGCCAGGCGGGCCGATACAACTCTTCGTCAAAGTCCCAGAGAACCATATCGGTTTGAGTATCGGTCCATCCGACCGATATGGACTCTCGGATTAATTTTCGGGATTCCATATCGGGTTACATATCGGTCAGGTGGACCGATACGCTTCCATCCAGGAAAAAACCGAGAGTTGATATCGGTTGGCGTATCGGTCCAGCCAACCGATACCGTCCCCAGATTTTCACTTGGATCCGGGTCAACACCCGGTTTGTTCCGGGTTGACCCGGCTCGCACCCTAATGACTATTTAAGCCAAAAACCTATTTCTATTTGTTTCTTAAGCTGTTTTTGATGTTCTAAACTCTTTTGTAAGAACAAATTTGATTCTTGAGATTAATCTAGTATTTTCTTTGTTATTCCTTCTACAAATCTCTCAATCCCTCACCAATCTCCATGATCAACTCTATTCCTATGAGTTTTGTTGATCTAGTTATGATTAGTGAGTAGTTCTCCATAGGCTTATGGGTTAGGTAGGATTAGGTTGATTTGGGGTGATCAATGGATTTCTAGTGGTTAATTGTTTAAAATCTCATCTAGCAAAGTGTGCTTAATGCCTAATTAATCTTGATCACATTGGTTAGGATGTTTAGAATTTCTTGTTCACAACATGTTCGATGAAATTCCAGTATCTAGCTTTGTTAGGACTTTCACATTCTAGCACATGAAAATGTATGTCTAGAGTGATTGTTTGCTGATTGGAACCTGTTTGAATGCTCGTTTGATTTTAATTCACAAATGATGATTTGTTCTTGAATTAAGATTAAGTGAAGAATTGGTATTAAGAGATTAAACTGATTTACTTGGTGTGTTCCTTGCTAGGGGATTAGCTTTTAGAAGGTTGAATTAGGATTCCTTGATCATCCCGAGTCACCTATCCGTTGACTTTAACCTTTGGGCCTTATTCTTGTCATTGATTGAATCGTTTGTTTAATTGTTTTTGTTTACTTCTATTTGATTTGAATTCGTTAGGATTGTTAGAACAAAGTCTTAATTGAATTGATTTGACTCTAGAGGTTTAGTGTGTGCGTATTGGTTTTATCCGTCCCAAAAAGGTTCGATACCTCAAAGCTACATCGATAAGCTTGAGGAATTGGTACCTCAAAGGATTGCAAAATCCTAGTTATCAATTAGATATGTCACACAACTTAGCACTAAATTGAGCCACGGTTTCTCCTTCATCCATTCTTAGATTCTCAAATTTAGATGCTAACATATCCAGCTTAGTCCTCTTGACACTTGTGGTTCCTTCAAACATGTTCTCCAATGTTTTCCATGCCTTTTGAGCTGACACTCATTGAGAGATCAACTTGAAGTAACTTGCATCAATTGCATTATAAATTGCAGTCTTGGTCTTAGAATTGCAACTTGATGCCTTCTTCTCTTCAGCATTCCATTGATCTCTAGGCTTAAGAACTTCAACTCCTTTATCATTAACCATCATAGGGGGATTCCAACCAGTCTCAATCGAACTCCAACAATCCTCATCAAGACTACTAATGAAAGCTTGCATACAAACCTTCCAATATCCATAATTTGAAGAGTCAAGCCGTGGTGGTATGATCATAGACGTTCCTTCTTTGTGAGACTCCATCGAACCGAACTTTGTGCTACTTTCTGAGCTACCTTCTAATACTCACCTTAGATCTGCCCGAAACAAGACTAAATCTCTATCAAGCACCCGCTCTGATACCAATTGAAAATGCAGGTCAGGCAAGTATAAAAGTGCAGAATGAAAGACACACAAAGTTTTATGGGTTTCAATTTTTTCTACTCCCCCAATTCCGAATTCACTTGAATAGAAAGTAATCCCACCAGTTACAAACGAATAGAACAAACCCTATTGATCTAACGCTCTATCCAATACAAGAGTTCTTCAGGATCAAGAACTTGAGCTAAACTCCCCCTAGAGCCTAAACTTTTCCCAAAATACAAAAGCCCTCTTGAGTTTTTATTCTCTCAACTCTTGCATCTTCATAGGCCACGCCTCTCCTCTTTATATAGGCTAAACTTGCTCCTCAAATTTACCTAAATAAAGATATAGCAAATATCCTTTTTGTTTTGATATTTCATATTTCACCTTTTTGTAATTTTTCCTTTTTCTTGAAACTTATTTAAAAAATAAGTAAACAACTCCAAGCTGCAATCTTCACTCCAAGATCTTCATCAAGCTCAGCACACAATCCATAAACCAAATCACATCATAAAGATTCGTTCATATCTCAACAATCAAACATATCCACGTCCTGAGTCACGTCTTGTACTATCACTTGTACTACGCCGTGACTGACACATCAAATACCTCTTCAAGCCGTCTCGCTGGGTGTTATTAGATCGCTCATTAGACTCTTTTGTCTTTTTCAGGTTTGGCAGCGACGGACGCGGGAGGTCCTCAGTGTAGTTTCGGGATCGCTTATGGCGGGGTTTTTGATTCGATGATTTTGGATTTTCTATCGGTTCAGCTTTGGCGCCAATTTGTTATTAAAAATTGATTGTTGTTTTCCATTATTGGCGAGCTGTTTGTAAAGATGGTTAAATGTTATGTAAATGTTTGATCGACTCATAAATGAATATGCTTCCCTGATATATTGGTTTCGTCCGAACCGACTCAACTCACGTAAGCGGTACAGGTTGTGAAGCTTTGTACCGTGGAAGTGAGAATAGCGGGGTCAAAGACGGGTCAGTGTGAGCCTTCGTCTCAAACAGATCTGTTTCTAGCTTCGTCTTGTGGCGAACCTTTCCTGTTTGATTTGCTCGGATTCGACTTGGTCATGTTCTTATTTGATTGTTGACCAGTCAGCTCGACGGTCAGCGGATAATGGAAAATGGGCGTTACAATTTTGGTTTTAGAATTGTTCCATCAATAAACCCAATTTTGCCTTTAGCCTAGGGATAATTTCATAGCTCTGTTGCCCAATCGGAGTAGTTATCTGCTTGAAGGAGAACCGGCCGGTGTGATGAATGCACCAGGGTTGTCAGATGGATGTAAGTAATAGGGAGAGTCACTAGGGAAACTCGCCATTGAATTGTAGTATCAGCAGTCAACGATGTCGACATGAAAGTAGTAGAGACGCGGAAAAATAAGAAAAAATAGAATATAATTATGTTAGAGATCGATTAGACTCTGATATCATAAAATAGAACGTAATAGGGTAAAAATGTATGTTTATTCACATATCAAGAAGAGTATATATACAAGAGTAGTTTCCTAAAACTTAGGATAAATATACTAGAATTGTATATTGTGATTACATGAAATATGGTAAATATCCTAATCTCTATATGAACAATAGTAGTTATGAGTATACATTGATGTGGATTACCTAAATACAGATACTAAGACCACATAAAATTTTCAAAATGCAACATATAATTGGGGTTTTAAAATTATAGAGATCGTGACAAATTGACTAACATGTTTTGCAAATTTTGTAAGAGACGGGAAAATTTTACCAGATTCTTTGATAGTTGATTATTTCTTTTTTCAACAACATATATTATACGTAATTGAGTTTGGATAGCTACACAAAAAGACATCAAACTATGTTTTTGTCATATTTTACAAATATTGATGAGAATCAAAAGTCAACAACCCATCATTCTGGAATATACATCGAATGTGACTATACCTTTTGGTACACATGCCACTAGATGTGGTAGTCTTAATTTCTATTTAATTCGGCTCATTTATTTGTCTTCACCACTACAAGAAAATACAGTATCGACGGAAGAAATCGATTGATATCTCTCGGAAACAATCTTTTCCAACGGATTTTTAACAAAAAAACCATCAGTTCTATTTCGTTGGAAAAATATATCTATCGGTTTTTTGTCGGTAATTGCGATGAATTACCGACGGTGATAAAACCGACGGATTATCGACGATTCATCGACGGATAGATTACCGATAGAGACAAAAATTGACGGATTATCGACGATTCATCGACGGATAGAGTATCGACGGACTTATGACGGTTTACCGATCATGGTTACCGACGGTTTCCCGAGACAATATAACCAACGGTTTACCGATGGGAATAAACCGACGGTTTTCCGAGGGAATATTACCAACGGAATTCCAAGGGAATTTTATCGACTGGTTACCGATGGCAGAAAACCGACGGTAGCTAACCGACGGCAGAAAACCTTAAATCGTGGCTACGACCCAAAATTCATGGCTATAATGACTATAGCCACGGATGGCCACGAAATTATTTTGTGGCTATGGGTTTGTGGATATCACATAATCACGGCAATTCTTGGCAACGCTTCCACGGCTTAGCCACAAATTTTGTCGTGGCTTTAAAAAAAAGATAACAAAAAATAAATACAAAATACAAAAAAAAAATAATCATTTAAATATTTTTATTTATAAACAAAATACAAAAAAAAAAAAAAAATACAAAACAACAGAAATACGATATATATATATATATATATATATATATTCATGTACGAATCGCTGGCGGCCCTCCGTCTCTGTGACCATAGCTGAACCACCACCACCACCGAACTGCTAAACACTCGTCGCCTTCGTCTGCTTCTGTAGAGGGAGACTCTGACGACGCAAGCTCCGAAGGTTCTACTTCTGTCGATCTGCCTCTGTCGTGCCGCCTGCTTCCGCCGATGTGAATCGCCTCCTCCGCCATGCCATCCCTCTTAAACTTTATGCTAACAGAGATCTGAAAAAGAGACCAACAAAAATTGGATTGATAAAGAGATGATGATGAATCGAGGTGCTTACCTTTGAGTTGTTTCTGAAGTAGAAGGCCATGGATGATGACGAACCGAGCTTGAAACTCAAGGGATTTGGGAGATAGATGGTGAATCAAATCGAAAAAATGGGTTGACATCTCTTGTCTTCGGGTGAGCGATGGTTAGGGTAACACGATTTTTTTTTAATTAGGTATAAAACAATCAACGGTTGAGATTGAAAGTTAGAGGGAGATCTAACGGCCGAGGATGTGATCCGAGTGACAGTAGTATTAACCAATAAGAATTTTTCGAGTTTAATTAATATATAATAATCAAAAATAATTTAAAATGATACAAATGGTTTCAAAAAAAAATGTTAAATTTAAAACAGTGAGAGAAACAAAAATTAAAATTTTATAAATTTTATAAATGATTTAAAATAACAGTAGGGTCAGAAAGGAGGAATGAAACAGAATCAAATAAAATGAGGTGTATAATATCTAAAATTGATTATTAGCATTAAAATTATATATATAAATTTTTATATATATTATTCAAAATGTTTGTATGATTGTATTTTTTTATGCTTAATTTTTAAGTTTGAGAATAACAATTAAGGGTTAGAGTTCATAATTTTGGGGATTGGTAATTAAGATTTTGATTTAGGAGTGAGAACTTGAGATTTAAAGTATAATTTGATTTGAATTTTATTGAAAACATATTAATTATCAAAAGATTTATATATTATATTTAGTTTTTAATTTTAAAGTATAGGTTTGTTGTTTGGGGTATATATTTGGATTTAGGTTTAGTATTTATTTAGGGTTTAAAGGGTTATATATTAAAGGTTTAAATTAGTGCATGTTTGAAAATAACATATTTGAAAAAAATATAAATCTTTTATAAGTGATAAATCTTAATTTTAGATATAATATAGTAATTAGAGTTTTGGTTATTAGATTTTTGTTTGTGGTATAAAATCTTTAGGGTTTATTTGGGTTTAAGGTTTTGAATTTATAAGTGTAAGAGATAAAATATTTTAAATATTAGTTGTATGCATATAATTAGCAGTTATATTTTGATTTTATAGTTTATGATTAAATGTTTAAAGTTTAGAATTTATGGTTTATGGTTTGAAGTTTGAAGTATAAGGTTTGAGGAGATATGTTTATAAAGTTTCAAGTTATTGTTTGAAAATGATATATTTGGAAAATAAGAATTTTTTTTACAAGTTTTTTTTTTTGACAACTTTTACAAGTCTTTAATTTTAATTTTTGTTATAATAATTAGGCTATTGTTTATATTTAAAGTTTGGGGTTTGTTTGGGGTTTAGGGTTTTGAATAGCTACGAATAAAGTTGTGGTTATTCGTGGCTATTTCATAATTTGTGGCTATATTTTCCACGGATAGCCACGGAATTATTTGTGGCTAATTTTCCACGAAACATTTTGTGGCTATCCATGGCTAACCCTTCCACGAAACTTTTCGTGGCTATTTATGGAAAATATTGCCACGAATAGCTACAAAGTGTATTTCGTGGTTATTTTTCCACGAATAGTCATGAAATAGCCATGAAATCCGATTTTCTAGTTTCGTGGCTATTTCGTAGCTGATTTTTTATAGACACGAAAATTTCGTGACTATTTACAGTTTTTGTTGTAGTGGTATCTCGATCCGATCTTTACCCGATCCGAATTACCTGGCTCTTATTTTTATTTGGCATTAAAATTATTCGTTTGGGTAGTAACTCTTTTCCGATAAGGCTAAAGATCGAAGAATTATCTGAAAAACTCGATTACCTGTTTTGGGTAATTAAGATTTTAGTCTATTTTATAAAACTATATAAATATAAGTAAGATTATATAATAAGTAAATGTTTATATCGTGGAAAAAGTGTAATAATGCTGGAAAAAAAATACAGAAATAGTTATTGTGAAATTTACTCCAAGTAGTATTAATTTTGAGATTAATTACTATGTTAGTATCCATTGCATTAAGTTTACTAAGTTAGTGTTAAGAATGAATGAAATGACTTAATTACCCATTACACTATATTTTCCTTTTATTACTATTACAAAATATTTTCCATTTTTGTTATTTTAACTTAACAAATTATTTTAAAAACAAAAACAAAATAAAATTTTATTTAAACTAAAAAAACTGTTTTTTAAGAAAGGTAATTTTTTTAATACGTGGTCGATATAACCTAGGATATATAGTTTTGTTTTACTCCAATCTTCCCCTTCTCGTCGCCGACATCTCCTTACTCTCTCTCGGCGTCGCACCTTTCTCTGTCGCCGTCATCTGCTTGCTGCCTCCCCCGATTCCAACTCTTCTTGATCTGGCGCCGTCGTCACCTTGCTCTGTAAACATCGTGACCTTCCTCTGTCACCGTCTTCTCTTTACTCCCTTCATCCTCCCCGAATTGACAGGTTTCTCTCGGACTCTTGGTATGACTTTTTCTGTGTTCTTTGTTTGTTTTATCTTGTTTCTCATGATTTTACTTCGGATTATTTGTGTTCTCTTGTTCGATTGTGTTCTCTTGTTCGATTTGACTTCTCTAGCTTCGGATTATCTATGTTTTGTCGTTGATGTTTATTGTAGATTCTTTATGCCAAATTTCTCGTTGCCATGGCAAAGGAAACGACAGTATAGCTCCGGTAGAAGTGGTTTCATTATCGGAGGAAGAAGAGTTTTGACGAACGCGCATTCCGTTGAGCATCATACGCATTACGCAAGTTAAGCTCAAGAAGCGTGGCTCTGACACAAAATATCTAGCAACAGTCTTGGCCATTGGAACTGAATGCGACATTGGTATGAATCTAGTATTTGAAGTAGTGGATCCTTGCAGCTTTGTTGACAGTTACTGATGATGAGTTTTGGGAAGGAGTATCTCATGTGGAGTTTGGAGATTTACCAGCTTTGCAAGATGCTGTAACTATTGTTGGTTATCCAATTGGTGGCGACACAATCTCTGTCACAAGTGGTGTTGTGTCTCGGATGGAGATATTGTCTTATGTACTGTCTCTGTGCCTTATCTTCGATCTGAGGTTCCTCTTGCTTTCTCTCTCTCGCTCATACACTTATCCATTTAAAGAATATGTAATCTGTTTCCCAATATTTTGTTTTACAGTATGGAAAAGAATATGAATTTGATGCACCCGTCAAGCTTTTGGATAAACATCTTCATGCAATGGCTCAATCCGTGGACGAGCAGCTTGTTGTAGTTTCACAGGTTGATTTCTTTTACCAACTACCATACGCGATTATTGTTATTATTATTCTTCCTTATTAATGTCCAAAACGTATTACTTTCAGGTTCTTGTTTCTGACATTAACATTGGTTATGAGGAGATTGTCAATACCCAGGTTTGTATAAATTGCATCATCATTATGGTACTTTGTTGATGCATCCGTCACTTCTATTTAGTTAAATAACCTTTATGTAGGTTCTTGCTTTCAATGGCAAACCTGTGAATAACTTGAAGAGTTTGGTTGAGATGGTGGAGAATTGTGATGATGAATACATGGAGTTCAATCTAGATTATGATCAGGTATGACTCTCTGATGATCTCACTAAACTTTACTTATGAAAAACCTTTTAGCTATAACTCTCTAGGGACTTTCACAGGTTGTTGTCCTGCAAACTAAGACTGCAAAAGAGACAACTTTAGATATTCTGACCACACAGTGCATACCTTCTGCTATGTCTGATGATCTCAAGACTTAAACAAGAAACTGAAACAGTCGCAGACATGGAAGGAGAGAGAGAGTTTTGCTCCCGTCCATGGAAGGCACACAACCAAAAACAGAGTCGTGAAAAATAGAGTGCTTCAAAAACTCAAAAACATATCATTTATCTTTGATGCTTATTCTCGTACACTTTTGTACTTTGCAAAATATGCACTTCCAGGACGAAATACGAAGCATTGGGGAAAGAAAAAAAAGTCTTTAAGCGTTTTTTTCTTTCAACAAAGCAAAAAAAAAAAAAAAATCAATCTTAATTGCTAGAAATTTACTTTCCTTACGTCATCTATTCAAATATGTATTATTTCCAAACTAACTTCTAAAATATTGGGTGGTTACAAAAAAGGTAAGTTTTCTGAAATATTTTTAGTTTTAAAAAAAAAATCATACATTTGGATATTCCCGATTTTCCATTTTAATCTTTTTAAAAATATTTCCTAAATATAACTTATACAATTAAAACCTAAATTTTCCAAACCTAAATCCTAAACCAAAGACCTCAAATAATAACTTATACTAATAAAATCTAAACCCCAAACACATAATAACTTGCTAAAAGTATAAAAATGATAATTCAACACTAAATTTTCCAAACCCTAAACCCTAAACCGAAGATCTCAAATAATAACTTATACTACTAAAACCTAAACCACAAACACATAATAACTTGCTTGCTAAAAGTATTGAAATGATAATTCAACCCAAAATTTTCAAACCCTAAACCCTAAACCGAAGACCTCAAACCCTAAACCCTAAATTTTGTTTTATTTTAAAAATAATCTGAAACCCTAAATCCTTAAAAATAAATCCTAAAGAGCTCACACTCTAAACCCTAAATTTAAAATAGGATAATTTTAAGATCAAATGCTTCTTCAAGTATTTTTATTTCATTATAAAAATAAATTAAAACCTAAATCTTAATTTCTAAACCCTGAATTCTAAACCATAAACTCTAAAAACTAAACTTTAAATTATTTTAAAAAAACCCTAAAGAGCCTAAATCCTAAACCCTAATTATAAAATAGGATAATCCTAAGATTGCATGTTTCTTCAAGTATTTTTGTTTTATTTTGAAAAAAAAAATAAACTGGAAACACTAAATTTTTTAAAAAATTAATTTCGTTTATTTAAAAAATAAATTGAAACCTAAATCTTAATTTCTAAACCCTAAATTATAAATCCTAAACTCTTAACCATAGTTTGAAAACTTTTAAAAGATTAAAATAATATATAACCCCTTATCACTAAACCCATAAACCCTAAACTCTAAATCATAATTTAAAAATATAAAAAAAAAAAAAAAAAAAACTAACCCTAATCGTTAAACCCTAAAAACCAAACCATTAAAAAAATAAACGCTAAAGAGCCTAAATCTGAAACCCTAAGTTTAAAATATGATAATCCTTAGATTGCATGTTTCTTCAAGTATTTTTGTTTTATTTACAAAAAATAAATTGAATCTCTATATCTTAAAAAAATAATTTTGGTAGAGAAATGGAGGCTACTTGTTGTGTTCGTGTTGGCGATTTTTTCATATTCTTCCATGAAACGTTTTTTTTTCAACGAAGCACAAAAAAATAATCAGTCATAAATGATCATAATTAACATTCCATACGTGATCTAATTAACATTTATTAGATAAAATTTATTAGTTTATAACTTTTGGGAAATTATAATTTGAAATTTTCAAATATATTTATTAAACTATAAACCTAATTATTTTCTGGAGAGATTATATTTCAAAAGTTTCAGAAAACATTTTTTAAACATTGAAATAAAAAACAAAGTTTCGGAAATGATTTTTTAAACATTAATTTTTTTGCCCAGGTTTATTTTAAATCGAAAATTAGTGTTAAAGAGTAAATAAGGAAACAACTAATAAATCTGCAAAAGAAATTAATAATTCAAAGTCTGTCAATTTGAAAATCTGTAGAAATTTATTATAAATCTGTAACAAATAAAAAAATCCGTTACACTAAAACACTGGTTTAATAATTTTTTTTACCCTTTCGTCTTCGTAACGGATTTTCTTAAGTCTGCATCAAATAGAAAAAAAACAGTAACACTGAAAAAAAATCCGTAGTTTAAATCCGCAAATTCTTGAAAAATACTGCAAACTAGTAAAAAAATCTTCAACACTAGCCGGAAAAAAACAACAAAATTCCGCAGAAAAATAAAAAATCTGCAATACAATAAACAAATCTGCAACACTACACACTATTTTAGTAATAAAAAAACAGCAATACTCTTTGTTACGGAGTAATATTATATCCGCAACAAATAAAAAACTCTGCTACACATAAATTTAAATCTGCAACAAAAAATCTGTAAATTTCAAAATAAATCCGCAAACCAAAAAATCTGCAACAAATGGCTGCGGATTTAAATTCGTAGGGAAGGTGGCAATTTCGTAAATAATTATTTTTTTTCCAGAAATGGAAAAAAACAATAATGGCAATTCAGTAATTTTTTTTTTCCTTCCAAATTGTTGTAAGGGTAGTTTAGGCAATAAAGTAGAGAAAAAAAGGTCAAAAGATTAGTACTAAGCTAGTATTTGCTCTATTAATTTATACTAAATAAATAAATTTCCCATAGTTATTTTCCCATGCTAGCAACAATTGTAAAAACCTTTATCAATTTCATCGAGTACAAAGATCTTTGAAATTTGATTTTACTATGGATTGGTGGAATAAAGGATTACCAGATTTGTTTTTTCTTTCATACTGTTTGGTAATTTTAAAAGGACAAACAAGAGTACTTAAATATGAAGTCAATCAAACCTGTTTCTTCAAAATAATGCACTGGGTTTAAAAACTGAAAACATGTGGAGGAATGATAGTGTAAGGTTCCCGGTCTTGGCACTTGTGACGATAGATATTTTGGCAATTCTGGTGTAACATCTGTCCCGTCGAATCCGATCAACGACTTTTTGATTTTTCAAGTCATAGCCCCCAATTACGTGAACCAAGTTATGAACCATCAGCCAACGCACAAATACTAAAAGAGGTATTAAATAATCCGAGTCTTACAAGAAAACCGAACCAATATTAAATAATCGTAACGTGAAATGAAAGCAACACATAAGTCTTAGCGAGATAAAAGAAACGCCAAAAGAAAAGAAAGCCAGCTTTCCAAAACGCACAACACACCGTCCGTCAACTATTTTAGAAAACTGAAATTGTTTGTATATTTTGAATAACAGATTTTAATAGAAACATTATATTTTGAAATTGTTTGTTATTTTGGGGTTTTTGGGTGAGAAATTGTAGATACTAGATAGACTAGAAGTCATAGTGGGGAGCCGTCTTGCTGGGTGATCTTAGATCGCTCATTAGACTCTTTTGTGTTTTTCAGGTTTAGCAGCGACAGACGGGGGAGGTCTTCGGTGTAGTTTCGGGATCACTAATGGCGAAGTTTTTGATTCGATGATTTTGGGTTTTCTATCGGTTCGGCTTTGGCGCCAATTTGTTATTAAGATTTGATTGTTGTTTTCCATTATTGGCGAGCTGTTTGTAAAGATGGTTAAATGTTATGTAAATGTTTGATCGACTCATAAATGAATATGCTTCCCCAATATATTGGTTTCGGCCGAACCGACTCAACTCACGGAAGCGGTACATGTTGTGAAGCTTTGTACCGTGGAAGTGAGGATAGCGGGGTCAAGGACGGGTCAGTGCGAGCCTTTGTCTCAAACAGATCTGTCTCTAGCTTCGTTTTGTGGCGAACCTTTCCTGTTTGACTTGTTCGGGTTCTACTTGGTCATGTTCTTGTTTGATTGTTGACCGGTCAGCTCGTCGGATAATGAAAAATAGGCGTTACAATTTTGGTTTTAGAATTGTTCCATCAATAAACCCGATTTTACCTTTAGCCTAGAGATAATTTCATAGCTCCGTTGCCCAATCGGAGTACTTATCTGCTTGAAGGAGAACCGGCCGGTGTGATGAATGCACCAGGGTTATCTGATGGATGTAAGTAATAGGGAGAGTCAGTAGGGAAACTCACCATTGAATTGTAGTATCAGCAGTCAACGATGTTGACATGAAAGTAGTAGAGACGCGAAAAAATAAAAAAAAATAGAATATAATTAGGTTAGAGATCGATTAGACTCTGATATCATAAAATAGAACGTAATAGGGTAAAAATGTATGTTTATTCACATATCAAGAAGAGTATATATACAAGAGTAGTTTCCTAAAACTTCGGAAAAATATACTGGAATTGTATATTGTGATTACATGAAATATAGTAAATATCCTAATCTCTATATGAACAACAGTAGTTATGAGTATACATTGATGTGGATTACCTAAACACAGATACTAAGACCACATAAAATTTTCAAAATGCAACATATAATTGGGGTTTTAAAATTATAGAGATCGTGACAAATTGACTAACATGTTTTGCAAATTTTGTAAGAGACGGGAAAATTTTACCAGATTCTTTGATAGTTGATTATTTCTTTTTTCAAACAACATATATTATACGTAATTGAGTTTGGATAGCTACACAAAAAGACATCAAACTATGTTTTTTAGTCATGTTTTACAAATATTTATGAGAATCAAAAGTCAAGAACCCATCATTCTGGAATATACATCGAATGTGACTATACCTTTTGGTACACATGCCACTAGATGTGGTAGTCTTAATTTCTGTTTAATTCGGCTCATTTATTTGTCTTCACCACTACAAGAAAATAAAATATCGACGGAATAAATCGACTGATATCCGTCAGAAACAATCTTTTCCAACGAATTTTCAACAAAAAAAACATCTGTTTTATTTCGTTGGAAAAATGTATCCATCATTTTTTCGTCGGTAATTGCAATAAATTATCGATAGAGATAAAACCGACGGATTATCGAAGATTCATCGACGGATAGATTACCGAGAGAGACGAAAAATTGATGGATTATCGACGATTCATCGACGGATAGAGTATCGACGGTTTACCGATGGGAATAAACCGACGGTTTTTCGAGGGAATATTACCAACATAATTCCAAGAGAATTTTACCGACTGATTACCGACGGCAGAAAACCAACGGTAGAAAACCGACTGTAGAAAACCGACGGCAGAAAACCGACGGAAGAAAACCTTAAAACTTTTAGTTAATATATATTAATTAAATCTCAGCCACTGTATCTTTTTTTCCTTCATTAGCTAACTCTAAATCTACTTCATCTTCATTCCCCTGCGCGCTGTTAGAGAAAAAAAGAAGAAGATCTGAGTCGATCGATCTCTTCACCATATGAGTCTAGCCCTTCCTTCAACCTTCGTCTTCCTTAACCCATCAAAGTCACGCCGCAACATTTTCTCTTCATTTTTTTGTATCTAAAAATCAAACCATGGGGAAGAAGAATGAAGACGTAGACCAATCTAACAGCTCTCCTCCAGGTGGTGCGGTGGAGTCGTGGTCACGGCCTGTGTAAACTCGGAGCCAGAGGAAGAGCCGTCGAAGCCAGATGGTGCGGTGGTGCGGTGGAGTCGTGGTCACGGCCTGTGTAATCTCATCCAATCTATCAGCTTCGTGATGAAACATCGGAGAACCAGAGGAGGAGCTATTGGAGCCTTCAGGTTTGGGAAGAGGAGGGCGCGGATTACGGGTTCGGGTTCGGAGATGAAGAGACGAAGATGCCGGTCTGGAGATGCGGCTTCGGTTCAGGCTTCTCGTCGCCGGAGAGAAGCGGAGGCGGCTGTGAGCCGAGCATCGGCGGTGGTGCGCGGAGCATCGACGGCGGTGAGGAGATACAACGACGTCGAAGGCGGCGAGCAGATACATCGGCGTCGTCATTTAATTTGTCTATTATCTTGTATATACGTATATATATGTATATACGAATTTAATTTTAATTTAATTTTATTATTTGTATTTTTTAATACATAACCACGGAGAGCCACATATAAATTTGTGGCTATTTCATAGTATTATCCATGGCTAGGTTCGTGGATATTCATGGCTTTTATAGCCACGAAAATAAATTCTTGCTATTCGTGGCTATATAGTTACGACATAATTCGTGGCTATCCGTGGAAGCGTAGCCACGAATTGCCACGAATGACTGATAGCAACGAGCTCATAGCTACGAATTATTTTTCATGGCTACTCGTGGCTATGGCCAAAATAGCCACGAAATAAAGCCTATAGCCACGAATAAATCTGTGACTATTTACAGTTTTTCTTGTAGTGTATATGTTATCAAGTAATTGCAGAGCAAAACCTACAGATATTTCCATCCAAGCTCGTCTTGACCTCATGAGTCAGACTCATCTTATATATCGACCTAGCAAACTCGGGTCCGAATAGTTGAAACTAGGCATGAGCATTTTGGGTTGGGTACACTACAAGAAAAATCGTAAATAGCCACGAAAAAAAACCGTGGCTATGACCTAAAATTCGTGGCTATAATGACTATAGCCACGGATAGCCAATAAATTATTTTGTGGCTATGGGTTTGTGGATATCACAGAGTCATAGCAATTCGTGGCAACGCTTCCACGGCTTAGCCACGAAATATTTCCACGAATAGCCACAAATTTTGCAGTGGCTTTTTAAAAAAAAAATATAACAAAAAATAAATACAAAATACAAAAAAAAATCATTTAAATATTTTATTTATGAACAAAATACAACAAAATATAATAAAAAGAAATACAAAACAACAGAAATATAGAGGGAGACCATAACTGAACCACCACAACCACCGAACTGCTAAACACTCGCCGCCTTCGTCTGCTTCTGTAGAGGGAGACTCTGACGACGCAAGCTCCGAAGGTTCTGCTTCTGCCGATCTGCCTCTGTCGTGCCGCCTGCTTCCGTCGATGTGAATCGCCTCCTCCGCCATGCCATCCCTCTTAAATATGATGCTAACAGAGATCTGAAAAAGAGACCAACAAAAATTGAATTGATAAAGAGATTATGATGAATCGAGGTGCTTACCTTTGAGTTTTTTTTTTGAAGGAGAAGGCCATGGATGATGACGAATCGAGCTTGAAACTCAAGGGATTTGGGAGAGAGATGGTGAATCAAATCGAAAAATGGGTTGACGGCTCTTGTCTTCGGCTGAGCGATGGTTGGGGTAACACGATTTTTTTTTAATTAGGTATAAAATAATCAACGGTTGAGATTGAAAGTTAGAAGGAGATCTAACGACCGAGGATGTGATCCGAGTGACAGTAGTATTAACCAATAAGAACTTTTCGAGTTTAATTAATATATGAGAATCAAAAAATAAATTAAAATGATACAAATGGTTTCAAAAAAAAAATGTTAAATTTAAAACTGTCAGAGGAAAAAATTTTTTTTATAAATTTTATAAATGATTTAAAATAACAGTAGGGTCGTAAAGGAGGAATGAAAAAGAATCAAATAAAATGAGGATGTATAATATCTAAAATTGATTATTAGCATTAAAATTATATATAAAAATGTTTATATATATTATTAAAAATGTTTGTATGATTGTATTTTTTTGTTTTATGCTTAATTTTTAAGTTTGAGAATAACAATTAAGGGTTAGAGTTCATAATTTAGGGTTTGGTAATTAAGTTTTTGATTTAGGAGTGAGAACTTAAGATTTAAAATATAATTTGATTTGAATTTTATTGAAAACATATTAATTATCAAAATATTTATATATTATATTTATTTTTTAAGTTTAAAGTATAGGTTTGTTGTTTGGAGTATATATTTGGATATAGGTTTAGTATTTATTTAGAGTTTAAAGGGTTATATATTAAAGGTTTAAATTAGTGCATGTTTGAAAATAACATATTTGAAAAAATATAAATCTTTGATAAGTGATAAATCTTAATTTTAAATATATTATAGTAATTAGAGTTTTGGTTATTAGATTTTTGTTTGTGGTATAAAAGCTTTAGGGTTTATTTGGGTTTAGGGTTTTGAATTTATAATTGTAAGAGATAAAAAAATTTTTTAATATTAGTTGTATGTATATAATTAGCAGTTATATTTTGATTTTATAGTTTATGATTAAATGTTTAAAGTTTAGAATTTATGGTTTATGGTTTGAAGTTTGAAGTATAAGGTTTGAGGAGATATGTTTATAAAGTTTCAAGTTATTGTTTGAAAATGATAAATTTGGAAAATAATAATTTTTTTTTACAAGTCTTTAATTTTAATTTTTGTTATAATAATTAGGCTATTGTTTATATTTAAAGTTTGGGGTTTGTTTGGGGTTTAGGGTTTTGAATAGCTACGAATAAAGTTGTGGTTATTCGTGGCTATTTCATAATTTGTGGCTATATTTTCCACGGATAGCCACGAAATTATTTGTGGCTAATTTTCCACGAAACGTTTTGTGGCCATCCATGGCTAACCCTTCCACGAAACTTTTCGTGGCTATTTGTGGAAAATATAGCTATGAATAGCCACAAAGTATATTTCGTGGTAATTTTTCCACGGATAGTCATGAAATAGCCATGAAATTCGATTTTCTAGTTTCGTGGCTATTTCGTAGCTGATTTTTTATAGACACGAAAATTTCGTGACTATTTACAGTTTTTGTTGTAGTGGAATCTCGATCCGATCTTTACCCGATCCGAATTACCCGGCTCTTATTTTTATTTGGCATTAAAATTATTCGTTTGGGTAGTAACTCTTTTCCAATAAGGCTAAAGATAGAAGAATTATCCGAAATACTCGATTACCTGTTTTGGGTAATTAAGATTTTAGTCTATTTTATAAAACTATATAAATATAAGTAAGATTATATAATAAGTAAATATTTATACCGTGGAAAAAATGTAATAATGCAGGAAAAAATACAGAAATAGTTATTTTCCCATGCTAGCCACAATTGTAAAAACCTTTATCAATTTCATCGAGTATAAAGATCTATGAAATTTGATTTTACTATGGATTGGTGGAATAAAGGATTACCAGATTTGTTTATTCTTTCATACTGTTTGGTAATTTTAAAAGGACAAACAAGAGTACTTAAATATGAAAGTCAATCAAACCTGTTTCTTCAAAATAATGCATTGGGTTTAAAAACTGATGTTCTAATGTGGTGGAGGAATGATAGTGTAAGGTTCCCGGTCTTGGCACTTGTGAGGAGAGATATTTTGGCAATTCTAGTGTAACATCCGTTCCGTCGGATCCGGTCAACGACTCTTTTATTTTTCAAGTCATAGCCCCAATTCCGTGAACCAGGTTATGAACCATCAGCCAACGCACAAATACTGAAAGAGGTTTACTTTAATAAAATAAAAACCCGAGTCTTACAAGAAAACCAAACCAATATTAAATAATCGTAACGTGAAATGAAAGCAACACATATGTCTTAACGAGATAAAAGAAACGCCAAAAGAAAAGAAAGCCAGCTTTCCAAAACGTCACACCACACCGTCCGTCTACTATTTTAGAAAACTGAAATTGTTTGTATATTTTGAATTAACAGATTTTAATAGAAACATTATATTTTGAAATTGTTTGTTATTTTGGGGTTTTTGGACGGGAAATTGTAGATGCTAGATAGACTATAAGTCATAGTGGCGAGCTGTCTTGCTGGGTGATCTTAGATCGCTCATTAGACTCTTTTGTGTTTTTCAGGTTTAGCAGAGACGGACGCGGGAGGTCCTCGGTGAAGTATGGGATCGCTTATGGCGGAGTTTTTGATTCGATGATTTTTGGATTTTCTATCGGTTCGGCTTTGGCGCCAATTTGTTATTAAGATTTGATTGTTGTTTTCCATTATTGGCGAGCTGTTTGTAAAGATGGTTAAATGTTATGTAAATGTTTGATCGACTCATAAATGAATATGCTTCCCTGATATATTGGTTTCATCCGAACCGACACAACTCACGGAAGCAGTACAGGTTGTGAAGCTTTGTACCGTGGAAGTGAGGATAGCGGGGTCAAGGACGGGTCAGTGCGAGCTTTTGTCTCAAACAGATCTGTCTCTAGCTTCGTCTTGTGGCGAACCTTTCCTGTTTGACTTGCTCGGGTTCGACTTGGTCATGTTCTTGTTTGATTGTTGACCGGTCAGCTCGACGTCAGCGGATAATGGAAAATGGACATTACAATTTTGGTTTTAGAATTGTTCCATCAATAAACCCGATTTTGCCTTTAGCCTAGAGATAATTTCATAGCTCTATTGCCCAATCGAAGTAGTTATCTGCTTGAAGGAGAACCGATGTGATGAATGCACCAAGGTTATCAGATGGATGTAAGTAATAGGGAGAGTCAGTAGGGAAACTCACCATTGAATTGTAGTATCAGCAGTCAACGATGTCGACATGAAAGTAGTAGAGACACGGAAAAATAAGAAAAATAGAATATAATTATGTTAGAGATCGATTAGACTCTGATATCATAAAATAGAACGTAATAGGGTAAAAATGTATGTTTATTCACATATCAAAGAGTATATATACAAGAGTAGTTTTCTAAAACTTAGGAGAAATATACTAGAATTGTATATTGTGATTACATGAAATATGGTAAATATCCTAATCTCTATATGAACAATAGTAGTTATGAGTATACATTGATGTGGATTACCTAAATACAGATACTAAGACCACATAAAATTTTCAAAATGTAACATATAATTGGGGTTTTAAAATTATGGAGATCGTGACAAATTGACTAACATGTTTTGCAAATTTTGTAAGAGACGGGAAATTTTTACCAGATTCTTTGATAGTTGATTATGTCTTTTTCAACAACATATATTATACGTAATTGAGTTTGGATAGCTACACAAAAAGACATCAAACTAAGTTTTTTAGTCATATTTTACAAATATTTGTGAGAATCAAAAGTCAAGAACCCATCATTCTGGAATATACATCGAATGTGACTATACCTTTTGGTACACATGCCACTAGATGTGGTAGTCTTAATTTCTGTTTAATTCGGCTCATTTATTTGTCTTCACCACTACAAGAAAATACAATATCGACGAAAGAAATCGATTGATATCCGTCAGAAACAATCCTTTCCAACGGATTTTCAACAAAAAAACTATCGGTTCTATTTCGTTGAAAAAATATATACATCGTTTTTTCGTCGGTAATTGCGATGAATTACCGACGGATATTATCGACGGATTATCGACGATTCATCGACGGATAGATTACCGACGGAGACGAAAAATTGACGGAATATCGACGATTCATCGACGGATAGAGTATTGACGGACTTCTGACGGACTTCTGACGGTTTACCGATCATGGTTACTGATGGTTTCCCGAGACAATATAACCAACGGTTTACCGATGGGAATAAACCGACGGTTTTCCGAGAAAATATTACCACCGGCATTCCAAGGGAATTTTACCGACTGATTACCGATGGCAGAAAACTGACGGTTTACCGAGGCAAATATTTTGATGGTTTACCGAGGGTGTTTTACCAAAGGATATTCCAGGAAATATTACCGATGGTTTACCGACGGCCATAAAACGACGGTCTACAGAGGGAAAGAAACCAACAGATTTTCCGACAGATTACCGAGGGATGAGAAAAAATAATTTAAAAAATTTATTTCGAAAATTATATAATTATTTTATTAATATTATAATTTGAAAAACAATAAAAATGCAAATATATTATTAAATTTCAAATTTATTTAAAATTTTTAGATTATTCCCAAAAAAGTTGTAAAATTACATTTAAAGGGGCTGGGGTGCGGATCCCGATCCCGCCCCCGATTCCGCTGCTCTCTCTTCTAGAAGATGGTCGTGCTTGATAGTACATAAACCGATCATTCTTCGCCTGCATCTGCCTCGCCGTTTCTGCCTTTTCCTCTGCCATCTGGGCTTCAATTTGCGCATGACTGGCCTTCAATGCTTCGATCTCCTCCTCTTTCTCCCTTAAGACTTCGGCAAAGTTCTCGTTTTACGGAAGCGGGAATGCGGTGTCGAGACTTTCTCAGCCAAGTTTCCCAAACCAAAAACCCGGCCTCTTCTCTTCTCTGTTTTCTGAAAAGTATTTTAATTAATGGTACTAGTTAGAAATCAAATAATTTAAGACTTATATCAAATTTTAGTTAAACTTAAAATCTTACCTCGAGAAAGATTTTGTTGATCTTTTCCGCCGGTATCTCTTCCGTTGAGCCGACTTTCTCGGATTGGGAAACCACCTCATCCATCCACCTCTTCGCCGACGTGCTTTATTTATGTCGGATCTCGTCCTTCTCGCCATTTCTATTCAAAAACAAAATTTTGATTAGAAAAATGTATTAAATTAAAGAAAGAATATAAGTAAAGAAACTTACAAACTCAATTTTCTACCGTGTGGTGCTCATTGCTCCCTAGTTACTATACTTTTTGGTACACATGCCATTAGAGCATGTCCATTGAAGTTTTTAGGGAGTTTTTTAGCGCGGATTCTTAGGTAAAACTATTTAAAAATATTATTTTTAAGAACCCGGATAGGAACCGATCCTTATTTAAGAACCGATCATACACTGTTCATGCTAACGTGTCGCATTTTGATTGTTTCTTTTGTTTGATTGGTTCTCTTTTTTTTGATTTTTTCCATCTATAAAAAATATTAAAAATTTTGTTAAGAACCCCCAGGGGGACGGAGGGGGAAGGTTCATGGATGTACATGGTGGTAGTCTTAATTTCTGTTTAATTCGGCTCATTTATTTGTACCTTTTACGTACCTTTCCGAATATATGAGAACATATAATCAAAATAGAAAGAATTAATCTAAAATAATAAAGAAGGTTTCATACGCTTTTGGTTTCAGTTCTTATAACGTCAATTCTATTCAAATATTTATTATACTTTGTAAATATTTAAAGTTTAGATAAACCTAACTTTTCTGTTTAGTTTGGATCCAACCTCAGTCTTATATCATTAGGTATGGTATACATGAACATAAGACCAGGTCCTCGCTGTTTCTTATGAGTTTTTAGGCACAGGTTCTTAGGTGGTTTGGATTAAAAAAAATGAAAAAGAGTAGTATGTTAAGGAGCAATCCTTAGTTAACGATTTTTAGAGACAGTATCTTAACGACGTGTCAACATACAAACACATTCGTCTCCTCTCTCTTTGGTCTTTTTGAGCTTACAGGCGAAGAAATCGAATCAAAGACTTCTATTTTTGTAATTAATCTGAGTTTCTGATTTGGGTCTGATACTAACTCATCGGTTCACTGCAAAGTGAGTTTCTCTTCCTGTTGGTATTCGATGTTCTTGTTAGATTCAGGTTTATTCTCTCATGGGTTTCTGAAATTAGTTAGCTTTGTTTGTTCTTATGATAGATCTATCGATCATGGATTGTTATACGGGAAGGAGTTTCGAAGAGCTTGTTGATTCGGGAAGTTATGTTACTCAATTCGATTGTGGAACAGCCTTTGCCCAGATTGAGCAGTTTCTTAGATTCAGCCAAATCTGAATTGCTCAGAACGGATTTGTTCGGTTTGGTCAAAGCCTTGGGAGATTCGGGAAACTGAGAAAGAGCAGTTTTGGTGTTTGAATGGTTAGTTTTAGCTTCGAACTCAGGAGCTTTGAAGCTCGATCATCAGGTTATCGAAATCTTAGTTAGAATCTTAGGTAGAGAATCTCAATACACTGTTGCAGCTAAGCTGCTCGACCAAATTCCAGAGCTAAGCTACTCTGTTTAAGTCACGAGTCTTGAACAATTTGGTTGTATTGTGCTACTCGGATCTATTTAATGTCTGCATCTGTTTTGAAACAAGTAACTCAAGTTGCATTTTCTTTTCTTCATCTTCCTCTCTAAAACAACATCTTGTTAGATTTGTAAATTGTTTGATATATATGTTCCTATTTGTGGTTGTTGTTGAGATTTTAATATGTTGTTTATTGTTTTTGTTGCAGAGACAATGTCGACAGTCGGAGAACTTGCTTGCAGCTACGCTGTTATGATCCTTGAGGACGAGGGCATTGCCATCACTGTATCCTTGGAGTCAACTCATATTCTTATAGATCTCATGTAGTAGCTAGTCGTTTTCATGTAGTTGTCTGTAATTCTCTTGTCATTACCCTGAATATAAGAAAGCATTGCTTGATTTCTCTTATCGATCAATTTTTTTAGGGCTATGGAGTTGTCTGTAATTCTCTTGTCATTACCCTGAATATAAGAAAGCATTGCTTGATTTCGGATTATTTCTTCAGTGTTATGTTAATAGTCTTTTATGTACTTTATTTTAGGGCTCTTGTATGCAAGTATCCTGAAAACAAAAAGATTTGTTTGTTTTATTAGTTAATATGTTTTTGTAGTATTCAATCTGCTCTATGTATAACTTGTTTGTGTTAATTTAGTGAGGGTCTGTGTTCTGTATTCAAGAAGTAGGTTCTGCTTTTTGTTTAAATCCTTGACCTTATTGTTAACAGTCTGACAAGATTGCTAAATTGGTCAAATCCGCTGGTGTTGAGATTGAGTCTTACTGGCCAATGCTATTCGCAAAGATGGCTGAGAAGCGTAACGTCACTGACCTCATCATGAATGTTGGTTGCTGGTGGCGGTGGAGGTGGTGCACCTGTTGCTGCCGCAGCACCTGCTGCTGCTGGAGGAGCTGCAGCTGCTGCACCTGCTATGGAGGAGAAGAAGGTACATAATTTAGAACGGATACAGTTTTTAATCTTCTAAGAAGCTTTTGATACTGATTCTTGTTTCGGTCAATTGTTATGTAGGATGAACCAGCAGAAGAGAGTGATGGCGATCTTGGTTTCGGCTTGTTCGATTAGTTGTCTCCTTGTTTCACACATGCTATGTTCTATTGCTTTAGTTGATTTGAGATTTTCAGTTTTGCCATTATCGACATTAAGACAGTTTGGTCCCATTTGTTATATCATGTTCTCGACTTGGCTTACGAGTTACGACCTTCTCCTTGGTAGTTTTATGAGTTATAAACTTATAATGATACACAAGTTTCTCTAATGTTCTTGTTGCTATGAAATCATTTGGTAATTTGATATTGAATTAAATAATAAGAACCCCAAGATGGGTTCATCAATGGAGGAGTAAAATAAAGAGAAGTTCTTAACTATTCATAATTAACAAAAGTATTAGTAAAATATTGGTAAGAACTCCAAGATGGGGTTCACCAATGTATTTGCTCTAACCTTCGGAAGTGTATTCAACGTAAATTATAAAATATACGAAGATAAATTGGAACCAACCTCAATATGAGTCACTCATACTATTATTTTGTGAAGAAATGACATTTTTATTAATCCCACCAAGTAAAACCAAAAGAAATCGAATATATAACTTTTTCATCAACCCATTTTGGGGATTTTTCCTTATGTCGTTTTCTATTGGTTTTTTATTTATTGAACCTAAAAATCACACTCGAAACAAAGTACTTAGCCAGCCATGCAACTTTATCATCACTAACCACTGATTTTAATCGGTTAATTAATTAACCGCGGAGCAAACCCTACGAATTTCCCCACTAGTCCCCGTACGAACACCAATATTACTCATCCTGACCATTGCCCTGGCAAACTCAGTGTTGAACGTGCTTCTAGGACTCATCAACTGTTGCACAATGGGTCTAGTTGCTGGGTTAGTCCAAAGGATCTGATCGGATTGGAGGACTCCACGACCACGGCTTAGGTTGGTGAAATAGGATGTGTCGAAAGTGGTTCCACTTCCGGTGTCGAGATCAACGCGTACGGTGGCATCACCGTTTTGGGGACATTGTGCCTGAAGCTGAGCCAAAAACGTCGGGTCGATAGTTGGGTCCGCAGGGCCTGCAGAACTGTTGAATAGTCTGTTCCTGAATACACCGCATCCCGCTGTTCCGATCGTGTGTCCTCCTAATAAAATAATATAACCTATTTACTATTTTCTCTGTCCCATTTTATAAGATGTTTTAGCTAAAAGCGCGGGATTTAAGAAATTATAAATGTTTTTAATTTTACATAAAATTTATTGTCTAGCATTTAGTTTAAAATATTTTAACCAATAATAATAAATACTGCAGAATATTAATAGCTTAAATAAATATAAATTTACATTGAAACTTGAAAAAATCAAATAAAATGAAACAAAAAAAAACCTTAAAACATCTTATAATTTGGGATAGAGGGAGTATATGTTGTTTATACTACCATATTTAATAAGGTTTTCGTTTTTTATATTTTCGGATAAAATTTTCTGTGCATTAATCGGAATCGATTAAAAAGTAGTTTTATTTGATGTGTTCAATGAACACATAAAAGAATTTCTCAACGTTAGCTTTGGGTAATTTATAGGTCTTGGATTGTGTAAAATGTAAACTACTGACCGACGAGGACGACGAGTTCGCGGGTATTGAGTCCCAACGCGGAGAATTTCTGTTGTTGAACGGCGACGGAGTCACGGGGACCAGGGAGATTGTTAGTGTTCGAAGCCAAAGAAACTCGACCATCTCTACGTCCAGTTGGTACGGGCCAACTTATTCCTCTTGTCTGCATGAAAATTATACCCATGCACGTAAAAACGTTACTTACAAGTTACAAATAAAATAGGATATAAATGAATGCGACGTTACTAGCTAATTAATTAAGACTTACGAGGACGACGGACTCACGAGCGGCTAAAGCTAAAATATCAGCACAAGAGACGACTCCAGGGCACGCAGCTTCGAGCTGAGTTTTGGCGTTGTCTATGACTTCAAATCCACGGAGGTTGAGGTTCGGACCGGCTGTTCTCTCGGTGTTAGTTCCCGATATAAGGATGGAACCGTCACAGCCTTGGACGAAGCAGTCGTGGAAAAGCATTCTAAGTATTCCGGGTGCGATTCTAGGGTTAGAGCTGAATCCAGCTGTAACGGCGTTTCGGACAATGGTTTCGGCGTTAGGACACGTTGTCGAGTAAAACCCTATTCTCGTGCCAGAGCCAGGACCGGGCCTCTGGGCAGCTTGGCCATGGACCGAGATGACTAGACAACTGAGGAAGAAAATGAACACGCACAATGATCTAACCAAACTCATTTTGTATCTTTATATTTTAGGGTTTTAGCTAAAGTAAAACAAGTGTGTTGTTCTAGTTTTAAGTGAGTAGAGTTCGTTCGTTTTAGAGTACTATTTATAGAAAGGATTGACAAGTCAAAGAATAACGTGTGAGTCAACCAAACCGGCTATAGATAGTGTTTGTGGGGATTAGATAAAACGACGTTGTTCGTGAGAGATTCAAGAATCCGAAAGCGCGTGCTGTTTTTGGTCAGTGCGGTATGAGCTGGTCCGCTCGTTGACTTTAAAAGCATTTTGTTTTGGATTTGTTCTTTTTGATCATTCTGTGAACTTGTTGATTGAATATGTAGTGATCATAGAAATATTGTTTACGTATGAGTTTTGAAATTTGGTTCAATTCTACATCAAAAGTATATATATATATATATATATATATAAGGATAATTATTTTTTATTATAGAAAATTTAGGATACATTCCAATGGCGGAATCAGAAAAATTATTCGTGGAGGTCATTAAATTTTTTTTTTTTTGACATTGCCTATATTAATAAACTAAAACAAAAATTTGTATAAAAATATTAAAATATATAAACTACTAATCCAAAATCGATCAGAATACATGATTTTTTTTGGGGGGGGGGGGGGAGATAAAGATAGTAAAAACTATTTTTTTCCAAAATTGGTCCATCGTTTTGATAAAAAAAATGTATGGAATCATCCAATTCAATTTACTAAGAAAATTTAAGTCAACTACCATTCAACTACAGAATCTATCTTTGATCAATTCTTGTAACCAAAAAAAAAAAAAATTGATCAATTCAAGTTAAAAAGTTAAAACTATGGAATCTATCGACTCAAAATTGAAACGGAATAGCATAAATTGTTTATAAAAATATAAATGTAAAAAAACTAAAAACAATATAAATTCCTATCTAGTATTAATTATGTGTAACTCATTTTAGTTAGTTCATTAATATTTTTGTCAGTTGATGAGTTTTAGTGTGCTAATTATTTCTGACATTGAATAGATTTACTGGTTTGTAGTTGAATTAAATTTTGATGGGGGTCAATATTATATTTAGATGAGATCAACTTAAATAATTTAATATAACTACAAAGAAAAAATCAAATTTCATGGGGTCAATTGACCCCCCCTTCTAAGGCACTACCTCCCCCACTGGATGCATCTATCCATTTTTGGGTTGTAGATTTACATTTTTCTTTTGTTACCTAAGAAGAGTTTGGATAAGCTTTAACCCCTCCACACTAGGAATCAGCAATAGTTAATATCTTATTTTTATGATCAATACTATTAAAAATATAGAATATTTTTAATCTAACTTTTACTTTACATGTGATTTAAAAAAAAAAAGTACCATTGAAATTAAGGGTTATTTTAAATTATTACTAAGGGTAATTTTGTATTTAGTAAAGTTAGACTATATAAAGGTCCTACTAAATATTATCTAAGTAATAATTTTATTCAAAAGTAGATTCACAAAATATTTTAATATCTTTTTGTTTTAAAAGTAAATAAATATTTGTAAACCATAACAAAATCTCATAAAATTGTTTTTATTTTTCGATTTCTTAAAAGTATTAATTTCATATTTAATATTAATCTAATTATAAAATAATATATTTTAATCTAAATATTCCCTAATTTATGATTTTATTCAAAATAAATTAATATTTTTTTAATATATTATTTTTGTATTTGATATCTTTATAATAATTGAGAAGTGCTTTTGAGCTTATATTCCCTTTCAAAATGATTGATTACTAATTTTTCATTAATAAAATTAGGCTTTTTATAATATTAACCTTAGTTTATATTTTATTTTATTTCAGAGATATGCATCATCTAGATAAATAAAAAATAAAAATAAAAATATAAAACGATAAATACAAAAAATATAATTGAATTATGAGTTTTTAGTATTGATAACTATGACTCTTGTGGATAATACAAAGTTATATAGTAAATTCATATTAGTTATATGAATTTTAAATTTTGATAAATATAAACGATAATATACTTAAAGAAAAAGTTATAATATTTATATATATATATATTATATTTTATTTTTAATTTTATTTATAAGATTTAGATAACTTTGGATAAAAAAATAAAAAGTAAGATGATAAATATGAAATATTTATGAAGATTTTTATATATTAATAAATATGGTTGTTATAGATAATACAATTTTATATAGTAAATTTTTATTATTTTCATAAAATTTGAATTTATATATAAACGATAAAATATTTTTAAGAAAAAAAAATTATATATTGATGTTAATATTTATATATTTATAGATATATAATTTATTTTGTTGCTATTAATTTTATTTTAAAATAAAATATAAAATGTGTTAATAAGAAGTTAATTATAATATATATATATATATATATATATATATATATATATAAGTATAAATTATATGATATATGTTTAAAATTAAATTGATGTTTTTTACTTTTAGAAAATTTGTGTGTTAATAATATGTTTATGGTCGCACATGGTGCGAGCGAATCGTACTAATATATATATATATATATATATATATATATATATATATATATATATATATATATATATATATATATATATATTTCTATTATAAAAATATTTTACAAAAGATAATTTTTATTTATTTATTTATAAATAAAAATAATTAATAAACTTATATTTATTATTAAAATTTGTTACAAATAATTTCATTTCATTTTTGATCTATATAAACAAAAACACTTTTATATTTAGACTATTATAAAATGAGTGGACAATATATCAACCAATTTTAAATATATATATATATATATATATATATATATATATATATATTAAAAACAAATTTTGCCAACAGAAAGACAGGTTAAAAATATTTATTAACCAATTTTAATTGATATATTTTTAATTTGATAAGATATAAAACTATTTAATATTTATATTATTTTAATATATAATAAGTGAAATTAAGGCTGATTTTTACAAGCGTATATTCTCAAACTTTCAAAATACTTAAACTATTATAAAATATGTTAAATATATATATTAGTTTGTTCCATTATTAAAATACTTAAACATATGTGTTCATTAGAGACAAGTTAAAAAGATAAATTAACTAATTTTAATTATAGAAACATTAAAATTAACTTAAAAATCAAAAATTTTAAAAGAACAGTTATCATATTTTATTTATATTTTGATAAATAAAACAAACATAATTTTTTATTTAGACTATTATTAAACGTTTTGAAAAATAAATTAACCAATTTAAATTATTTATACTATTAAAAATTAATATTGTCTAGTCGAAAATGAGTTGAGATGTATTAACTAATTTTAATCGGTAATTATTAATTTGATAAAATTTTAAAAATATTCAATATTTATATTATTCAATTATATGCTGAGTTAGATTGCTATTTATATTTTTACAGTCACATTTTTTAAAATATTGTTTTATCAAAATTTTAAAATACCAAATGTACAAAATACCTAGACTACTATAAGATGAGTTAAAATCTAGATTAATTTTTTCGATTTAAAAAATGAAAATATATATTCATTGCCAAAAAATGATTGAAAAAATGAATTAACCAACTTTAGTTATACAAACATTAAAATGAACTTAAACTAATATAAACTGCTAATGAACAAATTATAATAAAATATGAAATATATAACCAATTTCATTTGCTATATTTTAAATTTGGTAATATATTAAAACTATTTAATTTTTATATTATTCGAATATATGTTATGTTAGATTACAATTGATGTTCTTACGGTTATAAATTTTGAAAAGTTATTCTCTCAAAATTTTAAAATATTTAGACCACCAAAAAATGGGTTGAAAAATATATTAAATTTTGGACTATAAAAATACTAAAAGATTTTTGTTCAGTGGAACACATGTTAAAAAGATAGGTTAACCAATTTTAATTACAAAACACTAAAATAAAATCATACCAATACAAATGTTAAATGAACAGATTATTAAGTTTCAACTTCGTAAAAGTATAATTATATTTATAAAATTATAAATTTGACTATTAAAATATTAAAAACACGAATAAATTTCATATGTAAATATATTATGTTCTCTCAAAAAAATATTTTAAAATCAACACAATATGATAGTTTTATTAAAAATAAAATATAATAAAATTATTTTCAGACAATAAACTTATTAATGCATTTGTGCATTGAAATCTAATCATCATAATATTCAGTTATTAAAGAATTGTGTTGAATAATTAATAAACTTTAATTATATAACAAAAAAAAAGTTAATACAAAAATTTATTTTTAAAAGGAAAATATAGTTTTTTAGCATTGATCAAAATCTAGTATAACTTAAAATGTTTTCCCCATCAAAAATTGAATTAGAATTTTTCTTCAAAAAAAAAAACGAATTAGGAAAATACAAAATTAATATTTGTACTTAACCTGTAGTTCAATTTATCGGGTGATTAGTTTATTGATATCAATAAGAGGATTAGAAAGATTTCATGACAAAGTGGACTGGTCTTCAAGTGGAGTTCAATACAAAATATCCGAAGGTGTATAACATTTTTTTTTGTCAACAAGGTGTATAACATTTCATTTATTTAAAGTAGTCGAGAAAAATGAAATAAAGTATGATCTTCATTCGTTAATATTATTATATCTTTTTGGTGTAAAATGTCAAACCCCCCCCCCCCATCCGTTATATACAGTAGCTGTAGATTTCGAATTGTATAATTAGGTTCTATAAATACAGAAGATAAATATACAATAATTTAAGAATAGTGATAATGTTTTGCGAAGCTGACTTTTGAGCAATGAAAGTCATGAATATAAGTCGGAAAGCGACTGCGGAATCCGGCAATTAGTGTGAGATAGTTTTGGAAGTATCTTCCCGGTTAAACTTCTCCAACTTTCTTCCATATCCAACCAAATATCTCCGGTTTCTATATTTTCGCTTTTTTGATGTCATGTGTGTTGAAGTTCCAATGAACACACAATCGTGTGTATCAATATTTTGGTTTTATATATCTTGACAAGTCGTAACTACTAATATTTTTTAAAATTTAACAATTGGTATTTCTAGTATCTGCGAAAGTATGTGTATATTGTGCGGAAAAAGGGTTTCGGACTTTCATTCAGCCAATCTATGCCTATGATGAAGTAGCTGGTTTTGTGTATTCGAGGAAACAAATATCTTGATTTAATAATATACTTACGTCCTATTCCCATTTCAAACCATCCATGTTAGTTCTAATATCTGCCAACGTATAATGTGTGTTATATTTGTTAACATGTTTTGATCAAAAGAAAAAGAAGTATTTGTTAAATTCTCTGTGATATTCAATACACATATGAGAGAGAGGTTAACCGGGTTTGGGTTAGTTCTCTTTGGTATATTTATTAGGTTGGTTAGTAGTTGGTTTACTATTAGTATCTGGTTTAATCAGGTTGTACCAGAATCCTTTATCTAGCTAAGGATTAAGTGTCAGCGAGTTGGTTGATTCAGTTGTAACAATCGGGTGTGAGTTGAGCTGAGAGAGAAGGTGAGAGAAGCGAGGCTGTGAGTTCTTGTTCTTGGGGTTATCTTCATCTTGTAGCTCGGGTTACTTGATTGTTCTAGTGGATTGAGTTTGCTTGTGCCGTCAAGCTCCAGACGTAGGGATCTCACATCGAGACCTGAACTGGGTGAACAAATTCACTGTGTTCTTTCGTTACTTGCAAAAGTTCATTCTCAAATTACAAACAATTCAATTCGAGTAGTATAGATTCAGCTAGTGTTTACAACAAGTGGTATCAGAGCTCTTGGTTGAGTTCGGTGAATCTATGGCGAAATCGATGGCGAAATCAAACGTAAAACCTCGGATTGAAGTTGCGATCTTCGACGGACAAGGTGACTTCTCAATGTGGAAGAAACGGATGCTTGCTCATCTTTCAATACTCGGGTTAAAGGGAGCATTGGTGGAGGAAGCATCGGATCCATCTACACCACTCAAGGTCGAGAAGAAGAAGGATGAAGCTGATGAAGACTTCCAAGAGAGACTCAAGAAGGAAGAATCTGATCGAATCGAGAAGGCGGAGATGGCGATGGATATTTTGACATTAAATCCTGGAGACCATGTTCTTCGGAAGCTTGATGCGAGCAACTGTACTACGGCTGCATCAGTATGGTCCACACTTGAAAGGTTGTATCTATCCAAAACCTTACCTAATCGAATTCATCTTCAACATAGATTTTATACATTTAAAATGGTAGAATCGAAAACGATTGATCAGAACATTGATGACTTCTTGAAATTAGTTGCAGATCTTGGTAGTGTTAATGTTTCTGTTTCAGATGAGGTACATGCTATCATGTTGTTAAGTTCTTTGCCAGCTCAGTATAATCAGCTCAAGGAGACCCTGAAGTATGGAAGGGATTCTCTGTCTTTGGAAGAAGTAACAACTTCTGCTAAATCAAAAGAGATAGAGTTGACGGAAGCAAAAGAATCTAACACTTCACAAAGGAGTGGTGAGGCCTACACAGCAAGAGGAATATCAGAGAAGAAGGAGTCACACAATGGGAAGCATAAAGGAAGGTCTCGGTCTAGGTCTGGCTCTAGGGTCACTTGCTGGTTTTGCAAGAAGGAGGGCCACGTAAAGAAAGACTGTTTTGCTCGTAAGAAGAAAATGGAGAATGAGACAGGAGATGCAGTTGTTATGGTGGATAAACTGCTGGAGATAGACGCATTGTCTATCCTTGATCAAGACCCAAAAGACAGATGGGTGATTGACTCAGGATGTTCATACCACATGACATCCAGGAGGGAATAGTTTGCTGAATTCAAAGAACTATCTGGTGGACAAGTTCTGTTGGCAGATGACAGAAGTGTTTCTGTGCAAGGCATTGGGTCTATACATATCAACATGAGAGGAGGAACAGTCAAACGGCTAGTTAATGTGAGGTATGTTCCAAATTTAAAAAGGAATCTAATCTCTGTTAGTTCTTTAGATGTGCAGGGTTACAGGCAAGAAGGTGGAGATGGTAAAGTTAAGTTCTTCAAGAATGGTGTACTGGCACTTCAAGGCACTCTTATTGGAAGCTTATATTTACTGGATGGTGAAACAGTTCCACCTGAAGCTAATTCTGCATCAACTAAAGATGAAACTGCTCTATGGCACACAAGACTTGGCCATATGAGCATGAAGAATCTCAAGATCTTGGTTGATAAGGGCATTCTGGATAGCAAGAGGATCAGTGAGCTCAAGTTCTGTGAGAGCTGTGTCATGGGAAAGAACAATCGGCTAAGCTTCAGTATTGGTAAACACAACTCAGATGCAGTTCTAAAGTACGTTCACGCTGATTTGTGGGGCTCCCCAAATGTTCATTTATCCCTGTCCAATAAGCAGTACTTCTTGTCAATCATAGACGACTTCTCCAGAAAAGTATGGATTTACTTCTTAGCAACCAAGGATGAAGCTTTTGGCAAGTTCTGTGAGTGGAGGCTTCTAGTGGAGAACCAAGTTAACAAGAAGGTTAAGTGCTTACGAACGGATAACGGCTTAGAGTTCTGTAACTTGGCCTTTGATGGTTTCTGCAAAGATAATGGTATAGAGAGGCATAGAACCTGTTCATACACACCCCAACAAAATGGGGTAGCTGAGCGTATGAACAGGACCATCATGGAAAAGGTGAGATGCCTACTCAGTGAATCTGGTTTAGAAGAAAGATTCTGGGCAGAGGCTGCAGCAGTCTCGGTTTATCTGATTAATAGGACACCATCTAGTGCAAATGATGGGAATATACCTGAACAAATGTGGCTTGGTAAGGAACCAGGGTATTCACATCTAAGGAGGTTTGGCTATGTTTTCTACATACACACTGACCAGGGGAAGTTAAAGCCAAGAGCACTCAAGGGGATATTCATTGGATATCCTTCTGGTATAAAAGGGTATAAGGTCTGGCTTCTAGCAGAAAAGAAATGTGTTGTGAATAGGAATGCAGTCTTTACAGAAGATAAGGTCTACAAAGACTTACTTCAAGAGAAACAGTCTAAATCCTTTCAGTCTTATAACACAGAGAAAAGTAAGATTGAGGTGGAGCTTCAAGAAGAAGAGGCTGAAGAGATTCCAGAATCAGAATCAGATGATGATGATAACCTAGAAGGTGGAGCTCTTGAAGGTGGAGGTATTGATTCTACTCTAGAAGATCAAAAAGTTCTAGAAACTGAGAGTGAACTTGTGAGAAGTCATCACATAGCACGGGATCGTCCAAGAAGAGAGATTATACTCCCACAGAGATATATAGATGATGATGAAGAGGTGCTAGCCTTTGCACTATCAGCTGCAGAGGTGATTGATCCAGAAGAACCTAAGGATTACTTAGAAGCTAAGAAGAGTAGCAACTGTGTTAAGTGGAAAGAAGCTTTTGAGGATGAAATGATTTCTCACAAGAAGAATCACACTTGGGAGTTAGTGAGAAAACCAGAGGGTCAGAAGATCATTGGTTGTAGGTGGGTACTGACTAGGAAACCTGGCATTCCAGGAGTTGAGAAACCACGGTTTAAAGCCAGGTTAGTGGCTAAAGGCTACTCCCAGAGAGAGGGCATAGATTTTCAGGAAATCTTCTCATCTGTAGTTAAACATGTATCAATTAGGATGCTGTTGTCTATCACTGTTAATCTGGACTTAGAATTGGAACAGTTAGATGTTAAAACAACATTCTTACATGGGAGGTTAGAAGAGGATATTGTTATGGACCAACCAGAAGGGTATGTAGTCAAAGAAAAAGAGAATTATGTCTGCCATCTTAAGAAGTCTTTGTATGGTTTAAGACAGGCACCTAGGCAATGGAATAAGTTCTTTGAGCTATTTATGATCAAGCAAGGTTTTGAGAAGAGTCAGTTTGATCACTGTGTATATCTGAGAAAGGTTGGGAAGACCTTTGTATATCTGTTACTGTATGTGGATGATATGTTATTGGCTTCAGCAAGTGTTTCAAATATTGAGAAGGTTAAGAAGATGTTGAGTGGTGAATTCAACATGAAGGATCTTGGTCCAGCAAAGCAAATACTAGGCATGGACATTCACAGGGATCGTGAGAAAGGAATACTTACTTTGTCTCAGTCTGCTTGCATTTGAAAGGTTCTGAGAGTTTTCAGAATGGAAGAGGCAAGGTCTGTCTCTACACCAATTGGAGCTCATTTCAAATTAGCTTCAATTAAAGACAGTGATGAGGAAGCAGGAGAGGTTCCATATAGCAATGCAGTGGGAAGTATAATGTATGCAATGATAGGTACACGGCATGATGTTGCATATGTAGTTGGTCTTGTGAGTCGTTTCATGAGCAATCCTGGAGCTGTGCATTGGTCTGCAGTTCAGTGGATATTAAGGTACTTGAAAAGGAGCACAAGATAAGAAGCTGGTGTTTACTAGGAGTTCTGAGTTCAGAGTTGTGGGTTATTCAGACTCTGACTATGGAGCTGATCTTGACCGTAGAAGGTCAATTACTGGATATATCTTCACTGCAGGAGAAAATGTGGTGAGCTGGAAGTCGAATCTTCAACCTGTGGTGGCTCTCTCGACTACAGAGGCCGAGTATATAGCACTTTCAGAAGCAGTGAAAGAGTCTATTTGGTTGAAAGGATTAACAGAAGAGTTAGGCTTTGAGCAAGGTCCTATTGACGTGTGGTGTGACTCACAGAGTGCAATTTGTTTAGCCAAGAATAATGTCTTCCATGATAGGACAAAACATGTGGCTACAAAATATCACTTCATAAGGGATATGATTGAAGATGAGACGGTGAAGGTTCTGAAGATTCCAACGTCCAGGAATCCAGCAGACATGCTTACCAAAGTCATTCCAGTCAAGAAGTTTGAGCAGGCTTTGGCTCTGCTTAAAGTGGCCAGGTGATATGCTTGAGGCCATTCTTGACGGTGCAATGAAGACGAGCTCAGGTGTGTTGATATCAAGGTGGAGATTGTTAAGTTCTCTGTGATATTCAACACACATATGAGAGAGAGGTTAACCGGGTTTGGATTAGTTCTCGTTGGTATATTTATTAGGTTGGTTAGTAGTTGGTTAACTATTAGTATCTGGTTTAATCAGGTTGTACCAGAATCCTTTATCTAGCTAAGGATTAAGTGTGAGCGAGTTGGTTGATTCAGTTGTAACAATCGGGTGTGAGTTGAGCTGAGAGAGAAGGTGAGAGAAGCGAGGCTGAGAGTTCTTGTTCTTGGGGTTATCTTCATCTTGTAGCTCGGGTTACTTGATTGTTCTAGTGGATTGAGTTTGCTTGTGCCGTCAAGCTCCAGACGTAGGGATCTCACATCGAGACCTGAACTGGGTGAACAAATTCACTGTGTTCTTTCGTTACTTGCAAAAGTTCATTCTCAAATTACAAACGATTCAATTCGAGTAGTATAGATTCAGCTAGTGTTTACAACAGTATTGGCTTTATCTTTTGTGCGGAGAAAATGTTTCAGGCATTCATTCAACCAATATTCTATCAAAAAATTGATGAAATACCTGGCTTTAAAGTTGAAGAACCTATTAGCTTAAGTTGTTTAGCTCTGAGGCGATTTTCTAAGCGATTAGGGTTTCCAGCATCTCGTCACATCTCCCCGGCGCCGCCATCTCCCTCCAGCGGGGTAATGGCCACTTTGAATGTCTTGGAAGATGCAAATCAACCTGCTTCTCCAATCTCTGAAAGTTCTCTCACGGTTTCGTGGACTAACATAGTGCAAAAACAAAAGGTTCTAACTAAGTATGATGTGGAGGTGATGACGGAGAATGGTGTAGGATATGTCATCACGCCTGAGGAAGTTCTACAAAAGTTCCCCACTGTGGGAAGACTTTCTTATTGATTGGTTTTTGGCTAGGGCTCCACATATTTCAAAAGTACATGCCACTGTCAACAAAATTGGGGATCTAGGGGAAAAAACTCAGATGATAGATGTGTAAGAGATAAACTCAACAATGATGTTCAGAATCATTAACCAGATAACAAAGAACCGCGTGTCACAATCAACCAGAAGTGAAGTCAGTGTCGTTATGGGTACACTTGTACAACATACCTTTGATTATGTTTCTCTTGGAAAGGTCTTAGCTTTGCATCGAGTCCGGTGGGACTACCAGTTAGACTACAATCTAAACTACATTTCAAATCAGTAAAGATATTTTTTTAAAGCAAGTTTAACAAAAGAGCTACCACGTTCAATGAAATTCAATCTACAAGGGAAGGAAACTCTAGTGGAATACACATATCCATGGTTGCCATCAAAGTGCAACATGTGGAAAGTGGGGGCATTTAGCTAAGGTTCTCTTGGTGAATACAATACCGACTCGTGAAGGGAGTAAGGAAGTGGAAAAACATGCCCCTAAGGACATAGAAAGAAAAGGAGCCTGAAAAAACAGAAAACAATTGAAAGAATGATGGAAGAAGTTGCTACAAGGACAGAGAAAGAGAAGGAGACTGGAAAAATGATGGGAAAAATGGCGGAGGAAGCGATTGATATGGCAAGGGATACTGCAGTGATAGCTGCAGAAACAGAGGGGGGAGAAGCTCCTTGGTCGACACCAGGAAAAATAGTAGAACCCCAAATAACAAAAAGCAGTTAGAATATGGCAATGCATTGGTTTTATCAAGCTTAAGATTCTATGTTCTCAGTGATACATGGGAAGAGCCCGAAATGAAGGAAGCTACTTCGGAGGCAGATAACAACGAGATGAAGTGAACAATAAAGAATTTGAACATAATAAGGGAACAAATGTGGTACTATGCCAATCGCTCCCTAGAAATTCAAAAGAGAATCAAAATTTCTTTCGGATACAACTTCTCAAGAGGCTAAGGATTCTTTCCCTAGTGTTCTGAAACAAATAAACACTCGCATAAATTATTAATGTCTGTATTCTTTTGGAATATTCGTGGATTCAACAAGTCTAGTAAGCATGCTGCAGTACGAGATTGGATAATACACAATTTTGTGGTTTGTTAGAAATGAGGGTTAAGGAAAACAAGGCTTCACACTTTTCTGCTTCTGTTTTTCAAGACTAGTCGTTTATGTCAAACTATGAGGACAACAAACTAGGAAGGATATGCGATTCTGCCGCTAATTGAGTCTTATTGGAGAAACACATATGCTATGTTTTAGTCCACATCTTCACTACATAGACTTACCAGGAAATTACAAGATTTGAAATTGCTGCTAAGGAAGTTAAGTAAGGAGCTTGTCAAGGATATTTATAAAAGAACGAAAGAAGCATTCACAAATCTTTGTGAGTGTCAAGACAACACGCTTCTGAACCATCTGCGAGTAATGTAGAAGAAGAATCCATAGCTCATTATCGATGGAGTTTATTATCAAGCATTGAAGAAAAGGTTCATAGTCAGAAATCAAAGCTTCATTGACTAAGAGTGGGAGATGGGGATAATAAACATTTCTATCAATCTGTGATAGATCATAAAGCACATAATGCAATTCGAGAGTTACGTACAGAGGATGGCTCATTTTTAGCACACAAAAGGAGATCAAACCGGAAGTCGTGGGTTATTTCAATGAATTTTTAACTCATCAATTGGAGGATTACAAATAAATTTCAGTGAAGTCTCCTGAAATTCGAATGTGAGGCAGATGATAATAAGCTACTAATTCAAAATGTATCAGAGGAGGAAGTTAAAAAATTCATGTTTGGAATGGCAAAATAAGTCGCCTGGTTCGAATGGTTATATGACTGAATTATATGGAGCTTCTTGGTATGTTGTAGGCAAGGATTTTGTGGTAGCAGTGAAATCGTTTTTTGCTAATGGTTTTTTACCAACATGGGTGAACTCAACGAATTTAGATCTGATACCAAAGAAAGAGTAAGTGAAGCAAATCGAAGATTATTGGCCTATATCTTGTTCCAATGTCATCTATAAGGTGATTCAAATATATTAGCAAATAGACTCAAGATACTGCTGCCAAATTTTATTTCTCCGAATCAGTCCGCATTTGTTAAGGGAAGGCTGTTTATGGAAAATGTGTTGTTGGCATCGGAACTGGTTAAATGCTAGTCCAAGAGTAACATCTCCCCTAGATGTGCTGTATAAATAGACATATCCAAGGCTTTTGACTCACTATAATGACAATTTATTTTGAATATCCTTTATGCTCTTAAGTTCCCAAAGAAGTTCATTCCTTGGATAGAAAAATGCATTTCCTTGGCCTTCTTGATTTAAGTAAATGGAAAATTGGCGGGTTATTTCAAAAGTGCATGAGGTCTCTGATAAAGCTGTTGTTTGTCATATGTATGCAAGTTATATCTAAGATTATTGATAGAGCTGCTACATATCAGAAGATTGGGTACCATTCTTACTATCAAAAGTTGAACATTACTAATCTCTGTTTTGCCAATGACCGACTGGTCTTCGCGGATGTAAATAAGAAATCTATTTACGGGATTCTGAAGGTTTTAAAATAATTTGCTAGGGTACCTGGACTGTAGATTAGTATAGATAAATCCACTCTCTACCTATTCGGAGTGACACATGTGGACAAAGCCACGATTCTGCAACACTTCTCTTTTGACTTCGGAACTCTCCCGGTCCGGTATTTAGGCCTCTCTATGCTGACCAAACGAATGACTGTACATGATTATATTCCACTGGTTGAAAATATAAGGTCTCATATAAGCTCGTGGACTACCCTCCATCTCTCTTTTGTTGGTCGTCTGCAACTTATTGGATCGGTTATCTATAGCCTCACTAATATTTGGATTTCTGCATTTAGACTCCCCAAATAATGCATTAAGGAAATTGACAGAATATATGCGGCTTTCCTCTAGTCTGGACCAGATTTGAATACTAAGAAAGCTAAAATAGCATCGAAGGATATATGTAAGCCAAAAAAAAAACAAAAGAGGTTTGGGACTGAAATTGATTATTGAGGCAAACAAAGCTGTTTGAAATTAATTTGGAGTTGCTATTGGAGAGGTCATCCTTGTGGGTTTAATGGATTCACATGTACTTAATTCACAAAGGTTCTTTCTGGCATGCGAATGAAAAAGATCTCTCGGTTCATTGATGTGGAAAAAGTTGCTTAAGTATAAAGCAATAACAAATATGTTTGTCAAAGTGGAAATACATTGTGGAGCAAATGCTTCCTTCTGGTATGATGCATGGTATCCTTTGGGAAGGCTTGTGAATGTAGCAGGGGAGAGAGGATACATTGACCTCATAATTAGACGTGATGAAACAAGTGAGGAAGCAGTAACTACGCATGGTATCCTTCTGGTATGATGCATGGTATCCTTTGGGAAGGCTTGTGAATGTAGCAGGGGAGAGAGGATACATTGACCTCATAATTAGACGTGATGAAACAAGTGAGGAAGCAGTAACTACGCATCGACGAAGACGACATAGAGTGGATATTCTAAACACCATCAAAGATGAAATTCATAGGTTTAACTTCCTCTGCTGATATCTGGCTATGGAAGTGAGGTGGAGACTTAACAGTTGAAAAGATTCTTCACACTTCTCCGACCACTCGAACGTTTGTTCACTCCTCAAAGTGTCGTAAAAGTTAGGCATTTGTTTGTTGACCGCGAGATAAATCTGTTGAGAGCTGCTACACGTCGTGTTAATCATTGAACTTCTCATTTTTTTCTGGCAAGGATATTTAGACTAGAGCCTTGATCTTCTTTGGGTTTGCTTTGATACCTCGGTAAGTGACGAGATAACCAAGGAACTATCCGGATGAAACTGCGAACCTGCATTTGGTTGGACTGAGTTTCATGTTGTGCTTGTTCATTTTTTCAAAACATTCTCGCTGATGCTCTACTTGATCCTTTTCTTATATAGATTTTAGAAACATGTCGTCAATGAAACCTCCATAGTATTTCCGAGATTTTTAGTGAACATCTTGTTCACTAGTCACTAGTAAGTTGCGCTGACATTTTTCAGACCAAACGACATGACTTTGTAGCAATAGATTCCTCCATCAGTAATGAATGTTGTATTGTCTCGATCATCCGGGTTCATCATGACTTGGTTGTACCCCGAAAAAGCATCCAGAATGTGAGCAGTTTGTTCCCTTATGTTGCTTCCACTAATCAATCGAAATGCGGAAGCTGAAACTGTCGTTTGGCCATTCTCTGTTCAGATCCGTAAAGTCGATACATACTCTCCATTTTTGTTCTTTTTTCACCACAACAGGATTTGCGAGCCATTCAGGATGCTTTAAATCGATGATTGAACCGACTTTGAGTAATCACTAAACTTCGCCGTTGACTGCTTTGGCTCGCTCTCACCGGTTTGAATGTTGGATGCTAATTTCAGGAATTTCTTCCGCGATCCAGGAAAAGCTGCTCACGTTCTCTTTGAGGCATAAGATTATATATTTTGTGATTGCCTCGTCCAAATTTTCTCCCACGTCTACACAATGTTCGGGGTGAGCATTGTCTATACATGCTAACACTATCGGTTCACAAGGTTCCTCATCTTCTTCCTCTGCTAGTTCTTCTCTGTTTTTGGCTGGCATTTTGATACTTCTGCTACTTCTTGACTCGCTTCTATCTGCGGCCTTGTGGCTTTTCGGGTCAGTCTAATTGTCAGCCTTCTGAGTTTGTGCTCGGCGAGGAAACATGTTCAAGAATTTTCATGACTTCCCCAAATCATCGTGATCCCACCAGGTATCAAAAATTTCAAGAAGAGATGATATGTTGACGAAATGGATCCAATGGAATTTACCCAGGGAGTCCCCATGATCACGTTGTAGATTGTCGGATGATCATCTTTTGAAAACTTGATAACTTTGGTCACCCCTTTTGATTACATGAGTATCCTAATTGTTCCGAGAGCCATTATCGTGTCACATGTGAATCCTATTAATGGTTTTGGGAGCGACATCAATTTGGATAAGCTAACATCCATTTTCCTTAGAGTGTCTCGGAAAATAATGTCCACAGAACTTCTTGTATTGACCATTACAATAGCCACATCATGATCCTTTATGATTAGTTCAATGACGAGGGAATCATTGTGCGGTCGATTGATTCCCGCAGTTTCTCACTCCTCAAATGTAATCGCATCGTTTTGGAACTAAGAAGGTTTTGACCAATGGACGCTTGTTCCTGCTCGTCTTTTGTAAGCTTTGATTGAGGATATTGTGGCTCATAATTATTGTGAATCTTTGATGATAATGTTTATCCATTGTCGATTAATCGCTTTAGCATCTTTGTCAATTCTTCTCCTTTGTCTGTTATTGCCAACTTATGCTTGTCCTTCTCTAGGAGCTCGTTCATGCTCGTCGACTTGATTTGCCTTATCACCTCAATTCGCATCGTCTGGTCAGTCTTTTGCCTTATTTTCATCAAAATCTTTAGTGCTTACTGCATTGCCGAGCTCTTCGGCCACAAGTTTCCTTGGGATTTTGATGCCCCGTCTACCACATTCAGTGGTGTGATGGCCGTATGATTGATAATGCTCGCATAAGGCTTTCTTTTCGTATGAGCTAGAGATGCTTTCACATGTGTTCTATGATCCATTTCCTCATTCGTCTGATCCGTTTCCACTCTCATGTGAGCCGACTTGATTGTTGTGTGATCCGCCGGATCTTTCGTATCACACATAACCACTTCCTTTGAACCATCTTATCGTGGTTTTTACTTGTGGGTGGAGGTGCATCTTTGTTCGACTGCCTCGTTGATTTTTGTTTCTGGGACAAGACCTTCATCTCTTCTTCGTTGACTACAAAGTCCGATTCCCGGTGCAAGGCGTATGATATGATCTGAGGTTCAGCGATATTTCCTATCTAATATCTGATGTGTACCACAATGCTTTCCTTTGTGCATCGAGGCGGCTTTGTCACTTAGACCTTCAATCTTTGACACCACTTTATTGAATGTTCCTATAAAGTTCTGCAAGCTTTCGTTCGGACCTTGAGGCATTTACCAGATATCAACATCGGAGGTTTCCCGATCCATAAATTCAAGTACTGTTTATGGAACACCGTATATAAATGCCGGAAATTGTTGATAAATTTTCGTTCCAGTCGTGAAAGTCACTCGAGTGCTGCTCCTTTCAATTGTTCTACGAACAAGAGATAAAATCCAGCACGTCTTCCTCCTTCCTTTAGGTAGGCTCTTCCATTGTTATGCGGAAGGCCGTCATATGAGCTTTCGGATCGGTTGTTCCTTTGTAGAAAGGGATCCTGATTTTTCATGGATCAGAGACTCGTCTCGGTGATCGGGGTTGTAAACAGCGTCTTCCGTGTTTCATATCAATATTGTAAGTGATGTGGAGCTAAATATGTGGAATGGATGAAAGCTATAGCTGATAAGGACGTGTCAAGGAGTGTAGCTGAGCTGGAAAATGATCTTGGAGAGAATTTTTCACCTTGAAGAAGTTTCCATATTCTTGGGAGAATATTTAGGAAAATATGATATTTTCCTAAAAATATGAAGTTATCAAAATGCAAAGGTTGGTTAGAGTTAGCTACGACCTATTAAGTATAAATACCAAGAGGATGTGTTATGAAAACTCACGAGCCTAGGGTATACTTGGGAGATACACATATGTGTATGTGGTGTCGTCCCACCATAAGGATGTAGATCTTTTGGTGGTACTTATCTATCTAGAAAAGAGCGATAGACGTTGTAGTGTTGGATATCACAACAATTGTAATTGAAATATTGTTCTAGTGGATTCATTCTGGACTAGGTCGCAGGGATATAGGGAAACTGTGTTAGAACTTCTGACATTCTATCGTCAGATCGAATCCTATCTAGTTCCTTATTGCCTAGGATCTAGGGTTTATTTAATTGAATCATCAAGAATGATCTCGTGTTTACCTAGAGATTTGCAGCGGAATGATGAACATGTAATTGAGATCAAGAGCACCTCAGATGCAGCGCCTCTACTGCAGTCCACACGCATACAAGCTGGAATCTGCCGGGATGCTAGTGCCGGGAATCGGATCTCCTGGGAAACCTGTGTTTAGAGAGGTGGCCGCGTTTTTTCTGTCAAGAAATTCTCGTCTTCTCAGCGTCGTGCCTCATATCAAATATATAGGCCTTTGAGTCGACCTAATTACCCAGTAATCAAACCGAGTCAATTAAAGTCGTTAAACCGAAATATCAGTTTCGGTTTCTGCCTTGTGTCGATCGACACATCAATGGTGTCGATCGACACACCTCTCAAAACTCGATATCAATGTGTATCCAATACACATTGACCAGACCATATGCCAATGATCAATCCCATACAAAGTGTATCCAGCTTGCTTAGGTGTGTGACCCTGTAGGTTCACATAATACTAGCAATGAGTTACAACTCATTTGTCATAAGCGGCTTCTAGCAAAACATTATGACCACCTAGTATCACATGAATTGTCCGATCTCGACAATACAACTATCATGCAGAGTAAGTACAATATGATTTCAGGACATAATCCCAACAATCTCCCACTTGTACTAGAATCATCTATTCCCATAATCCCTTTGTCGCTATATCTCGATATGGCATAAGGCAAGAAACTGTGTCATCCTTATTATAGCCAACATCATGTTCATCAAACTCCTGATCTATACTGATAAAACAAATGACTGACAATCACCTCGTTTGAGCACGGCCATGCATTTTCTCAGTATCAAATCTTCGATGGGTCCTGAGATATTTATCTCCTGTTATATAGGAGGGACAAATCCCTTCTTGTTACATCCCTGTTTCTTCACACACTTCATGATACGCCTAAGCAATGCCTTTATAGCCGCCAGTTACGGAACGACGTTTGACAAGGTCAAAGCGCACCAATTCACATGCTAGAAGGCATGATGAACTCAGGTATAAGAACTATACTCTATAGTCGTAATGAGAACCTCTCATGACACTGATATAACTATCCTGTAGAGTTCTCATTAGCGGGTCATGTCCGATCATATGTTCACCAACATATATCTATGTGATTGACGTTGATACTCATATCATTGACTCCATGAAACTTAGTCATACGTCACCTCACATACTAGTCTTAACGGTTGTTAGTGTCCCACTTTAACAACCTATGACCAGGGACAAACATAATTTTATGTCATTTTTCACTTATAGGGTTTCATGATCAAGTCCTCAACTTGATGACCTATAAAATGAACATAAAATACTTTGGGACCATTATTTAATTTTCCAATAATCAAATAATGTTGATGTCAGTTTTTCATAAACATGACCATAGCATGTCTATGTGAACATCATAACTAACATAACTCCCACTAGAATCAAGACCACGTCTTCAGATATCTAGTATCTACAGTTACAGTATAAAACTCGTGCTTAGGTTGTGAGAGAGGTTGCGGTGTTCTTGCTTGGAACCATTCCAACAAACCACACCGCTATTCATTAATAAGCCCTATTCTACGGTCCCCTGCTTGGATCCCTTCCAACAGATAGCACCGCTACACAGACAAAGAGACATAACCAGGTGGGAACCGGGAATCGTCTTTATCCGTCTAACTACTCATAACAGATTCATCACTTTCTCAGTTGAACAAGAACCTATCCTTAGTGTTCCTCAAACACTTGGGGATATTTCTTACAACTGTTCAGTGACTTTTACCGGGACATGTTGGTATCTGCTCGTCATGCTTTACGCGTAAGCTGCATCTAAACGAGCGCAAAATATGGCATTCATGATGGATTCTATTGCAGAAGCATAAGGAATGACACTCATTGATACTAGCTCAGCCAGTGTCCAAGACACTTCTTCTTGCTAAGATTATTGCCACAAGGCCTTTGGTGTGAAGCCATTCTTGGAATCATGCATATTTGAACTGTCTAATCCCTTATCAACATAAGGATTCTGACACGATCCATCTAGCTTACCCAATCCATTTCAATGGATCCTTATTCCAAGAACTCACGCGGCTTCTCCCATGTCTATCGTTAAAAAGAATAACTTCCGACCCAAGTTCTGATAAGACTTAAGCGATGGAACGTCGTTTATGAGAATAAATATGTTATATACATACAGTGGGAGAATTGCAACTACGCTCCCACTAGTCTACTTGTAAACGCACGGTTCCTATTCGTTCCTGATCCAGTCAAAACTTTTGACCGTTTTAACAGAACGTAGATTCCAACTCTAAGATGTTTGCTTCAATCCAAAAACCTAGCAAATTTTCGGAGTTGGGGCTCACCATCGCTCCTTGAATTTCGCATGCTCGTCACTTTTCAATGATCAACAGATCACGACAATTGGTCACGAGAAATCACTCTCGGGTTAGTGACGGATCCATTCGGATCTGCGAACTTCAGGCTCCACAGGTGTAGGTCCTACAGCACTTTGTAGATCCAACCGCTGCTCTCCCTTAACAGGTTGAGCAGCCACCTGTGTTTCTCGAATTTCTTCGAGATGTACTTCTACTCCCACTGTTTTTCTTGGAAAGAAACTTTCTATCTAGAAAAACAGAGTTTCGAACAACAAAAATTTATTCTCGGATTGGTTGCAAAAGTAATAAGCCTCGGTTTCCCTAGGACAACCAGCGAAGCAGCACTTATCAAATTTGGGTCCAAGGTTGTCTGTTGACCACTGCTTAACATAAACCTTGCAATCCCAATTAATCAGGAAGACATACTTGGAAAACTCCCAGTCCACATTCAATGTGGTGTCTTTCAACTGACTATGATAGAAACCTATTTGGCGTAAATACAGACATTTCTAGAGTGTATTACTAAAAGGATAATGGAAGATTCGTGTGACTCATCATTAATCGGAGCAAATCCAATAAGGTCCGATTCATTCTCTCGGAAACACCATTCATGTTTTCCAGGAGAAATGAGCTGTGAGACGACTTCACACTCACTCAGATGATCACTCAATTCTTGACTCAAGTATTTTCTTCCGCGATCTGATCGAGGATCTTTAATACTTCTGTCATATCGGTTCTATACTTCATTCTGGAACTCATTTGACCATTTCAAAAGATTTCGACTCGTGTCTCATCAAATGAACACAACCATACTTACTGAAGTCATCAATAAAGGTAATAAAGTACTGAAGATTTCCTCTGGCACTAATGCTCATCGGGCCACATACATCAGTATGTGTAAGGCTCAATAAGCCTCTGGCCCTTTTCTTTAGCTCTGCTAAAGAAGCCTTAGTCATTTGGCCCAGTAAGCAGAATTCATATCTCATATGATTTATAATCAAATGAGCCCATAAAGCCCATAACTATGGAACTTCTGAATCCGCTTCACTCTATGTGGTTTAAACGACTATGCTAAAGAAAATCGAGTTCGAGTCATTAGACTTAAACCGTTTGGTATTTATGTTATATACAGGCGCACATTGGTTTAAGATATAAAACCAATTTTTTTCAAAAAGGGGTGCTACCATAGAATATTTCATCAAGATCAAAAGAGCAAAACTTGTCTTTTATCAAAATGAAAAACATCCAAATTCTTACAAGAAAATGAAAGACATCTCTGCTTAAAGCAGGTACATAGCAGCAATTACTTAATTCAAAAACCAAGCTTGAAAGGCTCCTACAAGTGGAGAATTTCTACGGCTAATGCAGCAACCATTGCTCCATTCCAGACGCGTAGTTCCACTTGTCCTTTCTTCAACGTTCTACTGTTGCTTAGGCTCTGCATATTTCAAAAATATCAGTACCACAACCAGTATCCAATACCTACGTAGAACTTGAAGTAATAACACAATACCTGAAGAAGAAGTTCCGTACATCTCCTTCATCTCTTGTGAATCTTCCAAGAATTTAATGCAATTTCTCTTCCAATGCCCAAGCTCTTCACAGTAGCAGCACTTACCAACATCAGATGGGCCAGACTTGGGCATATAAGATGACACAGGCTTATCCTGATTCCAAATCTGGACGGCCTTGCCTCCACCCTTGTCTATACAAGATTTCTCAAACCTTTTACCTTTTATGATGTTTTGCTCAGCTGTCTTGAGCATGCCATGCAGCTCAGTCAACGTCTTCGTCAAGCCATTATTGATATAGTTCTTAACAAACTTATCATAACTTGACGGCAGTGACTGCAGAATGATCTCAGTAGCCAACTCTAGGCTAACAGGACAATCCAGTTTCCCCAGGTTATCAATGTAACCCATCATTTTAATGACATAAGGACTCACTGGAGCATCCTTTGGTAGCTTGCACCCAATGAGAGACTTAACCATCTGGTATCTCTCAACTCGTGCCTGTTCCTGAAACATCAGTTTCAGGCTGGTGATCATCTCTATTGGCGACTCCATGTTCTCGTGTTGACTCTTTAAGTCTGAGTTCATGGTAGCCAACATCAGACCACACACATCTACCACATCAATATAATGCTTATTCCAAGCATCATATACTGCATGCGAGGCATTGGTCCCAAGCCTCTTGGGGAGAGCTTTCTCAAGGACATAGTCCTTACTCTCTTGCTTGAGAATAAATCTCAAGTTCCGATACCAATCCAGGAAATTATCCATTTAACTTGTCCTTCTCAAGGACGGATCGCAACGAGAAAGTAGTTTTAGACATAGGCTGAAATCTAAGAAAAGAAAATTTTAGTTATGAAGTTCAGGAAATGAGAAATCTTATCTGATAAGAAAACTCGCATTATATTCAAACAATGTTTTCTCTGTGAATATAATGATCCAAGACCCATACTTCACCAAAATATGAGTGGACGACTCGCCATCACCCAAAGTTTAGTTATCTAGGTAAGCAAATCATTGCTAATTGTACCCAGTACAACTCTTGGTCGCAGATAAGACAATCCATGTCTCATCCACTCTGATGTCTCTGGGCCCAGAACTTTTGATAGCCCAGTCAAGTAAAACCAATCTCTTGAGTCTTGTGATCATTGACAGTCGCACTGCAAGTCTATCAATGATCATCTGCCTTACTCATGTAATTGTAGATACCAAGGACTCCAAGACTATCCAACAACGAAACGAGTCTTGACAGTAGACAAGATTGGGCAAGACATCAAGGTCACTTGATATTTAGTTGAGGAAACGAAACTCTAAAAGGTTAGTAAATCAATCTCTCAGGTCATGTAATTGTTGATGTCAAGCACTGCAAGTCCATCAACACAACTACCTGCCTTACTCATGTAATTGTGGACACCAAGCTCTTGGCAAGACTATCACAACAACGAAATGAGTCTTGACAGTTGACCATATTGAAAACTAATCTTTGATATAATACACATCCAATGTGTATTCAATGGGTTCAGAACATGTTTAACTTCTAATTTTAATTGAGTTTTAATTGTTCTAATAAGTGGGTTAGGTCGAGTTTGGTTTTTGCAAATTCAAGGTTCAATAACCAGAATTGTGAGCACTGTGTCGATCGACACAGACCATGTATGTCGATCAATACCACCAAACAAACCGAACTGCAATAACCGGTTAATCACTGGTCAATCCAATTGAACCGAAATTAACCGGTCAAACCGGTTTAACCAATTGCGATACCGGTCAAATCCAATTCAACCAGTTCATCCAATTGAACCGATTCAACCAGTTTTAACTAATCGCGATAACCGGTCCAATCCAATTGAACCGACTTATCCAATCAAACTGATCTTAACCAATCAAATCGGTTTATACTAATTGAGATAACTAGTTCAATCCAATTGAATTAATTCATCTAATTTTAAACCGATCTGATCTTGCTTAACCAAGCATGATAACCAGTTCAATCCAATTGAACCGATCAACCAATCGCAAGGCCTGTGTCGACCGACACTCAACCTGTGTCGATCGACACAGTAGGGCAACAGGAAAATTTTCCGATCCTTTGATTTAGGTTTTCTTCATGTGTCGATCGAAACGAGCTTGGTGTCGGTCGACACTTCGCAAAAAAACCTAGCCGCCGATTTCAAATAACCTAATTCTTTACGATTTTCTACGCTGCATCGACCGACACACTTTCTGTGTCGATCGACACAGAACGAAAAAACTCAGAATCGTTTTTAGAGAAATCGATCTAACATGCCACTTTTCATACAACACATATGAGCGAATTTAATTCATCAAATTCAATTAGCATGTTCGATTCAATGGAAAATCCTAAGGCTCTGATACCACTGTTAGAACTTCTGCCATTCTATCGTCAGATCGAATCCTATCTAGTTCCTTATTGCCTAGGATCTAGGGTTTATTTAATTGAATCATCAGGAATGATCTCGTGTTTACCTGGAGATTTGCAGCGGAATGATGAACAGGTAATTGAGATCAAGAGCGCCTCAGATGCAGCGCCTCTACTGCAGTCCACACGCACACAAGCTGGAATCCGCCGGGATGCTAGTGCCGGGAATCGGATCTCCTGGGAAACCTGTGTTTAGAGAGGTGGCCGCGTTTTTTCTGTCAAGAAATTCTTGTCTTCTCAGCGCCGTGCCTCATATCAAATATATAGGCCTCTGAGTCGACCTAATTACCCAGTAATCAAACCGAGTCAATTAAAGTCGTTAAACCGAAATATCAGTTTCGGTTTCGGCCTTGTGTCGATCGACACATCAATGGTGTCGATCGACACACCTCTCAAAACTCGATATCAATGTGTATCCAATACACATTGACCAGACCATATGCCAATGATCAATCCCATACAAAGTGTATCCAGCTTGCTTAGGTGTGTGACCCTGTAGGTTCACATAATACTAGCAATGAGTTACAACTCATTTGTCATAAGCGGCTTCTAGCAAAACATTATGACCACCTAGTATCACATGAATTGTCCGATCTCGACAATACAACTATCATGCAGAGTAAGTACAATATGATTTCAGGACATAATCCCAACAAACTGAACCTCGATAAAAATTCTATGTGTTTTTTACTTTATGCACTCAAACATATAGTTCTAGGCACAAATTGCGTTTTCAGGACGTTCATGAAGCATGATCAGTACACACTCATTTTCCATGTCTTGATTATACGAAACACATAGTTTATACGAAATGAACAGTTTATATGAAACAAATAGTTTCCGCATTTAAGTCCAACATGTTCTACTCGAGAAATCCATCCATATGGCATTTTACCATCAAGAACAGGCAAGTCAATTCGTTCATCAGATTTTCTCGATGAACTACTGCCATCTCAATTCCCCAATAATCTATATGCGTAACTTCCGGATTCAAGACAAGATCATTAGAATGTACCTGATTTGGAGTTTCTGATGTACTAATATCTTTGCCATTAGGTTTCCAAAAAAAATTTGCTTTAATTCGCGCCAAGGTTTGCGCAATCGAGGACATTTGCCTTTCCAGAACATCGAATCGATGGTTCGTTTCCGCATTAGAACTCACCATATGTGTTTCCAATCCATCCACCCTTTGTTCATCTCCGCACTCGACGATGATAACACCTTACATCCCTTCGACAAAGTCGTAACCTCGTGTTTCATTTCTGCCAGATTCTTATCCATTAATTCCATCTGCTCAGCCAAATCTTCGATTGATCCCATCGCGATGTCCGTTTGAGTTTCACCGCACCAGTTGTTAAGATCAATACCACTAAATTTCTTGTAATCCGATCTCAACTCTTTAGTGAACATAAATCTCATTTTATTAATATGAATCACAATTACAAATAGAGTGCCACATTATTGATATCTAGACCACTGGCGGAACCACGTTAAGTGTGGGGGGGGGGTCATCTGACCCCGGTGAAATGTTATAAATTTGAATTGTAACATTAGTACATCAATAAACTTCTGCCAAATTGGTTAAGGTTCGCATGCATGACCCCCCTAAACTGAGTTCGACTCCTCCCTTTGACTCCTACTTTGCTCTGTTCGTTTTTCACTTTAATTTTCATTAATGATTTTCTTTCTTCCTTTTTGGTTTTCCAGTATATAAATCATTTACATTGTATTCACTCTTCCCATAAATGAATTTCTTACCTAATATTTAATTGATGCTTTTTTATTTCCTTTTAGGTTTTCAAGAATATATGATCCTTTTTATTATGTTCCTTATTTTCCCATAAATAGATTTTTCTGATATTACTTGTATTTAATTTCTTATTTATGATCATTGAATTTATTTTTTAATTCATATTTTTAATTTGCAGAAAACACTTGTAACAATTTTGTTATTAAATATAAAAACTAATTACGACAACAAAATACAAATTAAAAATAAAATAGTAAAATTATGAAGAAATATACACATGTTTTTTTAAGAAGACATAAAACTCTAATAACTAAGATAAAATTTATTAAATAAAAATAATATAATTTAAATAACTAAATTATTTAAATATTTAAAATATATTATGACCCCGGTAAAATTATTTTCTAGCTCCGCCACTGATCTAGACTACTCACACACGAGATCTCGATCAATCAACTTCAATCGATCTCCCAAGAGAGAATCGCCTCAGACCTTAAGTCCTTACAACTTCATTAGTAAAATCTAAAAACACCAAAAGAAACACACTAGTTTATATAGAACATTTAAAACCGTAAAGACTCTGTTGTAATTGGAGATTCTCAACTTTTGATTTACTCTTCTGCAATCAACCTTCTTCTGCTCTTGCTTCTACACTCGTCCTTGCCTTCTCACGTCTCAGTCTCTTCATGTAATATCCTTGATCATGCATATCACATGCCAAGAGAACTAGTGAGATTTCATGATTCTTAAAGCATCATTGTCACCATCAGAACGGGCTTAGATCCAAGCAAATAAATTTTGGGCTTGTAAATAAATATATGTTTTACAAAAATTGTCTTGTAGTGTAGTGGTAGAATCCAATAAATGAGTAGTGAAGATTGAAGATTTAAATACTGTTGGATGCATAAATAAACCTTAACCTTTTTTTTTTTGCTTGTGGCCTTGGTACTCTCAAGACCGGCTATGGTCACCACTTATAGCAAAACCTTGCATATACAGTTCTTATTTTTAGTTCATGAGTCCTAATTTGGAGGTTGTGGCTTTTTTGTCAACAAATGATAATTGGAGGGTTTGATTACTTGTAAACGAATAGTTTTAATTGAATTTGACATGAATCTTTTATGATAAACACCTGAATTAGTTGGTTATTTTGCTCAATTGTAAATTAAATCAACCTTGTTGATAGTTTCTTAGTACTTTCCCTGCGATCCAAGAACTAGTTGCAATAAAAAATTGTAATTTAATTGGTTCTCTTTCAAAGTGTTTTATAATTTGATGCAATAGGGTACTAAAGTACTATACGGACTTGAGTCAATTTGGTCCTTTACTTGCCAAGTCAACTCATCCTTTTAAAAAGAGTATTCTAGAAAATAGTTCCACAGAGGAAGCTGATGCTTAAAGATTACATTTCAAGAAAATGAAGATGAAATTTCATTACTAACTAATCAAGCTTGATACATAAGATTACAGTAAATGGACTCTAATTGTGTAATAGACTTCCAAAACATTTTACAAATTAACAGTCTGATGATTTTACAGAAATAGAGAGAGAGCAGGAATTGGAAACCTCTTCAGATCCTTGTCTCTTCTTGATTTCTTTCTTGTCCATCCACATTAGTAGAGGAAAAAGAAGAGGAAGGATAACTGTTAACAGAACATTGCGTCTTACTATTGTTCTCAATGCTTTTCCTTACATCTTTAAACGCCTTAAACCTTATATCCCCTGATTTCTTGCTTGACCCCAGGTTTGATTCCGGCACTGGATAGAGACCTTCAAGCATAGCAACGACCTCTGACATTATAGGTCGATCCGTTGGAGAAGCGCTTGTGCACAGTAGAGCTACTTTTATAACTGCCTCTGCTTCTTTCTTGTCCACTTCAGGTCTCAATCTCTCATCAACCACTTGCATCAAATGCCTTGATTCTTCACACTCAGTAGCCTGCAGATATACAGCAAAAAAAAGGTTTATCAAGAAAACCGCTTCACAAGCAACTGAAAAACTTGATATCAGATCATAATTACCCATTCCAATAGGCAGACGGAATCTCCTGCCGCCATGAAACTACTGTTGTTTATGCCAGCAACGATCTCTAGAACCAAAACACCGAAGCTGTAGACATCTGCTTTGAAAGATAGGTAACCCCAAAGTGCATATTCTGGCGCCATATATCCTCTGCAGAGGTTCACATGTTTCTTATGATTAACAATCAAACCGTAATTGTAAAGAATAAAAAGAGCGGGCTCAGGGCTTTACATAGTCCCAGCGACTTTGGTGCTAACGTGTGTATTCTCCTCTTCATCGAGCCTAGCCAATCCGAAATCAGATATCTTGGGAGTTAAATCCTTGTCCAATAAAATATTTGTGGCCTTGATGTCTCTGTGTACAAACTTTAACGGTGATTCCTCATGGAGAAACGCAAGACCTTTTGCAATCCCACAGCAAATCTTAAACCTCGTAGGCCAGTCCATAGGAATCTGTTTATGCTTTGGACCTAAAACATTGCAAAACGAACACATTTTTTTAGAGCTGAAGCATCAAATAAAGTTTTCACTAGACATAGGTGGAAACAAACATAAAAACACTCACTGAACAAAGCTTGAGCTAAACTGTTGTTTTCCATGTATTCATAAACCAGCAATAGCTGAGCCCGCTCGACGCAGAAGCCATGAAGCTTGACGAGGTTTGGATGTTGAAGACAAGAAACTGCGCCTATCTCGTTTAGAAATTCTCGGTTCCCTTGTCTCGACTTAGATGAGAGCTGCTTAACTGCTACGACTCTTCCATCTGATAACACACCCTGCAAATGAGATTTTAATATCAGCATGCCCTGCACTACAACTTTCATTTCTTCATATAACAAGAAGCATCATAATCTTTACCTTAAATACAGGACCAAAACCACCTTCTCCGATCTTGTTAGTTGGATTGAAGTCATCCGTAGCAAATTTGATTTGCCTTAATGTAAAAGTTCCAGATGGCAACTCTTCTTCATAAGGATCTGTGGGAAAAAAACTCAGAATCAATAAACAAAGAAACACTTTCTTCAGTTTTTTGCTTGCTTAAAACTCCTAAGGTGGCTAAGATGCAAGTTAGCTACTACTAGCTTTTTGGAATCAGACTTCATAAGAAGCAGCCTGGTATATATTATCAACTCCATATCAAAAGCAAAAGAGAATGATAAAAAGGCAATGATCACCTTTTCGTCGCTGCCAACATCTTGGAAGGCAGCCACAAAACCAAAGAATTCCCAGTATAAAGAGAATAAGAAATGGGGCTCCAAGTCCAATTGCAATATATGCTCCAAGGCTCATTCCACTTCCCGGGGGAGTGCACGGCTTAGAATCTGTACATTGGAATTATACTGTTAATACAAACTACTGTGGTGATCATTACTGGCTGCTGCTATACTAAGAAAGCTACCTGAAAGTATGGAAACAGCCGATATGACAGGACCATAAACCCCTCTAGAGGGAATCCTGGTAGTTCCTTTACCAGCCCAACCCAACCGGATGGCTAAAAAGTGATTAGTCACATTGACAGGAAATGATATGGTTATAGGTTTTTGAGCTCCCTTTGCTTCATCCATGATGTTGAAGTCCTTCACCACTAGTTTCTCCTGCCAAAAAAAAGAAGGCGTAAGAAAAAGAACTTATTGCATTTAATGTTCACCAGCTGAGGGCAAAAGCTAACCTGGATGTAAATGTCGAACAAACGCCTCCCAAGCCGGCTATAGGTTTCATCGTTGGTGAACCTCATCTCAGCAAAGTCTAGGTTCACAGTGTATTTTCCGTTTTCCAAGCAGGCATGGAAGTAAGTGAGAGATACTGGAGCTATTCGTCCAGTTTTGTACAGATCAGACAGGTTAGATGACGGGACAAACGTGGTGAATCTTGTGTTTTGGAAGTTGTTGTCGTCCATGTAGTCCCCTGTGCTACTGAATCCCCAATTAGCATTAGGCTTCAGATAATACTTAGCAGCACCACCTTCAACCTCTCCATCACCTTCATATAAGATGTTGCTTTTCTTTTCTTTCAAAGTTAGATCGCTTCCACCACAGTTTACGTGGAGGCAGCTCGAATCTGCCAGATGAACCAAATTGCATAAATGAGAGAGAATAAGTGAGGGAGCTTTCTACATCAACATTTTGTTTTGTATAATGATAACAAGATAAGGAGATAACAATATCGACAGTCTACAGTACAAAGTATGTAAGTGTACTTACATTGAGGACATTTGAAATCTTGGATGCACGGCAGAAACTTGCTCCTACAAAAAAAGCATCAATTGGGAATTGCATATCAAGGGAAATTTAAGATACAAACACGGAATGTAGATGCTAAAGATGATCAAAAGAAAGGACCTTACGATTTTTTTGTCGAAGTGCTCTGGAACATGTTTAGATTCAGATTCCTATAAACAAGAATTTTAGTTAAAATGCCAATTATGTCTACAAGAAGAAAACATGACGCTATCCTCACATGTGTGGCCGACAAGAAGGACTTTCAGGACTCTGCCAGTTGAGGTTATTATACGAAAGATCTCTGCAGCAACAAGCGAATTGGCATCAAAATGGAGATGTAATGCGACACAAAAATTAGATTCATATTCTTATGAGAAACACAGAAATATACATACACAGTGATTCCATCCCTTAGTAAGTCATCTCGAACATCTCCCTCTAGCATATTTCCAGCCAAAATTCTGCAAAAAAAAAAAGAGAGAAATATTAATTCTAACTCAAGGAAGGGTAGAACATTAAACATATATGACAGTAGAATCTTTTCACTTACAAAAACCGTAATTTTTCTGCCTTGACAAACGAAGGGATTGGCCCAACCAACTTGTTAAAACTCAAATCCCTATCCACAAACAGTAAAGGAATTAATCAACCAGTCACTGTTTCATGAACAAGCCAAATCTTCATTTGCTTTAAATCACTGAGACATGCTTACAGTGTCTCCAGACTCGGCAAAGTTGAAAGATAGGCAGGTATTTGTCCAGCAAGGTTACAGTTCTTCAATATCCTACAATGTAAAATAAACAAGATTAGCCCCCCCAAAAAAAGAAAAATAAACAAGATTAAATAAAATATGAGATAGATGGAACAGCTTCAAGAATGAATATAACAGATGTAACTTACAGTCTAGAAAATTCTTTCGAGTTCTTTAACGAAGGGAATGGTTGGACTGGTCCACCTATATCACTGATCTTCCTGATAACAATTAGGTCATTGTAATAAAAACGTCACTATAGATGAAACAAACTAAGTTTATGGAGAACAAAAAAATGGCGTCATAAGAGTTGTGTCTACTCACAGAGTTTCCAGTTTGTTCAGATCTGAGATGCCCGATGGGATTGGACCAGTGAGACCAGATGCCATCATTTCTCTACAAGCAATAAAAGAAAAAGAATACCATCATTGAGTTGAGTGCTTATAAACAAGAAACAATAAAGAAGAGTCTAAGAAGAAGGATCTTACAGTCTTTCGAGTTCAATCCAGTTTCGTATGAAACTAGGTATCGTTCCATTGAGTTGGAGATCGTTAATCCTGCTGCATTGTGCAAAACAAACAGCTTATGAACGAAAGAGACCAACATAATAATAAGTGGTTAAGTTAGGAGAAAACAGAACAATTTTTTTTTACAAATCTTTCATATACTGTAGGTTAGTTAATGAAAGTGGCAAATTTCCCGTCAATTTGTTGGAGGAAAGCAGCCTGTGAAAATATGAAACCCCAAGAAAGATCTCATCTTCCAGAACAAAACATCGTCACAATAAAAAAAAACAGAAAAGTAATCAGAAATTCTCACAGTTTTTCCAAGGTGGATATGATCCCAAGCTCCTGAGGAATGGTTCCAGAAAATGCATTTGCCTCGAGATCCCTAAACAAGAAAGTTGTATAGAAAAACTAAAGTTAAAGGATAAATTGCACCTGAACGTTCCATTTAGATAAACACCAAACCAATTTTACAGAACAAACAAGTGCTCAAAACTTACAAGTAAGTTAGTGAAGTCATGTTTCCCATCTCTTTCGGAATTTCCCCTGACAGCCGATTTACAAGAAGAGAGCTGTGGAGATATTATGTTACCGTTACAAGAGCATTTAGAGCTAAAAAAAGATTACGAGGCAATATTATTCTTACATAAAACTTAATCGTGTCGTAGTCCATTCAAGTGGTATAGTCCCCTTGAGGTAGTTGTAGGCCAAGTCTCTAAAATATAGCAAGAAACGGTGGTCAAAAATTGGCACCTTACTTGGTAAGATTTATGAGAGCACTTACATCTCCCGGAGGTAGGGAAGCTTAGTTATTTCAGGAGGAAGAGTTCCTGGAAGATTATGATCCTTCAATGCACTAAAGAACAAGTCAAATAGATACATGTCTCATAAGGTGCTCATGTATTCATATGTAGAGAAGAGTATTCTTACATTCTCACAACATGACAATCAGTGTCGACCACACCGCATTCACATTCTATTTCTTGCTTTGCTGTGGAAGGAGGAGTCTCTGTTAGCCCCACCTTTTCGACCTTACAATTTTCAGCATCAAATTTCCAGTACTTAGAGCCCAATGTTGTGGCGATTTGCTGCAGAGCATCCACTAAGGGCAAAACAGCATAAGACATATCAGTGCAATTACTTGAGCAGGAAAACAAAAAGATTATAATCATCGTTGATTAAGAGTTTATTAGTGACGTATGACAAGTCCTTTCTCAAGGAAACTCAACGGTCATAGGGAATTCAAACAAACATCAATCTAAAGATGATTTAACAAACGCAAATTGACGTATTCAACGGCTGCAGATTTTCGATTCAACAAATTCAATTTAAAAAAACCCTAAAAAACATGTAAACCAATAATCCAAAAAGGAAAGAGAAACGAATATAAAATAAAATAAAATAAAAAAACAGAAAGGAACTAACTTTAAAACCAACCTTCATCCTGCGGTAACTTGATAGCATTTATACCGTAAAATTTGAAACAAATGATTGCAAAAAGAGAAAATGCGAAGATGTTAACATCCTTCTTCATCTTCATCTTCTCGGCAAACATTTGACACAGAAGAGATGCAACACAGAATTTCTCAAGAAAAGGGACGACGTAAAATCAGAGTCTCATCGAAAACGATGAAATCGTGTGAAAGATCTGAAATTTCTGGGTTGGTTTGGGGAGTGTGATGATGATGATGATGATGATTAGTGTTATTTGTCGAATTATGACAAATAACACTACAACGAATCTACGAACAGTGTTTTTCCTCCTTCGTTTTCTGTTTTTTTTTTTAACTACGTAAAGTCAAATTTTTCTCTCTTTTACAACCGTATTAAGTCAAAATTGAAATTACAGAGACGAATACAACAAGAAAACAACGGCACAATCCCACAAAAAGAAAAAGCATTGACCCTACGAAAGTTGAACAAAATTATCCACTAAAGAGACATATCAAAAATAGTGTTTAAAAGTAATTATTATCTGTTGACAAAAAAAGTATTTATTACTCTGTTAAGAGAAATTAACATTTTCTCTATGGTGAATTATGTGTTATTGTCTTATTGAAGAAATGATAAAACAAATAGTGGCCCAAATAAAAAGTTTAAAAAATAGTAAAAGCACAATTATTCAACTTTTTATTTGGGAATTTATACCAGTTGTCCCTCGTGTGACCAGTGTGAGTACACAAGAGTTGCTTAAAGCAAAGAAGATTCTCTTAAATTAGTAGTATAATACAAAATGAGTTGGATTTAGACATTTAAAATGAGTTTGGCATGTGGTAGACTTAGAGGTAATCATTAATTAGGTACTCGTTTTTAGACTTCTTGTACCCACCCACCCACCCATTGTTTTGTTTCTGCTTTAAACGTGAACCCAAATATCCACATGTAACTAACTATATTACGTCTGGGCAATTTTATATGTACGGAAGACCCAACTCATAATAGATCTCAAAAATTCGGGTTGGATGATGGATCGGTATGAAATTTTACACTATAAATTTATAATTTGGAATGGAAAAATTGTTGAAGGACTAATACCTCAAAAATCAAACGATGCTTCAAAAAAACTATCTAAAACGAATATAGATTTCGTAATTGTCTTCGATTATATGAAAAACGATTACAAAGGGGTACTAAGAGAGAGTTTTACATTGAGCTCATACAGCTATTTGATGTATGAAAAGGTTATAAAAGAAGGTACATGCATCTAAAGCCATCAACTCATCGGTTGACTTCAATATCGGCAACGTCCTCTTTATAGTCGTTCTCCAGTTGATAAGGCTGAGATTGGATGGGCTTCAGTTTGGATCGGAATGATATTGTCAAAATGTTTAAGTGATAAGGATTTGGACTTTATCGGGCCAAATCCAGGGTGTGGATTTTGGTACAAACAATTTCTCGCCAGTGTATTAATTATTTTAGAGATAATAATTAATTGGCGGAAAATGTGAAGAGTCCCTCTGACTATGGAGGTTTAATCTGATGATGTCAGCTCGCGGATGCCAATATATGAAATCATTATAAGATTTCTTATCCGACAATCGAGATCTTTCGGGTTGAAGGATTTGTGCGATTTGGGGAACTACCACAATTTTAATCTTAAAAGATTTGAATCCAACAGTTGAGATCTGCGAGATATGAGAGATCCCCGCAACCTTGTGAGGTGTTGCTAAAACGAAATCATGAGTGGATCTTGCATATGATGGTTGAGATTGATGGTGACGAAAGTTATGTGGGATCTAGAGAACCGCTGCATTCATTAGCTTTAAAAGAGTTGTCTATGTCTCCCATCAATGAAGCACACACGCTATCTCAAGGTAACCTCTTAACTGCTCCTTGCTCTCTTTTAAACTCGTTTATAAATTATTTTCCGAGAAAGCATAGGATAGAATTCTGATTTTTGTCGAAAGAATTTTTAGATTTAACATTCTAACTTTTCAACAAAAAAAATATTCTTTCTCAATCTCTACCATCGTTTTCTGTTTTCAACTTCGATTAATTAGTTCCCTTGTTCGAATCATGTTATGGCGTTAAACAGAGGAGACGACACGGGTATTTTAGGCGTAACGAAAGAGATGTTGTTTGGGTCGTACAGACCGTCGAGGCTACTCAAGGAGACCTCAAATACATTCGGAGAGGTCACAAATTTGGCAGGGGAGTCGACATTGATGTTCCCTCTCAGTTTAATAATCAAATCAGTTCGTCCGGTTTGGTGTTTCCCTACACATTTTTTTCAATCGTGTGGGCTCACCTTTCCGAATTCATAGTTTCTATGGGAGGTGCTAGCTATTTTGGAAATAGCCTTTCCTCATATGTGACGTAGTATGGTGACATATAGCGCTGGAGATGCACCATACGTTTATGGTCTCCGATTTGCAACACTTGATGCATGTGAAGGGGAACATGAGGAACAACAATACTTTCTACGCATCTCCTTGCCGAGATCGGAGGGTTTTGTTAGCAAGCTTGGGGCGAGAAGGCGACTGGCACGAAAAATATTTTATCTTGCGAATCGGTCCTGCTAGAGTTGGGGGTTTGATTTTGAGATAATCCGATCTGTCTTTTTATGTTTTTCTTGAACTTGGTGCCCGAGAGGGCTTTAATCCAATTTTTATTCTTTCTTAACTTGTTTCTTTTGTGCCCGGTGGGGCTTTTGATCTAGTTTGAATAAATATTTTTGTTTTCCTTAAGTTACATGATCGAAGTATCTTAGGGAAAATTTTCAATGTAGAACTTAAGCGAGCTTATGTTGCTTCATGCTCGACTTCTTTACTTGGGATTGGGAGATTTCAGCGAGTCTACTTGTGAGATCACGTTCTTGTCGATCTAGTCGAGCTGTTAGAGCTCGGATTGACCATTCATGGCCTCGGTCCTTGTCAACCAATGTGTAAATCATGCTATGGATCTCGGCCAGATCGTTAAGGTTAGATCTCGTAGGACCGTTAAATCGTGGAGAGGCAACCATGAGGTCGGTTCTGGTCAGGGTTCGGCCTTGACGAGTCAAATTTTCATCGGCTCTTATCTAGACATGGGGATTTGTGCCATCTGCGGCGGAGGTGATCCTACTATGGAGATTTTATCCAGCCGTAGTCATAGATCGCGGTAAATTTGGATATGCAACAATGTTTAGGGTGGAGATGCATTCCCAAGGCCTCTTGAGTATGTTTATGTGGGAGCATCGACATGTGGGGTTAGTTGCTTTTGATCTATCGATTCTGGCTATTTTGAGCCGGATCCCGCGAGTTTTGTTTGTTCAATATCCATTTCAATTTTTTTTAGATATTTTATCGGACATTTTTTATAGAGGACTATGATCGTCGCCACAGATGACGGAAAAATGTGGATCCTGAAATCCACAGTAGAGATTTATGATTTGGAATGTGGAAATTTTCGAAGAGCTAACACCATGATGCTTTACAGAATTATCTAAAATGAATATAGGTTTTATAATTATCTTGTATTGAATGAAAGAGGACTCGAATGAGAATTTACAGTGAGCTCGTAGAGGTTTTTATGTATGAAAAATGTGTGTGAAAAAGGTCCTTAATCTAAAGACATCAAACTCCTTTTATATCCTCTTTGTTGAGCACTCCATCTCATATATCTCGTGGTGTGCATGTTGGAACGATCTCTGTGAGCTTCGGTCAGTTGAGTTGATCTCAGAGTGATCGGTCTGAATGAATCACCTTGTTGGTTGACTTCAATATCGACCATGTCCTCTTTAATATGTAGTCGTTTTCCAGTGATAAGGCATAGATCATATGAGCTTTAATTTGGGCCGGAGTGCCGTTTATGATGTAAACATGTTTAAGTGGTAAGGCATTTGGGTCTTATGGGGCCAAATCCATGTGCGGATTTTGGCACCAACATATATACTTATAATGTCTTGTTCAGAGGCAAAATTAAAAATTCTTATTTTCAATCTAGTCTTACTGAATTTAAATAACTTTTAATTGTACACATGCAAATCAAGAATAAGGTTGGTTATATTGAACTTTAAAATGCATTAATTGAGTATATGTGGTTTGAATACACAAACTCTGAGAATTAATATGATGTCATTTACTTTTCATAATTTTAGTTTTTCAATAATAATTTATATTAAATTTACAATTAATTAGTGATAACAATAATTGGTATTTATTATAAATATTGAAAATATAAATAAATTTATTAGTATAATAATAAGAAATATTCTTTTATAGTGTGGTTGTAGATGAAAACTAAAGTGTAATTCTAAAACACCAAATTTGATGTTGTGGTTAGAGTTGTTTTAGATATTCAAATCAGAGTTATGTATGTTATTGTGGGTAGCCCTGTCCAACGGGTCACCCCCGCCCTGCATGACCCGACCCGCCATAGGTTTGAGTTATTTTGACCGGCTCAAAATTACCCGCAAAACATGTATGTGGTCTACAAATTGGAGACCTGCACCCGCCCCCATGAGTCAAGCGGGTCTGACGGGTAACCCGCCAAATATGAGAAAAAATAAAAGTAAAAATAAAAACATTAAAACAATGAAATAGACACAAATTTCATCGTTTAAACTAAATTCAATCGTTTACAACATATGCATCAGTTGTCCTCTGAACAAAAGGAGAAATTTGGAGCAAATAATCCTTTTGAAATAAGAAATAGTTTTTTTTTTTTTTTTGCAAAGTATGAAACATATTACCAAGCACAAGAGAGTTAATGATTGTGGTAAACTTGATTTGAAGGAAAGCTAAAGACTAAAAAGCAAGAGATTGAAACTTACTCAGTGGAAGCAAAGGACTCAAGTAGATGCAAGGTATGCATCTTCATCAACCTCCAATTCTGTACAACAAAAAATCACTAATATTAGTACTACTATAACTATTATGTTGTAAGTGAAACATCCCAAAATGCTGTGTTATCATTTTCATATGCTTCAAAACCTCGAAGACAATTACGAGAACATATCAAAGATTGAACGTTTTGTTGGAGAAGATAACTTCTATATTTATTTAAGACCTGTGATCCTATGCTGAAGGAGGATTCATATGCTACAATTGTAATCGGTATGCTTAGAATATTGCATGCCATCTTTCCAAAAATACAGAACATTTAAACTTGCAAACATTTCCCCGTCTACCGCTCTTTCTGTCAAGTACATATCCAAAGCAGATTTTCCACTAGCAGTTACATTGTTTTTGTGAAATTTGTGGAAATCCTACAACAATAAAAAACATGTGTAAGATCTTCATAGTAAAACCAAAAATATAGTAAGATAAATGGAAACAAACAAAGATCCAACTTTTTTTGACAAGTATCCTCTTCCAGATTTGTGAAACAATACTCCAATAGCTTTAACTTAAACCTAGGATCACAAAAAACCGTCATTGAATATTCTCTGAATATTTTTGCCAATACTTATCAAATTTCTCTTTCATAGCCAACCATCTCGACAATAACATCTTCGTGTGTTCACATGTGATTTCAAAAATTACTCTATCTTGTACACTTGCATGAAAATACAGATTTGAGGTAGGATAAGTTGACTCTGAAATCAGAGTGGTGTTCTCATCAAAGGTTGTAGAAGATCAAAAGTTGTATCCCTAGATCCCATTATGTTCATGTGGTAAGAAACTTGTAGCTTGGATCAGTTTCTTGATACCTATCGAAAGAAAGACAATATTTGTAACGCCCCCTTCCCGTTTTCCGCTGACCGACGAGCTGGCCGGCCAACAATCAAACAAGAACATGACCGATCGAACCCGAGCAGTCATACGAGAAGAGTTTGTCACAATACGAAAGCTAGAGACAGTCCGGTCTGAGACAAAGGCTCGAACCAAACCATCTTTGACTCCGTTTACCTCGTTTCCACGATACGAGGCTTTTCAACCCGTACCGCTTCCACGAGTTGTGTTCGGTTCGGACGAAACCGTATATCAGGGAATTATTCCGTTTTTATTACTTTGAAATCATAAACTTTATTCATAAAAATATACGGTCTAGTACAAATCATTTAGAGAGCTCTCAACAAAATCCGAAACCGAAAATAAGTCAAAATGCGTAACAAACTGATACCCAATGCCAACCGAGACTACTCCGAGTGTCCTACGCGTCCGCCGAGCTACGCCAAACCTGAAAATACAAAAGAGTCTAATGAGTAATCTAAGATTACCCAGTGAGACGGCTCTCAACTAAAGGCTGCTAACAATCTATTAATCCCACCCAAACCCAAAATAACAATCAAGTATAATAGCCGATCACGTGCTACCAAGACGTGATGAGGTCCACAACACACAAGCAATCACATATCAACACAACAACACAAAAGTAACCAAGGGAATCGAGAACACTGCGGCACATGTTCTCGATTAGACTCGATCAATCTATCGCGGCACTACACAACTCCACACCAACTGGGCCCACTATGCAAACTCGGTAACTTCCACGGGAACACTTAGCTGCCGCCACGGTAGTTAAAACCTCCCACGACTCCTAGGCGATAACACGAAGTCCAACGGCTAGGACACCGTTCTCCGTCCATCGATACACGGTGACTCAGGCTACCCCTAGATAACCCAAGCTTCCATGCAGTCCGGCCCTAGGATGCGACCCCGTATTCTCCGGACCACACACCTACAGACGTCACTCCATAGGTTAAAACCTGCCAGAACCACTACCGAAGGTACGTGAACTGACCAGGTTCTCAACTCCCGAGGATCCAATCGGGCAGGAAGTACCGGAACGCCATCTCTAGACTTGCGGGATCTAACGCGCCCTATAGAGTCCTAATAACAGAAATGTAAACAAGCAGACTCGTTGGGACTCTATCACGCAATACCAATAAGGTCAAATAGAACTACTATCTCAATCCCCAATCCATCCCGCAAGTCCTATCACCAACCTCCACATCACCCAAACTTACTCGGTCCCACACCAGAGTAAGTATCTACAGTACAGTCTACTCGGCCCAACACCCAAGTAGATAAACAAGCAAGCAATCACACAAACAATCAACAGTCTACTCGGCCCAACACCGAAGTAGATAAACAATCACACAAACAATCAATCACCACACCACACAAACAATTAACTAGGTTTATTCGTCTTTTAATATTTCCTTAACCTTTGCTCACATTCAATCCGCTACCTTGGGATTAGTGGATTACTAATCCCGTAGACGGCTCATCAATCATACCACTTCTTTTACTTATCACTTCCTAAATATCTTTTAATATGTCCTCGATTTGTCGGTTTAGAGTTAGTAAACATCTCATTATTCATTAACTTTAATTCATTAATCCAACCTGTTATTATATTCTAAGTGTGTTATGTCATTTAACCGTATTTTAATCAACTCATAATTTCCCGTATATAGATTCATTTAGATACGTTCTTAAATATTTATATATGCATATATGTCCTAGCATGCCGTTCTATATGTATGCATCACCCAATCAAGCAATCAACGAGCTATCAACCAATTAATGCAACACTCAATCAAGCAATCAACGAACTATCAACGATTATGGATATAAGCTATCTAGCATGCATCCCTTAACCTAACCATTTAATTAATTAACCGAGTTATTAATCAACCTAGTCGTTCTAACCAGTTCAATCATCAAGGTATGCAACCTAAATCTATGGTTTATAATTCATGGATCTATATGTACTATTCTAAATGCATCACACAATTTAGCCGACTCACAGTGTTATTATGACGATGGATGGATAGATTGACGGAACTTCCGAGACCCGAACTAAACCCGCTGATACCCCGAACCCTTCCCGAATCGTTGACTCGCTTTGACCCGACCTTGACCTTGGTGATTCCAATGAACCTCCGGACCATCTTCTCTTTCCTCATTTTCTCTCTCCTCCGATTCTCTCTCTCTTTCCTCCGGTTCTCTTTCTCTCTCTCCTCCGGTTCTCTCTATTCTCCGGTTCTTCCTCTCTCCTCTTCTCCGGTTCTCTCTCTCTCTTTCCTTCTTCTCCCTCTCTTCTCTCCTCTTCTTCTCCTCTGGTCTGCTTCTTTTCTCCCTCTTCTTCTCCTCCGGTCTTCTTCCTCCTTTGCTTTCTCCTCTCCGGCTTCTTCTTCTCTCGGCTTCTTCTTCCTCCCCGACTTCTTCTTCCTCCGGCTTCCTCCGGTCTTCCTCTTCTTCTCCTCCTCCTTCTTCTTCTCCTTCTCCCCACGCTTCTCCTCCTCCTTCTTCTCCTTCTCTCCTTTTCTTCTCTTCTTTTTCTTTGTTTATTTTGGTGTGAGTAAAAGTGAACACCCCAAGCCTCCTTATATAGCTGAAGCAACTCCATGGATTGAAGACACTTCTCTGGACACTTGTCCTTGCCTCTCCTAGCAGCCCTCCACGCCATCAGCTTCTAGAAGGGGTGAGTTCATTGAATCTTCTCCTTAGCTTCCTCTCCAAGTAATCATGACATGTGTCCTTTCTTCTAGAAGAAATAGGTGGCGCCTAAGGAGTTGTCACACTTGTCTCTTGTATGTCCAATATTTCCAAAACCATTGTACCAAAACATTTCTAGAAGATCCTCAATCCCGAACCATTCCGACGTACCGATATTACTGTTTCTGTGTTTAGTATTTTAGAAACTCCTTAGCTGCTTCTATAAATTCACCAAGCCTCATTTTCAGATTCTATATGCTCTTAGATGAATTTAGAAATTTGAATCACCCCATTTGGACACCCGTAGCTCCGGTTATGGATTTTACAAGTTGCTTCGGTTTTGTCGGTTTCCATTCCCGACAGACCGTTAAAATCATTGAAACTCCGTAGCCTCTGAAATAAATCTTCCAAGATTCTTTTTAAAATACTAGACTCTTTTAGAAGAATTTATCAAGTCGTTTCACCTCAATCAGACTCCCGTAGCTCCCGTAATGATTTTTACAAGTTTTATCGGTTCTATCGGTTTCCTTTCCCGATAGTCCGTAAAACTCGTTTAATCTCCATTTCTTTCACATCTGCTCTTCTAAACGTTCTTTATGACCAAAAAGAAGAACATTTTGCCCGTCTCCACTTCCGGCTCGCATTTTGGTAAAATTACCAAAATGCCCTTCCTTTCTTGAAAATTACAGAAATGCTCCTCGTTGACTTTTCTGCTGCCCGTTGACTATTTCTTGGAACAAGATATTACATTCTTCCCCACTTACATGAATTCGGTCCCCGAATTCTCCGTTACTAACAACTTCGAATCGGAAACTGAACTCTGTAAGTCGCCACGACTGAACTAATTCAAGTGCTTCGACGTTCGAACTCTGAATCAACTGAACTGCACTACCAATGTTCACTAACTTCTGAAACACGATCTTTCACCAACCCAAATTACCGAAATCTTGAACTTCTTTGACTCTCGATCACTTCTGGTTCCTCAACTCATTGCTTCACTAACTCCAATCCTGATTCCCAAAACCGATAATTCCATCTGAACTGCTCCATTCTGCTTCCTTGACTCCTCGATGCTACTTTTTGATCTTCCCCACTTTGCCTTGACGTCCCAAATCACGCATTAATGACTCATTCTTTCTTCCCGATACTCGTTCCTCCTTTACTACTTATCTCTCCTCATCGACAATCTGATATTATCGATGTTTTTCCTTCCAACTAAACCGCCATACTTATGCACGCCTCAGTCTTCCTCGATCACTGATCTCCACGCTTCATGGATATCAAACCGCCTTTCCCTTAATAACCTCGAGCTGATCCAAAACTGTCACTGATGCTTCCGAATTCCTTCGTTAACTCATTATACCCATCCACGTCTTGAATCTATCTGCTACTGATACTCAAACTTCCAACTAACTCGCTTGCAGGATCGGATCAAACTGCTTCTTGAAACACCATCTTGTCACCAGGGTTCGGGTTCGGTCTCGTGTCCTCGTCAAATCGTCCATCACGTCCTACATCAACAATCTCAACAACACTGGAACGGTTAGACCTTTCTAACTTACTTCTCGATATTACTTCCTCATAGAAATATGGTTACTTAGTCATGTACCTGTTGGATAGCCATTGTGTCCTGAAATCACACTTGTACTCACTCCTGATGATAGTTGTGTGTCAAGATCAGACAATTTGTATAATACTGGGTGGTTGCAATGCTTTGCTAGAAGCCTCTTGCAGTCTGTGAGTTGTAGACTTACTGCCAGTATTGTATGATCCTATAGGGTCACACACCTAAGCAAACTGAAAGCATAAATATGGGAATGATCATTATGGTAATGATCATGTCGATGTGTATTGGATACACATTGATATTGAGTTTATAGTGGTGTGTCGATCGACACAGTAAGTGTGTCGATCGACACAGATCGGGTTTCGAAACCGACGTTTCGATTTTATGACTTAAACGAATTGGGATTTATCCAATTTCGGTTTGGTCATTCCAGGTCTATATATAAAGGCTTATATGGTCGACCTGGAACCCTAGCCGTTGACTTTTCTGTTGCAGAGAAAGCAGAACCACCAAAACTCAGTGATCCCAAGATCCGGCACTAGCATCCCGGCTTTCCAGCTTTGTGTGCGTGTGTATCTGGTAAAGGCGAAGCATCTGAGTTGCTGCTGATCTCGATTATCATTCATTCCGCTGCCATCTCTGAGGTAAACGCGAGATCTCTGATTCAATACTATAACCCTAGATCCTAAGCTATCCAACAGTGGTATCAGAGCTATTAGGGTTTAATTCATTGAATCAAAAAGCATATAATTTGAAAAACTGATGTATTTGAGTAGATTTATGCTTGCTGTTTCATGTTTTGATCAAGAAAAACTCGGTTTTAGTCTGTGATTTAAAACGATGAACCTGTGTTTTCGCACAGTGTCGATCGACACAAGTTTTTGTTGGTCGACACACCGCGAAAACGATCATAAAACTTTAGGGTTTTCGCACAGTGTCGATCGACACTAAGCTTGTGTCGGTCGATGCACCGCGAATACGCCTATCAAAATTTTAGGGTTCCGATCTTAGAGATCAGATTTCCTGATACCCTAATATGTCGATCGACACACTGGGTGCGTCGGTCGACACAGTTATAATTGGTTGATATCGGTTAAATCAGATTTACCGGTTATCGACCAGGTTCAATTGGATTGAACCGGAAAGCCAATTTGATTTTGGTTTGGTCATGTCGAACGACACCGTGATGTGTTTCGATTGACATGGATCATTAAACCGTACCGGTTCAATTAGATTGAGCCGGTTAAGGAAATTCGATCCGGTTTGACCGGTTATCGAAGTCCGGTTTAAATTAGGTTGTGTCGACCGATACAAGGTTGTGTCGATCGACACACCACTCGCAGATTTGGTGGTTGGACCTCAAATTGCGAATACCAAATCAAATCTAATTCCTTGTTCTAGTTTAACCTAAACTTAATAAATCTAGATGTTTAAACAACTTAAAACTTCTTGGACGTATATTGGATATGCATCAATATTAAATAGTTCTTTTCCTCAACTAAATATCAAGTGATCTTGATGTCTTGCCCGATCTTGTCTACTGTCAAGACTCGTTTCGTTGTTGGATAGCTTTGGAGTCCTTGGTATCCACAACTACATGAGTAAGGCAGGTGATCATTGATAGACTTGCAGTGCGACTGTCAATGATCACAAGACTGAAGAGATTGGTTAACTTGACTGGGCTATCAGAAGTTCTGGGCCCAGAGACATCAGAGTGGATAAGACATGGATTGTCTTATCTGCGACCAAGAGTTGTACTGGATACAATTAGCAATGATTTGCTTACCTAGATAACTACAGTTTGGGTGATGGCGAGTCGCCCACTCAAACGTTAGTGAGCTGAGGATCTTGGTTCATTGTATTCATCTGAGGAAACATAGCTTTTGAATACAATGCGAGTTTTCTTATTAGATAAGAATTCTCATTTCCTTGAGCATCATAACTAAAACCTCTACCTCTTTTAATTACAGCTACGTCTGTCCCAACTCACATCAACACTTTCTCGCTAAGATCCGTCCTTGAGAAGGACAAGCTTAATGGATCAAATTTCTTGGAATGGTATCGGAACCTGAGAATAGTTCTCAGGCAGGAGAACAAGGAATATGTCCTTACAAGAGTTCTCCCCGAGAGGCCACGTTCCAATGCCACGCAGGCAGATAAGAATGCTTGGGATAAGCATTCAGCTGATGTCAAAGACGTTAATTGTCTAATGCTGTTGACTATGAACTCTGAGCTGCAGAAGCAATATGAGAACGTGATGTCACCGATTGAGATGATTAACAGCCTGAAAGCTTTGTTTCAGGAGCAAGCTCACACACAGAGATACCAGACGGTTAAATCTCTCATGGATTGCAAGCTGGCGAAGGACAGTCCAGTGAGTCCTCATGTCCTTAAAATGATGGGTTACATTGATAACCTGGGGAAACTGGACTGTGTCATTAGCCAGGAGCTAGCCACTGACATGATTCTACAGTCTTTGCCGTCGTGTTTTGATCAGTTCATCATGAACTACAACATGCAAAACATGACTAAGACATTGACTGAGTTGCACGGCATGCTGAAGACAGCAGAGCCGAATCTCAAGAAGGCGACTCCTAATGTACTGATGGTACAAGGGGGTAAAAGGTTTAAGAAACCTAGTAAGGATAAGGGAAAGGCTAAAGCTGTCCAGACTGAGAGTCAAGACAAGCCAAAGCCCAAGCCCAAATCCGGGCCTTCTCCTGAGGACAAATGCAACTACTGCAAGCAGTTAGGGCATTGGAAGAGAGACTGCAAGAAGTTCATGGAAGATTACAAGAAGCTGAAGAAGACGTATGATGCGTCTAATTCAGGTATTTATGTTATCAAACTTAATGTTATGACTCCTAGTTCTACTTCGTGGGTATTGGATACCGGCTGCGGTGCTCATATTTGTACTAATATGCAGGCACTAAGAAACAGTAGAACGCTGAAGAAAGGACAAGTGGAGCTACGGGTCGGGAATGGAGCTAAGGTTGCTGCACTGGCCGTAGGCACTTATGGTTTGTCTTTACCTTCTGGCATGGTTTTAGTATTGAATAATTGCTACTTTGTACCTGCGATTAGCAGAAACATAATTTCAGTTTCCGTTTTGGATTTGGAAGGTTTTGATTTTGCAGTTAAGAATAAAGTTTGTTCTTTTAATCGTGATGGTACGTTTTATGGTAGCGCCCCATTAGAAAATGGGTTATATGTCTTAAACCAAGAAATGCCTCTCTTTAACATAAATACAAAGAGGTTTAAGTCGAATTACGAAAACCCAACTTTCTTATGGCATTGTCGTTTGGGCCACATCAATTGTTGGAATCCCTCGGATCCAGGGTCTAGGTAATTGAATCTAAGAACTGACCTCGTGTTTACCTGGAGATTGGCAGCGGAAATTGGAGCAGGTAAACGAGATCTAGAGCGCCTCAACCGCTGCGCCTCTATCGTAGTCCACACGCACACAAGCTGGAATCCGCCGGGGTGCTAGTGCCGGGAATCGGATCTCCTGTGGATCTTATGAGTTTCTGTGCCTCTGCTTTCTCTCTGAGAAGCGACACTCACGGCTAGGGCTCAGGTCGATCATATAAGACATTATATATCGACCTGGGATGACCAAAACGACCTACGGATCATACCCGACTCGTTTAAGTCATTAACTCGAAACTTCAGTCTCGAAGCCCAATGTGCATCGATCGATACACATACTGTATCGATCGACACACCCATTCGAAAACCTGCGTCGATCGACACACTCATTGCATCGATCGACACACCTCTTCAAAACTCAATTCAATGTGTATCCAATACACATTGATCGGATCATATGCATGATCAATCCCATACTAAGTGTATCCAGCTTGCTTAGGTGTGTGACCCTGTAGGTTCACACGATACTAGAAATGAGTTACAACTCATTTGTCATAAGCGGTTTCTAGCAAAACATTATGACTACCCGGTATCACATGAATTGTCCGATCTCGACAATACAACTATCTTTAGAGTAAGTACAATATGATTTCAGGACATAATCCCAACAATCTCCCACTTGTACTGGAATCATCTATTCCCATAATCCCTTTATCGCTATATCTCGATATGGCATAAGGCAAGGAACGGTGTCATCCTTATTATAGCCAACATCATGTTCATCGAACTCCTGATCTATACTGATAAAACAAACGACTGACAATCACCTCGTTTGAGCACGGCCATGCATTTTCTCAGTATCAAATCTTCGATGGGCCATGAGATATTTATCTCCTGTTATATAGGTGGGACAAATCCCTTCTCGTTCCATCCCTGTTTCTACACATACTTCATGATACACCTAAGCAATGCCTTTATAGCCGCCATTTACGGATCGACGTTTGACAAGGTCAAAGTGCACCAATTCATATGCTAGAAAGCATGATGAACTCAGGTCTAAGGACTATACTCTATAGTCGTAATGAGAAACTCTCTTGACACAGATATAACTATCCTGTAGAGTTCTCATTAGCGGGTCATGTCCGATCATATGTTCACCAACATATATCTATGTGACTGACTGTGATACTCATATCATTGACTCCATGAAACTTAGTCAACAGTCACTTCACAATCTAGTCTCTCGCGGTTGTCAGTGTCCCACTGTGAAAATCTCGACTAGGGACAATCATAATTTATGTCATCTTTTACTTATAGGGTTTCATGATCAAGTCCTCAACTTGATGACCTATAAAATGAACATAAAATACCTGGGACCATTATTCAATTATCCAATAATCAAATAATGCTGATATCAGTTTTTCATAAACATGACCATATCATGTCTATCTGAACATCATAACTAACATAACTCCCACTAGAATCAAGACCACGTCTTCAGATATCTAGTACCTACAGCAATAGTACGAAAACCATGCTTAGGTTTTGAGAGATGCTGCGGTGTTCTTGCTTGGAACCATTCCAACAAACCACACCGCTATTCTTTAATAAGCACTATTCTACGGTCCACTGCTTGGAAACCTTTCCAACAGTTAGCGCCGCTATACAGACAAAGAGACATAACCAGGTGGGAACCGGGAGTCATCTTTGTCCGTCTAACTACTCTTAACAGAATCATCATTTCCTCAGTTGAACTAGAACCTATCCTTAGTGTTTCTCAAACACTTGGGGATATTTCTTATAACTATCCAGTAACTTATACCGGAACATATTGGTATCTTCTCGTCATGCTATATGCGTAAGCTGCATCTATACGAGTGAAAAACATGGCATTCATGATGGATTCTATTGCATAAGCAAGAGGAATCATACTCATAGATGCTAGCTCAGCCAGTGTCCAAGACACTTCATCTTGCTAAGATTATTGCCATAAGACCTTTGGTGTGAAGCCATTCTTGGAATCAAGCACATTTGAACTGTCCAATACCTTATCACCATAAGGATTCTGACACGATCCAATTGGTCTTTGAAATCCATTTCAATGGATCCTTATTCCAAGAACTTTCGCGGCTTCTTCCATGTCTATCGTTAAATTTGACTTCCGACCCAAATCTTGACAAGACTTTGGCGTCGGAACGTCGTTTATGAGATTAAGTATGTTATAAACATACGGTGTGAGAATTGCAATTACGCTTTCATTAGTTTACTTATAAACGCACGGTTTCTATACGTTCCTGATCAAGTCAACAACTTTTGACTGTTTTAACAGAACATAGATTCCAACTCCAAGGTGTTTGCTTCAATCCAGAGATGAATCGGTGAAGCTAACAAACATTCCTAGTTAAATTTCGGAGTTGGGGCTCACCTTTCGCTTCTTTGAATTTCGCAGGCTCGTCACTTTTCAATGATCAACAGATCACAGCAATCGGTCATGAGGAATCACCCTCGGTTTAGTGACGGATCCATCAGGATCAGCGAACTTCAGGCTCCACAGGTTCAGATCCTACAGCACTCTGTAGATCCAACCGCTGCTCTTCCTCAACAGGTTTAACAGCCTCCTGTGTTTCTCGAATTTCTTTGAGCTGTACTTTTACTCCCACTGTTTTCTTGGAAAAACAGAGTTCCGAACAACAAAACTTTGTTCTCGGATTGGTTGCAAAAGTACTAAGCCTCGGTTTCCTTAAGACAACCGGTGAAGCAGCCCTTATCAGATTTGGGTTCAAGTTTGTTTGTTGACAACTGTCTTACACAAACCTTGCAATCCCAATTAATCAGAAAAACATACTTGGAAATCACCCAGTCTACATCCAATGTGGTGTCTTTCAACTGATTCTGATAGAAAACTAATTTGCTTAAACATATTCATTTTAGAGCGTATTTTAAAAGGATAATGGAAGATTCCTGTGACTCATCATTAATCGGAGCATGTCTAATAAGGTCCAATTCGTTCTCTCAGAAACACCATTTAGGTTCTCCAGGAGAAAAGAGTTGTGATATGACTTCACACTCACTTAGATGATCACCCAATTCTTGACTCAAGTATTTTCCTCTGCGATCTAATCGAGGATCTCAATACTTCTGTCAAATCGGTTCTATACTTCATTTTTGGAACTCCTCAAAGGATTCATACTCGTGTCTCATCAAATGAACACATCCATACTTACTGAAGCCATCAATAAGGTAATGAAGTACTGAAGATTTCAAGTCATCAGACTTAAACCGTTTGGTATTTATGTTATATTCAAGAGTATATTGGTTTAATACATAAAACCCATTTATCAAAAGGGGTGCTACCATATAATATTTCATTAAGATCAAAAGAGCAAAACTTGTCTTTTATCAGAATGAAAACATCCAAATTCTTACAAGAAAATGAAAGATATCTCTGCATAAAGCAGGTACATAGTAGCAATTACTTAATTCAAAAACCAAGATTGAAAGGCTCCTACAAGTGGAGAATCTCTACGGCTTATGTAGCAACCATTGCTCCATACCAGACACGCAGTTCCACTTGTCCTTTCCTCAACATTCTACTGTTGCTTAGGCCCTGCATATTTCCAAAATATTAGTACCACAACCAGTATCCAATACATACGTAGAACTTGAAGTAATAACACAATACCTGAAGAAGAAGTACCATACATCTCCTTCATCTCTTGTGAATCTTCCAAGAATTTAATGCAATCTCTCTTCCAATGCCCTGACTCATCACAGTAGAAGCACTTTCTAACACCAGATGGACCGGGCTTGGGCTTATAAGATGACACATGCTTATCCTGATTCCAAATCTGGACGGCCCTGACTCTACCCTTGTCAACACAAGATTTCTCAAATCTTTTACCCTTTATAATGTCTTGCTCTGCTGTTTTGATCATACCATGCAGCTCAGTCAACGTCTTCGTCAAGTTATTCTTGATATAGCTTTTGATAAACTTATCATAACTAGACGGCAGTGACTGCAGAATGATGTCAGTGGCCAACTCTAAGCTGACAGGACATTCCAGTTTCCCCAGGTTATCAATGTAACCCATCATTTTAATGACATGAGGACTCACTGGAGCATCCTCTGGTAGCTTGCACCCAGTGAGAGACTTCACCATCTGGAATCTCTCAACTCGTGCCAGATCCTGAAACTTCAGTTTCAGGCTGGTGATCATCTCTATTGGCGACTCCATGTTCTCGTATTGACTCTTTAAGTCCGATTCCATGGTAGCCAACATCATATCACGCACATCTACCACATCAATATAATGCTTATTCCAAGCATCATATACTGCATTCGAGCGATTGGTCCCAAGCCTTTCTGGAAGAGCTTTCTCAAGGACATAGTCCTTACTCTCCTGCTTGAGGATTAATCTCAAATTGCGATACCAATCCAGGAAATTTGATCCATTTAACTTGTCCTTCTCAAGGACGGATCGTAACGAGAAAGTAGTTTTAGACATAGGCTGAAAATTTTAAGCAAAGAAAATTTTAGTTATGAAGTTCAGGAAATAAGAAATCTTATCTAATAAGAAAACTCGCATTATATTCAAACAATGTTTCCTCTATGAATATAATGATCCAAGATCCATACATCACTAAAATCTGAGTGGACGACTCGTCATCACCCAGAGTTTAGTTATCTAGGTAAGCAAACCATTGCTAATTGTACCCAGTACAACTCTTGGTCGCAGATAAGACAATCCATGTCCTATCCACTCTGACGTCTCTGGGCCCAGAACTTCTGATAGCCCAGTTAAGTAAACCAATCTCTTCTGTCTTGTGATTACTGACAGTCGCACTGCAAGTCTATCAATGACCACCTGCCTTGCTCATGTTGCTGTGGATACCAAGGACTCCAAGGCTATCCAACAACAAAACGAGTCTTGACAGTAGACAAGATCGGGCAAGACATCAAAATCACTTGATATTTAGTTGAGGAAACGGAACTCAAAAGTTAGTAATTCAATCTCTTAGGTCATGTAATTGTTAATGTCAAGCACTGCAAGACCATCAACACTACTACCTGCCTTACTCATGCAATTGTGGACACCAAGCTCTTGGCAAGACTATCACAACAACGAAATGAGTCTTGACAGTTGACCATATTGAAAACTAAACTTTGATCTAATACACATCCAATGTGTACCAGGTAGGTTTAGAACATGTTTTACTTCTAATTTCAATTAAGTTTTGCTTGTTCTAATTAAAGTGGGCTAGGTCATTTGGTTCGGTTCCTTAATCATTTGGTTCAAAACCAAACGATTACGTTTAACCAACCAAATAATTCGTCAATCCAATTGAGCCGGTAAATGACCAAATGAACCGGTTTTAGACCAATTGGGATACCGGTCAAATCCAATTCAACCGGTCCATCCAACTGAACCGATTCAACCAGTTTTAACTAATCGCGATAACCGGTCCAATACAATTGAACCGACTTATCCAATCCAACTGATCTTAACCAATCAAATCGGTTTATACCAATTGAGATAACCAATTCAATCCAATTGAATCAATTCATCTAATTTAACCCGATCTGATCTACCTTAACCAAGCATGATAACCAGTTCAATCCAATTGAACCGATTACCTAATCGCAAGGCCTGTGTCGACCGACACTAAACCTGTGTCGATCGATACAGTAGGGTATCAGGAAATTTTTAATCGAATTAAACCTTCATAACCATGCGAGATAATCGGTTCAATCCAATTGAACTGATCTATCCTTTCGCACAGCCTGTGTCGATCGATGCACCCAGTGTGTCGATCGACACAGTGCGATTTCTAAATCGAAACCCAATGTTTTAATAGGCGAATTTGCAGTGCATCGACCGACACAAACTTGTGTCGATCGACGCTATGCGAAAACACAAATTCTTTAGCATTTTCGCGCTGCATCGACCGACACACCCAATGCATCGATCGATGCTGTGCGAAAACCTTAAAACAGTTTTGCCGTTTTCGCGGTGTGTCGACCGACACAAACTTGTGTCGATCGACACAGTGCGAAAACACAGTTCTTTGTTTTCGATATAATTAAATCCGAGATTACATTTATCAAAACGAAACCTAGCTAGCATCAATTCAGTCAAATACCATTTTAATCGAATTCCAGGCTACTGATTCAATGGATTAAACCCTGCAGCTCTGATACCACTGTTGGAATCCCTCGGATCCAGGGTCTAGGTAATTGAATCTAAGAACTGACATCGTGTTTACCTGGAGATTGGCAGCGGAAATTGGAGCAGGTAAACGAGATCTAGAGCGCCTCAACCGCTGCGCCTCTATCGTAGTCCACACGCACACAAGCTGGAATCTGCCGGGATGCTAGTGCCGGGAATCAGATCTCTTGTGGATCTTATGAGTTTCTGTGCCTCTTCTTTCTCTCTGAGAAGCGACACTCACGGCTAGGGCTCATGTCGATCATATAAGACATTATATATCGACCTGGGATGACCAAAACGACCTACGGATCAAACCCGACTCGTTTAAGTCATTAACTCGAAACTTCAGTCTCGAAGCCCAATGTGCATCGATCGATACACATACTGTATCGATTGACACACCCATTCGAAAACCTGCGTCGATCGACACACTCATTGCATCGATCGACACACCTCTTCAAAACTCAATTCAATGTGTATCCAATACACATTGATCGGATCATATGCCAATGATCAATCCCGTACTAAGTGTATCCAGCTTGCTTAGGTGTGTGACCCTGTAGGTTCACACGATACTAGAAATTAGTTACAACTCATTTGTCATAAGCAGTTTCTAGCAAAACATTATGACTACCCGGTATCACATGAATTGTCCGATCTCGACAATACAACTATCTTTAGAGTAAGTACAATATGATTTCAGGACATAATCCCAACATCAATGAGAAACGCATTCAGAGGCTCCATAGTAATGGGCTTCTGGGCTCATTTGATTTTGAATCATGTGAGAAATGCGAATCTTGCTTGATGGGCAAAATGGCTAGGGCCCCTTTCAACAAACCGAATGAAAGGGCCAGTGATTTATTGGGCCTTATTCATACTGATGTATGTGGGCCGATGAGCACTGTTGCCAGAGGAAATTACAAGTACTTCATTACCTTTACTGATGACTTCAGTAGGTATGGCTACGTCTATTTGATGAGACATAAGTCAGAATCCTTTGATAGATTCAAGGAGTTCAAGAATGAAGTACAGAATAAACTTGGCAAAAGTATCAAAGTTCTGCGGTCGGGTCGCGGAGGAGAATACTTGAGTCAAGAGTTCAGTGACTATCTGAGCGAGTGTGGAATTGTTTCACAACTCACTCCTCCTGGAACACCCCAATGGAATGGAGTGTCAGAGAGGAGAAATCGAACTTTATTGGATATGGTTCGGTCTATGATGAGTCATTCAGATCTTCCATTATCCTTTTGGGGATACGCTCTAGAAACATCTGCGTTTACATTAAATAGGGTGCCATCTAAATCGGTGGAAAAGACACCACATGAATTGTGGACTGGGAATATTCCAAGTCTGTCTTTCCTGAAGATTTGGGGTTGTGAGGCTTATGTCAAACGTTTAATCTCTGACAAGCTCGCACCCAAATTAGATAAATGCTACTTCGTTGGTTATCCTAGGGAGACCAAGGCATACTATTTTTACAACCGATCTGAGAACAAAGTCTTTGTTGGTCGGGACTGTTCTTTTCTTGAGAGGGAATTTCTTTCTAAGAAAAACAGTGGGAGTAAAGTACATCTAGAAGAAATTCAAGATGCACAGGAGACTGCTCAACCTGCTGAGGAAGAGCAGCAGTTGGATCCACAAAGTTCTGTGGAGGCCACGCCTGTGGAGCCTGAAGTTCGCAGATCCGGAAGGATCCGTCACGACCCGAGAGATATTATGGATTTCTCGTGACCAACTGCAAAGATCTGATGATCATTGAAAGTGACGAACCAGCGACTTTCGCGGAAGCAATGATGGGCCCGGACTCCGAAAAGTGGCTTGGAGCCTCTAAATCCGAAATGGGATCCATGTCAGAAAACCAAGTATGGTCCTTGGTTGATTTACCTAATGGTGCAAAAGCCATTGAGTGTAAATGGATCTTCAAGAAGAAGATTGACGTGGATGGCAATGTCCAAATTTATAAAGCTAGGTTGGTGGCTAAAGGTTTCAAACAGATTCATGGTATTGACTATGATGAAACATATTCCCCAGTCGCTATGCTTAAATCCATTCGGATTCTTCTAGCAACTGCCGCTTATTATGATTATGAAATTTGGGAGATGGATGTCAAAACCGCCTTCCTAAATGGAATTTTGGAAGAGGATGTGTATATGACACAACCTGAGGGTTTTGTAGATCCTAAGAATGCTGGGAAGGTATACAAACTTCATAAATCCATTTATGGATTGAAGCAAGCATCACGGAGTTGGAATCTTCGTTTTGATGAAGCAGTAAAACAATTTGGTTTCATCAAGAACGAAGAAGAACCATGTGTATACAAGAAGACTAGTGGGAGCGGAATTACGTTTCTCGTACTGTATGTCGATGACATACTTCTTCTCGGTAATGACGTTCTATTGCTTCAGTCTGTTAAGACTTGGCTCGGAAGTTGTTTTTCCATGAAGGACATGGGAGAAGCAGCGTATATCCTTGGAATCAGAATCTACAGAGATAGAGTGAACATGCTGATTGGACTGTGCCAGGACACTTATATTGATAAGGTGTTGCACAGATTGAAGATGCATGATTCCAAGAAGGGCTTCATACCGATGTCTCATGGCATCAGTCTCAGCAAGAAGCAGTGTCCGACGACACATGCTGAGCGAGAACGCATGGATAGTATTCCTTATGATTCTGCAATAGGATCTATCATGTATGCCATGCTATGCACTCGTCCAGATGTAGCTTACGCGTTTAGCATGACGAGTAGATACCAATCTGATCCAGGTGAAGATCAATGGACGGCTGTCAAGAATATTCTCAAATATTTGAGACATACCAAGGATAAGTTCTTGGTATATGGAGGAAGTGAAGAACTTGTAGTGAATGGATTCACTGATGCGAGTTTTCAGACGGACATAGACGATTTCCGATCACAGTCTGGATATGTCTTCTGTCTAAATGGCGGTGCAGTGAGCTGGAAGAGCTCTAAGCAGAATACCGTAGCTCATTTCACGACGGAAGCTGAATATGTTGCTGCTTCAGAAGCGGCAAAGGAAGCTGTTTGGATCAAGAAGTTCATGACTGAACTTGGTGTGGTTCCTAGTATCTTGGAGCCGGTGGCTTTGTTTTGTGATAACAATGGAGCCATTGCTCAGGCGAAAGAACCAAGGTCACACCAGAAGTCCAAACACATAGAGAGGAGATATCACTTGATTCGTGATATCGTCAATAGAGGAGAAGTGAAGATCAGTCGAGTTCCGACAGACGAGAATGTCGCTGATCCTCTGACTAAGCCGCTCCCAAGGCCTAAGCATGAGTATCACACTACTGCTGTAGGCATTAGAGATCTTAAGATGTAATATTGATTCTAGTGGGAGTTCTTGTGGTTTTATTTTAGTTATATTAAGATGTTCTTGTAAACATACTTTTGGATATGTTTAATTAAATTTGATTTCAGCATTGTTTATTGTGATCTAAATAATGGTCCCAAAATAAGTTTATGTCATATTATAGGTCATCAAGTCGAGGACTTGATCATGAAACCCTATAAGTTATAGATGACATAAATTATGATGTGTCCCTAGTCGAGGTTGTCAAAGTGGGACAATGACAACCGCGAGAGACTAGATTGTGAGGTGACTGTTGACTAAGTTTCATGGAGTCAGTGATATGAGTATCACAGTCAGTCACATAGCTATATGTTGATGAACATATGATCGGACGTGACCCGCTAATGAGAAGTATCCAAGATAGTTATATCTGTGTCATGAGAGATTCTCATTACGACTATAGAGTATAGTCCTTAGACCTGAGTTCATCATGTTTTCTAGCATATGAATTGGTACACTTTGACCTTGTCAAACGTCGACCCGTAACTGGCGGCTATAACGGCATTGCTTAGGTGTATCATGAAGTGTGTGTAGGAACAGGGATGGAACAAGATGGGATTTGTCCCTCCTGAATAACGGGAGAGAAATATCTCAGGGCCTATCGAAGATTTGATACTGAGAGAATGTGTGGCCGCACTCAAATGAACTGTAGTTCAGTTGTTTGTATTGTTCATTATAGATCAGGAGTTCGATAAACACGATATTAGCTTAATAAGGATGACACTAATCTTGCCTTATGCCAAATCGAGACATAGAGACAAAAGGATTACAAGAATTGATGATTCCAGTACAAGTGGGAGATTGTTGGGATTGTGTCCTGAAATCACACTTGTACTCACTCCTGATGATAGTTGTGTGTCGAGATCAGACAATTTGTATAATACTGGGTGGTTGCAATGCTTTGCTAGAAGCCTCTTGCAGTCTGTGAGTTGTAGACTTACTGCCAGTATTGTATGATCCTATAGGGTCACACACCTAAGCAAACTGGAAGCATAAATATGAGAATGATCATTATGGTAATGATCATGTCGATGTGTATTGGATACACATTTATATTGAGTTTATAGTGGTGTGTCGATCGACACAGTAAGTGTGTCGATCGACACAGTAAGTGTGTCGATCGACACATATCGGGTTTCGAAACCGACGTTTCGATTTTATGACTTAAACGAATTGGGATTTATCCAATTTCCGTTTGGTCATTCCAGGTCTATATATAAAGGATTATATGGCCGACCTGGAACCCTAGCCGTTGACTTTTCTGTTGCAGAGAAAGCAGAACCACCAAAACTCAGTGATCCCAAGATCCGGCACTAGCATCCCGGCTTTCCAGCTTTGTGTGCGTGTGTATCTGGTAGAGGCGAAGCATCTGAGTCGCTGCTGATCTCGATTATCATTCATTCCGCTGCCATCTCTGAGGTAAACGCGAGATCTTTGATTCAATACTATAACCCAAGATCCTAGGCTATCCAACAGTACCTTACAGTCACACATGGCTAAATAACAATATCATATCATTCCGCTCAATCTCGAATAAGCTTTTTTATATAAAAAAACCGCTTTATCAATTCTGAACTTACCAAAAACAATTCTACCCAAGCAAATCAAACGATCTCGCTATTAAAATAAATAAAAAACACTTTCTAGAAACCTAGCGATTAAACGAAATGCAGAGATTCAAAATCAACAACTACCAACCTAGCGAGCAATCACAGCAATTCACAATTCTAACAACCTAGCAAGGCAATCAATCACACACAATCAATCAAGCAAATCGGCGATTGCAGTCGTCTCTTAGGGTTCTGATGGAAACCGTCTACTCGGGCCATCATCTATTTTCACATCGTAACTATATTGCATTCACAACCATCATGAGTATGCAATATAACCACTCCGCTACTCAAAACGACAACCGAAATACTCCACATCCACTACGTAAATAAAACATCTATTCACCGCATAGAGTTTTAGATATGTAGGTCCGTCGGAGTCTACATACTAGCGGTTCCCAATCTGTCCCAAAAGAAACACCGCTACACACAACCGATATACACACATCAAAAAGCGAGTTAGAACCCTTACTTACCTGGGCCTAATCTACTTCCTAATATCCCACATGAGCGGTACAACTCATGTGGATCCTAACCGACAGGTGCGCCAGGAGGATGGAATGAGTGTGGTGGTGGTGGCGGAGCGACATGGTCTTGATCATGTCATGAAACGAGTGCAATGCACTTCTCGGCCGACAGGCGATGTGCTGGTGGTGACGACAACTGTTACTTTCGGGCAACAACGGCGGTAATAATGGAATAACATCTGGTGGTGATGGCTGCTGGTGAGTGACCCCGAACTTCTGAGTCTCCGTTAACTTGAGGAAACGGTCCACCATCCTGTCTGCCTAGATCGCCAATACGGATGTCTCTTCTACTGTCGTTGCAACCGCGCACACACACCAATCCTCCTAGGATAACTCTGCTGCGTGACTGCAATAAAAGCAAAATGATTAGCACAATCCTAATAAAATACCCATTTCTCCGGAGACGGACGCGACTCGGATTCCTAATGGTTGCATTGGCGACACATTTTGACTCGATAAAAAATTGAAAATTTTGAAAACCCGGAATTTTTGAACCCATGAAGAACCATACTCTGATACCACCTTTTTGTAACGCCCCCTTCCCGTTTTCCGCTGACTGACGAGCTGACCGGCCAACAATCAAACAAGAACATGACTGATCAAACCCGAGCAGTCATACGAGAAGAGTTTGTCACAATACGAAAGCCAGAGACAGTTGGGTCTGAGACAAAGGCTCAAACCAAACCATCTTTGACTCCGTTTACCTCGTTTCCACGATACGAGTCTTTTCAACCCGTACCGCTTCCACGAGTTGTGTTCGGTTCGGACGAAACCGTATATCAGGGAATTATTCCTTTTTATTACTTTGAAATCATAAACTTTATTCATAACAATATACGGTCTAGTACAAATCATTTAGAGAGCTCTCAACAAAAATCCGAAACCGAAAATAACTCAAAATGCGTAACAAACTGATACCCAATGCCAACCCGAGACTACTCCGAGTGTCCTACGCGTCCGCCGAGCTACGCCAAACCTGAAAAACACAAAAGAGTCTAATGAGTAATCTAAGATTACCCAGTGAGACGGCTCCCAACTAAATACTGCTAACAATCTATTAATCCCACCCAAACCCAAAATAACAATCAAGTATAATAGCCGATCACGTGCTACCAAGACGTGATGAGCTCCACAACACACAAGCAATCACATATCAACACAACAACACAAAATTAACCAAGGAAATCAGGAACACTGCCGCCACGGTAGCTAAAACCTCCCACGACTCCTAGGCGATAACACGAAGTCCAACGGCTAGGACACCGTTCTCCGTCCATCGATACGCGGTGACTCAGACTACCCCTATATAACCCAAGCTTCCATGCAATCCGGCCCTATGACGCGACCCGTATTCTCCGGACCACACACCTACAGACGTCACTCCATAGGTTAACACCTGCCAGAACCACTACCGAAGGTACGTGAACTGACCAGGTTCTCAACTCCCGAGGATCCAATCGGGCAGGAAGTACCGGAACGCCATCTCTAGACTTGCGGGATCTAACGCGCCCTATAGAGTCTTAATAACAGAAATGTAAACAAGCAGACTCGCTGGGACTCTATCACGCAATACCAATAAGGTCAAATAGAACTACTATCTCAATCCCAAATCCATCCCGCAAGTCCTATCACCAACCTCCACATCACCCAAACTTACTCGGTCCCACACCAGAGTAAGTATCTACAGTACAGTCTACTCGGCCCAACACCGAAGTAGATAAACAAGCAAGCAATCACACAAACAATCAACAGTCTACTCGGCCCAACACCGAAGTAGATAAACAATCACACAAACAATCAATCACCACACCACACAAACAATTAACTAGGTTTATTCGTCTTTTAATATTTCCTTAACCTTTGCTCACATTCAATCCGCTACCTTGGGATTAGTGGATTACTAATCCCGTAGACGGCTCATCAATCACACCACTTCTTTTTCATATCACTTCCTAAATATCTTTTAATATGTCCTCGATCTGTCGGTTTAGAGTTAGTAAGATTACTAACTCCCCGACATCTCATTATTCATTAACTTTCATTCATTAATCCAACCTGTTATTATATTCTAAGTGTGTTATGTCATTTAACCGTATTTTAATCAACTCATAATTTCCCGTATATAGATTCATTTAGATACGTTCTTAAATACTTATATATGCATATATGTCCTAGCATGCCGTTCTATATGTATGCATCACCCAATCAAGCAATCAACGAGCTATCAACTAATTAATGCAACACTCAATCAAGCAAGCAACGAACTATCAACGATTATGGATATAAGCTATCTAGCATGCATCCCTTAACCTAACCATTTAATTAATTAACCGAGTTATTAATCAACCTAGTCGTTCTAACCAGTTCAATCATCAAGGTATGCAACCTAAATCTATGGTTTATAAAATATGGATCTATATGTACTATTCTAAATGCATCACACAATTTAGCCGACTCACAGTGTTATTATGACGACGGATGGATAGATTGACGGAACTTCTGAGACCCGAACTAAACCCGCTGATACCCCGAACCCTTCCCGAATCGTTGACTAGCTTTGACCCGACCTTGACCTTGGTGATTCCAATGAACCTCCGGACCATCTTCTCTTTCCTCATTTTCTCTCTCCTCCGGTTCTCTCTCTTTCCTCCGATTCTCTTTCTCTCTCTCCTCCGGTTCTCTTCTCTCCTCCGGTTCTCTCTCTCCTCCGGTTCTCTATCCCCTCTTCCGGTTCTCTCTCTTCTCCGGTTCTTCCTCTCTCCTCTTCTCCGGTTCTCTCTCTCTCTTTCCTTCTTCTCCCTCTCCTCTCTCCTCTTCTTCTCCTCCGGTCTGCTTCTTTTCTCCCTCTTCTTCTCCTCTGGTCTTCTTCCTCCTTTGCTTTCTCCTCTCCGGCTTCTTCTTCTCTCGGCTTCTTCTTCCTCCCCGACTTCTTCTTCCTCCGGCTTCCTCCGGTCTTCCTCTTCTTCTCATCCTCCTTATTCTTCTCCTCCTTCTTCTCCTTCTCCCCACGCTTCTCCTCCTCCTTCTTCTCCTTCTCTCTTTTTCTTCTCTTCTTTTTCTTTGTTTGTTTTGGTGTGAGTAAAAGTGAACACCCCAAGCCTCCTTATATATCTGAAGCAACTCCATGGATTGAAGATACTTGTCTGGACACTTGTCCTTGCCTCTCCTAGCAGCCCTCCACGCCATCAGCTTCCAGAAGGGGTGAGTTCATTGAATCTTCTCCTTAGCTTCCTCTCTAAGTAACCATGACATGTGTCCTTTATTCTAGAAGAAATAGGTGGCGCCTAAGGAGTTGTCACACTTATATCTTGTATGTCCAATATTGCCAAAACCATTGTACCAAAACGTTTCTAGAAGATCCTCAATCCCGAACCATTCCGACGTACCGATATTACTGTTTTCGTGTTTAGTATTTTAGAAACTCCTTAGCTGCTTCTATAAATTCACCAAGCCTCATTTTCAGATTCTATATGCTCTTAGATGAATTTAGCAATTTGAATCACCCCATTTGGACACCCGTAGCTCCGATTATGGATTTTACAAGTTGCTTCGGTTTTGTCGGTTTCCATTCCCGACAGACCGTTAAAATCATTGAAACTCCGTAGCCTCTGAAATAAATCTTCCAAGCTTCTTTTAAAATACTAGACTCTTTTAGAAGAATTTAGCAAGTCGTTTCACCTTAATCAGACTCCCTTAGCTCCCGTAATGATTTTTACAAGTTTTATCGGTTCTGTCGGTTTCCTTTCCCGATAGTCCGTAAAACTCGTTTAATCTCCATTTCTTTCACATCTGGTATTCTAAACGTTCTTTATGACCAAAAAGAAGAACATTTTGCCCGTCTCCACTTCCGGCTCGCATTTTGGTAAAATTACCAAAATGCACTTCCTTTCTTGAAAATTACAGAAATGCTCCTCGTTGACTTTTCTGCTGCCCGTTGACTATTTTTGGAACAGGATATTACAATATTTGATACATTGTCCAACATTTATAGGTTGATCACGTCTAATGTAAAACCAGATTTAGTACGATTCTCTGACGCTCCAACAAATTCCATACTATCTATGATTTTTCTTAAAGCATCACCCAACACCTTCAACCCCTCTTAAACAATCAGATTTAAGGTATGAGCATAGCATCTTACATGGAAGAATTCTCCACCACATAGAAAATGGTTTTGTATAATTAGCTGCTTCTTCAAGATATTATGCATGTTATTGTTATTACTATCAATAAGGAAAATATTAGGAGCTTATGGTTTAGGATAGGGAAAATATCGATGGACTATCATCTTAAAAGTCACACGATGTTTCAAATAACTATCTAAAACGAACTAGATTTCGAAATTATCTCATATTGAGTGAAATAAGATTACAAAGGGCTCGAATGAGAGTTTTATAATGAGCTTGTAGAGCAGTTTGTGTATGAAAAGTGTTTTAAAAAAGAAGGTCCTTAAACTAAATCTAACAAACTCCTTTTATAGCCTCTTTGTCGAGCTCTCCATCCCGCGTATCTTGTAGTGCGCCTTTTAGAACGACCTCTGCGGTCTCCTGACGATTGAGCTGATCTCAAAATGATCAGTTTTGACTAAATCAACTTGTCGGTTTACTCTAAAATCGGACATATTCTCTTCAATACACAATTATTTTTCAACCGATAAAGTGGAGAACGGATGAGCTTCTGCTGGAGCTGGAGTGATTTCTTTAAATCGACATGTTTAAGTGATAAGGCATTTGGGCTTTATCAGGCCAAATCCAAGGGATAAAATTTTGTACCAACATAAAAACAAATCCTTTTCATCTTCTTCTACGACATATATATGTAAGGGTTTTAATTTTACAAAAGCTTGTGATTTAGTGTCTTTCATTTTTTTTCAAGTTTTGTTTCTTTTGTTTCTAGTTCTTTTTCAGAACTCTGGTTTTTTGTGATCTCATATTTTGTCTAATTTGCTTTTGAATCTAATTAAGAGCAGTTAATATTATTTGCTGATTTGATTAAAGAAAAAAAAACAGGGCATAGGTTTTAGTTTTGTTTAGGGCATGGACCGGCGATGTATGCAAATGAAGAAAATCAAAGTGCTACATGGTTTCTCTTTCCAAAGATGTGGCTCGTGGAGTTAAAATCAGTCTGCATACGGCGTTTGTTATGGCTTACGAAGCACAATCTTTTTCTCGAGACTTGTGAAGGAGTTGGATCTGGAAATCATAGATGAAGAGGGTTACATGCAATTTTTCTAAAACCGGAAATTTGAGTCACAGTTCAACTTGGTCTAACCGATTGGACCGAGTTTTTATTTTAAATCATATATGTATATATATATATATATATATATATATATATATATATATATATATAATTTAGTGTATTTTTGGATTTTTTTCTCTTAATTATATTAACCTCTAGTTTTTGAAGAAAATAATCAAAATAGGATGATGTAGTTTAAGTTTATAATAATATTTTGAAACTCAATAAAAAGTCAAAATGCATGGAAATGAGAAATAATATGATTCTATGAAATTCAAGCTTATATTCTGTGTTTGCGAAACTCACAGGCAAAATCAAATATTCTTCTATCATTTTTATTTGTAAGGGACAATTCCAAATAATAATCTATTTTCTATAATTAAACTAATTGAATTTGAGGGATGTTGTCAATTGTATTTAGTAACAAGTTAAAATTCAAAACTAATCAAAGATTCAAAATAAAATATTATATTAAAGTATTAGATAAAAATATCAAACTTATCAAACAAGTTGAAAATTTGAATAATAAAGAGAAAACTTCAAATAGATTAAAAATAATGATTTAAAAACCAAGTTTAAATTAGTTTAAATCGGTAATTTTTGGTTTTATACCGAGTTTTTATAGATTTTTGGAGTCAATATATATTGGGATTTCTGCATATTAACCCTTTAGGTGGTCAACTTTTTCATATCAACCCTTCACATGCTTTCTATTCCGGTCAACCCTCATACCTAGAGTCAAACCGCAATATAACCACTCCGTGTATTAATGACGTGGCACCGTCAATAATCTTAACAAAACTCAGAAACGTCGTCGTTTTTCTCTCTAAACGAAATTTCTCAACAACACGACGTTTTTTGATGGATGAAGCTTAAAAGGGGATCTTATCTTCATTTTCCCAATTTCATGAGCTAGGGTTCTTAATTTTGAAATCCAGATTCAATCTCAACTGGAAAAAGGTACAACGTTTTTGCACTTTCGATTAATTCTATCTTTGTTATTCGTCTGTGTTGTCTTTCATCTCTGTTCTTCATCTCTTTTCATGGTTTATTTTCGTTTCTGATTGTTTTGATTTTTTTGTCAAAGATGGGTATCCATAGTTACAGCCAACCATCGTCATCTTCGAGTGGTAGCATGGGAAAGCGATTGGCAATGGATTATACGTTTGATGAAGTAATGCCAAAGATGTGTTATTGCGGCCTTAAACCTATCATTGACACTGCTCGAACTGCAATGGATCCTGGAAGAAGGTTCTATACTTGTTCAAGCTCTGGTGATTCAGAATGTCATGTCTGGAAATGGTGGGATGAGGCAGTGACGGATGACTTGGTTTCTTTGAAGAGTGATTTTGCTGCATTATCTCTTAGGGTGGATTTCAATACCCCACTATACAATTTTTTCCAGTTGTGGTAGACATGTCGTGCACACAATCTATGCTCACCAAATGGCAGTACCATCTCCACAGCTCCAATCAGCCCCTTGCATTGGTCACTCATCAAATCCAGGCCATTACCTGATTGCAGCCCCAAGTCATCTACCAAATGTTCAAAAAACCACAACCAGTTGTCTTTAGTCTCAGCATCCACAATGGCCCAAGCTATGGGATACATCTGATCATTAGGATCTCATCCACAAGCGACCAGGAGCATGCCTGTCATACGCCACTTCAGAAATGTACCATCAACATGTATGATCCTCCTACAAGCAGCCTTCCATCCATGTTTTAGTGCACCAAAGCAGACGTAGAACCTATGGAAAATTCCCTGACGAACCTCGCATTCTGCACTTGTACCCATATTGGATCTCCTTAGCTCATGAACGTAGTCAAAAATCTTAGCAAAAGACTTAGCTTGTTCAGCATCAAACGAATTCAGACATCTAAGCATGCTCCTCTCGCATATCATCCAAGTAACATTGATGTTACGCTTCAACAATTTCGCTTGTAGCTGTGTGGCTGAGAAATGTGGATTCAGTCTAAACTCTCCTCAAAAAGCTCTGCTATGCGTGCTTTGTTGAGTGATAACTAGGATTTTGCAATCCTTTGAGGTACCAATTCCTCAAGCTTATCGATGTAGCCTTGAGGTATCGAACCTTTTTGGGACGGATAAAACCAATAAGCAAACACTAAACCTTCAGAGTCAAATCAAACAATTTGGTTTTAGTTTCTAACAATCCTAACAAAAGCAAATCAAACTGAAGTAAACAAAAGCAAATAGACAAACGATTCAACCAATGATAAGAATAAGGCCCAAGGGTTAAGGTCAACGGACATGTGACTCGGGATGATCAAGGAATCTTAATTTAAACTTCTAAAAGCTAATCTCCCAGCAAGGAACACACCAAGTAAATCAGTTTAATCTCTTAACACCAATTCTTCACCTAATCTTAACTCAAGAACAAATCATCATTTGTGAATTAAAATCAAACGAGCATTCAAACAGGTTCCAATTAGCAAACAATCACTCTAGACATACATTTTCATGTGCTAGAATGTGAAAGTCCTAACAAAGTTATATACTGGAATTTCATCGAACATGTTGTGAACAAGAAATTCTAAACATCCTAATCAATGTGATCAAGATTAATTAGGCATTAAGCACACTTTGATAGATGAGATTTTAAACAATTAACCACTAGAAATCTTTTGATCACCCCTAATCAACCTAATCCTACCTAACCCATAAGCCTATGGAGAACTACTCACTAATCATAACTAGATCAACAAAACTTATAGAAATAGAGTTGATCATGGAGATTGGTGAGGGATTGAGAGATTTGTTGAAGGAATAACAATAGAAATACTAGATTAATCCAAAGAATCAAATTTGTTCTTACAAAAGAGTTTAGAACATCAAAAACAGCTTAAAAACCAAAAAGAAATAGGTTTTTGGCTTAAATAGTCTATAAGGTGCGAGCCGGGTCAACCCGGAACAAACTGGGTGTTGACCCGGATCCGGAACATCTTCTTGGACGCGTATCGGCCCGGCCAGCCGATACGCGGGCCGATATCAAGTCTCGGATTTTCTTGGCAAAAAACGTATCGGTTGGCCAACCGATATGCCAACCGATATTCTTCCAACGAATTAAATCCGAGAGTTTCATATCGGTTGAGCCAACCGATATTGAACCCGATATGGACTCTCGGATTTTTGCCCGAACAAACGTATCGGTTCATCCAGCCGATATCCCGGCCGATATGGCCCCTTCCGATTTAAACCGAGAGCGTGTATCGGCCTGCAAGCCGATATCCTGGCCGATATGCACGCCTGCTGCCTCTTTCTTGGTCCTTCAAGCTCCAAACTCCCCATCCAACTCCAAATCATCTGCAACAACACAAGGAAACACTCCAAATGCAAGCTTAAAGTGCCTACTCCTAATCCTAGACAACTCTAAACTCTAGATGCGACAATGACTCGACAAAATTGTAAGAATGGTGGAGAAAAGACGTCAAAACAAGAACTATGTACAAGCCTAAATGCATGAAAATGTATGAATATCATTGAGCAGAGTAACTCTACCTTGCCAAGTACAGTTATGCTCTTCTTGAAGAGACCTAATCACACACCGAGTGCTTGTACTGTTAATTGACCCGTATATCCTCCAAGGACATTTTCTATTGCAACAAACTGCCACAACTCTCTTGTTATCCGACTTGAAGAATGAGATATCATACTTCTTCTTGAATGCATACTTCGTTATCACACTCTTGAATGTCTCGAGTGTTGCATATGACTGCCCAAGTACAAACTTCTTGTACTTGATCTCATCGACAACCTCATGGCTAGGGCCATCACTGTCATTGCTTTCTACATCCTCTTCACTCAATAACTCGTTGTTATTTCTATCAGCGAGCTCAATATCTTCATTTTGACCCGCTTCATCACAGTCATCACTTTCACTATCCTTATCTGACCCGCTACCATCTTCCTCAACAGCCTTGTTCTGGTCACTTTCATCTTCAGACGAAATATCACCAAGCATTTCACCACCACGATTCAAATATGGATCATCCTTCCGAACAACAAATAAAGTCAAAGCACCAGCCTTCACTCCATAGGATTTTACTCTGTTTAACACCTCGTCGTCTTCGATATCTTCTCTCTTTTCATGACTATCAGGTGGAAACCAAGCAAACTTCTTCGGGCCATCCTCCAGTTCGAGATTTTGAATAATTACAGGATCAACAATATCGAAAGTAAAACCACTAGTCGCGACTCTACCAATCTGATAAGAATAACCTCCCACATAAGACCCATCACTAGACCAATAGCCACCAATCCACAAAAACAAATCGAAACTGAAAATTTTAAACAGAAAACAAAAATCCCGTGAGTTACGACAATAATCGATAATGTTCAAGACATCTCAAATTCGTTGTTTAAGGTGAAGAAATTACCCTGCAGACATCTGAACTTCATTGTGAGCATTCGATTTGCAGCTTAAGAACATACTGCGAATTGAAAAATCGATTTGATAAACGAAACTGTTAGAAACGAAATCAATGCTCGATTAACAGAAACTATGGAACAGATTGGAAAACGAAATTGAAAACAAAGATAAACCCTTACCTGGACAAGATGATAGCGAGGCTCGATTATATTTCCCCCAAATTACCCAGAGGAATGAACCCTAATTTCCCAATTTCGTTTGAACTTAAAACCGATAATTTTGACTGCAAACAACGTGCTATTTAACTGCAAACCGATAATTTCCGTTGTGGGCATTCCGGTCATTTTGTGAAGGATTGCCCAAGTGGCCGAGACGGACGGTCGAGAGCTCCGAAAGTGGATCGGGGTCGTGAGAGCCGCACAGGTTACGACCAAGGGTACGGCTGCTAATCCTGAGTCTACCAGCTTGTGGAGGACTCAGGAGAGACTAACTCCTTCGATGCGATCACTGGTATGTCAGTGGACACCGCTTCTTCAAATGTTTTCTGGGCATTACATTTGGGGGAAAGGGTTAGGTTGCTTAGCATTTGGAATGCGTAAGAACCTTAACCTAGGTCGAGTCCTACGAGGAACAAAGGCATGATGATGGTCTAGTAAAAGATTTACTAAGATCGGGAACTAATATCAAGTCCTTTGAGGGCGAGGATCAAGTTTCGGGTCAAATCCGTAAAGATTGTGATCGTGATTTGACTAAGTCTAAGACAAGACAAAAATCAGGAAAATGATTAAGTCTTGACGGACCGAGGTCATAGGAAATGGAAAGCATGTTGTGAGATCCGTGATTCATACTAAGAATTTGTATTCGTGGATTTGGACTTTAGGATATAGAAATGGTATAGTTTCCTATGAATCAAAGACTTTATTGAGATTGATCGTCGAGATAGAACAAACACAATCGAAAAGAGAGTACAAAGTATGATGTTCGAGCTATCTAGTCGAAGTGTTCTAAGTTAGGGTTGGAATATCTTGAATGAGTCGCCACTTCTTCTTTTAAATAGTCTCGACTCTGACCTCTCTGTTCCGATATTTCGGCCTCTCCTTCGAAACGATCCCCGTGATTCTCGCGGATCAGTTGAACTGGAAAAGACCGAGTCGCTCTATCTCCACGTCGTCTCCTGCCGAGCTCGAGCTCGATCGCCTCTTACTTCGGCATCGCTTGGGCCTTGTCAAAGCGTTATTCGTTTGGGCCCAACGATCGAATCGGCTCGTCTCTTCGCCTTTGATCCTGGAACGGGCTCATAGATACGGGCCTTTGTCTTGTTTGTCAATGGGCCGGATTTCCTAGAGGGAAATTCAGTACCAACAATAGCCCCCCAGCCCATTGATTTCGAGAAGTCGAGGTTAATGGGCGGTAGACGTTTTCGGGAAGACGCGCGCGTGTCTCGGGCGTCGAAAAATCTAATGATTACTCTCGCCCCATCTGTAGATCTTGTTGCGATCCAATGGTCAAGGACGGGCGCGTGGGACGAGCTGATCTGCTTTTTAGCGCGTCAGTAGTTGTGGCGTGTATTTGTTCGAGAACGTTATCTCCAGCCGTGGATCTGGTCGATCGCCAACGGCTAAGATTCGAAGGTTGTGAAGAGTCTTTTCAGGCTCGTTCTTTTGATGATGTGACCTAATTACTGCGCACTCGCAGACGTTGATCTCAAATCAACGGTTCAAGCAAAGGGAGAGCGAGGAGTCCAAACCGTCTCGACTTTCTCAGTAATTAATACGAGTTTGGGAGTCGTACGGACGATATCGCGCACAATTCCCGCTATAGATAATCATATATATCGTCGAAGGCAGCCTTCTGCCTTCTTACTCTTATTCGGTTTTTCTCCATATTTCCTCTGTCGTCAGAAGAGTTCTTTCCCGGTGATTTTCTGTTCACTTCGGTATATCCTTCCTTATGGCCTTGAGAGACCCTGCGGGAGCGAGTACGAGTGCGGCAGCGGGATCATTCGGTCCGCATCCACCGTCTTCATTAACCGTGAACCATATTCAGCGGTTGAGGGTGTTTTGCCGGATTCCGTCGGAAGTCGAAATCGTTATTCCTTCCCCGGCGGTGTCCCCTGAGACGGTCGTAGAAGGCTACTTCTGCGCTTTCTACACGTATTTCGAAAAATGCGGGCTCTTCTTTCCTATTCCCCGCCTTGTTTTCTTAGTGCTGGCTCAGCTCCAGTTGGCGTTTTATCAGATGACTCCAAACTTCGTTTGGTACGTTATCGGACTTGGAGTTAGGGCCGCGGAGGAGGGGATTGAGTTTGGTCCCGAGGAATTAATGCGGGTTTGCTCGGTGAAGCGAGATTCCCGCTTTCCGGGGTCGTATCGTCTTTCTCCTCGGTTTGGGAGGATCATTGACGGCCTCCCGTCGAATGATGGATGGAGGGACCAATATTTTTTCTTTAGGATGACCCATCACTCGGTCGGAGAGTTCGATTGCTCGGTCGTTCCTTCGCGGTGGGCCTCCGATGTTGGTAAGACTCTTGGTCTCCTTTTTGATCCTATCCCCCTTTTTCTTTTGTTGTTGTTGGTTCGATTCCTGATTGGTTTTGTTCTGTATCACAGAGTTTCCTGAATCGCTTGACCTCAACCCTGTCACGGAGGCCCTAATAACCCGTCCGAGGAGAGGTGCCGTCAACTGGGACAGTTTCACGGTGGAGCGCGTGCAGGCTACCCTGAGGATCGACCCGAGAGGGGTTCCGCGGGACCGATCTCGGATCTCTCGGGACCTACCGTTTCCTCCTGTACTTCCTCGGGCTTCTACGATTCGAGCTGTCCGGCCTCCGCTTCGTATACTCGAGCGGGCAGGGGAGAGTGAGTCTCATGTTCGCGACGTTTTGTTCGTCGTTGTTTGGAAAGGCCTAAGCCCTCTTTTTTTTCTTAATTTTACAGGTCGTCCTTCTTTGGGCGAGGGTTCGGATGCTAGTACTCCATCTCATGAGAAGTTATCTCGTAGATCGAGGAGTCGCCGAAACGGGAAGGACCCTGTGGAGTTGGTAAAAAGGTGGGAGACAGGAGTCTAAGTGACGCACTCTTTTTTCCATGTGTGATTCTCCTCTCCCTTCCCCGGTCATCCCTCCGAACTCCAGGGCCTGCGATGCGGCCGCAGAGACACGGGAGGTCCCTTCTTCCCCGGTTGTTCGGGGAGCGGACCCGGTCTCGTCCAGGGAGCCGGCTTTGCGCGGTCTTCGCCTGAATGGTTTGGAGAGACCGAATGATCAGGGTGTGGGTGGGAACCTTTCCCCCGTACCGAAGCGTCGGAGGATCGACACGGAGGCGAGCTCGAGCAGTTCGAGCGAAGGCGTTGGGACGCCAGGGGGCGCAGCCCGTTTATCAAGGCGCGTCGGACCTACAGGTGCTCGGCTTCCGGTCGCCGGGGGCATGGTCCTTGGCGATTTGTACACCAAGATGGCGGAAGCTACTGGGAAGGTATCGATCGTATTTCTTTGTTCTCGCCTTTCTTCTATACGAGATATTTTAAAATTCATGTGCTTATGTAGTTCCTGGAGGCTTCGAACGGACTTATGGCCCAGTCCGAGCGTGAGCTTCGTGAGAGGTCGCAAGTAGATGAGCTCGAGGCCGCTAGGAGATCGGTCCGCATTTTAACCGCGGAGCTGCAGGATTCCTTGGCTCGAGAAGAGGAGCTCGGAAGGAAATTGGCTAGGTACGAGGGGATAGAAGCCCGGTTATTGGTTCTCGAGAATCGTGAGGAAGATCATTCTTAGAGGCTTCGGGCGGCTGAAGGTCGGACGCTGGCCGCCGAAGATGCGAGTCGAGTCGCGGCAGCGCGAGCTGCTCAAGATCGAGCCGACCTAGAGAAAGTCCTCGTGGGGAGGGACTTCGACATAAAGGTCGCGTCCCACGAGGCTAGGAAGAAGATGAGCGGGGAGTATTTGGAAATCCTTAAAGAGGTCAAGGAGAAAAGCGAACGTCGAAAACTTGAAACCAACGCTGAGATTCGCCTCCAAGAGACCCTGGCCAATATCGAACTCATCGCGGAGTTTGCTTCCGGCGAGCTTGACCTGACTCGGGAAGTGTTGAGGTTGGCCGACCAAAAGAGGGCGGCCATGGAAGAGATGAACGCCGCAGCGGTTTCTGATTTCAGTGTTGGCAAGTTAAACTTGCCGACCGTATCGAGCGAGTCGGTTATTTTGGCGCATGCTCCGCCGCCGGCTGCTTCCCGCCCTGATCAGTACGGATCGAATTTTCCGACTGGGTTGCATCTACCGGTGATCAGGCGGAGGGTGGAGACGAGGCTTCCTCGCGCTCGCGGCAATTTTGATTGTTCTGTCGTTGCCCGAAGGGGCTTTTGACTCTTTTTTTTTTGAACATTTATTTGCCTGAGGGGGCTTTGTTTTATTTTAATGTTGGAACTCGAGGACATTGTGTCCTCTTTTCAATGAATCTTTTTTTTAGTCTTTCATGCCTTAGCATAGACTTTACTGTTTAGCGCTTTAGCATAAAGTTTGGCTGTTATGGTGACTTGAACCTCCTCGGAGGGGTCGACAAATAACTTGTCTCGAATTGCCTTAGGGAGTTCTTTACGAACTTTTAAGTCGATTGTACGCGAGGTACCACTCTTTCGTAGTGTAAGATTCGAGCTTATAGCTGGATGCTTTCGAAATTGCTGAATATAAGGAATACTAAGTATATAGGAATGAATCGAAGTAGACTTACAAAGGTTGTTTGCTTGAATGACTGTCTCGACTTCGTTGTCTTTTTCTTGGAGGGAGGGGGTAGTCCCCCAATTCTTTTAATCCGTATAAGGTTTAGAAGAATTATTGGTTTTGGAAGGATCGCTCTGGATCTCTTTCTTTGGGACGATCATTTCAGTTCGTTCGAATTGGGAGAACCGTTTTGGGTCGCTTGTTTTGGGACGATCATTTCGGTTCGTTCGATTTGGAAGGACCATTTCGGGTCGCTTGTTTTGGGATGATCATTTCAGCTCGTTCGATTTGGAAGGACCATTTCGGGTCGCTTGTTTTGGGACGATCATTTCAGCTCGTTCGATTTGGATGGACCATTTCGGGTCGCTTGTTTTGGGACGATCATTTCAGCTCGTTCGATTTGAAGGGACCATTTCGGGTCGCTTGTTTGAAGGGATAATTTCGTATCACTTGGTTTTGGAGGAGGCCGTTCGAGGTCTCTTGGAAGGGATAATTTCATATCGCTTTTTGTGGAGGGATAATTTCATATCGCTTGATTTTTGAAGAGATAATTTCATATCGCTTGGAAGGGATAATTTCATATCGCTGGTTTACGGAGGGATAATTTCATATCACTTTAGCTTTTGAAGAAATAATTTCATATCTCTTTTTTGAGGATATTATGGTGAGGTATTTCGCAATGGCTCTAACTTTTATGACAGAAGGAGGCATTGGATTGGGAGACTTATTTTGATTTCACAAAGATAAGCTAGTATGACTTCGTCAGAAGTTGTTGAGCTCGGTAAGAGCTTTGTGTTCGGGGGGTGGCTGCGCTCGAAGTCGAGCTGCCTACGTACCCTTTTAAGGGGATCAAGTCATTTCGTAGTTCGATTATGTTATCGTACTCCTAGTGGAAGTACTTTTTGAGTTTGATGATGTTCCAAGGTCGTAGTTCAGGTTTCTGGGTTTCCACCGACTTGAGTCGGTAGACCCCTTCCTTTACAACGTCGGTGACCTGGTAAGGACCTTCCCATTTTGCTCCTAACTTCCCAGCGTGTTCTTCCTTTTTATGGTCGAACACTTTCTGTAAGACGAGCTCTCCTACTTGAAACCTTTGAGTTTTAATCTTGGAATCGTAGTAACGAGCTGCGGCTTGTTGGTAGTTCTGGATTCGAGCTAGTGCGAGGTTCCTCCTTTCGTCGACGAGATCGAGCACGTCAGTTATCATCTTGTTATTGAGTTCCTCTTGTCGTGGGCATTCTTCTTTGCGGATGCTTGACACAAGGATTTCGGCTGGTACTACCGCCTCGATCCCGTAGGCCAGCGAGAAGGGAGTCTCGCCGGTGGATTTGCGGGGGGTAGTCCGGTAGGCCCAGAGTACGGCTGGGAGCTCGACGCTCCAGCTCGTTTTGCACTCATTGAGTCTTTTCTTGAGGCTATTCATGATTGCCTTGTTAGCCGCTTCCGCCAGCCCATTCCCTTGGGGATAGCGTGGCGTTGAGTAAGTCAGCTTTATGTTCCACGTTCTGCAGGAACTCCTTGAAGGCGTTTGATATGAACTGGGAACCGTTATCAGTGACGATCTCGTGGGGTAGTCCGTGCCGGCAAACGATGTTTCGCCAGACGAACTCCTTAATGTGAACGTCCTTCACCTTTTGGTATGACTCTGCTTCAATCCATTTGGTGAAGTAGTCTGTCATTACCAATAAGTGTGTGGCTTTCTTTTTGCCGGATGCGACTAGGGGCCCCACGATGTCCATTCCCCATCGCATGAATGGGTATGGCGATGAGATAGAGGAGAGTTTCTCCGATGCTTGGTGGATAATCGGGGCGTGCTTTTGGCACTTGTCGCATTTGTTGGAGAAGGATTCGCATTCGGTAGCCATTGTTGGCCAGAAATAGCCTTGCCTTTTGATTCTTACGGCCAGGGCTCGTCCTCTGGAATGGCTTCCGCAGGATCCGTCGTGGGCATGCGTGATCACGGCTAGGGCTTGCCTTTTGTTGAGGTATTTTAGGTAAGGTCCGTAGAGACTCCTTTTAAGAGCTCTCCTTGTGTGACACAGTACCTTGCACTTTGTACTTTGAGTTTCCGTGCCTCCCATTTGTCGTCTGGAACTTCGCCGTTTGTAATGTATCGAATGATCGAAGTTCTCCAATCTTCGTCATTGTCGGGCTCGGGTCCTTGACTGGTGGACGCGGCTTGGATTGGTCCGTCGAGGACGTTCGCGACGTATACGGCATTTCTCGGATCAGGATCATCATCAATTTCGATGATGTCGCGACTGGTGTTGCCGAGACATTTTGGATGCTCGACATCGTCCTTTACGGCAGGCTCGTCCTCTTTCAAGGACAGAGCTTTTAGGGCTATGTCGATGCTTGGTTTCTCGATCCCTTCGACCGGTATGATCCTTTTAAGGTTAGAATCTGATGTCGACGATAATGCGGCTAGGGCATCGGCTGCGGTGTTTTCCCCCGCGGGATCCGTGTTAGGTCGAAGAATTCGATCTGTTTGGCGAGCGTATGGACTATCTGTAGGTATGCTTCCATGCGCTCGTCCTTGGCTTCGTAGTCGCAATGATATTGGCTCGTGACCAATTGGGAATCGCTGAACGCGTCTACTTCTCGGGCTCCTATTGCTATTGCTAGTTTGAGCCCGGCTATTAACGATTCATATTCTGCTTCATTATTTGATGCGGCGAAGCCTAGTCTGAAAGACTGTTCCAATACTTCGCCGGTAGGGGAGACCAGTTTTATTCCGACTCCAGATCCTTGCCTTGAGGAGGCTCCATCAACGTAGAGTTTCCATTTTTTGGCGGAGGTCGGGTCGAGTTCAACGGTAGGAGGGAGCTCGATTATGAAATCTGCCAGTACTTGTGCTTTTAGGCACGTCCGATCTTTATATTCTATGTCGTACTCGATAGCCCATTTGACCAGTCGACCAGACTGGCTTGGACTGTGAAGGATGGTTCTCAGTGGTTGAGAGGTCATTACTATGATCGAGTGCGATTGAAAGTATGGTCGGAGTTTCCGAGCTGATGTCATTAGCGCTAAGGCGAGTTTTTCCATGGCGGGGTATCTGGTTTCAGCGTCGATTAAGGTCTTACTGATGTAATACACCGGCCGTTGTTCGTTCTGTTCTTCGCGAACCAGGACTCCACTTACCGCTGCCGTCGAGACAGCTAGGTAGAGGTAGAGGGGTTCCCCTTCTACTGGTTTCGCCAATATGGGTGGTTCGCTTAAGTAAGCTTTGAGCTGAGTGAACGCTTCTTCGCACTTTTCGTCCCAGAGGAACTTTTTGTTCGCTTTGAGCAAGTGATAGAAGGGCAGACATTTATCAGTCGACCTCGAGATGAAACAGTTCAGGGCAGCTATTTTGCCGGTCAGGCGCTGGACTTCTTGTTGGATCTCCTAGGATCTAGGGTTCTTTATATTGAAATTACCAACCTCGTTCTTACCTAGAACTGGCAGCGGAATGATTGGTGAAAGAGATCAGTAAGCGACTCAGATGCTTCGCCTCTACCAGATACACACGCACACAAACCGGGATGCTAGTGCTGGATCTATGGGATCTCTAAGTTTTGGTGTTTCTGCCTCTTCTGTCAAGAAAGAGACGACGGCTTCTGATTCAGGTCGAAAACCTCATGTTTTATTCAGACCTAGAATCACTCTTAACGGGCCAGACTCGTTTGAGTCATAAATCGAAACGTCTGTTCGAAAGCCCGAACTGTGTCGACCGACACACATACTGTGTCGATCGACACAACACCATTTGCTCGATATTAATGTGTATCCAATACACATTAACATGATCATTACCATAATGATCATTCCCATATTTTAGCTTCCAGTTTGCTTAGGTGTGTGACCCTATATGATCATATAATACTGGCAGTAAGTCTACAACTTACAGATTGTAAGAGGCTTCTAGCAAAACATTGCAACCGCCCAGTATTATACAAATGTCTGATCTCAACACACAACTATCATTAGGAGTGAGTACAAGTGTGATTTCAGGACACTATCCCAACAATCTCTCACTTGTACTGGAATCATCAATTCCTATAATCCTTTTGTCTCTATATCTCGATTTAGCATAAGGACAGATTGGTGTCATCCTTATTAAGCCAACATCGTGTTTATCGAACTCCTGATCTTATACTGAACAATACAAACAACTGAACTACAGTTCGTTTGAGTGCGGCCACACATTTTCTCAGCATAAAATCTTCGATAGGCCCTGAGATATTTATCTCCTGTTATTCAGGAGGGACAAATCCCATCTTGTTCCATCCCTATTTCAATGCACACTTCATTATATACCTGAACAGTGCCGTTACAGTCGCCAGTTACGGGTCGACGTTTGACAAAGTCAAAGTGTACCAATTCATATGCAAGAAAGCATGATGAACTCAGGTCTAAGGACTGTACTCTATAGTCGTAATGAGAACCTCTCATGACACAGATATAACTATCCTGGAGACTTCTCATTAGCGGGTCACGTCCGATCATATGTTCACCAACATATATCTATGTGACTGACTGTGATACTCATATCATTGACTCCATGAAACTTAGTCAACAGTCACCTCACAATCTAGTCTCTCGCGGTTGTTATTGTCCCACTTTAACAACCTCGACTAGGGACACATCATAATTTATGTCATTTGTTACTTATAGGGTTTCATGATCAAGTCCTCAACTTGATGACCTATAGTATGACATAAACTTATCTTGGGACCATTATTTAATTATCCAATAGTCAAATAATGTCGATGTCAGTTTTCATAAACATGACCATATCATATCTATCTGAACATCATAACTAAATTAACTCCCACTAGAATCAAGACCAAGTCTTCAGATATCTAGTACCTACAGCAACAGTATACAACTCGTGCTTAGGTTGTGAGAGATGTTGCGGTGTTCTTGCTTGGAACCATTCCAACAAACCACACTGCTATTCTTTAATGAGCACTATTCTACGGTCCTCTGCTTGGAAACCTTTCCAACAGACAGCACCGCTACACAGGCAAAAGACATAACCAGGTGAGAACCGGGATTCATCCTTGTCCGTCTAACTACTCATAACTGATTCATCTTTTTCTCAATTGTACAAGAACCTATCCTTAGTGTTTCTCAAACATTTGGGGATATTCCTTACAACTGTCCAGTGACTCTTACTGGAACAAATTGGTACCTACTCGTCATGCTTTATGCGTCAGCTGCATTTAGACGAGCGCAAAATATGGCATTCATGATGGATTCTATTACATGAGCAAAAAGGAATCTCACTCATAGACACTAGCTCAGCCAGTGTCCAAGACACTTCGTCTTGCTAAGATCATTGCCATAAGACCTTTGGTGTGAAGCCATTCTTGGAATCATGCATATTGGAACTGTCCAGTACCTTATAATCATAAGGATTCTGACACGATCCAATTAGCTCTTCTGATCCATCTCAATGGATCCATATTCCAAGAGCTTACGCGGCTTCTCCCATGTCCATCGTTAAGTTTGACTTCCGACCCAAATCTTGACAAGACTTTAGCGTCAGAACGTCGTTTATGAGATTAAGTACGTTCTAAACATACAGTTTGAGAATTGCAACTATGCTCCCACTAGTTTACTTGTAAACGCATTGTTTCTATTTGTTCCTGATCGAGTCAAAGCCTTTGACCGTTTTTATCAGAACATAGATTCCAACTCCAAGATGCTTGCTTCAATCGGTGAAGCTAACATGCATAACTAGCCAATTTTCGGAGTTGGGGCTCACCTTCGCTTCTTTGAATTTCGCAGGTCCGTCACTTTTCAATGATCAACAGATCACGACAGGTGTAGATCCTACAGCCCTCTGTAGATCCAACCGCTGCTCTCCCTCAACAGGTTGAACAGCCTCCTGTGTTTCTCGAATTTCTTCGAGTTGTACTTTTACTCCCATTGTTCTTTTTGGAAAAACAGAGTTCCGAACAACAAAACTTTGTTCTTGGATTGGTTGCAAAAGTACTAAGCCTGGGTTTCATTAGGACAACCAGCGAAGCAGCACTTATCAGTTTTGGGTTCAAGTTTGTTTGATGACAACTGACTTACACAAACCTTGCAATCCCAATTAATCAGAAAACATATTTGGAAATCACCCAGTCCACATCCAATGTGGTGTTTTTTCACTGATTCTGATAGAAAACTTATTTAGCGTAAACATGTTCATTTTAGAGCGTATTTTAAAAGAATAATGGAAGATTCATGTGACTCATCATTAATCGGAGCATATCCAATAAGATCCGATTCATTCTCTCAGAAACACCATTCAAGGTTTTCATGAGAGATGAGCTGTGAAATGACTTCACACTCACTTAGATGATCACCCAATTCTTGACTCAAGTATTTTTCCTCCGCGATCTAATCGAGGATCTCAATACTTCTGTCAAATCGGTTCTATACTTCATTCTGAAACTCCTTTGATCATTCCAAAGGATTCTGACTCTTGTCTCATCAAATGAACATAGTCATACTTACTGAAGCCATCAATAAGTCAATGAAGTATTGAAGTTTTTCTTTGGCACTAATGCTCATCGGGCCACATACGTCAGTACGTGTAAGGCCCAATAAGCCTCTGGCCCTTTTCTTTAGCTCTGCTAAAGAAGCCTTAGTCATTTGGCCCAGCAAGCAGAATTCATGTCTCAATTGATTTACAATCAAATGAACCTGAAGCCCATAACTATGGAACTTCTGAAGCCGCTTCACTCTATTTGGTCAATATGACTATGCTGAGGAAAAATCGAGTTCAAGTCATCAGACTTAAATCGTTTGATATTTATGTTATATTTAAGCGTATGTTGGTTTAAGATATAAAACCCTTTCAAAAGGGGTGCTACCATATAATATTTCATAAAGATCAAAAGAGCAAAACTTTTCTTTTATCAGAATGAAAAGCATCCAAATTCTCACAAGAAAATGAAAGACATTTCTGCATAAAGCAGGTACATAGTAGCAATTACTCAATTCAAAACCAAGCTTGAAAGGCTCCTACAAGTGGAGAGTCTCTACAGCTCATGTATCAACCATTGCTCCATACCAGACTCGCAGTTCCTGTGATAACCCGTATCCAAAATACGGTCAACGGGCAGCAGGAAGTCAACCAGGGGTAAAATTGTCATTTTACCAATGTCGGGGGTAAAATGGTAATTTTACCAAAAGTTGAGACGGAAGCCGAGACGAGCCGAGTATTATTATATTTTAATATAAAGAATGTTCACAAGACCAGAGTTGGAGAAATCGGAGCAGAAACATGTTTTTCGGTGAGTCGGGAATGGAAACCGACAAAACCGACGAAACTTTGAAAATTCATAACCGGAGCTACGGGTGTCCAAACGAGGTGATTCAAAATGATAAATTCATCAAATAACATAGAGAATCTTTTTGTGGAGGTTTTAGGATTTATGGGATCATCCAGAGATATTCTAAAATATTAAAACCGAAAACCATCAAACCGAGCATTGGAGTTAATGGGGATTAGTGGCTGGTTAAGGGCGGTTTAGAGGTGATACATTGAACTTAATTGTGACACAAGCTCCACGTGGTGATAATGAATAGAGACAACTTGCTCTCCAAGGTTTTTATAAAATGCAAGGAATGTGTTTTGATATTTGTTGGCAACGTGGCAAAGGAGAAGGAATAAAGAAGGGATACACTTAATTTGTCTTGAATTTTGGTTAGTCAGCGTGGAACTCTCTAAGGGGATGAGGTGGTGGCGTGGCAAGGAGTCATAGAAGAAGGAGATATACACTGAATTTTTCCATGCTTTTGTTAGGACACATGGCTTAAGAAGAAAACAAGACAAGAAATTCATCTTTGATTAAAACGTGGCACAAGGACAAAAATGCAACGCATCTGATTTATTTGTTGGTTGAGTGATGTGTCCAAAGATGCCTGGCTCTTGTTTTCTATTTAAGGGAGCCACATCTCCTACTCTTCTTCATTCACAACAAGAGAGAAGAAGAAAGCATAAGAAAAGAAGAGAAAGAAAGAGAGAAAAGAAGAGCGTGAAGAAGAAGAAGTAGAGAGAGGAGAAGCGTGAGAGGAGAGAGAGTAGAAGAAGAAAAAGAGAGAGAAGAAGAAGGGAAGAAGAGCGTGAAGAAGGAGAGAGAGTGGAGAAGAGAAGTGGCGTGAAGAAGGAGGAAGAGAAGAAGAGCATGAAGAAGAGGAGAGAGGAGAAGAAGTGGAGAGAGGAGAAGAAGAAGAAGAAAAGGTGAAGCGTGAGGGAGAAGAAAGAAGAAGAAGAAGAAACGTGAAGAAGAGGAGAGAGAAAGAAGAGAGAGAAAGAGGAGAGAGAAAGAAGAGAGAGAAAGTAGAGAAAGAGACGTGAAGATGAAAGAAGAAAGAGAAGGAGGCGGGAAGGAGAGAGAAGATGGTCCGGAAGCTTGGTTAGAATTATTCGGTCAACGGTCAGGATGTTCGGGAAGCTTCGGGGTTCGAGTTCGTGCATTCGGGAGGTTCGGGTTCCAGTTCGGGGGTCTCGGGATTCATACCGTGTCAGAGCCGCCATTTCCGCACCTATCTCACTGTGAGTCGGCTCACAAACTCGTAGATTCATATAGACCGGAAATCGATAAACCGTAGTGCTAGGATTGCATACCCGTTAATTAACCTGATTAGTAATTAATAATTAATTGGATGTTTAATATTAAACCGGTTAGGATCGGATAAGCATGTTAGGGTTTAAAGAATTAAAAGGTTAATTGGTTGTGTGCCGCTGGGTTGTTAGTGATAATTGGGTGATGCATTCATATAGACCGTTGTTTAGGACCGTATATGCATCTATATATGTATTAAGAACGATAATTAATGAATCTATATACGGGTATTGAGACGGCATTAAAATACGAGTTGAACCTAAACAAACGTATAGAATATTATAACGGGATCGGGGTTTAGGTTTAATAGCGGGTTTGGGTAATGAATGAATAAAGTTAATTAATAATGAAATGTCGGGGAGTTAGTAAGTTTACTAACTCTAAACCGATGGATCGAGGAGTCAATAAAAGATATCTAGAATGGGTTAAATAAGGAATGTGGTGAGTTGGTAAGCCGTCTACGGGTTAGCAATCCGCTAACCCAAGGTAGCGGATGGTAATGGATTAAAAGACTTAGAAACCCTAATAAGCCTGCTTGTGTGTGATTGTGTGATTATGTGATTGTGTGATTGATTGTGATTGTGTGATTGTTTGTGATTGTGTGATTGATTGTAATTGCGTGATTGTATTGCTGTTGTTGTGAGCTTTGTGTGCAGGCTTGTTAGACTGCTCGGTGTTGGGCCGAGCAGTTATTGCGGACACTTACTCCAGTCACGGGACCGGGTAAGTTAGTGTTGCTGACTAGGTATCTTACCTAGTCAGAGCGGTGGTAGTGTAGAGGCTTGCAGAATAGTTGGGGATTTGTTATTGTTGTTGCTTGCATGATCTGTGCTAGAATCCCAGCGAGTCTGCGTGTTTACATTTCTGCACTAGGACTCTAGGGTGCGTTAGATTCCGCAAGCCTAGGTTTTGTGTACGTTCCGGTACTTCCGACCCGATTGGATCCTCGGGTTTTGCCTAATCGGATCATGGCGATTCTGGTTATGGTGTTAACCTACTGGGTGACGCCGGTAGGTGTGTGATTCGGAGAATACGGGGTCATGTCCTAGGGCCGGATCACATGGAAACTCAGGTTACCTGGGGTAACAGGAGTCACTGCGTATCGATGGACAGAGAACGGTGTCCTAGCCGTGGGGACCTTGTGTACACGGTTAGGAGTCGTGGGTTAGTTACCATGTAGGTAACGATGTAGACCCGTGGAAGTTACCGAGTTCGTAGGGCCCAGTGTTGTTTGGTTATTTCTTTCGTTGCGAGATAGATAGATCGAGTCCAATCGAGGACATGTGCCGCAGTGCCTTCGATTTCCTTAATTCTCTTGTTTGGCTATTGCTTGATTGTGTGTGGGTTGACACGACGTGGTAGGGCGTGATCGGCCGTTTATTCTTCCTGCTTGTTATTTTGGGTTTTTGGGGCGGGAATGGTAGAATCTAGATAGATTATAAGCCTTAGTGGGGAGCCGATTCACTGGGTGATCTTAGATCGCTCATTATACTCTTTTTGTGTTTTTCAGGTTTAGGTAGCGACGGACGTGGGAGGGCCTCGGTGTGGTTTCGGGTTGCTTGTGACGGGATTTGATTCGTGGGTTTATTTTGGGTGTTTTCTCGGTTCGGCGTTATTGTTATTTCGTGTGTTGATTTCTTTGTATAATTTACTTGACGATTGTTTGGGAAATTCTATTAAACGTTGTACTCAATGTTGATTACTCAGAAATGAAATTGTTTCCCTGATATGAGGTTTTAGTCCGAACCGACACAACTCATCGAAGTAGTGCAAGTGGTACCGCTTGTGCTATGGATATGAGGATAGCGGAGTCGAGGATAGATTGGTGCGAGCCTTTGTCTCAAACCGAACTATCTTTGGCTTCGTCCTGTGGCGAACTTTTCCCGTTCGACTTGCTCGGGTTCGATCGGTCATGTTCTTGTTTGATTGTTGACCGGTCAGCTCGACGGTCAGCGGAGAATGGGAAAGGGGCGTTACAGAAAGGTGGTATCAGAGCATGGTTCTGCATGGGTTTCGAAACGTTTCATTTTTGAGTGTTTTCCGCGTTTTATCGAGTCAAATGTGTCACACAAGCATCCATTAGGAAATCAAGCCGCGTCCGTTAAACCCGGGGTTGGGATGGGAAATAGATTTTCAGATTATTTGTGCTAACTTATCTGTGAGTTTTTGATTGCAGTCGTGCAGCAGCGTGTCCTGGGTGGAGTGGAGGTGTGTGTGTGTGCGCGGTGTAGTTATGGTTGAGCGTCATGAGTCATGATATACCATGGATTTTAGGGATTTTAACCATGGTATATGTGTCATTTATCGAATCTTTTACTATGTTTTAGAGTCTTTTCAGGTATTTATTAGGTACAAGCACATTTGGAGCATATTTGGTGATTATAGCATTTTCTGGAGCTAATTGGAGTATTTGGCCGAGAGAACAAGTTCACTGTTGATATTTCCGAGCTGCATCGATCGTCACACTTATGGCAACGATCGTTGCACCAGCGAGATGGGCCAAACGACGGTTTAATAAAGAATGAAGAAATTGCAGTTTTGCCCAGAAGTTTCTGATATTTACAAAGAAGCCCCAATTCGTGTTTTAGGTTATAAATAGAGTTTTTAAGCCATTGTTTAGAAAAAAAAGGAGAGATAACTAAGTTCTATTCTCTTAGGAGATTTTAGGGGCTGGTTTTGTTCTCGAAAGAGACTTGATTCTGAACCCCTGTTGATTATTCTGTTTTTATGATATTTGGTTTTCTACTTAAGATGTTCTCTGTTTCGATGAACATGTCTGAGTAGTTTACCTGTTAGGTTGAAGGATTCTCATTAGGGATTTCAGAGAATTATAGTTTAAATCAATCTGTAGAGATTTATATCTGCTAGTTATTTATCTAAGTTGTTCTTAATGCTAAATCTGAAGTAGCTAATCAGAATTATGATGTTAGGTTGATTAATTCAGCGGAAGTTGGTTAATTTAACTAGAAAGAACTTAGATAAGCAATTAAACTATTCGCAAACGAAAGTTTGGTTTAGGATAATTGTGAACATATCAAACTTGGAATCAATGCTAGTTTAATCTGTTAGTTCTCGCAAACGAAAGTTTGGTTTGCTGCACTTAGACTTAGAGAATTATCGCAAAGGAATTTGGTTAATTCTATATCAGTGTTTGAGTTCTAGAATAGTTATTGATTGGATCTAGATAGATTGATTGCTTGCGTTCCTGATTTCCTGAGAACTCCTGATACCTAACGCTTTGCTTCCTTGTTCACAAACTCACTTGATTCGCTTTGATATTTCGTTTACTGCTTTCACATCTGCTTCGCTTAATTTAATCCGAATTACTAAAAATCTATTGTGTGACTGAGAGTCCTCGTGGGATTCGATACCTTATATACTACGATTGCATCAACTGTGCACTTGCAGTAGAATAGGGAAAACTATACACCTATCAAGTTTTTGGCGCCGTTGCCGGGGATTCTTTGAGTTCACCGATAGATTTAGTACTAGGATTTAGACTAAGCATTCTTTTTAATTTTCTTGTTTACTCACGTTTTTGATTTCTTGGATTGCAGTGATTCGCACTGCATCGATCGTTGCTCTCCTTGCAACGATCGACACTAGGCGATAATAGCGATGCTAAGATCTGAGACGTTCGGTAGGTTCCGCGCCATGGAACCTTTGATTTTGATTCAAGGTGAAAACGGCGTTTTACGAGACCAAGAGGGTCACATATGCAACGCAAAAGGTCAGAAAATAGATAGGGAAGGAAACCCCGTTTTACCAGATTACCATGTATTGGTTGGGCAAGTAGCTGAGATGCAGAGTAAGATAGATGACATCCACGACATCTTACTTAGGGAGAGACAGTTCCGAGCAGAGGCAGACACTGATAAGTTTGCAGAAGTACGCTACGTAGCTGGAGCCAACTCTTATAGACATACCTTGGAACATCAGCAAAGACAGGATTTTAGGCACGCTCTAGAATCAGGAGACCATAATTATACTTCCAACCTAGCATCACCTACACAAAGGAGCAAACTGGAGATGATGTTAGAGCAAACAATTGAAAGGCAACAACAGAACTCAACTTCTTTCAGCTCGAAGCTAGAGAACCTGTACACTAATTTGAATGAGAAATTTGAATCCTTGAGCATTCGTATAAAACAGCTGGACACACAGATGGATCAAATTCCAAGTTCTACCCCAACAGAGGATTCTCATGAAGCTCCTGACAACATTCTCATTCAGGATCACACACAAATGGATCATGGATCCAGTCTGGCAGTTAAAGCTGTGGGATTTGTGGAAGACAGAGGGGGATTTGATGTTGAATTACCAGAGCTCGAAAGCTTCGATGCACCTGACTCAGCAGAGATTGACATGGATCTTTTGACTTGGATAGCCCAGATTGAAGCAAGACCGAGCCAAGAAGAGAAATTTGAGTCTGAGATGGCTGGAATGGGCCAAGAAACAGATAAAACCGAGACTGTAGTTGAAACACGAGTTGAGACGACAGCATCGATCGTTGCATCACACGCATCGATCGTTGCACCCCGAAAGGAACCAGTTTCACCCAAATCTCGAGAACCTGCTAAAGAAGGAGCCTACAAACCTCCGTTGCCATTTCCAAAAGCTCCCGTTAAAACTAAAGATGTAGCTCAGTGCACATTGGTGGTTGACAAGAAGATGGTGGTTCCACAAGAGCCTATTCTAGCATCTTCAAGGCCTAAAACTACTCATAAGCAGAAAGCTCCGAACATCAAACCCTTGCCAAAGGTAAAGCATAAAACCTCTAAGTTTAAACCTCCTGACTCCACTGTTTTGAATGCAGGAAAAAGCGTTAAAACACCCAAATGTCAATCTCACCCTACATTCCTCCCGACGTTCCTTGGACGACATCATGCTGTTACTGCTTACACGCCACCATGGATGATAAGACATTCACAGAGACACTCAAAGTCTCTGTTGAAACCTCCATGAGTCTGACCCCTTTCCAAAAGTCAAGCTAATGACTTAAAACAAGCGCTGAGTGGGAGGCAACCCACTAATAGGTTTAATTATTTTTCTTTTTCAATTTTAGTGTTTTTCTTAGGATTTCACGTTTTTGTTCGTTTTTACTAAGTTTTTAGATACAGAACCAAGTCTGGAGAAGAGTAACGATCGTTGCTCACATGTGCAAAGGTCGTTGCATTGGGTTTAAATCGAAATCAAGGTACGGTGAGCCAAAACCGGAATTAAACAGGTTTAACCAGCATCGATCGTTGCCCCTAAAGCAACGATCGTTGCACCCACGACCAGGTAAGTTACCTTAAAACCCTATTTTCTCTTTTTCTTCTCACTCTCCTTTGGTCGACACACCGAGAACCTCTACCCTAAAATCATCATTTCTTCATCAAATTTCTTGTTTTCAAGTACTATTTGTTTGTTTTTACGATCCCAATCCATTTCCCCAACCTATCTCTCTCGAAATCAAGGTAATGCACTTCGATTCTCGGATTTTCGGATTCAATTGTTAGGGTTTTAAGGATTGAAAATTTTGGACGAAATTGATGAATGCACGTTATGGTGGGATAGATGATGAGAGCGAGTGAGAGTGATCCCCATGTTCAGACTTTCGGTTCTGTATTCTGACTTTTTATCTTTTCTTGCACTTTTGTTTTTCGTTTATTTTTAGGATTTGCTATGTTTGGATGGTTATGCTTGATCAGACATATTTGTTGTTTCGATTTTACTCTGTTTCTAGTGTTTTCAGCTTGCAGGATTGAAAATTGACATAAACCGACAGACTAACCTGCTAACTTGCTGACTGATCCGATATGCGCATTGCAACGATCGTTGCTGCTTTGAGCAACGATCGACACTCAACGAAAACTCGCCAAGCAACGGTCGATGCACTTAGTGCAACGATCGATGCATGTGCGACAGAGGTAACCCGACAGACATAAACTCACCTTTTCAATAATTTTTCTTTCTTTTTACCAATCCTTCGCTTGACACTACTGGGGACAGTGTGTCTTAAGTGTGGGGGAGGTGCTACTGACATTTATCTTTCTGTTTTCTTAAGAGTCAGTCTGTTTTTCAAAAAAAAAAAAAAAAAAAAAAAATTTTGTTTTATTGAGTCAAAATTGTTTAAGTAAGAAACTATGATTTTCGGAGGAGATTTACAAAACTTGCAGGAACTTAAGTAACCATTGGGATGAAGTTGCAGGATCTATCTCTGACTATTAGAAAACCCCATCACAGATCAACCTACTGGGAACACCCATATCACATCAGGTACCAGAGGATCCTTTACTGACTTCACCCCTAATACTGACTTAGATTTCTCACCTAAGGGCTTGGTATACTTTATGTCGGATTCCCTGTTAGTTCTGACACAGCCTGTAAACCTGTCCTATTTAGTCCCCTTCTCCCCTTCTATAAAGTAAAAAAAAAAAAAAAAGATAATAAACTGAGGATGAGTTAGTAACTCCGAAGTGGTCATGGGAATGGTAGCAAACACTATTTTCTCTCATGTGATCCATGGAATGTGTCCAAAGTACACCCCATAACGGGAAGAACACTGATAAAAAAAATAAAATGATACCCAATGGGGAAAAATCAGTTGTTAAAGAAGGGAAAGAGAAGAAAGGGACTAGAGAAAGATAGTATGGTGGTCTAGAGCTGGCTAGGTAAGAATCCATGTGCCTTTAGATCGATACTCCTTAGGTGAGACCGCACTTAAATACTTGCAGAAGTCAGTAGGGAGAATTTGAATGCTTGAATGTGATTGTGGAGTTTACCTAGGACAGTTGCTAAGTGTGGGGGAAATACATGTTGGTCTTGATATCCTGTGATTGATTCTTTCAGTGGTTTACTAAGGGGAATCTGAGTATTGTGGCTTCTAGGATGAAATGAGTTTCTGAAGAGTTTTCAAACCTCTTGACTACATTTAGTTCTTTGTCTTGCTTGAGGGCAAGCAAGAGCTAAGTGTGGGGGAGTTGATATACCATGGATTTTAGGGATTTTAACCATGGTATATGTGTCATTTATCGAATCTTTTACTATGTTTTAGAGTCTTTTCAGGTATTTATTAGGTACAAGCACATTTGGAGCATATTTGGTGATTATAGCATTTTCTGGAGCTAATTGGAGTATTTGGCCGAGAGAACAAGTTCACTGTTGATATTTCCGAGCTGCATCGATCGTCACACTTATGGCAACGATCGTTGCACCAGCGAGATGGGCCAAACGACGGTTTAATAAAGAATGAAGAAATTGCAGTTTTGCCCAGAAGTTTCTGATATTTACAAAGAAGCCCCAATTCGTGTTTTAGGTTATAAATAGAGTTTTTAAGCCATTGTTTAGAAAAAAAAGGAGAGATAACTAAGTTCTATTCTCTTAGGAGATTTTAGGGGCTGGTTTTGTTCTCGAAAGAGACTTGATTCTGAACCCCTGTTGATTATTCTGTTTTTATGATATTTGGTTTTCTACTTAAGATGTTCTCTGTTTCGATGAACATGTCTGAGTAGTTTACCTGTTAGGTTGAAGGATTCTCATTAGGGATTTCAGAGAATTATAGTTTAAATCAATCTGTAGAGATTTATATCTGCTAGTTCTTTATCTAAGTTGTTCTTAATGCTAAATCTGAAGTAGCTAATCAGAATTATGATGTTAGGTTGATTAATTCAGCGGAAGTTGGTTAATTTAACTAGAAAGAACTTAGATAAGCAATTAAACTATTCGCAAACGAAAGTTTGGTTTAGGATAATTGTGAACATATCAAACTTGGAATCAATGCTAGTTTAATCTGTTAGTTCTCGCAAACGAAAGTTTGGTTTGCTGCACTTAGACTTAGAGAATTATCGCAAAGGAATTTGGTTAATTCTATATCAGTGTTTGAGTTCTAGAATAGTTATTGATTGGATCTAGATAGATTGATTGCTTGCGTTCCTGATTTCCTGAGAACTCCTGATACCTAACGCTTTGCTTCCTTGTTCACAAACTCACTTGATTCGCTTTGATATTTCGTTTACTGCTTTCACATCTGCTTCGCTTAATTTAATCCGAATTACTAAAAATCTATTGTGTGACTGAGAGTCCTCGTGGGATTCGATACCTTATATACTACGATTGCATCAACTGTGCACTTGCAGTAGAATAGGGAAAACTATACACCTATCAAGTCAGCAGGGATCAGTCAGTCTCGCCACCAGCCGAGATGATAGAGCCGCCGCCAGCAATACCGGAGTACAGGACATGCAACGGATGTGGAGTGTATGAGTTCATTTACATTGGTGTCCCCGAGCAGTAGACCCGCATCTTCGGGAGCCGTACCATACATTATCGGGATCCGATCACCGTCCAATGTGTGGTCACGAGGGCCATGGAGCATTGACTTGTCCTATCGTCGGATCAGGAGTGCGTGTACCCACTGGAGAGTCGTACCGAGCACCAGTACCAGAGGATTGTCGAAGCGGGACCCAGTCTCCGAGATCTCGAGCCAGTCAGCCACCTGTTATTCAGTTGCCGATCGTTCGGTTGTCCTGACCCGAGCCAGTGAAGACTTGCCAGTTGTATAGAGCGATGTGGTGGTTACGATCATCAGACGTCCGTATGTTACTGTGGAATACGCCCAGCGTCCGTTCCAGTCTGTCAGTTATGTGGCCGCGCAGGTCACGTTGCTCATCCTTGCCCGATAGCCGAGCCACAGCATGTCGGAGCACCATCTCGAGACACACACTCGCCACACCCTCCCGGCGCGCCTGCCAGCGGATACTCCAGTGAGCCGTATTGCCAGTGGTGTTGGGCATTTCGGTCTTGCTGGAGGCGTTAGGTTAGGGTAGGGGTAGTTAGGCCAGGTAAGTTGGGGGCACTGACTCTATTCTTGTCTTATAGATAGATCGGCGGATAGGCGACTTTGTGTGTCGTCTTTGACTTTTCTGATGTACAGCGGCGTCGTATGGGTTTTTGGATATGATGACGGTCTTATGTGTAGACTCTGATCATAACCATGTACAGAAAACCTTATGATGTATAATATATCGTTTTATGTATGTGGTGGATGCAGAGTGTTCAGTTGATCGTTTTGATTAACATAGTAACTATTTGCATGATTGAGATGGTTCTGAAAGCAAATAGATTACTGTGTGAAATCAAATGATGAGCGGAACTGGCGACCGTGCATCATGACCCGAACCCGGACTGACGACGCATCCGACCGATCATTAGATTGCGTGAATGTGTGTGTAGTGATTGCTTGTTTCCTTTTTCTGTTGATTGATTGTTTGATTGGTTTGTTGTGCGGTAGTTTGAGTAGTACTAGCGTGTGTGGTTTTGATAGATTGATCGTTTTGGGTCTTAGCGACCAGTGGTTTGATTAGTTGTTCAAATTTCCTTAGTGATTGATCGTTTTTCCTCGGTTTCATTAAGACGGTAAAGTGTTGATTTTATTTTAATTTTATTTCGAGTTTTGAGCCGACTTGAGGACGATTGTGTTTAACCGTCGATTCACGAGGGAACAGACTTATAGTATATTGTTACTTAATCTCGGGTAACCGTCGGGTACGTGATTAAGTAACCATATTTCTATGGGAAAGTGATATCAGGGATAGAGCGGGATGAAACTAACTGTTGCAGTGAATTGTTGAGTTGAATGTAGGACGGAATGGCGACGCGATGTGAATCCGAGACCGAACCCGAACCCAAAAGAGTAATGAAGTGTCAAGACGTCGTGAGACAAGTAGACCGGGCCGTGAATCAGTGGTAGATATTGTCAGTGGGAGATGCATCATTATCAAGAAACCGTCAGAGTGAAGTAATCAGTATGATGAGTTAGCAATGAGATTTGGAAAGAAAATAATCAGAGTTAAGTCAGGATCGAGACCAATGGAGTCAGTTTAGAGTGGAGCGGACCAGAATACAAGATTGATATGTCAGATCGGATCAGTGTTGAGGATAGTGGTATTAGCGGTGTTCAAGGAAGGAGCGTCGGAGTGAAGTGATGAAGCGACTTGTAGGGTTCGGAACCAATTTGAAGTCTGTTAGTGACGGAGAATTTGGGGACGAATTCCTGTAAGTGGGGAAGAATGTGATAACCCGTATCCAAAATACGGTCAACGGGCAGCAGGAAGTCAACCAGGGGTAAAGTTGTCATTTTACCAATGTCGGGGGTAAAATGGTAATTTTACCAAAAGTTGAGACGGAAGCCGAGATGGGCTAAATATTATTATATTTTAATATAAAGAATGTTCACAAGACCAGAGTTGGAGAAATCGGAGCAGAAACATGTTTTTCGGTGAGTCGGGAATGGAAACCGACAAAACCGACGAAACTTTGAAAATTCATACCCGGAGCTACGGGTGTCCAAACGAGGTGATTCAAAATGCTAAATTCATCAAATAGCATGGAGAATCTTTTTGTGGAGGTTTGAGTATTTATGGGATCATCCAGAGATATTCTAAAATATTAAAACCGAGCATTGGAGTTAATGGGGATTAGTGGTTGGTTAAGGGCGGTTTAGAGGTGATACATTGAACTTAATTGTGACACAAGCTCCACGTGGTGATAATGAATAGAGACAACTTGCTCTCCAAGGTTTTTATAAAATGCAAGGAATGTGTTTTGATATTTGTTGGCAACGTGGCAAAGGAGAAGGAATAAAGAAGGGATACACTTAATTTGTCTTGAATTTTGGTTAGTCAGCGTGGAACTCTCTAAGGGGATGAGGTGGTGGCGTGGCAAGGAGTCATAGAAGAAGGAGATATACACTGAATTTTTCCATGCTTTTGTTAGGACACATGGCTTAAGAAGAAAACAAGACAAGAAATTCATCTTTGATTAAAACGTGGCACAAGGACAAAAATGCAACGCATCTTATTTATTTTTTGGTTGAGTGATGTGTCCAAAGATGCCTGGCTCTTGTTTTCTATTTAAGGGAGCCACATCTCCTACTCTTCTTCATTCACAACGAGAGAGAAGAAGAAAGCATAAGAAAAGAAGAGAAAGAGAGAGAGAAAAGAAGAGCGTGAAGAAGAAGAAGTAGAGAGAGGAGAAGCGTGAGAGGAGAGAGAGGAGAAGAATAAAAAGAGAGAGAAGAAGAAGGGAAGAAGAGCGTGAAGAAGGAGAGAGAGTGGAGAAGAGAAGTGGCGTGAAGAAGGAGGAAGAGAAGAAGAGCATGAAGAAGAGGAGAGAGGAGAAGAAGTGGAGAGAGGAGAAGAAGAAAAGGTGAAGCGTGAGGGAGAAGAAAGAAGAAGAAGCGTGAAGAAGAGGAGAGAGAAATAAGAGAGAGAAAGAGGAGAGAGAAAGTAGAGAGAGAGACGTGAAGATGAAAAGAAGAAAGAGAAGGAGGCGGGAAGGAGAGAGAAGATGGTCCGGAAGCTTGGTTAGAATTATTCGTTCAACGGTCAGGATGTTCGGGAAGCTTCGGGGTTCGAGTTCGTGCATTCGGGAGGTTCGGGTTCCAGTTCGGGGGTCTCGGGATTCATACCTTGTCAGAGCCGCCATTTCCGCACCTATCTCACTGTGAGTCGGCTCACAAACTCGTAGATTCATATAGACCGGAAATCGATAAACCATAGTGCTAGGATTGCATACCCGTTAATTAACCTGATTAGTAATTAATAATTAATTAGATGTTTAATGTTAAACCGGTTAGGATCGGATAAGCATGTTAGGGTTTAAAGAATTAAAAGGTTAATTGGTTGTGTGCAGCTGGGTTGTTAGTGATAATTGGGTGATGCATTCATATAGACCGTTGTTTAGGACCGTATATGCATCTATATATGTATTAAGAACGATAATTAATGAATCTATATACGGGTATTGAGACGACATTAAAATACGAGTTGAACCTAAACAAACGTATAGAATATTATAACGGGATCGGGGTTTAGGTTTAATAGCGGGTTTGGGTAATGAATGAATAAAGTTAATTAATAATGAAATGTCGGGGAGTTAGTAAGGTTACTAACTCTAAACCGATGGATCGAGGAGTCAATAAAAGATATCTAGAATGGGTTAAATAAGGAATGTGGTGAGTTGGTAAGCCGTCTACGGGTTAGCAATCCGCTAACCCAAGGTAGCGGATGGTAATGGATTAAAAGACTTAGAAACCCTAATAAGCCTGCTTGTGTGTGATTGTGTGATTATGTGATTGTGTGATTGATTGTGATTGTGTGATTGTTTGTGATTGTGTGATTGATTGTAATTGCGTGATTGTATTGCTGTTGTTGTGAGCTTTGTGTGCAGGCTTGTTAGACTGCTCGGTGTTGGGCCGAGCAGTTATTGCGGACACTTACTCCGGTCACGGGACCGGGTAAGTTAGTGGTGCTGACTAGGTATCTTACCTAGTCAGAGCGGTGGTAGTGTAGAGGCTTGCGGAATAGTTGGGGATTTGTTATTGTTGTTGCTTGCGTGATCTGTGCTAGAGTCCCAGCGAGTCTGCGTGTTTACATTTCTGCACTAGGACTCTAGGGTGCGTTAGATTCCGCAAGCCTAGGTTTTGTGTACGTTCCGGTACTTCCGACCCGATTGGATCCTCGGGTTTTGCCTAATCGGATCATGGCGATTCTGGTTATGGTGTTAACCTACTGGGTGACGCCGGTAGGTGTGTGATTCGGAGAATACGGGGTCATGTCCTAGGGCCGGATCACATGGAAACTCAGGTTACCTGGGGTAACAGGAGTCACCGCGTATCGATGGACAGAGAATGGTGTCCTAGCCGTGGGGACCTTGTGTACACGGTTAGGAGTCGTGGGTTAGTTACCATGTAGGTAACGATGTAGACCCGTGGATGTTACCGAGTTCGTAGGGCCCAGTGTTGTTTGGTTATTTCTTTCGTTGCGAGATAGATAGATCGAGTCCAATCGAAGACATGTGCCGCAGTGCCTTCGATTTCCTTAATTCTCTTGTTTGGTTATTGCTTGATTGTGTGTGGGTTGACACGATGTGGTAGGGCGTGATCGGCCGTTTATTCTTCCTGCTTGTTATTTTGGGTTTTTGGGGCGGGAATGGTAGAATCTAGATAGATTATAAGCCATTAGTGGGGAGCCGATTCACTGGGTGATCTTAGATCGCTCATTATACTCTTTTTGTGTTTTTCAGGTTTAGGTAGCGACGGACGTGGGAGGGCCTCGGTGTGGTTTCGGGTTGCTTGTGACGGGATTTGATTCGTGGGTTTATTTTGGGTGTTTTCTCGGTTCGGCGTTATTGTTATTTCGTGTGTTGATTTCTTTGTATAATTTACTTGACGATTGTTTGTGAAATTCTATTAAACGTTGTACTCAATGTTGATTACTCAGAAATGAAATTGTTTCCCTGATATGAGGTTTTAGTCCGAACCGACACAACTCATCAAAGTAGTGCAAGTGGTACCGCTTGTGCTATGGATATGAGGATAGCGGAGTCGAGGATAGATTGGTGCGAGCCTTTGTCTCAAACCGAACTATCTTTGGCTTCGTCCTGTGGCGAACTTTTCCCGTTCGACTTGCTCGGGTTCGATCGGTCATGTTCTTGTTTGATTGTTGACCGGTCAGCTCGACGGTCAGCGGAGAATGGGAAAGGGGCGTTACAGTTCCACTTGTCCTTTCTTCAACGTTCTACTGTTGCTTGGGCCCTGCATATTTCCAAAATATCAGTACCACAACTAGTATCCAATACATACGTAGAACTTGAAATAATAACACAATACCTGAAGAAGAAGTACCATACATCTTCTCCATTTCTTGTGAATCTTCCAAGAATTTAATGCAATTTCTCTTCCAATGCCCAAAATCTTTACAGTAGCAGCATCTATCAACATCAGATGGGCCTGACTTGGGCTTAAAAGATGACACAGGTTTATCCCGATTCCAAATCTGAACGGCCTTGCCTTCACCCTTGTCTATACAAGATTTTTCTAATCTTTTACCCTTTTTGTTGTTTTGCTCTGCTGTCTTGAGCATGCCATGCAGCTCAGTCAACTTCTTCGTCAAGTCTTTCTTGATATAATTCTTAATGAACTTATCATAACTTGACGGTAGTGACTGCAGAATGATGTCAGTAGCCAACTCTAAGCTGACAGGACAATCCAGTTTCCCCAGGTTATCAATGTAACCCATCATTTTAATGACATGAGGACTCAATGGAGTATCCTATGGTAGCTTGCACCTAGTAAGAGACTTCACCATCTGGAATCTCTCAACTCGTGCCAGATCCTGAAACTTCAGTTTTAGGCTGGTGATCATCTCTATTTGCGACTCCATGTTCTCGTATTGACTCTTTAAGTCCGATTCCATGGTAGCCAATATCAGACCATGCACATCTACCACATCAATATAATGCTTATTCCAAGCATTATAAACTGCATTCGAGCGATTGGCCCCAAGCCTTTCTTGGAGAGCTTTCTCAAGGACATAGTCCTTACTCTCCTGCTTGAGTATTAATCTCAAATTTCTATACCAATCCAGGAAATTTGATCCATTTAACTTGTCCTTCTCAAGGACGGATCGCAACGAGAAGCTAGTTTTAGACATAGGCTGAAAATTTTAATCAAAGAAAATTCTAGTTATGATTTCAGGAAATGAGGAATCTTATCCAATAAGAAAACTCGCATTATATTCAAACAATGTTTCCTCAATGAATATAATGATCCAAGATCCATACATCACTGAGATCTGAGTGGACGACTCGTCATCACCCAGAGTTTAGTAATCTAGGTAAGTAAACCATTGCTAATTGTACTCAGTACAACTCTTGGTCGTAGATGAGACAATCCATGTCTCATCCACTCTGACGTCTCTGGGCCCAGAACTTCTGATAGCCCAGTCAAGTAAACCAATCTCTTCTGTCTTGTGATCATTGACAGTCGCACTGCAAGTCTATCAATGATCACCTGCCTTACTCATGTCACTGTGGATACCAAGGACTCCAAGACTATCCAACAATGAAACGAGTCTTGACAGTAGACAAGATTGGGCAAGACATCAAGGTCACTTGATATTTAGTTGAGGAAATGGAACTCTAAAAGTTTAGTAACTCAATCTCTTAGGTCATGCAATAGTTGATGTCAAGCACTGCAAGACCATCAACACTACTACCTGCCTTACTCATGTAATTGTGGACACCAAGCTCTTGGCAAGACTATCACAACAACGAAATGAGTCTTGACAGTTGACCTTATTGAAACTAAGCTTTGATCTAACACACATCCAATGTGTATTAGACAGGTTTAGAACAGTTTACTTCTAATTTTAATTAAGTTTTAATCGTTCTAATTTCAGTGGGTTAGGTCATTCGGTTCGGTTTCTTAATCATTTGGTTTAAAACCAAACGATTACGGTTCGCATCGTCACCATATGCGTCGACTGACACACTTGGTCGACTCTTGATATGCAACCTTCAGATCATTCGAGATAACCGGTCAAATCCAATTTAACCAATCCATCTAATTGAACCGATTCAACCAGTTTTAACTAATCGCGATAACCGGTCCAATCCAATTGAACCGACTTATCCAATCAAACTGATCTTAACCAATTAAATCGGTTTATTCTAATTGAGATAACCAGTTCAATTCAATTGAACCAATTCATCCAATTTAAACCGATCTTATCTTCCTTAACCAAGCATGATAACCAGTTCAATCCAATTGAACCGATTCAACCAATCGTAAGGCTTGTGTCGACCGACATTAAACCTGTGTCGATCGACACAGTAGAGTATTAGGGATTCTGAATTAAACCGACATAACCATGCGAGATAACCAGTTCAATCCAATTGAACCGATCTATCCATACGCATAGTCTGTGTCGACCGATGCACCCAGTGTGTCGATCGACACAGTGCGATTTCAAATCTTTCGCATTTTCGCGGTGCGTCGACCGATGCTGTGCGAAAACCCTGATATCTTTTACGAGTTTTCGCGATGTGTCGACCGACACAAGATTAGTGTCAATCGACACCAAGCGACAAACCCTAAATTTTATTATGCGTTTCGCGGCGTGTCGACCGACACAAGCTTAGTGTCGATCGACACAGTGCGATAACAACAGTTCGTCGTTTTCAACCGAGATTCAATCCGAGATTAATTTCTTGAAAACACGATTTAACAGGCAATTAACTAATCAAATTCATCAGTATTCGATTTAAATGCCTTAGATTCAATAGACTAAACCCTACCATGCTCTGATACCACTGTTGGATCTCCTAGGATCTAGGGTTCGTTATATTGAAATTACCAACCTCATTCTTACCTAGAACTGGCAGCGGAATGATTGGTGAACGAGATCAGTAAGCGACTCAGATGCTTCGCCTCTACCAGATACACACGCACACAAACCTGGAAACCGGGATGCTAGTGCCGGATCTATGGGATCTCTAAGTTTTGGTGTTTCTGCCTCTTCTGTCAAGAAAGAGACGACGGCTTCTGATTCAGGTCGAAAACCTCAAGTTTTATTCAGACCTAGAATCACTCTTAACGGGCCAGACTCGTTTGAGTCATAAATCGAAACGTTTGTTCGAAAGCCCGAACTGTGTCGACCGACACACATACTGTGTCGATCGACGCAACACCATTTGCTCGATATTAATGTGTACCCAATACACATTAACATGATCATTACCATAATGATCATTCCCATATTTTAGCTTCCAGTTTGCTTAGGTGTGTGACCCTATAGGATCATATAATACTGGCAGTAAGTCTACAACTTACAGATTGCAAGAGGCTTCTAGCAAAACATTGCAACCGCCCAGTATTATACGAATGTCTGATCTCGACACACAACTATCATCAGGAGTGAGTACAAGTGTGATTTCAGGACACTATCCCAACACTTCTCGCGTTGTTCTGGGAGATTTCATCTCTATGAACGTTGCGATCTGTTTGGGGTTCGCTTCGATCCCTCTTTCGGTTACTAGGTAAGCTAGGAATTCTCCTAAGGGGACCCCGAAGGTGCACTTTGCGGGGTTGAGTTTCATCCCGTATTTATTGAGAATGATAAAACATTCTTTTAGTTGCGGGATGTGATCCTCATGAAGGATGTTTAGATGTTAATCCAGATTCAATTCTCAGATTCAACAGTTCCTAAACATGCAGATCTAGGTTCTCTTGAATAGAAACTTTATTGATCTCACCTTTTACATGTTTATGCAGCGGAAAGAGAGAACAGGTCAGAGATCAGAGAGCCACCAAGTGATAACTCCTCCAAAGGTTCACACACGCACACTAAGCAGGAAGAGAGGCTGCTAGACCAAGCTGTGGGAGGCGCAGGAAGAGAGAGAGAGGCGCGGCTGGGTTAGGGTTAGGGGAGAAAGAGATTTGGGTTTTAGTTTATAAAACCCTTCTCTTTCCCTTTTGGGCTTTTGGGCCCAAATACCAATCTGATTAAATCCCTTGGATTTAATCAGACCCATTAATCTCTCTCTAAGTACGACAAATGCCTGGCACTTTTACCGTACTTCTGCTAAGCCGTTCCTACACATTTTCCTGTTAGCTTAGGCGTGTGACCCATATGGGATCATATAATAAAGGCAATAAGTCCAAGACTTATAGATCATGAGCGGACTCTAGCAAGCCATCATGACCCCCAGTATTATATGACTTATGTCTGATCATTGACATACTCTTACTTTCTAGAGACAGTACCGAGATTACTGGACACAATTCCAACAATCTCCCACTTGTACTGGAATCTTTGTATTCATAATCCTTTTGTCTCAATATCTCGATTAGTCATAAGGCAAGATTAGTGTCATCCTTATAAAGCCTAATCTTGTTCATCGGACTCTGATTCGATACTGACAATCCAAACGACTCGGGACAGTCCGTTTGAGCATGGCCATGCATTTTCCAGTATTCAAATCTCCGATTGGCCTAGAGATATTCGCTCCATTTATATTGGAGGGACAAATCCCGTCTTGTTCCATCACTGTAAACTACTCATTTCGTAATACACCCAAACAAGGTCCTTATAACTATCGCAGAACGACAGCGTTAGACAATGATCAAAGTGCATCAGTCCATGTGCAGTCACATGCATGCGAACTCAGGTCTAAGGACTATACTCTATAGTCGTAGTAAGAATCTCTTATGACACAGATATAAATATCATGAAGAGTTCTTATAAGCGGGTCTTGTCCGGTCGTATGTACCCCACATACACCTATGTACTGACTTTGATGCCGCGCATCTATGACACACTGAGACTTTGTCATAAGTCACATACCAATCCAGTCTCACACGGTTGTTGGTGTTCCAATTTCAACAACCTTCGACTAGGGACAGGGTGATATAATCCATCTATCAAATATAGGGTCTCATGATCAAGCTAAATGACTTTGATAACTCAAGATCAAGTCACTTACTTCGATGACCTATAAAATGGTTCATATCATTTTGGAAGGATTATTTCATCACAGTTAAAATAATCTTGAAATAATAATTTCATTAAACATAAAATGTTTTACAAGAACATATCAAATAACTAAATAAAGCCCTTATACTCCCACTCAAACTTAGATTACATTTCAATGTCTCTAATGCCTACAGCTTCAGTCAGAAACTCGAGCTTAGGCCTTGGGAGTGGCTTCGTCAACGGATCAGCGACGTTATCATCTGTCTGAACTCGACTGATCTTGACTTCCTTTCTATTAATGATGTCACGTATCAAGTGAAATCTTCTTAGAACATGCTTGGATTTCTGGTGTGATCTTGGTTCCTTTGCCTGAGCTATAGCACCATTGTTGTCACAAAACAGTGCCAGAGGCTCAGCCGCATCTGGTATCACACCTAGTTCAATAATGAACTTTCGTATCCAAACAGCTTCCTTCGCTGCTTCTGAGGCGGCGATATATTCAGCTTCTGTAGTGGAATCAGCAACGGTGTCTTGCTTGGAGCTTCTCCAACTGATTGCACCGCCATTCAGACAAAAGATATAACCGGACTGTGACCGGAAATCATCTTGGTCTGTCTGGAAACTTGCGTCCGTGAATCCACTGACTTTAAGCACATCACTTCCACCGTACACCAAGAACTTATCCTTAGTATGTCTTAGATACTTCAAGATATTCTTTACGGCAATCCAATGGTTTTCACCTGGATTTGACTGGTATCTACTCGTCATGCTCAATGCATAAGCAACATCAGGACGAGTACAGATCATGGCATACATGACAGATCCTATTGCAGATGCATAAGGAATATTCTTCATGCGCTCAAGCTCAGCAGCCGTCGTAGGGCTCTGCTTCTTGCTTAGCGTTGTGCCATGTACCATTGGCGTGAAGCCCTTCTTGGAATCTTTCATGCTGAATCTTTGTAGGACTTTGTCAATGTATGAATCTTGACACAAGCCTATCAGCCTTCTAGATCTATCCCGGTAGATCCTGATTCCAAGAACGTATGCGGCTTCACCCATGTCTTTCATGGAAAAACAACTTCCAAGCCAGTCCTTTACCGACTTTAGCATTGGAACGTCGTTTCCGAGAAGCAGTATGTCATCAACATACAGAATAAGAAATACTATCTTGCTCCCACTAGTTTTCTTATACACGCATTGTTCTTCTTCGTTTCTGATGAAGTCAAATTGCTTGATCGCTTCATCAAAATGAAGATTCCAGCTCCTCGATGCTTGCTTCAATCCGTAAATGGATTTATGAAGCTTGCATACTTTCCCAGCATTCTTTGGATCTATGTAACCGTCAGGTTGTGTCATATACACATCCTCTTCCAGAATTCCATTCAGGAAGGCGGTTTTCACGTCCATCTGCCAAATTTCATAATCATGAAAAGCTGCAGTTGCTAGTAGAATCCGAATAGATTTCATCATAGCCACTGGTGAATAGGTTTCATCGTAATCCACACCGTGAACTTGTCTGAAACCTTTTGCCACCAACCTGGCTTTGTAAATCTGGACATTTCCATCCACGTCAATCTTCTTCTTGAAGATCCATTTGCACTCGATGGCTTTTACACCAGCGGGTAAGTCAACCAACGAAAACACTTGGTTGACCGACATGGAGTCCATTTCGGAATCAGTGGCCTTGCGCCACTTCGAGGAATCTGGGCCCATCATGGCTTGATTGAAGTTCGATGGTTCATCACCATCAATGATCAAAAGATCATGACAGTCAGTCACGAGGAATCCTTGATATCTCTCGGGTTCGTGACGGATCCTCCCGGATCTTCGAACTTCAGGTACTACAGGTTCAGGCTCTACAATTTCTTGTAGGTCCTCCTGCTGCTCTTCCTCATTAGGTTGAGTAGTATCCTGTTCATCTTGAATTTCTTCAAGCAGTACCTTACTCCCACTGTCTTTCTTAGAGAGAAACTCTCTCTCAAGAAAGTTACAATCCCGGGCAACAAAGATCTTGCTCTCGGAACGTAGATAGAAGTAATAAGCCTTGGTTTCCTTAGGATAACCAATGAAGTAGCATTTATCAGACTTTGGTGTAAGCTTGTCTGAGATTAATCTCTTGACATAGGCTTCACAACCCCAAATTCTAAGATAAGACAACACTGGAGCCACTCCAGTCCATAATTCATATGGTGTCTTTGCTACTGCTTTCGATGGTGCTCTATTTAGAGTGAACACTGCTGTTAGCAGAGCATATCCCCAAAGGGATATTGGAAGGTCTGTGTGACTCATCATAGATCGAACCATATCCAATAAGGTCCGATTTCTCCTCTCAGACACACCATTCCATTGAGGTGTTCCAGGAGGAGTGAGTTGGGACACGATCCCACACTCTCTTAGATGATCACTGAATTCTTGGCTTAAGTATTCTCCTCCTCGGTCGGACCGAAGAGCCTTAATGCTTTTGCCAAGTTGGTTCTGTACTTCATTTTGGAATTCTCTGAACTTCTCAAAAGATTCAGACTTATGTTTCATTAAATAAACATATCCATACCTACTGAAATCATCAGTGAAGGTAATGAAGTACTGATAGTTTCCTCTTGCATTTGTGGACATTGGGCCACACACGTCAGTGTGTATCAGGCCCAATAAGTCACTGGCCCTCTCGTTAGGTTTATTAAAGGGGGCCCGTGTCATTTTGCCCATCATGCAGGATTCGCATTTCTCACATGACTCAAAGTCAAATGAGCCAAGAAGTCCATTCGAATGGAGCCTCTTGATGCGTTTCTCGCTGATGTGCCCTAAACGACAATGCCATAGAAACGTTCGGTTCTCCTCATTAGGTTTGAACCGTTTGGTATTAATGTTATAAATTGGCGCGGATTGATCGAGTATGTAAAGCCCATTCGTAAGAGGGGCAGAACCATAGAACAAATTGTTGCGATTGAAGGAACATAATTTATTCTTAACTGAAAAATCATAACCTTCCAAATCCAACAAAGAAATTGAAATAATATTTCTGCTTATAGCAGGTACAAAATAACAATTATTGAGTTCTAAAATCAATCCCGAAGGTAAAGACAACAAGTATGTGCCTACAGCTAGTGCAGGAACTTTCGCTCCATTCCCAACTCGTAGCTCCACTTGTCCTTGCTTCAGCCTTCTACTGTTGCTGAGTGCCTGCATATTAGTACAAATATGAGCCCCACAACCAGTATCCATAACCCATGAGGTATTATCAGAAGTAGTTGTATTAACTTCTATAACAAAAATACCTGTTGAAGAAGTCTCGAGAGTCTTCTTCTTTAATTCCTTTAGACCTTCTTGGAATTTCTTACATTCTCTCCTCCAATGCCCTGGTTCTTTACAGAACCTGCATATGTCAGTTGGCCCAGCCTTGGACTTGGGCTTGGGCTTTGGCGTGTCCTTGTCCGCGACTTGGACAGCCTTGGCCTTTCCCTTATCCTTAGCAGAGGATTTCTTAAACCCCTTGCCCTTTTGCACCATAAGCACATTGGGGTCCTTGGCGGTTTTCCTCAAGTTGGGCTCTGCAGTCTTGAGCATTCCGTGAAGCTCAGGCAATGTCTTACTCAAGCCATGCATGTTAAAGTTCAGAATGAACTGATCATAGCTTGCAGGTAATGACTGCAGAATGATGTCGCAAGCAAGTTCCTGGCTGATAGGGCAGTCGAGTTTCTGAAGATGATCGAGATAACCCATCATCTTCAAGACATGAGGACTCACTGCCGCATTTGCAGCCAACTTACAGTCTAAGAGGTTCTTAACAGTCTGAAACCTCTCAGTCCTTGCTTGCTCCTGAAAAAGCGATTTCAGGCTTGCCATTATCTCAATTGGTGACAACACACTCTCGAACTGCATTTGCAGCTCAGCAGTCATTGTCGCCAACATAAGGCAATACACATCATTTTCATCTGACGAATGCTTTTCCCAAGCATTATGCAGAGTCCTGGCGGCATTGTTAGCAGGCCTCTCGGGGAGAGGATCACGAAGGACATAATCCTTCTTCTCCTGCTTGAGGACCAGCCTCAAGTTCCTTGACCACGTCAGGAAGTTCGTTCCAGTCAGCTTCTTCTTCTCGAGAACAGACCGGATTGAGAATGTGTTTTGTGTGCTTGTAGTAGTCATAGCTGAAATATAATATAAAAAGGTTATTAGTTAATATGTTCAATATGATTAATCTCGTATTAAATTTAATATGATTAATCACGCATTATATTCAATAACATAAATTACCCTCAATAGAATATAATGATTCCAAGATCCACATATAACTAAGATCAAAGTGGGCCACTGGCCATCACCCAACCTTAGCTTATATCGGTAAGCCCTATGTCGGCTAATTATATCCGTGATATAACTCTTGGTTGTGAATCTGGGCCCGAGGCCCAATCCACTCTGATGTCTCAAGGCCCGGGACTCCCGATGGCCTAGTCAAGAAAACCAGACTATACAGTCATGTAATCATTAATGTCTGGGACTCCCAATGACATTTATGAATCACAAACCGTCTTATCCACGCAAAAACAGACACCCTCACACTGTAAGGCCATGAATACAATTGAATGGGCTTCGACAGCTGACATAGCCTGGACAAGACATCCAACGCTTGATATTATTTGAGGTTCGTAGGTTTATTAAAATTTCATCCCAAAATAGAAGATTACTATTTTGGGAAACTTTCCATTTTTGGAAACCTACTATTTTTGGAAACTTTCTAAAATTGGAAACTTTCTAAAACCGGAAACTTTCTAACTTTAGAAATTTCTTAAAATCCAAAACATGCAAATCTAGAAACTTCTATTTTAAGAAACTTTCTAATTTCAAAATTTCGGAAACTTTAATTTAAAATCGATTTATAATTATATAAAATAAATTTTAAATTAAATCTGAAGAAAGACTCAAATAATTGGCCCAATTGTTTTAACTTCTTGGCCCGAGGCCCAAGAATTGGTCCATGTCCAAGACATGACCCAATTGTCCAATTAAATGACATAACCGGTCTGGTTCATTAAAATTGGTCTAACCAAAATTAATTACTACGATGACCACAATTGTCAACCGGTTATTTACTAAACCGGATTTTCTCAATTTATTTGGTCCAACCAAATCAAATTAGAAAATCATGGTTTAGGCACAAAATCCAATTTTTCGACTTTGGATTTCTTATCCCGGTTTAACCAGAACTTAATAAAAATTATTAAATCTGTTTATTAAACCGAGACGTTTAATTTTAATAAAATTTTAAACCGAACCTTAAACCGATCCGAACCATTACACGCAAGACCCTAATCGGTCGGGACCGTCGCAGCCGAAAACATCACGTGATGCAAGCATCACGCGATCGTACGGACGGCGTGGGACGATCGACGTTCGGGTCGTTGCTCGGCCTCGGTCACGCGGGACAGTCCTGGCCGAGATGCGATCGGGACGGAGTGGCTGGTCGAGACGGGATGGGACGTTCGCGGGACGATGCTCGCGGGACGAGACGCGATCCATGCGATCGGCTATCGCACGATCCATGCGATCATCGGCCCATCGATCCGACGCGATCCATGCTTTCGCACGATCCATGCCTCACGGTCGATCGATCCGATCAGCCAACGCGGTCCACGCCATCGATCCTTGATCGATACGTGCGATCGGCTTGGTCGATCGGATCATCACTCGGCCGACGCAATCCAAGTCATATAGCTTGGTTTTGCGATTTCAAATATGTTTAGGTTCCAATTCCTTGTTGCTTAAGTGATTTCTCTTATCAGTAGTTGATTCAAAACACTTCTTAAACAAGAAAAACAATCCTAAACGAGATTCTAAACAAGAAAAACCAGAACCAATAGCTCTGATACCACTGAAGGATGTTTAGATGTTAATCCAGATTCAATTCTCAGATTCAACAGTTCCTAAACATGCAGATCTAGGTTCTCTTGAATAGAAACTTTATTGATCTCACCTTTTACCTGTTTATGCAGCGGAAAGAGAGAACAGGTCAGAGATCAGAGAGCCACCAAGTGATAACTCCTCCAGAGGTTCACACACGCACACTAAGCAGGAAGAGAGGCTGCTAGACCAAGCTGTGGGAGGCGCAGGAAGAGAGAGAGAGGCGCGGCTGGGTTAGGGTTAGGGGAGAAAGAGATTTGGGTTTTAGTTTATAAAACCCTTCTCTTTCCCTTTTGGGCTTTTGGGCCCAAATACCAATCTGATTAAATCCCTTGGATTTAATCAGACCCATTAATCTCTCTCTAAGTACGACAAATGCCTGGCACTTTTACCGTACTTCTGCTAAGCCGTTCCTACACATTTTCCTGTTAGCTTAGGCGTGTGACCCATATGGGATCATATAACAAAGGCAATAAGTCCAAGACTTATAGATCATGAGCGGACTCTAGCAAGCCATCATGACCCCCAGTATTATATGACTTATGTCTGATCATTGACATACTCTTACTTTCTAGAGACAGTACCGAGATTACTGGACACAATTCCAACACCTCATACCTGGAAGATTTGACCAGCATATCGTCGATGTAGACTTCCATAGTTTTGCCTAGGAGTCCTGAGAACATCTTGTTGACGAGGCGTTGGTAAGTCGCTCCTGCGTTTTTTAGTCCGAAGGGCATGACTTTGTAGCAGTACGTGCCTCGATCAGTTATGAACGAAGTCTTTTCTTGGTCCTCGGGGTTCATTAATATTTGATTGTACCCCGAGAAAGCGTCCATGAAGGATAGTAGCTGGTGTCCGGCGGTGGCTTCGACCAGCCGGTCGATGTGTGGGAGTGGGAAGTTGTCCTTCGGACATGTTTTGTTGAGATCTGTGAAATCTACGCAGACTCTCCACTTCCTGTTCTTTTTCTTAACCACTACAGGGTTTGCAAGCCAATCGGGGTATTTGACCTCTCTGATCGATCCGATTTTTAACAATCGATTGACCTTGTCATTGACGGCTTGAGCTCGTTCCGGACCTAGTTTTCGACGTTTCTGTCTTACCAGTTTGTAGGTTGGGGCGACATTCAGCTCATGGCTGGTAACGTCGATGTTGATCCCTTTCATGTCTGCTGAAGACCAGGCAAAGGAGTCGACGTTTTGTTTAAGGAAAGAGATCAATTCGTTTTTGACCGGCTCTGATAGGTCGATTCCAATGCCAACGAGTCTTTCGAGATGAGCATCGTCTATGCAGACTTGAGTCGTGAGGTCCTTTGGGGGTCCTATTTGACTCGGGTCATTCGACCTTTTGGTCTGCATGGTGGCGAGCTCGTCCTCTTTCTGTAATTGCTACGCAGGGGATTTCTCAATTTGCTTGTATCCATTCATGTAGCAATGGCGGGAAATCTTTTGACTTCCGTACACGTTTTTTTACCCCTTTGGGAGTTGGGAATTTTACGCATTGATGGTAGGTCGATGGTACTGCTTTCATGTCGTATATCCATGGTCGACCTAGAATAGCGTTATAGGGAGCTGGCCGATCCACTATGACGAACTCTGTCATTCTTCGGATTCCTCCAGCTATTACCGGGGCGAAGACAGAGCCCATCGAGTACGTTGTTTCGCCAGCGAACCCTGCTAGTGGCGTCTTTTCTTCCACGATCTCGGAGTCGTTGAAGTCCATCTTTTTGAACGCATCGTAAAAGAGGACATCCACCGAACTTCCTGTGTCGATCATTATCCTTGAGAGTTCGACATCTCCCACTACTAGACAAACGAGGAGGGCGTCGTCGTGTGGTTTGTCGAGATTGCTTGTCTCGCTCTCGTGGAAAGTGATCTCGTGGTCTGGACCTATCATTGGGATTTTCCCCCCTTTGTCAGTTTCGACTCTTCTTTGAAGAGCTTTGATCGAATTGACCGAGTCTCGGCAGATCTTGGAGCCACCGAAGATGAAGTCGATTCGTTTAGGGGGTATAGCCCGTACACCCCCCCCCCCCGGGTAGAGACGAGGGAGATTGATTCGTGAGCGTAAACTCTTAAAGGGAGCCGGAGGTGGGGATAACACCGAACCTTTCGGGGTGCCGCTCAGGCTGAGCTCGCCAAGAATAAACTCAACTCGCTTCCGCGACCCTTTAGGAAGTGTTTCGGGAGATTCCGGCTCCTTTTTCCGTTCTCGTTTATTTTGAGAAGGCCTCTTGGTGTTTGACTCTTTGGTATGTTTACTTTCCTTTTTGTCGGACGGAGTTTCCTCCTCGACTTCGGACTTTTGTTTGCTTTCGGACTCTTGCTTTTGAGCCTCGGCTTTAGCTCGAGTATAGCAATCTTCGGTCGAGTGTCCTCTTTTGTTGTGAAATTCACAGAATTTTTCCTTGTCGAACTCGAATTTCATCGAGCTCTTCGGGCTCTCGACCGCATTGACGTTCCCTGATTTACGGGACTCCTTTTTCGAGTTCGAGTTCTGCGAGCCCAAAGGGTTCTTTTCTTTTCGGTGCTTTTCTCTGAGGGTCGTGGTTTCGTCCTCGAGGCGAGCGAAGGCCGATGCGCGATGAAGGGCGTCATCGAGTGTTTGAGGTTCGCGGACTGTTATTTCCTCGAGGAATCTGGTTGAATACCACAGTCCACGTCGCAGCGCTTCTACAGCTACTTCGTCTCGTGGGTTTGCGATTTTGGATTTTATTTCCTTAAATCGGTCGATGTACGAGCGAAGTGATTCATCCGGTTTTTGGGAGACGCCAAATAGAGCTGCCTCAGTAGTCTTTTCCTCGATAAAGACGGAGTATTGCTTGAGGAAGGCCGTCATGAACTGGGTGAAGTTGTCAATGGACCTTTCTTCCAGTCCGGCAAACCATTCTAGGGCGGAGCCCGATAGGTTTTCGGCGAAGAGCCTGCAGAAAGCCGGCTCTCTTTCTTCGTCGGTAAGGTATACCCTTGCCATCGCTAGTCGGAATGCCCTGATATGGGCTTTGGGATCCAACTTCCCGGAGAATTCTGGAAATTTAGTTTTCTTGATTTCTCGGATTCTCGCGAAGGCGCTTCGGTCTGTGAATGGCGTTTGTCGCGTTTCTTCGATCACTCGATCGATGTCAGGTGCCGCGCTTGTCGCCATGTGAACTTTGGAGCTCAGACTGACGAACTGAGCCTTAGCTTATTCAATATACTGTCTAAGCATATCGTGGTCGTCGCCCGTCGTTGGCGCGAACTGGGCTTGTGCTTGATTGGACATTTGTCCAGGAAAAGTGGGGTCGAGGAGATCGATTGCTGGAAACGATCCCGTCTGGTCGACATGCAGAGTTCAGAACTGTACCGTATTTGACCCGTTAATGGGTCCTGAGCTTGAGGCGAAAGCAGAGCCTCCTAGTTGCCTCGGCCGGATATTCGAACTACTCGGGAAATGTGGTAGCCCGGGTAATGGTCGATTTCCTGACCCGGTTGGATCTGTGATCGCTGAATTCGAACTGAATGGGGTCGGAGTCGCGATGGGCGTCATTATAGGGCGAAAGCCTCTATTCGACGTACTGGCGAAATTTCCCACGTTCCCGGTGGAGTTACTACCTGGGAGAAATCCAAGCGTGTACACGGTGGGGGACTTATGGGGGTTCGTGGATCATGCGTTGATCTACCCCCTGGTTTTGGCTAGCGAGCTCTTCAAGACGGGCGTTAATGTGCCTTTCCTGTTCATCGAGTTGCGCGGCCAGAGAGCGATATACGATCTCTTGGGCCCTTGCGCTTGCCTCATTATTTCTCGTTCGATCTACCAATAGGCTTAACATAAAACGGATTTCGGCAAGATCATTTGGCCCTTGTCTTTGTGGAGCAGAAGGCAGTGGCGAATTGGGTCTGGTTGTTCCAGATCCGCCTCCAGGGGTGGGAATCGAATCGTTTCTCATCCACACCCAGTTTCTGCTTGGATCGTTAGTTCCTGACAAAACATTTGTCGGAGTCTGGCTTGTCGCGATTGTTTGGGCGACTGAGCCGGCTGGTGCCGAGGTCGTGGAGACTGAGGCAGAATTCGTCAACACTCCATCGGTCTGACCCATGATTCTTACCCCGGTGGTGTTCTGAGGAACGTTGTCGACCGTTTGAGGGTGGTCAACTGGTGGTGTGGCGCTGGGAGAGCCAGATTGGTCGGGATTCATCTCGATCTATCGGATCTAAGATCTGATTCTTAAGACAGGAAAACTATAGACGTCCCCACAGTCGGCGCCAAATGTGAGATCCGAGATTCACACTAAGAATTTGTATTCGTGGATTTGGACTTTAGGATATAGAAATGGTATAGTTTCATATGAATCAAAGACTTTATTGAGATTGATCGTCGAGATAGAACAAACCCAATCGAAAAGAGAGTACAAAGTATGATGTTCGAGCTATCTAGTCGAAGTGTTCTAAGTTAGGGTTGGAATATCTTGAATGAGTCGCCACTTCTTCTTTTAAATAGTCACGACTCTGACCTCTTTGTTCCGATATTTCGGCCTCTCCTTCGTAACGATCCCCGTGATTCTCGCGGATCAGTTGAACTGGAAAAGACCGAGTCGCTCTATCTCCACGTCGTCTCCTGCCGAGCTCGAGCTCGATCACCTCTTACTTCGGCATCGCTTGGGCCTTGTCAAAGCGTCATTCGTTTGGGCCCAACGATCGAATCGGCTCGTCTCTTCGCCTTTGATCCTGGAACAGGCTCATAGATACGGGTCTTTGTCTTGTTTGTCAATGGGCCGGATTTCCTAGAGGGAAATCCAGTACCAACACATGTCAAGACGGGGTAGAAAGGGGTGAACGCTAAATTTAACCACCACCGAATTCGGGGACGATTTTCCCAATTTGGTGGGGGAGACTTGTAACATCCCCACCCCGGGAATGTATGGATTTCTCAACGGCTTAGTCCATGGTTCGGTTGTTGATCGGCTATGGCCAAGCCCGTAAGCCACAAGTCGGATTAAGCGCAGAATGAACCGGGAGTCATGGGCAAGAGAAGTTCGAATAGTTAGGCGCGATCGAACGGCAGCCGTTGGGGCGGTTGACCGAAGATCGGCACGCTGGGCACAGATGGTCCATGCGCGGGAACGAAACTGGAAAGTCTGGTCATACGCGACTTGATCTGAGATGAATGGCTCCGGCAAAGACGACCATAAATGAACTTAGGCCGAATAGAGAGAACATAGACTGGTTATGTCCTGCTAATATTTTTGGGATGTTATTTGGTTCATAAAGTTTGAACGGGATAAATGCCTTAAGTCGGATTCGGGGACGAATTCCTTTTAAGGGGGGTAGAACTTGTAACATCCCGGAACCGGTACCCCACCTAGGAGGATTAGGGAAAGGAGACTTGGAACCAAAAGGGTTTACGAATAGTCGTAAAGACTAAGAAGAAGTGTTCCATGGTCTAACAAGAGCTAAGTTTAGTGGGAGATGAGCTTAGCCGAGCTCAACCAAGAGTGTTCAGCTGAAACGAACTGAACCAAGAGTGTGCAGCTGAAACGAGCTGAACAGTCCAGCTGGTCAACTGGGTCAGCTGGCAACCAGCTCAACTCAGCTAGCTCGAGTGTTCGAGTGTTGGGTCAGCTGGTCAGCTAGTGACACTAGCTGACCAAGGGGCACAATGGCGAAGGGGCACCATGGAAGGTTGCACTCATTCGGCCAACAAATGCAACCCTTCTCCAAGGGAAGTTATGGCACGAATTGGGGCTTATAAATACCCCATTTCAAGGCCATTTCGTACACCCATCTTCCAGGGAAAACTTCCCCTGATTTCCTAAGGCAAAGGTCAACCAAAAATGAAGAGAAAAGAGGGATTTTTGCCATAAAACTCAAGGTTAATGGATGGCGGTTTGAAGGACATTTGGGATGGATTTGCTAAGGCAAATAAACCTGGGAAAGCAGGAGTAAATACCCAGAAGAGATGAAGAATCGTTTGAAGTTGGAGGACGAAAACCGGTACTGTCTGTGGGACAGTCCATTGACGTCCGTGGGTCGCGTACAGAAGACCGCGGTACGTTCTCGGACGACCGCATCCACGAACGAACCGCGGGTCATACGCTGTTTCATCAGGACGTCCGTAAGCGATTAGACACGTATGTGGTACGTCCGTGAGATCGCCGGTACATCTGTAAGCGATTCGGTACGTCCGTGGTACGTCCGTGATATTGCCGGTACGTCTGTAAGCGATTTGGTACGTCCGTAACGGTCGTCGTTACGTCCGTAACCATTCACAGACAAACACGACTGTCCGCGGTACGTACGCGACTGTCCGCACTACGTACGCGACTGTCCGCGGTACGTCCGCGACTGTCCGCGGTACATACGCGACTGTCCGCGGTATGTCCGCGACTGTTCGTGGGACGTACGCGACTGTCCGTGGGACGTCCGTGACTGTTCGTGGAACGGACGAGACCGTTCACGAACGAACGTGACTGTTCACGGACGGACGTGACTGTTCACGAACGGAGGTGACTGTTCACGAACGGACGTGACTGATCGTGAACGGATGTGACTGTTCGTGAACGAACGTAACTATTCGTGGTCATGACAAGTGACGGATTCATGTTCGATAAACCGTTTGGATTGATAAGGAAGATCAACCACGGTTAAGTACGGGATAGCGAGATGACATTGGGTTGGACCGCGGATAGAGTCGAGAGGATCGCGTGGTAGAAACGTGTGTGGAGCGATCGAACAGTCGAAGGAACTGGGTCGCGGCCGACGGTACAAACCACGGATCAGGCCATCCGCGTAAGTGATAGGGAAATCAGTTCGACCATCTACTGATCGCTATGACTCGAAAATATTGAGGGCGATCGGTGAAGCGATCGTACCTAAGGACTTGGATCGGTCTAAGAGTCAATGATGTATGAAGCAATCATGGTTCCAAGAAGAGGATGAATTATAAAGGAAGACAAGGAGACAAGACGGCGAATGCTAACGGGAAACGAGCAAAGGAACGAGCGAGATCAAGGAAAATGACTAAGTACAAAGGGGGTGTGTTCTATGAGTTTGATGAACAAACGAGCTAAGCTGAACGCGGAGCTAGTTTCACACCGGATTCACCAAAGGATAAGGTACATACTCGAGTACTCTTCTATTGTTCTAGGAATGAATAGAGCTGAATAGGAGAATGGAATAATCTAAGTGAAAGACTTAGGTTGTTAGAATGATTAACTAAGAAAGGAACCTCGAAAGAGTTTTAAGAAAACTAAATAAGGTTATAAGAGGTTCACGGATGGATCGTTCTTTAGAAGAACGATATAAAGGTTAATTAAGGATTTCTGCTGCGTAATATTATTTAAGTATGAAGGATCTAAGACTAGAAGTCAATAGGAGATCCGAAGAATACTTGTTCCTAAGGGAAAATTTTAAATAGGACTGAATTTAGGGAGGTTCAGGCAAGGGTTTGGCCTGACCACCGAAACGCATCGACTGCGGCCTTGGAAGGCCGGGTCGGGGTGTTTCAGATTGCTTTCTTACAACAGTTCACATTTATTATTCATCATCAATCGAGAAAAATGAATAAGGTTTCTGATGCATTGAGTAGGCGGCATTTTTTGGTAACAACGATGCACACCACTGTTCCAGGGTTTGCTACGTTTTCTGATTTGTATGTCAGTGATCCCTATTTTGCATCCATTCACCGAGATGTGCAGCTGGGCATACAGTCAGATTACTCGTCGCAGGACGGGTTTTTTTTTTAATAGCAATCAACTATGTGTCCCAGAGAGCGGCCTCAGACTTCGGATCATTGAAGAATTACATCGAGAGGGTCTTGTTGGGCAAGACATGACACTGCAGTTGGTCACGAGCTCTTATTTTTGGCCGACGGTTAGACGAGATGTGGAACGTTTTGTAGAGAGATGTCGACCACGTTAGTTGGCTAAAGGACGTTGGACTAACGCATGGCTCTATCTTCCTCTGCCCATTCCAACGCAGCCTTGGACATATGTGAAGGAATTTCTAGCAGTTCCTAATCCAATTAGGCAACCCTAAGTATAATTCAAAGCCTAAGATCCAGGGTCTAGGTATATTGAATCTACAGCAGATCTCGAAATGCCTGGAGAATAGCAGCGGAAGATGATCAAGTATTCGAGATTCACAAGCGCCTCAGGTGCTGCGCCTCTACTGGTATCCACACGCACACAGACTGGAATCCGCTGGGATGCTAGTGCCGGGAGATCGGATCTCTTCATGATTAGTTTGTTTCTGAGAGGTGGCTGTGATTCGGCGAAAACTTATGCTCCAGGTCGTGCTATATCATATATATAGACCTGGGAAAACCAAATTAATCACGAGACCGAACCGAGATTAATTAAGTCATTAAATCAAAACATTGTTTCGATCTGCGCCTTGCATCGATCGACACAACACTTGTGTCGATCGACACACCCTCAAAACTCGCATATTAATGTGTATCATATACACATTTACTTGATCATGACTTTAATGATTATTCCCACATGAAGTATATCCAGTCTGCTTAGGTGTGTGACCCTGTAGGATCATATAATACTAGTAATGAGTTCTAAACTCATAGATCATAAGTGGCTTCTAGCAAAGCATTGTTGTGAATCCTAGCCAATTCTACAGTTTTCAGAATGCTCGCGAGTTCCCGATAGGCTAGGATCTAGGGTCTAGTTAATTGAATCATGAATCAGATCTGTGTTTACCTGGAGATTTGGCAGCGGAAGATTATGGTAACACGAGATCTGCAGCGCCCCAATCGTTCCGCCTCTACTGTTCAGTCCACACGCACACAAGCTGGAATCCGCCGGGATGCTAGTACCGGTGCTCGGATCTCCCTGGGAACTTTAGTTTCTAGAGGCTCTCTGTTTTCTCTCTGAGAAAAACAGTCTAGGCGGCGCTCAAAATCCGATAGGTCGAATGTACAAAACGCGTTTATATATCGACCTAAAGTGAACCGAAACATCAGTCTCGGTTTCGCCTTCGTGTCGACCGACACACTTAGTGGTGTCGATCGACATACCTCCTGTATCGACCGACCCACCTAATGGTGTCGATCGATACATCTCATAGAAATTTATATTCGATGTGCATCCAATACACATCGATCAGATCATATGCCAATGATCAATCCCATATGGACTATGTCCAACTTGCTTAGGTGTGTGACCCTGTAGGTTCACACGATACCAGAAATGAGTTACAACTCATTTGTCATAAGCGGTTTCTAGCAAAACATTATGACTACCCAGTATCACATGAATTGTCCGATCTCGACAATACAACTATCTTTAGAGTTCGTACAATGTGATTTCAGGACATAATCCCAACAATCTCCCACTTGTACTGGAATCACCTATTCCTACAATCCCTTCGTCTCTATATCTCGATATGGCATAAGGCAAGAGACTGTGTCATCCTTATTATAGCCAACATCATGTTCATCGAATTCCTGATCTATACTGATTAAAACAAACGACTGACAATCACCTCGTTTGAGCACGGCCATGCATTTTCTCAGTATAGAATCTTCGACGGGCCCTGAGATATTTATCTCCCGTTATCCAGGAGGGACAAATCCCATCTTGTTCCATCCCTGTTTCTACACATACTTCATGATACGCCTAAGCAATGCCTTTATAGCCGCCATTTACGGATCGACGTTTGACAAGGTTAAAACGCACCAATTCATATGCTAGAAAGCATGATGAACTCAGGTCTAAGGACTATACTCTATAGTCGTAATGAGAACCTCCCATGACACTCAGATAACTATCCTGTGGAGTTCTCATTAGTGGGTCATGTCCAATCATATGTTCACCAACATATATCTATGTGACTGACTGTGATAATCATATCATTGACTCCATGAAACTTAGTCCAACAGCCACCTCACATACTAATCTCGCACGGTTATTGGTGCCCCATTTCAACAACCTCGACTAGGGACCATCATAATTTATGTCATCTCTTACTTATAGGGTTTCATGATCAAGTCCTCAACTTGATGACCTATACGATGATCATAAAATACTTTGGGACTATTATTTAATTATCCAATAATCAAATAATACTGATGTCAGTTTAACTTACAGAAACATTACCCAAGCATGTCTATGTAAAGTTTACAACATAACTAAAATAACTCCCACTAGAATCAAGATCATCTCTTTAGATATCTTAAACCTACAGCAACAGAATAAATTTCGTGCTTAGGTTGTGGGAGAGCCTGCGGTGTCATTTGCTTGAAACAATTTCAACAAACCACACCGCTATTCGGATAAAAGCACTATTCTACGGTCCACTGCTTGGAGCCTTTCCAACAGTCAGTACCGCTATTCAGACAAAGAGACATAACCAGGTGGGAACCGGGATTCGTCTTTGTCCGTCTAACCACTTTCAACTGGTTCGTCACTTCCTCAGTTCACCACGAAACTATCCTTAGAGTTCTTTAAACGCTTGGGATATTTTTGGCACATGATCAGTGACTCTTACCGGAATATTTTGGTATTTTCTCGTCATGCTTTATGCGTAAGATGCATCTAGACGAGCACAAAATATGGCATTCATGACGGATCTGTCCAATACCTTATCAATATAAGGATTTTGACATGATCCAATTAGCTACTCTGATCCATTCCAATGGATCCTTATTCCAAGAATTTACGCGGCTTCACCCATGTCTTTCATTAAACTTGACTTCCGACCCAAATCTTAACAAGACTTTAGCGTCGGAACGTTATTTATGAGATTCAAGTATGTCAACTACATACTGTGTGAGAATTGCCATTACGCTCCCACTAGTCTTTTGTAAACGCTTGGTTTCCTTTTCATTCTGATCAAGTCAAACCTTTGACCAATTTATCAGAATATCGATTTCAACTCCAAGATGTTTGCTTCAATCCAGAAATGGATCGGTGAAGCTAACATGCAAACCCAGCCAATTTTCGGAGTTGGGCCTCACCATCGCTTCTTCGAATTTCGCATGTTCGTCACTTTTCAATGATCAGCAGATCATGACAATTGGTTACGAGAAATCACTCTCGAGTTAGTGACAGATCCTTTCGGATCTGCGAATTTCAGGCTCCACAGTTGCAGATCCTACAGTACTTTGTAGATCTCACCGCTGCTCTCCCTTAACAGGTTGAACAGCTTACTGTGTTTATCGAATTTCTTCGATGTGTACTTTTACTCCCACTGTTCCTTTTGAAAGTATCACCTTTCTTAAAAGACACAGTTCTGGACAACAAAAGTACTAAGCCTTGGTTTCCTCAGGACAACCAGCGAGGTAGAACTTATCAGATGTGGGTTCAAGTTTGTTTGTTGACTACTGTCTTACACAAACCTTGCAATCCCAATTAATCAGAAAAACAAATTTGGAAATCACCCAGTCCACATCCAATGTGGTGTTTTTCACTGATTCTGATAGAAACACTTTTCTGCGCAAAGACAGACATTTTGGAACGTATTCTTAAATCGTTCATGGAAGATTCTTGTGACTCATCATTAATCGGAGCATATTCAATAAGATCCGATTCATTCTTTCAGATGATCACCCAATTCTTGACTATAGTATTTTCCTCCGCGATTCAATCGAGGATCTCAATACTTCTGTCAAATTGGTTCCACACTTCATCTTGGAACTCCCTTAAGGGATTCCAGCTTGTGTCTCATCAAATGAACACAGCCATGCTTATTGAATCCATCAATAAAGTAATGAAGTACAGAATATTTCCTTTGGCAATAATGCTAGTTGGGCCGCATACATCAGTATGTGTAGGGCCCAATAAGCCTCTGGCCCGTTTCCTTTAGCTCTGCTAAAAGGGCCTTAGTCATTTTGGTCTAGTGAACAGAATTCATATCTCAAATGATTAACAATCGAATGAGTCCAAAACTATGGAACCTTTGAATTCGCTTCACTCTATGTGGTTAAACGACTATGCCAAGGAAAAGTCGAGTTCAAGTCATTAGACTTAAACCGTTTGGTATTTATGTATATTCTAACTCTTGTTGGTTTGAGATATAAAACCCATTCCAAACGGGGTGCTACCATTAAATATTTCATTAAGATCAAAAGGACAAAACTTGTCTTTTATCAAAATGAAAAACATCCAAATTCTCAAAAGAAAATGAAAGACATTTTGCGTATAGCAGGTACATGGTGGCAATTACTTAATTTCAAAAACCAAGTAGGAAAGGCTCCTACAAGTGGAGAATCTCTACGGCTCATGCAGCAACCATTGCTTCATACCAGACACGCAGTTCCACTTGTCCTTTCTTCAACGTTCTACTATCGCTTAGGTCCTGCATATTTCAAAAATATCAGTACCATAACAAGTATCCAATACTTATGTAGAACTTGAATTAATAACACAATACCTGAAGAAGAAGTACCATACATCTTCTCCATCTCTTGTGAATCTTCCAAGAATTTAATGCAATCTCTCTTCCAATGCCCTGACTCGTTACAGTAGAAGCACTTACTAACACCAGATGGGCTTGACTTGGGCTTATAAGATGACACAGGCTTATCCTGATTCCAAATCTGGATGGCCTTGCCTTCACCCTTGTCTATACAAGATTTCTCAAATCTTTTACCCTTTTTGATGTTTTGCTCTGCTGTCTTGAGCATGCCATGCAGCTCAGTCAACGTCTTCGTCAAGCCTTTCTTGATATAGTTCTTATGAACTTATCATAGTTTGACGGCAGTGACTGCAGAATGATGTCAGTAGCCAACTCTAAGCTGACAGGACATTCCAGTCTCCACAGGTTATCAATGTAACCCATCAGTTTAATGACATGAGGACTTACTGGAGCATCCTCTGGTAGCTTGCACCTAGTGAGAGACTTCACCATCTGGAATCTCTCAACTCGTGCCAGATCTTGAAACTTCAGTTTCAGGCTGGTGATCATCTCTATTGGCGACTCCATGTTCTCATACTGACTATTCAAGTCTGAGTTCATGGAAGCCAACATCAGACCACGCACATCTACCACATCAGTATAATGCTTATTCCAAGCATTATACACTGCATGCGAGCGATTGGTCCCAAGCTTTTCTGGAAGAGCCTTTTCAAGGACATAGTCCTTGCTCTCCTGCTTGAGAATGAATCTCAGATTCCGATACCAATCCAGGAAGTTGGATCCATTTAACTTGTCCTTCTCAAGGACGGATCGCAACGAGAAAGTAGTCATAGACATAAGCTGAAATCCAAGAAAAACAAAGATTTAGTTATGCATATGATGAGAAATCTTATCAAATAAGAAAACTCGCATTATATTCAAACAATGTTTCCTCTATGAATATAATAATCCAAGATCCATACATCATTAAAATCTGAGTGGACGACTCGCCATCACCCAGAGTTTAGCAATCTAGGTAAGCAAACCATTGCTAATTGTACTCAGTACAACTCTTGGTCGTAGATAAGACAATCCATGTCTCATTTACTCTGATGTCTCTGGGCCCAGAACTTCTGATAGCCCAGTCAAGTAAACCAATCTCTTCTGCCTTGTGATCATTGACAGTCGCACTGCAAGTCTATCAATGATCACCTGCCTTACTCATGTAGCAGTGGATACCAAGGACTCCAAGACTATCCAACATACGAAACAAGTCTTGACAGTGACAAGATTGGGCAAGACATCAAGGTCACTTGATATTTAGTTGAGGAAACTAAACCCAAAAGTTTAGCAAATCAATCTCTTGGGTCATGTAATTGTTGATGTTAAGCACTGCAAATCCATCAACATTACTACATGCCTTACTCACGTAATTGTGGACACCAAGCTCTTGGCCAGAATATCACACAACGAAACGAGTCTTGACAGTTGACCACATTGAAGCTAATCTTTGATCAATGTTTAAGTCTAGTTTGGTTTCTGCAAATTCAAGGTTCAATAACCAGAATCCCGAGCACTGTATCGATCGACTCAGACTATGTCTGTCGATCGATACCACCAAAACTAACCGGACTTCGATAACCAGTTAATTCAATTAACCCGGTTCATCGAACCGGTCATGTCGATCGACACAACCCATGTGTGACGGTCGACATAGACCTAAACCGAAGATCGTTTTGATAACCGGTCCAATCCAATTGAACCGACTTATCTGATCAAATTGATCTTAACCAATCGGTTTATACTAATTGGGATGATCAGTTCAATCCAATTGAACCAATTCATCCAATTTAAACCGTTTAAACCAGTTTCAACTGATTGCGATAACCAGTCCAATTCAATTGAACCGACTTATCCAATCAAACTGATTTATCCCACCGGTTTATGCTAATCGAGATAATTAGTTTAATCTAATTAAACCAATTCATCCAATTTAAACCGATCTATTCGGATTTAACCAAGCATGATAACCGGTCCAATCCAATTGAACCGATTAACTATTCGCTCGGCCTGTGTCGATCGACACTCAACCTGTGTCGATCGACGCAGTAGGCCTTTTAGGTTTTCTACGAGAAAACCCTAGCCGCCGAATATCGTTCTGTGTCGACCGACACATAAACTGTGTCGATCGACACTCGACCGAGTCTGCTGTGTCGACCGACACACCCAGTGTGTCGATCGACACAGAAGGCTTTAGGTTTTTCTTCGCGAAAAACCCTAGCCGCCGACTCTGTCGAATTCGCAATTCTGTGTCGACCGACACACCCAGTGTGTCGATCGACATCATGCGAAAACAGCAATTCATCGTTTTTCAGCAGAGAAATAATCTGAGACTCAATTCTCCAAAACACGATTTTAAAGCATTAAACTAATCAAATTCATCAGTATTCGATTTAAATGCCACAGATTCAATGGTTAAACCCTAAGGCTCTGATACCACTGTTGTGAATCCTAGCCAATTCTACAGTTTTCAGAATGCTCGCGAGTTCCCGATAGCCTAGGATCTAGGGTCTAGTTAATTGAATCATGAATCAGATCTGTGTTTACCTGGAGATTTGGCAGCGGAAGATTATGGTAACACGAGATCTGCAGCGCCCCAATCGTTGCGCCTCTACTGTTCAGTCCACACGCACACAAGCTGGAATCCGCCGGGATGCTAGTACCGGTGCTCGGATCTCCCTGGGAACTTTAGTTTCTAGAGGCTCTCTGTTTTCTCTCAGAGAAAAACAGTCTGGGCGGCGCTCAAAATCTGATAGGTCGAATGTACAAAACGCGTTTATATATCGACCTAAAGTGAACCGAAACATCAGTCTCGGTTTCGCCTTCGTGTCGACCGACACACTTAGTGGTGTCGATCGACACACCTCCTGTATCGACCGACCCACCTAATGGTGTCGATCGATACATCTCATAGAAATTTATATTCGATGTGCATCCAATACACATCGATCAGATCATATGCCAATGATCAATCCCATATGGACTATGTCCAACTTGCTTAGGTGTGTGACCCTGTAGGTTCACACGATACCAGAAATGAGTTATAACTCATTTGTCATAAGCGGTTTCTAGCAAAACATTATGACTACCCAGTATCACATGAATTGTCCGATCTCGACAATACAACTATCTTTAGAGTTCGTACAATGTGATTTCAGGACATAATCCCAACAAGCATTACGATTACCCAGTATCATATGAATGTCTAATCTCGACAACACAACTATCTCTAGAGTGATTACAAGTGTGATTTCAGGACATTCCCAACAAGATGTAAGCATGGACTTTGTTTTGGGCTTACCAAAGACGCAAAAGGGGAATGATTCGATATTTGTGGTGGTCGACTGATTCTCAAAATGGCTCATTTCGTCCCTTGTAAGAAGACTACAGACGTATTCACAGTGGCTCAATTGTTCTTCAGAGATATTTATCGGCTTCATGGTCTTCCAACCTCTATTGTTTCAGATCAAGACACAAGATTTCTAAGTCATTTCTAGCGATCGATTTGGAAGATGTTGGGAACAAGTCTCGACATGAGTACAGCCTACCATCCTCAAACAGATGGGCAGACCGAGGTAACGAATCGAGCACTTGGCAATATGATGTGCAGCTTGGTAGGTGACAATATCAAGTCATGGGAATTGAAACTACCGCATGCGGAGTTTGCGCACAACCCTGCGAGTAATAGAAGCTTGGGTTTCTGCCCTTTTCAAGTCGTCTATGGCGTTATTCCTCAAGGACCTTTGGATTTGTCCACATTACCAGATCGCACAAGGTCACATGGGACACTACCTTTTGTTGAAAGGGGCCTTCGTCATTTTACCCAACAAACAAGATTCGCATTTCTCACATGATTCATAATCAAATGAGCCCAAAGCCCATCACTATGGAGCTTCTGAATCTGTTTCTCATTTATGTGGCCCAAACGACAATGCCAGAGAAAAAGTTTAATTCGTATCATTTGACTTGAATCTCTTGGTATAATTTTATAGATAGGCACGTTTTGTCTTAGAACATAAAATCCATTCTCTAATGGATCGCTACCATAAAACATATCATTGTAATCAAATGAATAACACTTATTCTTAATTTGAAAACTGATATCCTTCCATATCCAAACAAGGAATAGAAATAATATTTCTGCTTATAGCAGGTACATAGTAGCAGTTCTTAAGTTCTAAAATCAAGCCAGAAGGCAAAAACAAATGAAATATTCCTACGGCTAATGCAGCAACTCTTGCTCCATTTCACACGCGTAGATCCACTTGCCCTTTCTCCAAAGTCCTACTATTGCTCAGGCCCTGCATATTTTCACAAAATATGAGCACCACAGCCGGTATCTAATACCCAATAAGTAGAAGCATAAGAAGTAACATTTACTTCTATAACATAAATACCTGAAGAAGAAGTCTCGTACGTCTTCTTCAGCTTCTCATAATCTTCCAGGAATTTATTGCAGTTTCTTTTCAAATGCCCATAACCATTACAATGATGGCACTTATCATCTTTAGAAGGACCAGGTTTAACCTTAGGAGCATGGTTAGACTCGCTTGGATTCACAATCGAGCTCATCTTGCCATCACCTTTGTTCTTACCAAGTTTCTTAAACTTTTTACCCTTCTGTACCATAAGGACATTTGGGGTGTCCTTCTTGATGTTAGGTTCAGCAGTTTTGAGCATCCCATGCAACTCAGTCAAAGTCTTTGTCAAGTTGTCATGTTATAGTTCACAACAAACTGATCATATCTTGACGGCAGTGACTGCAGAATGATGTCAGTAGCCAACTCTTGGCTAATGGGACAATCCAGTTTCCCCAGGTTATCAATATAACCCATCATCTTAATGACATGAGGACTAACTGGTTCGTCCTTTGGTAGCTTGCACTCAATTAGAGACTTAACCGTCTGGTATCTCTGAATTCGTGCCTCCTCCTGAAACATACTTTTCAGGCCATTGATCATCTCAATTGGCAACTCCGCGTACTCATATTGCTTTTGCAAGTCCGAGTTCATGGTAGCCAACATGAGACAACACACATCGACCACATCATTAGAATGCTTATCCCAAGCATCCTTATCTGACTGCCAGGCATTGGCTCGGTACCTTTTGGGGAGAACTTTCTCAAGGACATAGTCCTTCTTCTCCTGTTTGAGAACAATTCTCAAGTTCCGATACCATTCCAGAAAGTTAGATCCATTTAGCTTGTCCTTCTCAAGGACGGATCTTAGGGAGAAATTGTTGTGATGGTTTGTGCTAGACATAGCTGAAAACAAGAGAGGTTTAGTTATGATGTTCAAGAAATGAGAAATCTTAACTATTAAGAAGACTCGCATTATATTCAAGACAATGTTTACTCAAATGAATATAATGATCCAAGACCCATACTTCACTGAACCTTGAGTGAGCCACTGGCTATCGCCCAAATTTTAGCTATCTAGGTAAGCAACTCTTTTCTAGTTATATCCAATATAACTCTTGGTTGTGGACTGACATCTCATGTCCAATCCACATGATGTCTCTGGGCCCAAAACGATTTTGATGGCCCATTCAAGTAAACCAATCTTTTGAGTCATGTAATTGTTGACGTCTTGCACTGCAAGTCCATCAACACGATTACCTCATGTCTTACTCATGTAATTGTGGACACCTTGCACTGCAAGTCTATCGCACAATGAAACAAGTCTTGACAGTTGACAAGATTGGAAAGACATCTAAACATAATTGATATTTAGTTGAGGAACGGAACTTTTAATCTAATATACACATCATATATGTATCTTAGAAGGATTATAATTAATTAAAACAACTAATTCAACTGAGTTTTAATTATTCTAAGAAATGGGTTAAGTCTTTGGTTCGGTTTTGCGATTTATGGTTCAATAACCAAAATCCTGAGTGGTGTGTCGACCGACACAACTCTGTGTGTTGATCGACACTACCAAACCAAAACCATTGCGATAACCGGGCAATCAAATTGAACCGGTTCGATAACCGGTTAGTGTCGATCGACACAACACTTGTATCGATCGACATCAACCCGATTCAATCAAACCGCAATTAATCCGTCAAACCGGTTAAACCAATTGCGATAACCGGTCCAATCCAATTGAACCGATTCATCCAATTGAACCGATTTAGCCAATTTTAACCAAGCGCGATAACCGGTCCAATCCAATTGAACCGATTAAACCAATCGCAAGGTCTGTGTCAACCGACACAACTCTTGTGTCGATCGATGCGTTAGGGCTTTAGGAACTTTGATCTTTATAATCGAAACCTAATATTTTATTCGGATTTCGCATACTGTGTCGATCGATGCCAGATTGGTGTCGATCGACACTATGCGAAATCACAGAAACGTTTTCGAACAAAAACAATAAAACGCAATTCCTTTTAACTAAACACAATCTATTCAAATTCATCTAATTCGAAAAGCTTGCTGTTAGATTCAATAGGATAAACCCTAAGGCTCTGATACCACTGAAGGAATTTCTAGCAGTTCCTAATCCAATTAGGCAACCCTAAGTATAATTCCAAGCCTATGATCCAGGGTCTAGGTATATTGAATCTACAGCAGATCTCGAAATACCTAGAGAATAGCAGCGGAAGATGATCAAGTATTCGAGATTCACAAGCGCCTCAGGTGCTGCACCTCTACTGGTATCCACACGCATACAGACTGGAATCCGCCGGGATGCTAGTGCCGGGAGATCGGATCTCTTCGGGTTAGTCTGTTTCTGAGAGGTGGCTGCGATTCGGCGAAAACTTATGCTCCAGGTCATGCTATATCATATATATATAGACCTGGGAAAACCTAATTAATCACCAGACCGAACTGAGATTAATTAAGTCATTAAATCGAAACATTGTTTCGATCTGCGCCTTGCATCGATCGACACAACACTTGTGTCGATCGACACACCCTCAAAACTCGCATATTAATGTGTATCATATACACATTAACTTGATCATTACTTTAATGATTATTCTTACATGAAGTATATCCAGTTTGCTTAGGTGTGTGACCCTGTAGGATCATATAATACTAGTAATGAGTTCTAAACTCATAGATCATAAGTGGCTTCTAGCAAAGCATTACGATTACCCAGTATCATATGAATGTCTAATCTCGACAACACAACTATCTCTAGAGTGATTACAAGTGTGATTTCAGGACATTCCCAACAAGATGTAAGCATGGACTTTTTTTTGGGCTTACCAAAGACGCAAAAGGGGAATGATTCGATATTTGTGGTGGTCGACTGATTCTCAAAATGGCTCATTTCGTCCCTTGTAAGAAGACTACAGACGTAGTAACAGTGGCTCAATTGTTCTTCAGAGATATTTATCGGCTTCATGGTCGTCCAACCTCTATTGTTTCAGATCAAGACACAAGATTTCTAAGTCATTTCTGGCGATCGATTTGGAAGATGTTGGGAACAAGTCTCGACATGAGTACAGCCTACCATCCTCAAACAGATGGGCAGACCGAGGTAACGAATCGAGCACTTGGCAATATGCTGTGCAGCTTGGTAGGTGACAATATCAAGTCATGGGAATTGAAACTACCGCATGCGGAGTTTGCGTACAACCCTGCGAGTAATAGAAGCTTGGGTTTCTGCCCTTTTCAAGTCGTCTATGGCGTTATTCCTCGAGGACCTTTGGATCTGTCCACATTACCAGATCGCACAAGGTCACATGGGACAACTATTGACTTCGTGTCTTCTCTTCAAAAGGTACATTTGCAAGCAACATCTAATTTGAAAAAGGCAGCAGAGAAGTACAAATTGGACGTAGACAAGCATATGCGGGAGGTGCTTTTCAAACCAGGGGATCTCGTGTGGGTTGTATTGACAAAGGAGTGTCTTCCTCTCCATCAGTATAATAAGCTACGCTCCAGAAAGATAGGTCCGATCAAGGTGTTAGAGCGTGAAATATCATGGTTTTTAGGACTTTTAACCATGGTATATGTCTTTGTTATCGAGTCTTTCTATGTGTTTCAGAGTCTTTTCGGGTGTTTTACAGGTTTAAGGACATTTGGAGCCTAATTGGACGTTTTCGAAGCATTTGGGTCAATTCTGCACTATTTAGAGATTTCACAGAGTTCACTGGCTGCGTCTTCGCAGTGCATCGATCGACGCAGTTTGTGCAGTGGTCGACGCAGTTCTGCGCCCAAAAATCTGCATTTTGGAGAAATTACAGTTTTGCCCAGAAACTTCCCAGACTTCCAAAAAGGCCCAAAAATGTGTTTAGACTTATATATTAGGGTTTTAAGCCATTGTTTAGGCTACGCTTTACTTACACATTGTTTTATTCAGAGAGAGAGATTTAGAAATCATATTCTTTGTTTCTCTTTTATGATATTTGGTTTTCTATTCATGTTGTTTTCTGTTTCGATGATCATGTCTGAGTAGTTTACCAATTAGGTTTAGGGATTCTCACAGGGGATTTCATGGAATTATAGGTTGATAAATCTGTAGGGATTCACATCTGTTAGTTCTTCATCTAGGGTTGTTCTTACGGCTTAATCTGAATTAGCTACCTAGATTTATGATATTAGGTTGATTTCCACAACGACAGTTGGTTGATTAACTAGAAAGAACCTAGATGAGCAATTTGACTATTCGCAAAGAAATTTGGCTTAGGAGAATTGTGAGCAAAAGAACTTGAGATTAATGCTTGTTTAGAACTCTAGGACTCGCAACGAAAGTTGGCTTGCTAGGTTGTTAGACATAGATAATATTCGCAACGAAAGTTGGTCTGTTATAATTCTGTGATTCTAGTTCTAGAACAGTTCTTAATTAGATCTCGATTGATTGATTAGCTTATGTTCCTGATTTCCTGAAAACTTCCTTGACTTGTCGCCTTTGCCTTCTGACTTACAAACCTCTTGATTTATTTTCTGCTCTGGTTTACTGCTTTCTACTGTTTCACCTAGCTTAACCTGACATTCTACAATCTATCGCAAGAATCTAGAGTCTCTGTGGATTCGATACCCTATATACTACTGGTTCACGTCTGTGCACTTGCAGTGTACGTCTAGGGATTAAAACCTGATCGTATCAGAGCGCATCAATCAGAATGCATATCGCCTGGAGTTACCTTCACACATCCACACGTCAAATGTTTTCAATGTGAAACACCTCACTCGATTCGCAGGAGACACAGAGACTTCAGATTCAGAGACGAATCTTCTCATACCCCCGGAGACCTGATGCAGCGTATCTTGCGTTGTTAACGGCAACATAACTGATTTCCTTTCTTTTAGGTTTGTTTAGATTTTATTTCAGTTAAAAAGTATCTCTACCATATGATACGAGATATTCTTTTGTTTAAAAGGAACTAAGATTGCTTGTAAAGAGTTATGTTTCATTTGAATCAATATACAGAGCTTTCAGCTGTCATTCCTTTAAGGTTAGCAGCTTTGATTTAGCTATTGATCTTTGAGAAGAATTCATTGTGCGGCTATTCGTAAGAATCAACGGACTACGAGTTTCCGGTTAGGCTTCCGCTACACCAAAATGATGATATATTCACCATGTTACTTCAATCTCTAATTATTTCTTCAACTATATTGTTATTGCTCATCAATTGTACGCAATCTATCTCTATCTCCAGACTAAAACAAGAAGCATAAGACTTGCCTGACTGTCTCAACATCAGTTCAATTTAACCGAATTCATTGTTACTTTGGAGAAAAACTTCTAAGCATGACTTCTAATCTGCACAGCAGTTTTGATGCGACATGTTCTGTCCGACAGAGAAAGGAAAAAAAAAAAACAAATCAGTTTGAAGAAACAAAGCAAGAAAAATCCTCATCAAGACAAGAACATTAAAAGAAAGAAATAAATCAAAAACCAAAATGAACCTTTTATCTTCTGCCATGCTCTACCGTAAAGCCTCAAGGCTATAAGGAATCTGTTATGTTTTTCCTCAGTCTATCGTTCACGTTTCTTTGTTATCGTATATGGCTTCCTCGTCTAAATTGATTTATTACCAATTAAAAAAAATAAGCTCGCACAAAAGTTCACTAAAGTTTCCATTTTTCCTTTCACTTAACAAAATGTATAGTTCAGTAAATATAGTTACCTTAATAACCAAATCGTCTCCGGACGAGTTTGTCTCCATCACTGAGCCAGAGAGCCTGAGAAGCTAAGCACAGAGCTTCTTCTCTTACAAAGTCAATGATTATACATAACCCACGAGCTTCTTCGATTTCAGCTAATACACAAAAGCAGACAATCGCTTCAGCTTCACATCGACTGAGAAATTAGAAGAGCTTGAGACAAAAAAAAATAAATCAACTTGAATTCAGTACCTTAGAGCGTTGAGAACATTAACAAACTTAGCATGGACTCGCTGAAGATCCCATTGTTTTCGGAATAATCTAATATATAATGAGAAACCATTTCTCTCCTCTTCTGCCACGTGTCATTTATTTTAAAAAATCGAAATGGGCTTTAGTGTTCACTTACAAATGATATAAGCCCAGAAGATAATTGACACTTTATCTTTTAACCCAAAAAACAAAAGCCCAATTTCACTTTCAAACCCAACTAGGTTGCCCTTTGTATATCGCGTATCTTCTTCCTCGGGAAAACGACCAATTCATACCCGCACATTTAGAACTAGTACTGATTAATACCTGTGTAATTTTCATGTGCTAATCAATACCCACACTCCGGATTATTTGAATATCCAAACACACACTATTTTTTTTTGGCGAATCCCTACTTTGACCAAGTCCCCGTTAGTCAACCCCGTTAAATCGTTAACGGACAATCCGCGTGGCATTATAAATTTGAGCTTGCACTATTAAATAAAAACGACGTCGTTTTGATAAATTAAATTAAATGATAAATAAAATAAAAAATGAGCCCTTAAGGTTTGAACCCACGACCTCAAACTTAAAAGTGGCACACACCACCAACGGAGCTAAACAATCCTTTTAGCTATTCATATCAACATATTTTATATAGCTTTACGAATTTTATATCTCATCTTTACCCCCATAGGCTGGAGTTTATATCTCCCAAGAAGGCTGGAGCTACTCCAGCTCCTGGACCAGCTGAGGAAGAGGATTACGCAGACGCTCCTCCTGGTCTAGCACCAGAAACCGCACCTGCATCAGCTCCATCAGAAGATGGTTCTCCTGCTCCGGCTCTCCTGCTTTGGTGCTATTCTCGGGTTTGTGGCTAGCTTTGCTGGGTTCTGAGATGGTTTAAGACAGAGCGAGTCGAGGACAGTAAACTGAAATTTATCATTAGGGAATGAAAATGTGATGTTGTGTCCTGTAAAATTGATCATCAACGAATTGCTTCATACTAGCATTACGGAAACGATTTAATCCCAAACTACATGGTTCATTTCAAATCAACCAATATCAGAAAGTTAACCAATCCGTTTACGAGCATTACGGAAACGATTTAATCCCAGACTACATGGTTTATTCATATCAACATATTTTATATAGCTTTAAGAAATTTATATCTCAACATATTTTATAGCTTTACAGTTTCCGCCGTTGTTGAACTCACTTTCGTCTCTGTTTTGCAGTTCTTGCCAGAGAACAGAAACGAAGAAGAACATACTCTGTTTTTACAAAACCGTACAATGTAGTCTCTTTAACTTTGTTAGGATCTTCAATTAACCGTCTCTCTTGTACCTGGTTTCTTCGGAGAGATCGAATCAATCAAAATCCAAATCAAAGAGATCACTCATCTCTTACTCGGATACTGCAGCCTGTGGGTGTGCGGGTGAAGATGAGATATAAAATTCGTAAAGCTATATAAAATATGTTGATATGAATAACTAAAAGGATTGTCTAGCTCGGTTGGTAATGTGTTACCAATTTTAAGTTTGAGGTCACGAGTTCAAACCTTTGTAGACTCATTTTTTATTTAATTTATCCAAACGACGTCGTTTTGATTTAATAGTGCCAGCTCAGAATGCCAACGCGGATTGTCCGTTAACGATTTAACGGGGTTGACTAACGGGGACTTGGTCAAAGTAGGGATTCGCCAAAAAAAAATTTGTGTGTGTGTGGATATTCAAATAATCTGGAGTGTGGGTATTGATTAGCACAAGAAAATTACACATGTATTAATCGGTACCAGTTCTAAATGTGTGGGTATGAATTGGCCGTTTTCCCCTTCTTCCTCCTTCCCAGCAGCTGCCTTTTCCACCTTCCTATGGCGATAGAACGTTTAACCTAACCATTAAATTCGCCAAGGTCTTTCACCTCCTTCCCGATTTGCTTATTATTATACGGGGAAGAGTAAATGTCATTCAATTTTCCTTTGTCTATCCACATCCAACCGTTTCGAGTCATCCTCTACTTTACCCTTTTAAAAACCCAGCAACCCTCGCCCTAGCTCCTTTAACACATTTTCACTCTCTAATCGCCAATCTGTAATCCCCTGCAACTACTGTTTTTATGCCATGGCTCCAGGCGATTTGTTCGCCATTAAAACTCCGATAACGCCTCTGGTAACTTCCTCAAGGAAGTTTCTTAGCACGACGTTAGGCTGCACCATTCACGAGGTGAATACCGATACATTTAGATGTGATAATATCCTTGTGTTTTATATAAAAGGTTTCAACTTTGTGTATAAATTTTGACAGCTTTTAGCCGGCCTGGTGGATCAATACAAGTTGACCGGGAACAGTCAAGCTCTGAAAATGGCAACCTGGATGGCTGATTACTTCTATGTCTGTGTTCGTAATATGATACAGAAATACAGCGCTGAACGACATTGACAATCACTAAATGAGGAGACTTGTGGCATGAATGATGTTCTCTACCAGCATCACTGTGAGTTAAAAATCTTATCAGACTCTCCAAAAGATGCTCCTTCATATAGTTTTGTTTCACATCATAGTTTATTGGACTTTTAGGGAGATTCCAAGTATTTGCTGCTCTTTGACAAGCCTTGCTTTTCTTGGAGTGCTTGCAATTCAGGTTAGTTTACTTGATTATTAGTTTGAATAGGAATGTGAACGGTAAAATAACAACAAATTATACTTCTTTTCAGGCCGATGATATAAGCGGCTTCCACTCTAACACACATATTCCAAATGTCGTCTGATCCTAACTCTGCCATGAAATCACTGGTGATCCACTGCATAAGGTATTGAAGCGTAATCCAGAAAAGTTTGAGATAATTAAAGAAAACATTGGTTTTTTCTTGATTCTGAAGTCTTTACGTTTCCAGGAAATCTCAATTTTTTTTTTACGGATATAGTCAATGATTTTACAGCTATACAACTGGAAGAAGATCAGTCACTGAGTTCTGGGTCTAACATTACCCGAGTTTAGAGTTTTGTTCGTTCAAACATGACCTTGGTTTCAACTATTTTAACCATGATCTGGAAATGTTAATTCCAGGCAATATCCAATAATCCAAAGAGAATGGCGACTACGCTGCAAACTTAAAATGAAGAATCATGTACTACTTACAACATGCTTAAGGTAGAATTTTTAAACCTTTTTGTTTGTTTTGCTTCTCTCTTTATTTGCTCAAGGTAATATAAAACTTAATACAATTTGAGAATCAGCTATGCACAGCACCAGCGTGTTTTGACAAACGGTGCGCTCGGGATTCAAAGAGGAACCGAGCCTGGACTGATGATCTACATGCTGCCATTGGGTAAAGGTATTTCTAAGGCCGTGACTTATTATTAGTTTGAAATTCAGCATGATGGAGCAGCAGCAGCAACTGATGTGTTAGGGCCGCATTTTGTGAAGAGGTTCGTGTTGTTCAGCTTCTTCAACCACTTAAATTCAGCTTCTTCTTGGGCTTATGCTTATCCAATCCCAAGCAGCAGCCGGTTGAGACCTTATCATAGACGAGCTTTGAGTTCTTCGATGCCTGAAGCAAGTACATACGGTTCTGGAGGATGCAGACCTTGTGGAAGTGGTCATCTCTCATCTTAAGCAGACACCTAGCGAGCCCAATAGCTTTGTTCTTCTTGAACAAAGCATATGTAGCATGTTCTCTGTTCTCCTCCAAGAGAGAAGTGACTTTGTATCCAAGATTAGCGTTTTCCTCCATTCCCAGCAACATGACAAACGAGCGAAGAGATAGAAAAAGTGGACCCACTGTTTCTGTGTAATACTTTGTTTTTTAAACCTACCAATGCTTTGTTTTGAAAATCCTCCAAATCTACAAGTTTCGATTTGTTAACACGTGCCTTATGTACTTGGGTTTACCAGTTGAGACCCATTTTTATGGGCTTCACATAATCAAAGCCTTTCATCTTTTTGAAAATTTTGATATTCAAGATAGGGTTACTGAAAAAAGAAAAGAAAGCAAAATAGCATCATGTGGAGTTGGGTTGGTGACAAAATGACAATTCCAGATAACCAACCCATCCCTAATGTCAATTGTGATCTAATTATATAGAAGAATTTTTACTCTACATCTAAAGTGTCGATATCATCAAATTAAAAATGTAAAGTATACCTTATGATTTTATTAGTATCAACTTCCAAATTATTTTTAAAATCCCAAATTATTTTTAAAATCTATTAAATTAAAATTATCTAAATATGTACATAAATAAATCTACATTAATTCTATTACTAAAAACTTTAGACCACCTCCGTTGGAGGTTCTTAGCACAAGTTCTTAAGTCAAAAATAATAAAATAATTATGGATCTCACGTGAATAATTAAGAGACAGGCTCTTAAAATCCTTAGTTAAGAACTTGTTTCTTAACTATTTACGTGACGTGGCACATCCTTATTGGTTACTTTTTTTTATTTTTTTTTCCCATCTGAAAAAAAAATAATAAAATTTTTTTTTAGGAACCCCAAAGGGGAGTAACACCAATGTGGATGCTCTTATAACTATACTTATATATTTTAATTCTAAAATGATAAAAACAACGATATCCATTATACAAAGCAAAACGAAAAATCTTTTAAATTAGTTATAACAAAAAAATAGAGTCGAAGATTAAAAAATTAAAAAAAGATAAATAAAAAATAATTGGTTCGTATGAATAAAAAATAAATTATGATAGATATATCTCTTAGCAAAAAAGGAGTATAAAAGTGAATATATAATAAAAAAAAAGGCCGGATTTTTTTTTGTCAACAAAATGCCAGATTTATGAGTAAAAAAATAGAAATACGAAGTTTAAATGTGTAAAAAAAATTTCGCGGCAGAAATAAAAGATAACAAATCTACTAATTGGATCAACAAAATATATAAAAATGGTTCAAACAAAAATGTTTCCTCAAAAATAGAACCAAGCCCATATAAAAAACAATCTTTATTTAAACTACATAAAATAGAAATTTCAAATCAAAATAGATCACAAATATATCTAAAATATTTATAGTTTTATATTAAAAACAAAATAGATACAAATAAAATAATTAAGAGTTTCTCAACAACAACAAAAATCAAAAGAAACATTATTATATTATTGAAGTAAAAACACACGTATAACATAGTATAATAAAAATAATAAAATAATTATAAAAAATGAAAAACTCATAAATTCAAAATAAACAACACAAACTAATGTTTACTTAAACTACATTAAAAAGAAATATCTCAAGTACGAATGCGCCACATAAAATCTAAAACGTGTATTTTTAAATATAAAATATAAATACATATTTAAGATTTTCGATAAAAAGGGAGAAAAAAACAGAAGAGGGCAGTATTAGATTTCTCAAGAAAAACAAGAAAAAAACAATTCTAAAATTTAATAATTATAAAAATATAAAACTCACTGATTCAAAACAAACAATGAAAACACTACTTTTTATTTAAGCAATATTAAAGAGTAACATTAAGTACATATATACCACTAAAAACTAAAGTATGTAATTTTTAACATATAAATTTTAAAAAGTATTAAAATAACACATTTATGCGGGCCAACATCAAAATAACAAAGCTCAAATACAAACAAAAATGTAAATTTAATAAGATGGCGAAAAAAAAATATCCTATAACAAATTAAATCTAAAACACACTTACCAAAAAATAATAGGAGACATCTTTAAGCGCTTATGACAAACTCCAAGTCATATAAAATAAGTAATACACGTATGAGATTGAATACATTTAAAGTCGAGTAAACCTATTATAAATCATTATTACAATAGAGCCTCCCCGTGTGCGCGGGGGTGTTAAGATCACTCGCTGTCCACCCAATCTTAGGTTCCTCCTGAGAGATGATGTCAATCTTAGCGAACTCCTTGCTTAGGCATCATCACTCGCTGTCCACCGAATCTTAAATGTTCTCCGAGATATCTAATGCTTAATCGAAGAACATAACAAGATACATGCATGAATACATCTTGTTATGTTTTTGATATGCTTTATGTTTAATGAGTTCCTTTCAGCAAATGACAAAGCCACGTGAAGTTAAACGTGTAGATAGTGTGATTAAGAATTATGGTACATGAGACTACAAACTAATTAAATATGACGTTAATAATACTACTAAAGAATGATATAACATTAACCTTAAACTCTATATATTCTCTAGGAGACAAGATCACACAAAAACACTTTCGACAATCTCTGAAAACCACACGCTGTGAGTTTAAGACATGGTCCAAATCATATGGATTAACAGAATAACGACAACAACATACTTAACCCAGATGAAAACAGCGGAGCAGAGAAGGGTTTGGGTGTTGACTGGGAGTAATAAAATTAAGTTGCAGTCGAAGTGGGATTTAAGTTCATGTAACGGTTTGAAGCGATTTCGGAGTGAAGAAAGAGTATAGAATGTCAGCCATTGTACATATATATAATCATATTTATAAAACTTCTAATATCCAAAAGCAATTACCAGGAAAAATAAATAACTAAATCTTCAATACATATTCTCTCTATTTCATAATATAAAAAGTTTTAGATTAAAAAAAACGCATATTAAGCAACTTATTTTCCTTCAAAAATATTATTGAATAGATATAATTCAACCAATCATAAAAAGAACTAAAGAAAAATCGCAGAGTCTAATTGGCCAACACTTTATTCAATAAATAAAAGTTGCATAGAAACTTGAGAACAACTTATATTTTGAAACAAGAAGAAAACATCAAAACTATTTATGTTATGAAACGAAGGGAGTATTAAATAGAAAAACCCATGATAAATGTAGGAATTTAAAAAGAAATACATGCAAACACAAAGAGGGGCAGCCAATAAATATAAAATAAATACTCTAAATTTACATATACATCCAAACAAATTTGGACGAGAGTGGACCTCCGCACAGTAAGAGCATGTACAACCTTAAATCCCAAGGGGGTTCTTAAAAAAAAAAATTTATTATTATTTAATTTTTTTTTTTGGAAAATTAAAAACAAAAAAAAAACAAAAAAGGAACGAATAGAATCATGACACGTGGCATGAACAGTGCTAGAACTGATCCTTAACTAAGGATTTTTAGAGTCCGGGTTCTTAACTATTTGGTGGAACCCACGTAGGACCCACATTTTTTTAATATATTTTTGCCTAAGAAACCGCACCCGGAACTTGGTTGTACATGGTCTAAGCTCACTAGTATAATAGAAGAAGAAGTTAAATACGAACCGTTTTATGTCCATAAACCTCAATTACTCTAAAATTATCAAATAATCCGGTTTGGTGTCCCGCTCGCTCGGGTATCGTGTGTGTAAAGGATCCCGCCGATTAAATAATAAAATGAAATGAAAAAAATTGGTCGGTCACGCCATTTGTCAGCTATCATGCATCTCGTCACGCAGGCTTCGATACCCTCAACTTCCGCAATCTTTTCTTCTAAGTCGTGATCAATGGAGTCTTCCTCAATCCCTAGCATTACCGACGAGGAATTTGATCGATTCCTTGACGCAACAGACGAATTTTATTGCGATTGCTTGCCGTCGCGTAGCGATTCCCACCGTCAATATTCGTCTCTCTCGGTTACTCCCTCTGCCGCGAGTCTCCGGCGGAGAAAGTCGGCACCTCTCCGGTGTAGAAACGGAACCTTCCTCATCCTCCTCGTCCAATGGATTTCAAGTCGGGGCGAAATCGAGTCATGTGGAAAAGAGCGATTATCTCAAGGAGAGGGGTTTCGAAACAAGCGAGATAAATAGCGACGTAATTGAATCAGCCAAGGACCTTATGGACCTCTCTCAGGAAAAAGAGAACGACTTGGTTGTAATTACGGATATGGATGTAACGAATTCGGGTCAAGACCGGGTTGACCCGTTTCAGGAAGGGGATAGCTTGAGCGGAGAGGAAATCGAAGAATCCACGGTGTGTGATGATGATCAAGAAGACGACTACGCCGGATCGTCACCACCGCAGCTCAGGGAACCTAATTCAACAGATTGGTCTCTCCTTGGGTTTTTGGTTGGCCTAGTGTTCAAAGCAATCAAATTTCAAGTCAGTTTGATGATTAGCTTTGTAAACTATCCTCCATTGTTGCTCAACTGGTGCTTTCTCTTCGTTTTTGATCCCTTTAGCACAATTAAGCTTGGCAGAGGGTTGTTAACGACGAGTGTTTCTGTGGTAAGTGATATGATATTGAGAACCTTTAAGTTGAGTTGGTTAAAAGTTGCCTGGAAGTTTGGATGGGGTTTGTTTTGGGCTGTTTATGTAGGCATTGTCTTGTGTGGCTTGTTGGTTTTGGCGCTGATGCTTGGTGGGTTTATGATAAATCGTATAGCCGATAAGCCATTTGTAGTCAAGGAGATATTGAATTTCGATTACACCAAGAATAGTCCTGAAGCATTTGTGCCCATAACCTCGTGTGCTGGTGTTTCTTGTGATGGAAGTTGCAAGGAAAGTAATGAGATGTTGAAGATCAGGGGATTGCGAGCTATTCCTCGAAACCACGAGTTAGAGATCACTCTTTCGATGACATTACCTGAGTCTGCGTACAATAAAAATCTAGGCATGTTTCAGGTATGGACGTAAGCTATATCTAACATTCTAATCATTGCATTTACTCTGGCTTATAATAGTTTCTCACGTCGTAATGTAAGAACTCAAATTATGGTCCTTATGTGTATTTCAATTTTATCTGATAAACTTGAATAATTTGGAAGGTCCCTATGCTTGTTAATGGGATCATGTGTTTGTTGAAGGTTCGGGTGGATTTCTTATCAGCGGATGGTCAAACGCTTGATAGTATAAGGCGTCCATGCATGTTAAGATTTAGGAGCGAGCCTATCCGTCTTGTTCAGACATTCTTCAAAGTTGTTCCTTTAGTGACAGGATATGTCTCTGAGATCCAAACCTTGAGCTTGAAGTTGAAAGGCTTTGCAGAAAAGGACATTCCCACTGCTTGCTTAAAGATAATGATGGAACAACGTGCAGAGTTTGGACCAGGGGCAGGTATTCCAGAGCTCTACGAAGCTTCCCTGTCCCTTGAATCAGATCTACCTTTCTTCAAAAGAATCATATGGAAATGGCGGAAAACTTTATACGTCTGGATCAGCATGAGCTTGTTTATTACGGAAATGCTTTTCGCTTTGGTTTGTTGCAGACCTCTGATCATCCCGAGAACACGACGTAGAGACAGATCGCTTTCAATTGTGACTGGAAGTAGATTATGAATCAATAGTTGCTGTACATCATGTTTTGTAACACTCTTAAAATGGTATTTTCACTCAACCTTAGCTCCTAAAAGTTCTTTGATTAAATTTTAAATCTAATATATGGTTTGGTTTTAAGATATGTTCTTAGAAACGAGTGTAATAAGTAAAATAATGGCTTCTTTCAGTCTTTCAGTATCAGAGAGGAGGAGAGAACAAATGTTCATTTCATTTTATAAATATATTAAATAGGATTTGGAGGAATTTGAGAGATAATTTATAGTTAAAAATTAATAAATACAAATATCACATCTTATTTTTTTAAAAAAAAATTAATCTTATAAAAACGAAAAAAAAAATTAGAAAAGAAAAATATCAATTAAAAATCAAAATTATTTAAAAAAAAAAAATAAACAAATTTAAAATATTTAATATCATATTCTCATTTCAATAGAAAATAAATTTAAAACAACAAATAAAAATTATATATCATTTTAATAAAAAAATCTTAAATATCTTTAAAACCCCACTAAAATCCTCAAAATTTTACTAAAATCACTATCAAAATCTTCAAAATCCATTTAAAATTTAATCAAATCTAAATTTCTCCAAATCCTCTAAATCTCTAATCCAATAAAACCTCCTAGTCTTATATTAAATAAAGTTAGTGAGCAGTCCAAAGCAAGAGTCATTTACTTTAACTGTAATCCCATAAAAATCTCTGAACCTCTATTATTTGTAACACTTTCTGTCTTCACATTTACATATTGTCGTGTACATTTCCAAAACTGTTAATTTGCTAAAAATAACTGAGAGCCTCTAATCACAACCTGAATAAACTAAACTATACCAAATCAAGTGCCTTTCAGTTCCAAAGCCAATATCATGGAAGTTAGAAAGCTTTATGTACATATATTCACCATTTCTCCAAGTTTCCATCTGAGCCAGCTGATGGAGGAAAAAAAAAAACAGGAATTCTTGTCACTGTTTTGTCCTCTGATTTCTTTGTAATGGCGTGCCATGGGTTTCTCGGGACACCGACCCCGAGATCACATGGACGTCATAAACATGGAAGGAGGAACCAACATCAACAATCCAGATGTTCGGCTGCAGCTGTTGCCGCAGCTGGCTCCATCTTCACATCCCTCAACATGTCTATCTTCACATTCCACAACCGACTCTTACGTTGCGTCTCCAGGCTCTTCCGCGTATCCACCACAGCTAGCGCAACTCCTAGCCATCGAGCCACCACGAAACAAGGATACAAAAAGCTCGAGAAACACGGGCATCATCCGAAAAAACATAACGACCAGAAAAGGACCATCTTTCTTGATCTTGATGAAACTTTGGTGCACTCATCGATGGAACCACCAGTCCGGGTTAATGTCGATTTCATGGTGAGGATAAAGATCCAAGGAGTCGTTATACCGATGTTTGTGGTGAAACGTCCAGGAGTTAACGAGTTTCTTGAAAGGATCAGTAAGAATTACAGAGTGGCGGTTTTCACAGCCGGGTTGCCGGAATATGCTTCACAGGTTTTGGATAAACTTGACAAGAACCGTGTGATATCACAGAGGTTATATCGAGATTCATGCACAGAAATGAATGGGAGATATGCCAAAGACTTATCTCTGGTGGCGAAGACAGACCTCGCTAGTGTTTTGCTAGTTGACGATAACCCTTTCTCCTACTCGTTGCAGCCTGATAATGGAGTTCACATTAAGCCTTTTGTGGATGACATGGAAGATCAAGAATTGATGAAACTTGCAGAGTTCTTCGATGGATGTTATCATTACGAAGATTTAAGGGATGCAGCATCGGAACTTCTATACAACAAACTGATTTGATGCACATATATGGCTTTTAATTTGCAGACCCTGTTTTCAATTTTGTTTTTGGATTCTTTCTTTCTTTCTTTTTGTTGATTTTCTTTGGCTATAGGTATTTTTGCGTTGAAAAGGGATTCTTCCTTCCCTTTTTCAGCGTTGTTACCTTCATAAAATGGGGTTGGAAAAGTGTATTATAAACCAAGAAAAATCGGTGAAAAAAAAAAAGAAGTTTTGGACTAGCAGATTATTAATAACAAGAAATTATATTAATGTTTCAAGTGTAAAGAAGATTGATTTGATTCAGAATGAAATACTAAAAGAAAGTAGTCTTACAAGTGTGGTTTCGAAACATCATTGAATGCTTTTAATTACTAGAGGTTCTGGTGGATAAAAAACAAGAACAATGAACAAAACAGACAAAAATGACTGCAAGAAAAGAACTCCATAAGGCTATGAACTTTATGTGCTTAAGACATTTCACCCTTGAAGCTATGAGTTGTCCATGCTTAACACTAAAGAAGAAATCTCAACCATTATACTTTATGAAATATCAATAAGTGATTATATTTAAGTTAGAAACAAATTCCAACAGGTATTATAGTTTAACTAGTTCACTAGCAGCCACACCAAAGCCATAGCTATGAAGTAGCAAAAGAAAAAAACAGAAGCAGCAATTCTTACAACTGTAATCCCATTATAGTTTCCAAACCTCTAAATTTTAACTACATATATTTGTATCTCTTATTGGTTCATGTTGTATGTATATTGTTGTCCATGAGTACATGAAACAGCAAAACTATACTCCAATTGTCCAAACTGAAAATTTTCTAAAATTAGGCATCTGCTCTACTTCACCTTTCCCATAAACAAACTAAACTACACCAATTGTAGGTAGCACTTCGATTCTAGATATTATCGTATAAAAGTAGGCAGAAGATAAACTCAGAAACATCTTACCACTACAAACCTTTCCATCTGAAGAGCTGAAAGCTCACCAAAACTTGTTTTCTTCATTGGGGAATCAAGCTGCCGGGAGAGATCAATGGCATCTGAAAGGGTCATCGAAAACAAACGCCAAAAGAAAAATTACCCATTCATGTCCATCTTGACGTTCCATTGTCGACTTCTGCGTTGTGTATCCAGGTGCTTTAAGGCCACCACCATCAGCTATCCAGCCACAAGACATGATGACTATATAAAACTTGAGAAAATTGAGAAAGAATCTCAAACAGAAGAATATACCAACAGGAAAAGGACAATCATCCTAGATCTTGATGAAACCTTGGTTCACTCGACGACTCAGTTGCAGGGAGTTAGATATTGATAAGTTGATGAGAGTAGAGACACAAAAGTATTTAGGAAGAATTGTATTAGACTCTCATAAGAATAAAGTACAATATGGTAGACTTATATAGTAGTATAAATAACTAATTTGCTAAACTAATATGGAATGTAATATTATAGATAATGGTAAATTTCCTATTCTTAGATATTCGTCTCTATCTTTCCAGATCCTTCTTGATTCTTCTCGATCTTTCTTGATATGGTCGATCTTCTCTAGATCTCCCAATACCCTCCCGCAAGCTCATACGTGGTAACACATATGAGATTGGAGAAATCTTCAAAATATCGGTTTTATACCCAGTTTTCGGGTTATCTTCACGGCTTTATACTCGGCCATCGAGTCATCTTCACGGCGTTATACTCGGCCGTCAAGTCATCTTTGCGGCGTTATACCCGATCGTAGGGTTCTTTAAATAAGGGACAAAATTCGCGATTGTGTTGTCCAGAGATAATTCGCGATTGCGAAGTAAAAAAACAACTCACGAAGGTGAGAAGTCGAATTAAAAGGATGTTACTCACGAGAGTGAGAAAACAAATAAAATTTCTGTTTTCATGAATGAAAAATCAGAAATTTGTAGAGATAAAGGACTTTAGCTTTCAAATATGAAAAACAAAAGTTTCAAAGTAGAGATTTTGAAGACGACGCCTAGTTGTTGCGAATGAAACTAAGGCAGTCATGTGAAGGAGAGCTTTTTTTTTTTAAGGAATTGATCAAAACCATATTAAATTGACAAACATAAAGTTTGCAAACGATGGTGAAAACCAAACTTTTTTTTTAAGTTCAATCAACAGAAAAAAAAAAGAAGAAAATAGTGTGGAAGAAAACAAGTTTTGATCAAAACGAAAAAACAATTCCGTCTGACCCTGAAGCTCCAAGGAAGAATAATCCGAAAGAAAAGGAAGAAGAGAACAATGTAAAACCATAATTCATAAGACGTGACCCAACTCTTTTTTTTTTTTTTTTTTTTTTTGAAGACCAAAACCAGAAAAATATAAGCGGAAACATTATTTTTGATCCCGAAGAATCATTGGCTCTGATACCATGATAAGTTGATGAGAATAGAGACACAAAAGTATTTAGGAAGAATTGTATTAGACTCTCATAAGAATAAAGTACAATATGGGTAGACTTATATAGTAGTATAAATAACTAATTTGCTAAACTAATATGGAATGTAATATTATAGATAATGGAAAATTTCCTATTCTCAGATATTCATCTTGATCCTTCTTGATTCTTCTCGATCTTTCTTGATATGGTCGATCTTCTCTAGATCTCCCAATAGATATGATTTCATGGTGATTGTAACGCCCCTTTCCCATTCTCCGCTGACCGCCGGGCTGACCGGTCAACAATCAAACAAGAACATGACCGATCGAACCCGAGCAAGTCGAACGGGAAAAGTTCGCTACAGGACGAAGCCAAAGATAGTTCGGTTTGAGACAAAAGGCTCGCACCGATCTATTTCCGACTCCGCTATCCTCATATCCGTAGCGCAAGCAGTACTACTTGCACTACTTCAACGAGTTGTGTCGGTTTAACGGTTTAACGGACCAAACCTCATATCAGGGAAACAATTTCATTTTTAAGTAATTAAACATCGAATACAACGTTTAACGGTTTTACAAACAATCGTCAATAACAATACATATCAATCAAAATCATAAAAGGCGCAGCTGCCGTACCGAAAATCAAACATCCAAAACCACAAATCAAAACATGTCACAAGCAACCCGAAGCTACACCGAGGACCTCCCACGTCCGTCGCTGATAACCTGAAAACACACAAAAAGAGTCTAATGAGCAATCTAAGATTACCCAGTGAATCGGCTCCCCACTAATGGCTTCTACTCTATCTAGCTCTACAATTCCCGCCCCGAAACCCAAAATAACAATCAGCAATAAATAAATGGTCAATCACGCGCTACCACGGCGTAATAAACCCACACACAAGCAATAGCCAAGATAAGAGAGAGAGTTAAAGAAATCGAAGGCACTGCGGCACATATCCCCGATTAGACTCGATCTATCTGCGCGACGAAAGAAAGATAAATAACAACACTGGGCCCTACGATCTCGGTAACTTCCACGGGTTCACATCGTTGCCTATATGGCAACTAACCCTCGACTCCTATACGAGCTCACAAGGACCCACGCATAGGACACCGTTCTCTGTCCATCGATACGCGGTGACTCCTGTTACCCCAGGTAACCTGAGTTTCCATGCGATCCGGCCCTAGGACATGACCCCGTATTCTCTGAATCGCACACCTACCGGCGTCACCCGATAGGTTAACACCATAACCGGAACCACCATGGCCCGGTTAGGTCAAACCCGAGGATCCAATCGGGTCGGAAGTACCGGAACGTAAACAAAACCTAGGCTTGCGGAATCTAACGCACCCTAGCGTCCTAGTGCAGAAATGTAAACACGCAGACTCGCTGGGACTCTAGCACAGATCACGCAATCAATAACAACAATGATAATCCCAACCATTCCGCAAGCCACTACACTACCCAACTCACCGCTCTGACTAGGTAAGATACCTAGTCAGCACCACTAACTTACCCGGTCCCGAGACCGGAGTAAGTGTCCACAAGGCTACTCGGCCCAACACCGAGCAGTCTAATAACCTGCACAGAAACTCACAACAACAATAACATACAGTACACGCAACACATTCAAACACACAATCACCACAAGCAAGTCTATTCGAGTTTCTAAGTCTTTTACTTTATTCCTGACCGCTACCTTGGGTTAGCGGATTGCTAACCCGTAGACAGCTCACGGCACACGCCACTTCTAATCAATCCATCCTAAGTATCTTTTAACACCATTCTCGATATGTCGGTTTAGAGTTAGCAAACTTGCTACTCCCCTGTTGGGAATGTCCTGAAATCTACCGTACTATCTCTAGAAAGTATGATAAGTGTCGAGATCAGACATAAGTCATAAATACTGGGTGATCATGATGGCTTGCTAGAGTCCGCTCTTGATCTATAAGTTTAGGACTTATTACCAGTATTGTATGATCCCAAAGGGTCACACACCATAGCTAACGGGAAAGTTAAGATGGAATTAATACGGTAAGATGCAGTGGCATTTACTGTATTTGTACAGAGAGTTGGGCAGACAACAAATGGGCTTTTGTCTGATTTGTGTCTTGGGCCCAAAAGTCTAATGGACCATTAGTTTAATTAATTAAACTTGGGCCCATTAGTGAGTTAATATGATTGCAACAAGGGTTTTAGAAACCCTAAGCCATTTTTGGCGATTTGTGGGTGTGGCCGCAGGGCCTCTCCCTCTCCAATCTCTCTCTCTGTTGATCATCCATCCGGTCTAGCAGCCATCCGTGCTTGTAAGCGTGTGGATACCGAGGAGGAACAGGTATTCATCTGTTCGTTGATCTCGACATTACAATCATTCCGCTGCAAAAGGTAATGTCCAGGTTTGTGTTTATGATTCAGTTACAAGAACCTAGATCTGTTTAAGATTATGTGCTAGGTTGCAATTTGGGAATTGAACCTTGGAAAACAAATAATCCTTCAGTGGTATCAGAGCCTAGGTCGTTAGGTTTTTGTTTTTTTTTGAATCGTATTGTTGTCTTTGCTTGAATCATTCAATTATGTGCTTGATAAGAAACGATTTGATTGTTAATGTCAATCGCACTTTGATCATTAATAATCAATAAGTAAAGTCGATTTGTTCATGATTGTAAAAATCGTTATCTTTGTTGTTAACTTAGATAATTAATAATCGATAAGAAAAAGGTTTGATAAATCATTTTGTCTTCTTGTGTTTGTTTGATTCGATAGTTGAATTGGATAAATGACAAAATTGTTTTTGTCTCATGTGTTTGATAATTAATTGACATCGTTTTATCAAACGCTTCGCTTGTTGATATAAGGTTAATAATTAGCTTGTCGTCTTGCATCACATTCAATTATTCAATTTGGAAAAGGTGAATCCATTATTGAATTGTCACAAACGAATTTGACTTTATTTGATAATTGAGAATCGTTTGTCTTGTCGTGAAGCAATTAGGGTTCGCTTGTTGGAAATTAATTATATGAATCAATCGTGATCAATCGTGATCTAATATATGAAATCGATTTTTTTAATTATTGTTTGGTTTAAGCGGTTAACCCAAAATCGCGGTTTGCTGGAAATTATTTAATACATGGTATTATTTAATTTCTGGTTAAACCGGATTGAAATTCAAAATTTGAATTTAACCTAAACCGAAGGCTGGTCTAAGTTTGATTTGGTTGGACCAAATAATTTAGAGCTGGTCTGGTTTAGTAAATAACCGATGGTTTTGATAGTTAATTTGGTCTTGGACCAGAATTAATAAACCGACTCGGTTATGTCAAATTATTGGGCCAACTGGAATTCTATGGTCTTGGGCCAAGAATTGGGCCTATAATTTGTGACCCAACCCGAAAATATTTATAAAATATTAAATTAGAAATTTCTATTTTTAGTATGTTTCTAAATTTAGAAAGTTTCTAAAACAAGTAAGTTTCCCAAAATAGTAATCTTCTATTTTTGGAAATAAAACTTAAAAATCCTCAAAACCAATATCAAGCTTGGATGTCTTTCCAATCTTGTCAGCTACTTAACGCTTATTCGATTACAGATATGGCTTACAGTGTGAGGTGTCTGTTCTCGCGTAAGTAAAGTAGTATATAGTCACTAATTTCATTGGGAGTCCCAGACTTTAGTGATTATTTGGCTGTAAGAGATTGGTTTCCTTGACTGGGCCATCGGGAGTCCCGGGCCTTGAGACATCTGGTGTATTGGGCCTTGGGCCCAATCCACAACCGAGAGTTATATGGATATAACTAGCTGTGTGTATGCTTACCAAGTAAAGCTAATTCCGGGTGACGGCCAGTGGCCCACTTTGGATTTAGCTGAACATGGGTCTCGGAATCATTGCATTCTTATGAGGTTAAACAAAGAAATTTTGAATGCAATGCGAGTTTTCTTATAAGTTATTAAGATTACTCTTTTATGAACTAAATAACTAAAACTCTATTTATCTCTAAATTTCAGTTATGACTAGCACAAACAATCAAAACACTTTCTCGATCCGGTCTGTCCTTGAGATGGACAAACTGAACGGATCAAATTTCTTGACTTGGTCGCGGAACCTGAGGCTAGTCCTCAGGCAGGAGAGAAAGGACTATGTCCTTGAAAGAGCTCTCCCCGAGAGGATCGGGTCCAATGTCTCTCATGCAGTATATGATGCTTGGAATAAGCATTATATTGATGCGGTAGATGTGCGTGGTCTGATATTGGCTACCATGGACTCAGATTTGCTGAAGCAATATGAGAACATGGAGTCGCCAATAGAGATGATCAGCAGCCTGAAATTGAAATTTCAGGAGCAGGTAAGAGTGGAGAGATACCAGTTGGTTAAATCTCTCACTAGCTGCAAGCTACCAAATGATCATCCAGTAAGTCCTCATGTCAGTAAAATGATGGGTTACGTTGATAACCTGAGGAAACTGGATTATCCAGTTAGCCAGGAAGTGGCAACTGAGATCATTCTGCAGTCACTGCTGTCAAGCTATGATAAGTTCAGAAGGAACTATATCAAGAAAGGCTTAACGAAGACGTTGACTGAACTGCATGATATGCTCAAGACAGTTGAGCCAAACGTGAAGAGTACCCTGTACAATCTCATGAATGAGAAGGGTAGGTTTACTAAACCTAATACTGACAAGGGTGAAGACAAAGTTGTCCAGATTTTGAATCATGGCAAGCGTGTGTCTTCTGAGCCCGAGTCAGATACCTCTTACGTTGGTAAATGCTGCTACTGTAATGAGACTGGGCATTGGAAGAGAAATTGCATTAAATTCATGGAAGATTATGAGGAGTTGAAGTTGATGTATGAGACTACTTCCTTAGGTATTCATGTTATTACTTCAAGTTATACCTTATAAGTATTGGATACTGGTTGTGGCACTGATATTTGTTATAATATGCAGAGCCTGAGCAACAGTAGAACGTTGAAGGAAGGGCAAGTGGAACTGCGTGTCTGGAAGGAGCTATTGATGCTGCCTCAGCCGTAGGGTTTTCACTTGTAAATGCCTTTGAGGCTTGGTTTTGTATTAAGTAATTGCTACAATGTACCTGCTTTAAGCAGAGTTGTCTTTCATTTTCTTGTAAGAATTTGAATGTTTTTCATTTTGATAAAAGACAAGTTTTGTTCTTTTGATCTTAATGAAATATTAATTGTAGCACCCTATTCAAGGAATGGGTTTTATATCTTAAACCATAGAGTGCCTAAATGTAACATAAATACCGAATTGGTTTAAATCTGATGAATTAAACCTGTTTTTTCTTGGCATAAATGTTTTGGTCATAGAGTGAGTCGGATTCAGAAATCCCATAGTCATGGACTTTTGGGCTCATTTGATTGGATATCTTATGAGACTTGAATTCTGCTTACTGGACCAAAAGACAAAGGGCCCATCTTAGCCGAGCTAGAGAAAGGCCCAAAGGCTTATTGGACATTCAACATACTCATGTATGTGGCCCGATGAGCAGTCATGCCAGAGAAAATTTCCTGTACTTCATTGTCTCTACTGATTACTTCAGTGAGTATGACTGTGTTCATTTGATGAGACACAAGTCGGAATTCTTTGACATGGTCGAAAGAGTTCCAGAATGAGGTATAGAATCTGAGTGACAGAAGTATTAAGACTCTGGATTAGATCACGAGTGAGAATACTTGAGTCATTAATGGTGTGATCATCTGAATGAGTGCGAAGTCGTTTCACAGCTCAATTCTCCTGAAAACCTTGAGGTATTTCTGTGAGAAAGAATCGGATCTTATTAGAAATGATTAAAGATGAGTCACACGAATCTTCCATGATATTCTTTAAGAATAACGCTCTAAAATATCTAAGTTTACGCTGAAATAGTTCCACCAATATCAGTTGAAAGACACCACGTAAATGTGGATTGGAATCGATCCAAATTCGTCTTTACTGAGTATTTGTAGTTGTGCTACTTCACTGGTTGTCCTAGGGAAACCAAGGCTTGTTACTTTTACGTCCATTCTGTTTTCTAAGAAGGGAAGTTACTTTCCAAGAAGAACAGTGGGAGTAAAAGTATAACTCGAAGAAATTCGAGAAATACAGGAGGCTGCTCAACCTGTTGAGGGAGAGCAACGGATGGATTTACAGATTTCTGTAGAATCTACACATGTAGAGCCTGAAGTTCGCAGATATGAATGAATCAGTCAACTAATCCGAGAGTGATTTCTCGTCATTAGTTGAACCTGATGATCATTGAAAGTTCGCATGATCTGATGATCATTGAAAGCGACGAATCTGCGAAATTCAAAGAAGCGAAAGTGAGTCCGGACTCCGAAAAATTACATTTTGTGTAAGTTAGCTTCATCGATCCATTCATGGATGGAAGCAAACATATCGGAGTTGGAATCTTCGTTCTGTTGAAGTAGTCAAGGTTTTGACTTGAACAGGAACGAAATGGAACTGTGCATTTACTAAAAGATAAGTGGGAGCAATATTGCATTTCTCATAGTGTATGTCGATGACATACTGATTCTCGGAAATAACGTCCCAATGTTGCAGTCGGTAAAGGACTGGCTTGGGATTTGGTTTTATGATTGACATGGGTAAAGCCACGTAGTTCTTGGATTTTGGATCTAAAGATAGAGATCCAAAAGAGCTGGTAGGACAAAGTCAGGACTCTTACATTGACAAAGTCCTACACGTTTTGAGCAATCCAAGAATGGTTTTATGCCAATGTCACATGGCATTAAGTTAAGCAAGATACAGTATCCTACGATAACTGCTGAGCTTGAATGCATGGATGAGATTCCATATGCGTAGGCAATTGGATCTATCATGTATGCCATGACACGCACTTGTTTTGATGTTGCTTTAATGTTAAGCAAGACAAGTATAGACCAGACAAATCCAGCAAAGAATCACTGGATTGCCGTAAAGAATATCCTAAAGTATTTGAGAAATACTAAGGATAAATTCTTGGTTTACGGAGAAAGTGAGGTGCTACAAGTCGATAGAGTCTGAAAGGCAAGTTTCCAATAGACAAAGATAATTCCCGGTCACAGTCCGGCTATATCTTGTGTCTGTATGACGGTGCAAGGCACTGTTGCTGACTCCATGACTTAAGCTGAATATTTCGCAGCTTGAGATGCGGCGAAAGAGGTTGTTTGGATAGAAGAGTTCATCACTGAACTTGATGTGATTCACAGCATAGATGAGACTAGCTGCACATCAGAGATCCAAACACCTTGAGGATAGGTATAACCTATTCCGTGAGATAAATGACAGAGATGTTAAGTAGATAAGCAAGTTTCATCGAATGAGAACGTTGCTAATCTATTAACGAAGCCACTCCTTAGGCCTAAGCACGAGTCGCGGACTGTAGCTGTAGGATGAGTGAAATTAAGATGTAGTCTTAATTTCAGTGGGAGTTTGTAAAGGGCTTTACTTAGTTGTTTTGAAAGGTTCATGTAAACATAATATTTTATGTTTATGAAATCTATGATTTCTGGATTATTTTAACTGTGATATAAATAATCGTTCCAAAATGATTCATGTCATTATATATGGGCCATCGAAGTACATGAGTAGACTTGATCCTGAAACCCCATATTTAATGAAATGACATAAATCATAGTGTCCATAGTGGAAGGTTGTTGAATTGGAACACCAACAACCACTTGAGACTAGATTGTGTTGAGACTTATGACCAAGTTTCGAGGGGTCATAGATGCGCGGCATCAAAGTCGACACATATGTATATGTAGGGGAGCATATGACCGGACATGGCCCGCTGATGAGAACTCTACAAGATATTAATATCTGTGTCATAAGAGGTTCTCATATACGACTATAGAGTATAGTCCTTAGACCTGAGTTCGCATGCATGTGGCTGCACATGGAGTGATGCGATTTGATCATTGTCTAACGCTGTTTCGTAACTGGGAGCTATAAGGACCTTGGTTGGGTGTATTATAAAGTGTGTAGTTCATAGTGATGGAACAAGATGGGATTTGTCCCTGCCGTATAACGGAGGTAATATCTCTAGGCCAATCGGAGACTTGATAGCTGGTAAGAGAGTGGCCACTCCCAAACGGACTTGCCCAAGTCGTTTGCATTGTCAGTATCAAATCTGGTCCGATTAAAATGGTCTGGCTATATAAGGATGACACGCATCTTGCCTTATGCCAGATCGAGATATTGAGACAAAAGGATTAGGGAATGTAGGATTCCAGTACAATCGGGAGATTGTTGGGAATGTCCTGTGTAGAATTCCAGTACAAGTGGGAGATTGTTGGGAATGTCCTGAAATCTACCGTACTATCTCTAGAAAGTATGATAAGTGTCGAGATCAGACATAAGTCATAAATACTGGGTGATCATGATGGCTTGCTAGAGTCCGCTCTTGATCTATAAGTTTAGGACTTATTACCAGTATTGTATGATCCCAAAGGGTCACACACCATAGCTAACGGGAAAGTTAAGATGGAATTAATATGGTAAGATGCAGTGGCATTTACTGTATTTGTACAGAGAGTTGGGCAGACAACAAATGGGCTTTTGTCTGATTTGTGTATTGGGCCCAAAAGTCTAATGGACCATTAGTTTAATTAATTAAACTTGGGCCCATTAGTGAGTTAATATGATTGCAACAAGGGTTTTAGAAACCCTAAGCCATTTTTGGCGATTTGTGGGTGTGGCCGCAGGGCCTCTCCCTCTCCAATCTCTCTCTCTGTTGATCATCCATCCGGTCTAGCAGCCATCCGTGCTTGTAAGCGTGTGGATACCGAGGAGGAACAGGTATTCATCTGTTCGTTGATCTCGACATTACAATCATTCCGCTGCAAAAGGTAATGTCCAGGTTTGTGTTTATGATTCAGTTACAAGAACCTAGATCTGTTTAAGATTATGTGCTAGGTTGCAATTTGGGAATTGAACCTTGGAAAACAAATAATCCTTCATCCCCGACATCTCATTAGTAACTAATTGATTCATTTCCCAATTCCCGCTAATTAGTCTAAAACCCAAGCCCGTTATTATACTCTATACATTTGATTAAGTTTAACTCATGTTTTACTATCGTCTTAATTTCCCGTTTATAGGTCATTAATACTTGTTCTTTATACTTACATAGATATACATATACGGTCCTACTCAAGTGATCTATACGAAGATATCAATCAAGCTCCACTAACAACCTAACGGCACGCAATCGGTTAACTCTTTTTAATTATAAACCCTAATCATGTTTAATTGGTCGTATTCGGTTATTTATTAATCAACTCATTAATTACTAATTAATATCTAATTTGGTTAATAGGGCAGGCAACTCGTTACTAGGTTTAGGATTCCTGGTATAATTCAACTACGAGTTTTTCGAGCCGACTCACAGAAATAACCGCTAACAACGGCTTGATGCGGATGTGAATTCCCGAACCACCGAACCCTCCTGAACCACAAAACCACAATCAATCTCGGACTTAAACCAAACCGGCCCAATCACCTTAAGAACCGGTTTGACTAAACCGGTTTAGGGTTAAACCGTTGACCGGTTTAACATCCTTTGACCCGGTTCAACCAAACCATAAACAACCTCCAATTTCAACACAAACCCTACCAAAGGACTCCTTGATGAACCGGCTTCACTTTGGCGGCGGAGGGCTTCACCGGCGGCGTTGACCACGGCGGAGCTAGCTTTTCCGGCGGCTTCTTCTGCAGATCTTTATACCAAACTGATCAGAATCACTAGATCTAATCACATCCATCCTCAAAACAGCCAAAAACTAAGAAGAAAGGTGAGATTCCACAAACCCTAAGGAGCGGCTGCTTCAAGGCGGTTTTCCGGCGATCTCCGGCGGCTACAGGGGCGGCGGTGAACTGGAAAAGACAGAGGAGATCAATACAAAACTATGACACTTTACAGAGCTCAATTTGAGTTAGAGATGAGAAAGTTACAAGCTTTCTTGCTCAAGAAGAAATGAAGAACAACCTAGGGTTCTTGAGCTTTTCTTGAAGATTCAAGGAACATGCATGAATTTCTGGGCAAAAAATTGCATGATCTTGAGTGACAGAGAGAGAGAGAGAAGACCTAGAGTGATAGGAGAAGATTTGGTGAAGATTTGAGCTTTACTTGCTTCTTAAGACATCATGAATCAAACAAGGGTTTTGCTTGGATGAATCTCTCAAGAACACAACAAACAATTCACATGCAAGAAGTGAATGTTTCTGGAAAAGAGAGAGTGAGAGATCGAGAGAGAGAGTTGAGAGATTAGAGAGATGTTTAGGTGAAATGAATGTGAAAAGATGTTTACTTGCACAAAGAAGGATTCAATGCATTTTTCTCATGCATGCATGAAGAGAAGAGAGGTGGCAGTTTGGGGAAGAGACAGGTGTCTCTCTGGCATCATTATGTTGCATAAACATCATAATTAACACCATACACAAGCCACTAATCACACATTCTTCCGTTGCTCGGTTTTACGGTTTCTCGGGTTTAATATTTTAGAACGGCTCCGGATGATCCCATAAATTCCAAAACCTCCAAAATCTGATTCTCCATTATTTTTGATGAATTTAGCAACTTGAATCACTCCGTTCGGGCTTACGTAGCTCTAGATATGAATTTCCGAAGTTTCTTCGGTTTAGTCGGTTTCCATTCCCGACAAGCCGAAAAACTCGTTTCCGCTCCAATTCTTCCAATTCTGATCTTGTAAACATTCTTTATGTTAAAACATAAGAATATTTGGCCCGTCTCGGTTTCCGTCTCGAACTTTGGTAAAATTACCATTTTACCCCTGACTTAGGTAAAATGACGATTTTACTCTCGGTTGACTTTCTGCCCGTTGACCGTATTTTTGATATGGGGTATCACATTCTTCCCCACTTACAGGAATTCGGTCCCCGAATTCTTCGTCACTTACAAACGTCAAATCGGTTCCGATTCCGGTGGACTGCTTTACCAACTCGTTCTGATGCTTCCCCACTTTGCTTTGACTTCCACATTTCTTTGATGGCATCCTTTCTTCTTCTTCCTGGGACACTCTTCAAGAATCTGCTCATCGGCTTTCTTTTCCCTGACTCCAACATCGGCGTTACTCCTTCCAAATCTCTTTACTAATTCCTCATGCGTCTCGGCTCCTTTCCGCCGCTCGCGATGGCGGTTGCATTCCCACCGACGATATTCCCACTACTTCGCGGTCCGGTGCGCTCGGCTAGCAACATCTCGACACCTTACCTTGCTTTCGGGTTCGGGTTCGGTTTCGGATTTCCTTCGCTTCCTCGCTCTATCCCCGATATCACTTCCCCATAGAAGTATGGTTACTTAATCACGTACCCTACGGTCTCTCGTGATTAAATAACAATACCCTATAAGTATGTTCTCTCGTGGAGGGACGGTTGAACTCAACCGTTCGCAAGTCAGCTCGAACTTGAAATGTAACCAAAATAAACTTACGACCTATCTTTCTATCGAGGTCAAAGAAAAACGATCGATCGCTACTCAACTTTCGAACTATTAACAATCTAATGGTCGCTATGACTCAACACATCAATCTATCAAAATCACGTACACTAATTGCCACGCAAACTACCGCCCCACAATATAATCAATCAATCAAGCAAGAAATAAACAATCAATCTACTACATACAAAATCACGCAATCTAATGATCGGCCGGATGCGTCGTCAATCCGGGTTTAGGTCATGATGAACGGTCGTCAGTTCCGCCCATCATTTAGTTTCACACAGTAAACCATTTGCTTTCCGAACCGTCTCAATCATGCAAATAGTTACTATGCTACTATAAACGATTGGCCGAACACTCTGCATCCACCATATACATAAACGATATATCATACATTATAAAGTTTTTAGTACACGGTTAAGATCAGAGTTCCTACATAAGCCGTCATCATATACCAAAAACCCATACGACGCCGCTGCACAACAAAAATCAAGGACGACACGCAAGTCGCCTATCCGCCGATCTATCTGCAAATCAAAATAGAGTTAGTGCCCCCCAACTTACCTGGCCTAACTACCCCTACCCTAACCTAACGCCTACAGTAAGACCGAAAGGCCCCACACCACTGGCAATACGGCTCACTGGAGTATCCGCTGACAGGCGCGCCGGGTGGGTGTGGTGGGTGTGCATCTCGAGATGGTGCTCCGACGTGCTGGGGCTCGGCAATCGGACAGAGGTAAGCATCGGGACCTGCGCGGCCACAAACTGAACAGACAGGAGCTGCGGGGTACGGTCCTCGATAACAAGCGGATGCTGAGTGCCCATAACCTCCACACAACTGACAAGGCGAAGTCGGCGCTGACGGGGGATCCATGAAACAATCTGGGGCAAGATGGCCCTGACCTCTGCATAACTGGCACCTCCTCACTGGCTCGGGCTGCGGCGACTGAACGATCGGCATCTGGATCATATGTAGCTGTCTGGCGGACGGCGAACTAGGCTCGGGATCTCTGCGGCTGGGTCCGGCTCCCAAGTCCCTGGGTACCGATGCTGGGTACGGCTCCCCATCGGGCATGTACAGTCCTGCTCTGGCGACTGGGCAAGTCATCTCTCCGTGGTCTGTCTGGCTGCATAGAGGACATCGAGCTGGTCCAGATAAGGGGTGGTACACCTCCCGAAGATGCGGGTCCACTGCTCGAGGGCACCACCGTAAATGGAAATCCCGTACTCCACATCCACTACAAGCTCGGCTCTCGGGTACTACCGGTGGGGCCTCTATCGCCTCGGCTGATGGCGTAACTGCCTCAAACTCTGACTCAGAAGATCCTGATGACATCTCAATATCCAACGGGGTACGGGGAGATCCTGGTCCAACCTGTTGCGCCAAGATATCCTCGAACATCGCTACCTGCTCCCCTACCTGCTGCTCCCACTGCTGATGCTGCTCGAGGTCTACTGGCTCCATCTCTAGATCAAAACCAAACGGTAACGGGTCCATCAGATAATCCTCCATACCAAGCGGCGGTAACTGAAACTCCACATCTGCTCCGCCTAGGAATCCCAGCATGTCGGCATAAGGGTCTCGGCTACCTGCATCGTCCATCATCGCTGGAGGCAAAGGGTCCGGGAGAGGAGACCAATCTATCTGTGCCGCTCTGGCACCCTGCAACTGTCGCACTGGAACTGGCGGATGCGCGGATGTACGTGAACCTCGTGTATGTCCTGGTGACGCTGGATACCCCTGAAACTGCTATACCTGCCCCTGCTCGGAACCGACTGATCCCTGCTGACTCATACTGCTCGGCTATACTGCTCCGTATACACACACACACCCAACCACTCTGCCCGGGACACACTGCTGTAAGACTGCAATCAAAAATACGAAACGAGTTAGTACGAACCATACGACAATTCTATTTTTCCATCCCAACCCCGGGTTTAACGGACGCGGCTCGGTTTCCTAATGGATGCTTGTGTGACACTTTTAACTCGATAAAACACGGAAAACACTCAAAAATGAAACGTTTCGAAACCCATGCAGAACCATGCTCTGATACCACCTTTACTGTAACGCCCCTTTCCCATTCTCCACTGACCGCCGGGCTGACCGGTCAACAATCAAACAAGAACATGACCGATCGAACCCGAGCAAGTCGAACGGGAAAAGTTCGCTACAGGACGAAGCCAAAGATAGTTCGGTTTGAGACAAAAGGCTCGCACCGATCTATTTCCGACTCCGCTATCCTCATATCCGTAGCGCAAGCAGTACTACTTGCACTACTTCAACGAGTTGTGTCGGTTCGGACCAAACCTCATATCAGGGAAACAATTTCATTTTTAAGTAATTAAACATCGAATACAACGTTTAACGGTTTTACAAACAATCGTCAATAACAATACATAACAATCAAAATCATAAAAGGCGCAGCTGCCGAACCGAAAATCAAACATCCAAAAACCACAAATCAAAACATGTCACAAGAAACCCGAAGCTACACCGAGGACCTCCCACGTCCGTCGCTGATAACCTGAAAAACACAAAAGAGTCTAATGAGCAATCTAAGATTACACAGTGAATCGGCTCCCCACTAATGGCTTCTACTCTATCTAGCTCTACAATCCCCGCCCCGAAACCCAAAATAACAATCAGCAATAAATAAATGGTCAATCACGCGCTACCACGGCGTAATAAACCCACACACAAGCAATAGCCAAGATAAGAGAGAGAGTTAAAGAAATCGAAGGCACTGCGGCACATGTCCCCGATTAGACTCGATCTATCTGCGCGACAAAAGAAAGATAAATAACAACACTGGGCCCTACGATCTCGGTAACTTCCACGGGTTCACATCGTTGCCTATATGGCAACTAACCCTCGACTCCTATACGTGCTCACAAGGACCCACGCATAGGACACCGTTCTCTGTCCATCGATACGCGGTGACTCCTGTTACCCCAGGTAACCTGAGTTTCCATGCGATCCGGCCCTAGGACATGACCCCGTATTCTCCGAATCGCACACCTACCGGCGTCACCCGATAGGTTAACACCATAACCGGAACCACCATGGCCCGGTTAGGTCAAACCCGAGGATCCAATCGGGTCGGAAGTACCGGAACGTAAACAAAACCTAGGCTTGCGGGATCTAACGCACCCTAGCGTCCTAGTGCAGAAATGTAAACACGCAGACTCGCTGGGACTCTAGCACAGATCACGCAATCAATAACAACAATGATAATCCCAACCATTCCGCAAGCCACTACACTACCCAACTCACCGCTCTGACTAGGTAAGATACCTAGTCAGCACCACTAACTTACCCGGTCCCGAGACCGGAGTAAGTGTCCACAATGGCTACTCGGCCCAACACCGAGCAGTCTAATAACCTGCACAGAAACTCACAACAACAATAACACACAGTACACGCAACACATTCAAACACACAATCACCACAAGCAAGTCTATTCGAGTTTCTAAGTCTTTTACTTTATTCCCGACCGCTACCTTGGGTTAGCGGATTGCTAACCCGTAGACGGCTCACGGCACACGCCACTTCTAATCAATCCATCCTAAGTATCTTTTAACACCATTCTCGATATGTCGGTTTAGAGTTAGCAAACTTGCTACTCCCCGACATCTCATTAGTAACTAATTGATTCATTTCCCAATTCTCGCTAATTAGTCTAAAACCCAAGCCCGTTATTATACTCTATACATCTGATTAAGTTTAACTCATGTTTTACTATCGTCTTAATTTCCCGTTTATAGGTCATTAATACTTGTTCTTTATACTTACATAGATATACATATACGGTCCTACTCAAGTGATCTATACGAAGATATCAATCAAGCTCCACTAACAACCTAACGGCACGCAATCGGTTAACTCTTTTTAATTATAAACCCTAATCATGTTTAATTGGTCGTATTCGGTTATTTATTAATCAACTCATTAATTACTAATTAATATCTAATTTGGTTAATAGGGCAGGCAACTCGTTACTAGGTTTAGGATTCCCGGTATAATTCAACTACGAGTTTTTCGAGCCGACTCACAGAAATAACCGCTAACAACGGCTTGATGCGGATGTGAATTCCCGAACCACCGAACCCTCCTGAACCACAAAACCACAAAACCAATTAATCTCGGACTTAAACCAAACCGGCCCAATCACCTTAAGAACCCGTTTGACTAAACCGGTTTAGGGTTAAACCGTTGACCGGTTTAACATCCTTTGACCCGGTTCAACCAAACCCTAAACAACCTCCAATTTCAACACAAACCCTACCAAAGGACTCCTTGATGAACCGGCTTCACTTTGGCGGCGGAGGGCTTCACCGGCTGCGTTGACTCCGGCGGCGGCGGCGTTGACCACGGCGGAGCTAGCTTTTCCGGCGGCTTCTTCTGCAGATCTTTATACCAAACAGATCAGAATCACTAGATCTAATCACATCCATCCTCAAAACAGCCAAAAACTAAGAAGAAAGGTGAGATTCCACAAACCCTAAGGAGCGGCTGCTTCAAGGCGGTTTTCCGGCGATCTCCGGCGGCTACAGGGGCGGCGGTGAACTGGAAAATACAGAGGAGATCAATACAAAACTATGACACTTTACAGAGCTCAATTTGAGTTAGAGATGAGAAAATTACAAGCTTTCTTGCTCAAGAAGAAATGAAGAACAACCTAGGGTTCTTGAGATTTTCTTGAAGATTCAAGGAACATGCATGAATTTCTGGGTAAAAACTTGCATGATCTTGAGTGACAGAGAGAGAGAGAGAAGACCGAGAGTGAGAGGAGAAGATTTGGTGAAGATTTGAGCTTTACTTGCTTCTTAAGACATCATGAATCAAACAAGGGTTTTGCTTGGATGAATCTCTCAAGAACACAACAAACAATTCACATGCAAGAAGTGAATGTTTCTGGAAAAGAGAGAGTGAGAGATCGAGAGAGAGTTGAGAGATTAGAGAGATGTTTAGGTGAAATGAATGTGAAAAGATGTTTACTTGCACAAAGAAGGATTCAATGCATTTTTCTCATGCATGCATGAAGAGAAGAGAGGTGGCGGTTTGGGGAAGAGACAGGTGTCTCTCTGGCATCATTATGTTGTATAAACATCATAATTAACACCATACACAAGCCACTAATCACACATTCTTCCGTTGCTCGGTTTTACGGTTTCTCGGGTTTAATATTTTAGAACGGCTCCGGATGATCCCATAAATTCCAAAACCTCCAAAATCTGATTCTGCATTCTTTTTGATGAATTTAGAAACTTGAATCACTCCGTTCGGGCTTACGTAGCTCTAGATATGAATTTCCGAAGTTTCTTCGGTTTAGTCGGTTTCCATTCCCGACAAGCCGAAAAACTCGTTTCCGCTTCAATTCTTCCAATTCTGATCTTGTAAACATTCTTTATGTTAAAACATAAGAATATTTGGCCCGTATCGGTTTCCGTCTCGAACTTTGGTAAAATTACCATTTTACCCCTGACTTAAGTAAAATGACGATTTTACCCTCGGTTGACTTTCTGCTGCCCGTTGACCGTATTTTTGATACGGGGTATCACAGTGATGGTGAAAATGGAAAATGAGATTATGCCCATCTTTGTAGTGAAACGTCCCGGGGTGAGTGAGTTCTTGGAAAGACTTGGTGAAAACTACAAAGTGGCAGTTTTCACAGCTGGTCTGGAAGATTACGCTTCACAGGTTTTGGACAAGATTGACAAGAACGGTGTGATCTCACAGAGGCTATATCGAGACTCGTGCACCACCAAAGTGAATGGAAAATATGTAAAGGACTTATCATTGGTAGTGGGGAAAGACCTTGGAAGTGCTTTGATTGTTGATGTCAATCCATCTTCTTACTCATTAAAGCCAGAGAATGGAGTTTCTATAAAGGTTTTTGTGGACGACCTGAAAGATCAAGAACTCTTGAAGCTTGTGGAGTTCCTCGAAATCTGAAACAGTATTTTATAGAGTGAGGATAAATCCGATCCAGAACCCACCGAAAGCTCGAGGAACGGTAAATCAACGTCTAGGAGATGATCACGATTGAAGAAGGATCAATCCCGAAGAACATAGATTCGATGATGGTGATGATGATTGATGATGAACGATGATGTTTGAGAGAGAAAGGAGAAAGAGATGTAAAATATTCTTTTTTGGTTGATTTACCTAAAATGGCAAAAGCCTTACAAATAGTGTTTCTCCTACGGTTTACAGCTTAACCGGTTTACAAAGTTTAAATAGCTAAACCAACATGGAATAATGAATCAGATTGAACCCATGAACCAATAATCATGTAACAAAATCTGTTACGTGTATGATGATATGAGGGATGCAGTCCATGATCTGCTGTCAAACCCGCTTTTTATTTTGAGTTTATTGTCTAGGTTAATAGTATAGGTTTTTTGCGTTGAAAAAGGATGCTTCCTTATTCAATGTTGCACCTACTACTTATGTGAGGAGGAGCCTTTACTGAAAACAATAACAAAAATAAGACAAAAAAAAACTCTTGTAAAAGCAGAAATTTGTGGAATAAAAATAGGGCTTAGTTTTAGTAAGAAATTTCCTCGAGTGTGTTTTGATATTGTCACAAAAAGATATGCGAAACAACTTCACAGAAAGAGCTTGTACTTCAGAAAGAAAAAAACACTCTTTATGTTTCTGAGTTCAACTTCACTTTGTTTACAAAACACCATTGCTTTAGTTTTGGAAACGATCAATCGCTGAGTCTTCTACTCATAGAAAGGTGAGAGAAACTAATCGTGATATATTCAATTCATCACAATCAACAATCATACATTTCTCTAACAATGTTCTAAGTTCAACAAGCATACAGTGCGATCGCAGATTCTTTGAGCTTCGTAGCAAAATTGAGGAGCTCAAAATTAAAAGAAAAAAAGGAAAGAAACATCTTCCAATAGATATAAGGATCAAGATCCAGTACATTCCAAAACTTGTGATACTCAATTACAACAACACCATATACGTTACAATACAAGTCAAAATTTTGGAAAGAAAACAACTCTTCTCTTGATATATATATAACTCCTCCAAAGCTCCGCAAGAACTACAACCTATTTAGATCAATCTTTCAATTTACAACTCACAGCGAAATACTTGACTTGGAAATCGCAAGGCTTCGGCTTTATTAAAGCACAAATCGTCGAGAGCTTCACTACGACACCATCTGCATCTAGGGAAATCCGAACACTGAGATCTGGTCCGCATCTCGCAGCACTTGGGTAGCTTTCTAATAGTCTTGTTCAGCTTCGGATTTGTCCGGATCTCCAACAGCTCGCGATCCAAAACACCAACTTCAGATTCAGAAGACGAAAGTGATGGACATAGTAAAACGATGAGGAAGATAATGAGTAGTAGAGTTACAGATGATAGGCTTGAGCTAGATTCAGACATTGACACACAAAGCTCTGTTTTTTCTTCGATATTTTCGGAAAGTTTCTTCTTTTTCACTCTCTTTCTATAACTCGGAGAAAAGGGAGAGGTTGTCATAGGATCCCTTTACAAGGACGAGTCCGCCTACAAAACTACACACGTGTGCGCATATATTCACGCGTGTGAACAAGTTACCTTTAATAAATGAAGTCATTTTGGGAGCAGAGTTTCACACTATACAAAATCAGCGCGAAACTTATCGAAATCTGTTAGGTGCATTGGGCTTTTTTTTTTCGTTTTGTTTCCTCAAGAATTGTGCCCAAATTGATCCATTATTAAGCAATTGGGTTCGTACTATGGACAAAATACCCAAACCGAAGTACCGAATCGAACGCGAACGAAAATAAGAATCAAATTCGAATTCGAACCGACAAAATATTCAAACGGATCCTAAATTCTTATATCTGAAAAACTGAATCTGAATCTGAACCCGAACCCGAACTGAAGCGAGAAACAAATGAATATCTGAAATATCCAAATTATAATTATATACCTAAAATATTAATTATATTTAGATTTAATATAACAAAATTATCCAAAATTAAAATTATAAACTCAAACATATTAATTTTTAGACCAAAATAATTAAATTAGCCAAATAAACAAAATATATAAAAGTTCTTGTTGTTATAATTCAAAATTTTATTCAAATGTAACCAATTTCTATTTTTGTTTTATGATTTTTTGGGTATCCAGAACCGAACCGAATCCGAACCGAAACTCTTACTCTAATGGGTTCTATATGTCTAGAACCGAAAACCCAAAAAATCAAAAGACCCTAACCGAATTTGGATGGGTACCTGAACGTCCATGCCTAGTTTATACAAATTACAAATTAGTCATGGACGTTTGGGTTGGGTCAGGTATTTCGGGTTTTGGATTTTTCGGTTTTGAACTTTATGATCCACTCAGGTATTTATAAGTATCAGATTGGTTTTGGTTCGGGTATTTTCGGGTTCGGTTCGGTTTAGTAAAAACTCTATAAAACCGAGTTATATCAGAATATTTTCGGGTTATTGAGGCTTCGGGTAATTTACACTCGAAGTACCCAAACTGAACAAAAAAGTAACCAAACTAATTCAAAATAAACAAACCTATAAACAAAAAAATCCGAACATGCAATGGCAATATGAGTTTAAAATGGAGTTTAAAACCATAAAAAATGTCAAACAACAATACAAACTCACACAAGTTCAAAATGCAAACACAGAAGTTCATGATATCAACTCATTTAACATCCATAAAACCATAAAAGTATCAAACCATTCTCATAAGAAGATAAACCAAGTCTTAAACTAAAGTATTAAATTAGAGGCACCACCACACGAAAACAAGTTCTTGCATTCATGCATACACCACCACACAACCCTGAGAGGTTGAGACACCGCTTATCTTTTTCATCGTAACAAAATTTGTTAGTACATAGAATTGAAAGCAAAAACAGTACTGCAAAAAACAGAAAACCATACATAACTCATAAGCGATTGAAAGCAATAAACATAATGAATTCTACTCTTTTCTGATTCTTCTTGTATCAAAATATAATAAGATAATCAGAATGTCAAAACATGATATTGTAAGTTGGACTTTATGAAATAAAAGAAATATATAGTTAGATAGTTACCTCTCTTAAGCTTATCTTCGTACTCAAATTCTAAAATTATTTGCTCCTTTGTCATACAACTTGATTCACCACACAAAAGAAGGTTAGTTTTTATCCACTGTTATGTACACATCAAAACCTCAACCATATAATAAGTAAAGCAACTCCTAGATGGCATAATAATGCGGCCAATAGTGCTGAAAGCACTCTCAGAAGCACACTAGACACTTGCATAGCCAGTACATCTTTGACCATTTTAGCTAGAATAAGGAACTTAAACTATTAAGTTTCTAATAAGATAGTACATCATACTCTATTCCTTTCATAGTTTTAGGTTTTCTCAACAACTTTCTTCAAGTATCTTTCCGACTCATCCCTTGTATCTTACCCAACGTCTTCTTCCACCATCTCTTTATATAGGTTGTCCATTCTTTCATAGCTCAAAACGCATGGTTCTTCAACAACTTCCACTCTTTTATTAGACTGTTGGGATGATGTAGGATTAGACTGAGAAGACTGCCCATTTAAGCCTTTTTCATATCTTTCTTGATTTTCATCAAACATCACACGCAATGTAGAGAGAACAATTTGGCTCAGCTCCTTAGCATCTAAGATATCTTCTCCATTCTGTCTTTCAAAACACATATTAGCAAACCCCATCTTCTTCCTAGGATAAAAAACTGAGGCTATTATCAGCATTTTATTTAATCCTTTCATCACATCCCAATATTTGTCAAACGTCATTAACATCCCTTCTGCCTTTCTCTGTAGATCAACATCAGTACTCTCACTCAGCTTCATAATCTCACCATAACATTTAAACGAATTCAGATTAGTAAAATCTGAGACAACTAATTCTGAATCATAGAATATCATAAGGAACTGGTTCAACTATCAACCGCAATCCAATCAGTTCTAGTAGGCGGTCCAACTCTTTTTTTTCCATTCTCCATCTCATTAAACCAGTCAATGTACAACTTATCTTATTCCATCATTTTGTCGAATGCAAGCCTATACTAGAGAGCTTTGAACAACATAGTGTAAGTGGAGTTCCATCTAGTCTTGACATCCAACAGATTTAAAAAAAGTTAATTAATTATACTCTTATACGATTATGAACATAAACATAAAGAACACATTAAACAAAAATGTATATTAGTAAGTACTTGTTGGTTGTGCAACCCAAATGTCTGCATTAAGAGACACTCTTTTTTGTTGCTAATAAACAACTCTAGCAGTTGTTTCTTCCTATGTACATACATCTTTACGGTGTTCCTTCTCGATCTTCTACTATGTGGTGTGGGAAGATTAATCATGTTGGAAAGGTGCTTCCAAGCCACACTTTCTACAAAAGAATTAGAAGCTCACTGTAACAGCCTATTTCCAAAAATATGGTCAACGGACAGAAGAAAAGTCAACAGGGGCAAAATTATAATTTTGCTAAAGTTCAAGGGTAAAATGGTAATTTTACCAAAAATTGAGACATAAGTCGAGACGGGCCAAATATTCTTGTTTTACAACATAAAGAACATTTACAAGACCAGAAGTGGAGGAAACGGAGCAGAAACGGGTTTTTCGGACTTTCGGAAATAGAAACCGATAAGACCGAGAAAACTTCAAAAATTCTTAACCGGAGCTACGGAACTCCAAATAAGGTGATTCAAGTTGCTAAATTCATCTAAAATCAAGGAGACTCAGTTTTGGAGTTTTAAGATTTAAGAGAACAAATAAGGGGTTTCTACGATATTAACTCGGAAAATGGCTAAACCGAGCGACGGATGAATTGGGGATTAAGGGATGTTTTAAGAAGGCTAATTGCTGGATTAATGTCAAAAAGACACCTTTGAGGACAGGTGTAACGTCCCTTTCCCATTATCCGCAGACCGTCAAGCTGACCGGTCAACAATCAAACAAGAACATGACCGATCGAACCCGAGCAGGTCAAATAGGAAAGGTTCGCTACAAGACGAAGCCAGAGACAGATCGGTTTGAGTCAAAGGCTCGCACTAACCTATCTTTGACTCTGCTATCCTCATTTCCATAGTACAAAGTTTTACAACTCGTACTATGATAGGAGTAAAGTTTTATCCTTATTCTACTGCAAGTGCACAGTTATGCTATTGTAGTATTTCAGGGTATCGAATCCACAAGGACTCACGATCACATGATAGATTATATGCCGTCAAGTTAAGCTAAATCAAATCTGAAGAAAGAAGTAAATGAAAGCAAGCAAACAGGAGGGTTTTTCAATAAGAGAAAGGCGTCAGACTTAGGAAGTTCTCGGGAATTATGCTATGTAAGAAACTTAACTAACCGGATTCAGATTAAACACAGGTTCAAGAACTAGAAACACAATTCTAAACAATCCAACTCTCGCTGAGATTATTTCTATGTCTAGCAACCTAGCGATCTAAATCTCTTTGTGATCCTAGAGTTCTAAACAAGCATTAAGAACATGGTCTAGAATTTAGTAAACCAAATCTCTTTGTATCTAGTTAAATTGCTCACTCTAAGTTTGTTCAGATTATAACTGACACTCTTGTGCTATTATTAATTATCTAAGATCTAAACCCTAGGTGATCAGTCTAGAATTTAGTATTAAGCACAACTTAGGTGATGAACAATAGATGGTTAATCCTAATCAATCAGTTACAAAACAAGCATAAAACCTTTGTGAGAATTCCTAAATCTAACTAGGTTACTACTCAGACATATCAGTAATCAAAAACCACATCATGAATAGAAAACCAAAAGACTGAATAGATAAAGTAAAAGGGGTTTGAAATTCTTCTCTCAAGGTAACAAGTAGCAAGAATCAGCCCCAACTCAATATCTCTCAATCTCTCAAGCAAGAACAAAGTAAGAACAAGATAAAAGGTAGAATGAGTCTGAAAACCTAATTAAACTCTCTAAACACGTTTTGGGGTCAGTTTAGAATTAGGAAAAACTTCTGGGAAATTTTGCAAATCTTCAAAACTTGTCTTTAACTCTCGGGTATTGTTCTGTCGCGCTCAATGTCGACCGACATCCAAGTCAGTGTCGGTCGACACTCAATCGTGGCTAAGATACCAACTTCAGCTCGTTGCACAAATCACCAGAAATGTCCTATAATTCCATCCTTTTCTCAAAACGCAAACTTACCTGTAGAAGATTCAATAGACTTTAAAAACCAGGTTAAAGACTCAATATATACAACTATATCATGGTTGAAAACCTAGAAAAATCATGATATATCAACTCCCCCACACTTAGCTCTTGCTTGCCCTCAAGCAATTAAAGAACCAAAGCATAAGAAAAGAGGTTTGAAACACACAGAAACTCATTTCGTCTTAGGAACTTTCGCATTCACATTCACTTAGTAAGCCACTGAAAACTTTCCTACAGAACTCAAGACAACACTATACTTCCCCCACACTTAACAACTGTCCCAAGTAAACTCCACAATCAAGTTCACCACACTAGCGTCTGTATACAATTAGGTGCAGTCTCACAGAGGGAGTATCGAATCAAAGGACACATGGACTCAACCTATTCAGTATCTGACTACCAAACTGTCGGTTTCTGGTTTCTTTCTTTTCCCTTTCTCCCTTAGCACTGATTTTTCCCCATTGGGTATCATTTTATTTTTTCTATCAGTGCTCTTCCTTTTTTTTTGGGGTTTAACTTTGGATCTTTCCATGGATACACAAGAGGTAATAAGGGTCTCTACCACTCCCGTGACCACTTCGAAGCTACTAGCTTATCCTCGCTTTTTATCTCTTTTTTTTTTTACTTTCAAGGGAGGGAAAAATCAGAAACCATACTTTAGAACAAGATCATAGGCTGTGCCAAACACATCAAAGGAATCCGACCCAAAGATTACCAAGCCCCTAGGTGAGAAATTAAAGTCAAGATTAAGAGTGAGACTAGTGATGGATCCTCTGAATACCTGGTTAGATATGGGTGTCCTTAGTAATTTAATCCGTTTGGGGTTTTCTAATAGTCATAGAGGTCCTGCAAGTCTGTCCAATAGTCACTTAGTTCCTGTTCCAGCGAAAAATTTCCTCGAAAAAACATAGTTTCATACAAATTTTGACTCAATAAAACAATTTTGAAAACTAGTGAAAACATGGGACTGACTCTAAGAAAACAGAACACAATGTCAGTAGCCACCTCCCCCACACTTAAACTGCACTGTCCCCAGTGCAATTGTAGCATGAGATCGGTATAAAGCAAATTGGAACCATAGAGATTTTGAGTTAAAAATCCAAACCTGAACACGGCCGATGTAGACCGACACTAAGCTTAGTGTCGACCGACATCGAGCTCGTGTGAGCATACGCAGGATGATAAATTTGTCCGTGGTTAAGATCATAAGTTAGCACTCGATATTCTCACTTGTTAGCTGCGTTATATCACTCAAAATCACATCAAAAACAACAATAAAGATGCATAAACTCAAATAGTCATAGGTCCAAGCAAACACTACTGAAAAACTGACTCAAAAGAAATATAAAAATCGACTCAAGAAAAAGAAAAAGAAAAACAGAACCACTAACAGCTGCAAGACTAGAATTCCTGGGAGACCTCATCATCCATATCCTCATCGGAGTCAGCAGCTACCTCTACTTCCTCTTCCTCGGAGCTGATGTGCGTAGGAGCTGGCGCAGGTGCTCAATGTCGTGGCTGCGGGTGATGCACACTCTGAGAACGCTGGCAGGACATCTTGTGGACCGTCTTCCAGATTCCTTTAAGTACAGCTGCTGCCCACTTCTGGAATTGCGGTGGTGGCATGTCCTCTGCTGGTCCGGGTAGCTCAGGAAACCCATAGGTCTCGTCTGGATCATCAGCATGGACAGGCTCGTGCTCAGTAGCAGAAGCAGCAGCTCCAGAAGATGCGCCTCGAAGCACAGTAGCTCGGCGCGGGACAACTCTACAAAGATCCACACTGGGCTGGAATGAGAGTGAGAGAGGATCATCAGTGATACCTGTGAGCTTTGTCTCTGGGAGAGGAAAGAGGCGCTCTACTCCGGATATGTCATGGAATCTCCACTAGAACTGATTCCCATTCGTGTCTCCCTTGATTCACTGACTGCTCTTCAGATGTGTGAAGTTCATGGTGAGTTTCCTAGTACAAATGTTCATCTGACTCCTGTCAAGTCCAAAGTGATCAAAGATGGGAGTTAAAAGACTCCCGGTCGACTCTGTCTTCGTTGCCTTTCCAGTGAAAGGCTTCGTCGCCTTCAATGACTCCAGATGGTGTGCAAAGAGAGCTCCCATGTTAGCATCCAACTCTAAATGAGCATCCTCAAACTCACTGACATCAACGCTCTTACCAATCCCAATGTAGAGCAAGAAGAGCTCAGCTATCCTCATCATCCCAAGATCCATCTTACACAAAATAGTGTTGGAGAGTATGCAGACAAGATAGCGCATAACCAGATGTCGCACAGCGGTCTTCCTGGTGGTCCGAGAATCATACACTCATGTGCCAAAGTGTCTCCAAAAGAGCTCCACGTCGGACCAGTGCTCAGGCAAACTGACTATCTCCTTAGTCCTGTCAAACTCATATATATCGCATAGCTCATGGAGACTAAGTCTGTACCTCCTGCCCTTGGCCATAAAGGTCAATGTACCCTCAGAAGCTTTCCTCACCACATCGTTGGCATAGTACACACAGACTGTGGCCATAAACTGTCTCACCAGCTCTGGATATAAGTCGTAGTATTTGGTACAGATCGTACCCAAGCCTATGGTCCTTAAGACGCGCACCGCATCTGATTGTATCTTCAGCTTTCTCATTGTGGTCATATCAGGAAGCCGTGTGGGCTCGATGTTAACGTCATACCATGCGTTGTAGAACAAGTTGTCATAGATGTCCCACTTCTCTGAGATATCCCTACAAATGCATTCTCGCTTCTTCACCTCTACTCCAGGTTCGTCATTAAAGCAAGTGATCTTGAACTTAGTTTTCTCCATCCTTGGCCAAGGTGCTTGGTTCTGAGCATCACGTTACTGCGACAAGGAACCAGAAACATCAGTTGCAGAGGCTCTTCTTGGGCATTTTCCTTGGTTCGGACTAGGTTCCATCTGCAAAACGAACAAACAGACCAACAAGCATGAGATTCTAAAAATCCGGACTTTTGCATCAACAGATTCTCATGAATTGACTCCATATAATCATTCCCAACATAAAAAGCAATCACATTCCACTAATCAATCATCCTAAACATCAATGAATCGAAGCTTTCTCCTTATGAACACGAAATGAAAATCAGAGATTTAGAGTCATACCTTTGCAGATCGATTAAACAGATGATAGAAATGGATAGAGCATGGAAAAAGTGGAATAGAGCTTTGAATCGTCAAAAGCAGTGAAGATTTGAAAAAGATGGCGATTTTTGGTGGTTTTCGGCGAGAGATATAAATGAAGAAGATGAAAAGAGGTCTCGGGTTTTTAAGAATACGTACCTCGATTTCATCGATGTCGGTCGACACTTACCTTTTTAGAACAAATCGATCTCGGTGCTCGAAACTCCCTCGAATCGATGTCGACCGACATCCAAGTAGAAATCGACCGACACTGACCAAACAGTGCTACGGGTTCTGCATAACTGGACACAAAAACTCCCAAAACGAAAGAAATCAAAATGCAAAACTCAAAATCCTAATATTTACAACTTACCAGTGGGTTGCCTCCCACTCAGCGCTTGTTTTAAGTCATTAGCTTCACTTTGATGGGAGATTAGACTCCCGGTGGTTTCGACAGAGACTGCGAATGCCTCTGCGAAAGTCTCCTCACCCAAGGTGGAGAGTAAGCATTGTCAGCATGAGCTCGTCCAAGGAATGAGAGATTAGGACCATAGTGTTTCCCTGCAGTCATAGCAGTGAAATCAGTAGAATCGAGTTGGGAAGGCGCACACCTTTGCTTTGGTGAGGCTCTGATTTTTGGAGCTTTTTGCTTAGAAACAGTTGCAAGCTCTGAAGATGTTAGAGTGGAATCTTGAGAAACCACTATCTTCTCTTCTCCAGGATCAGAAACCAGAACCTCACTAATCTGAGTTTCCTGTTCATCCTCAATGCTAAAGGTTTGACCATCGATCTTTGTCCTTCGCAGCATATATATCTCAAAGTGTAGAGGCTCATCTCCCATGTGGAGGTCAATCAGACCATGCCTCACATCAATCTTCGCTCCCGCTGTGGCTAAGAAAGGTCTTCCCAGTACTAGAGATCATCCGGCTCACTATCATACTTCAGAACCACAAAGTCTGTTGTAACTAGATAGTTTCCAACTCTGACCGGGACATCCTCAAGAACTCCTTCCGGAATCCTTCTCGACTGATCAGCTAGGACCAGAGAGATCTTAGTGTGTGAAAACTCTGTCATCCCCAGTCTCTCTGCCACAGAGTATGGCATGAGATTTCCAGCAGCTCCTAAATAACACAAAGAACGCTTGAAGCCATTCTCAAAGATGTAACAACTCAGCACAAATATACCAGGATCTGGTAGCTTCTTGGGGACCTAATTGAGTTGCACGTCACTGACTTTCTTAGGAATCACCACTACCCATTCCTTCAGTACCTCATCCATAGGCAACATCATCTCTAAGTATCTCTGTACATAAGGATGATAGGGTGAAGTGTCAACTTGTGGATCTCCTTTCAACTTCTTATCCATCACTTCCAGCTGTTTAGCTTCATCAAGCTCTTGTTGAGACTTCGTAGATACCTTAGGGAAAGGTACATGAGGCTCATGGTATGTTTCTTCAGCAATAGCACAAGATGTTGGAAAATCTGGCTCATTACGCTCTTGATGTCGACCGACATTGAACGGATGTCGGTCGACATTAGCCAATTCATTACTGATGTCGACACCAAAATCGATCATGCTCGATTTCTCTTCGTCATGAGAACTCGAAATCCCGTTTGAAAGTGGATGTCGACCGATGTCAGAGTCGAAGTCGACCGACACTGGGATTTCCGTCTCGGGTTTTTCAGCATCTTCAACAAGTTCAGCAGTCTTAATCTCAAATTTCTCTCCTTGATTTGATCCATCATCAATCTGAACTGACCAAACCATGATGTGGGTGTCCATGACATTCTTCCCCTTGACTGAGCTTGAAATTTGGTTCACTTGGGTGTCCAACTGCTTCATATGTGTTGTAATACCCTATATCCAAAATACGGTCAACGGGCAGAAGAAAAGTTGTTAGGGGCAAAATTGTAATTTTACCAAAACTAGGGGTAAAATGGTAATTTTACTAAAGTTCGAGACGAAAACCGAGAATGGACAAATGTTCTCTATTTGAGACATAAAGAACATTTGCAAGACCAAAATTGGAAGAAACGGAGCAGAAACGGGTTTTTCGGCTTATCGGTATGAAACCCGACTAAACCGAGAAAACTTCGGAAATTCATAACCGGATCTAGGAAACTCCAAATGAAGTGATTCAAGTTGCTAAATTCATCTAAAATCAAGAAGAATCATTTTATGAAAGTCTTGGCATTTATGGGAATCCTTCAGTATTTATTAAAACTTTAGTTATGAAAACGAGGAAACCGAGAAGAAATTATAAGAGGAGTTTAAGGTTGGTTTGGGCCGGTTTTGGGCCTGGATTTGAAGATCAGAAGGAGACCTAGAGACACCTGTATCACTCCCAGGTCTCCAGATTTTCTTTATGAGGTGGCAACTCCATATTTGGTGCATGAGAAAAACTTACATGCAAAGACTATCCCTTCCCATCAACTATTCATGAACCAAAAATCAGTGTTGAACTTCTGGACCTCTCTCTAGTCTCTCTCTGTCGCCACTCCTCTCCAGAAACACTCAAGAATCCCAGAAGATTCATCTTAAAACTTCAAAAACACCAAGAACACCATGAGTGCTCAAATAACTTCTCTCACAAGAAATAACATAACTCACTCTTTCTAAACCCAAATCACATGCTACAAAGACTAAAAGCTTTATCTTGAACTCCTCTACAAGCGCCAGTAATCCTCCACCGTCTCCGTCGCCGGAGCTCGCCGAAATCTGGCCGGAGAGCTGCCACAGTTAAGGTTTAGCTTGTCACCAGAACCGCCGGAAAAAGCCATCTCCGCCGCGGTCTACCCTCCTCCGCCGCCGGTCAACGCCGGAACCGTCGCCGGAATTCTCCTCCACCGTCTCTCTCTTCAAGCGGTTTTTCATTGGTGGTTTTGGAATGTGTTTGAGCTGGTATTGCTTTGGTTCAGTAGAAGATTTGGTTTAGCTAAACTGGTTAAGCCTCGGTCAATGCCGGTCAACGGTTTGACCTAAACCAGTTCAGCTAAACTGGTTAATTTGAAGTTGGTCCGGTCCAATTGGTGGTTCAGAAGGTCAAAGGAGTTAACTGGAGTGGTCAACGGTCAACCGGAGTCAAAGTCAACCGTCGGTCAACGCCGGTCCACGCTGCCGGTCAACACGGTCAATGCCAGAAAACGAGCCGGTCAATGCTCGGTTTGACGATCATTCGGTAGTTCGGAGTATTCGGGAGTTCGTATTCGGGTATTCGGAGAGATTCGGGTTTAGTTCGGGTTTCGAGCAGTCGTATCCGCATCCGGTCCGTCATTCCGCCCAATCACGGTGAGTCGGCTCAAATACCGTAACTAGAAACACATAGACTGGAAATGGGAAGAAAACCGTATAATTAGGGTTTGCATACCCGGACGTGAAATTGATTGTGTTTGAGAACCGACTTGACTAATAAACGATAAACCGGTTAAGGTAAGACGCATGGTAGAATCGTATGAGTTAAACAGATTAAACCTATTGCGTGCTGCTAAGTTGTTAGAACTATTAATTAGTGCATTCATATAGTCGATGTATGATAGAATGGTATACGCATATATGCATATTAAAGAACTAGTATTAAATGGACATATATGCATGAAGTACGACAAATTTAAAAGACGGAAGTAAACTCAACCAATATTTGAAGTATGAGAGGGTAGCGGAAATAAATATATGATCGGTTAAATGAGATGTCGGGAAGTGAGCAAGCTGCTAGTTCTAGACCGACAAATCGAGGAGTGATTAAAAGATACTTAAGAATGGACTATCTAAATAAAGCGTAAAGCGTGTGATGAGCCGTCTACGGGTTAGCAATCCGCTAGTCCAAGGTAGCGGATGAAAATGAATAAAAGACTTAGAAACCCTAATAGGTTTGCTTGAATGGTGAATGTTATTGTGGTACTATTGCGTGGCTGTTGTTGTGATGTTTTGTGCAGGCCTATTAGATCTTCTTGGTGTCAAGCCGAGCGATTGTTGTGGACACTTATCCGGGCACGAAACCGGTTAAGTTTGTATTCGCCAACTCGGTATGGAGCTGGGTCGGGGTAGTGGTGTTGACGTGTGTGTGGACTTGCGGAATGTGTAGTGGCTTGTGTTACGGTGATTAATTGATTGTGTTAGAGTCCAAACGAGTCTGCATGTTTACTTTTCTGTACTAGGACTCTAGGACGCGATAGATTCCGCAAGTCTAAGTGTTGTATACGTTCTGGTACTTCCGACCCGATTGGATCCTCGGGTATTTACCTAATCGGATCATGGTGATTTTGGTTATGGTGTTAACCTATTAGGTGACGCTGGTAGGTGTGTGATTCAGAGAATACGGGGTCATGTCCTAGGGCCGAATCGCATGGAAACTCGGTTACCGGGGTAACTTGAGTCACTGCGTATCGATGGGCTGAGAACAATGTCCTAGGTCGTGAGACTTCGTGCTTACGTCTAGGAGTCGTGGGTTAGTTACCATATCGGTGACGATGTAAACCCGGGGAAGTTACCGAGATCGTAGGGGCCCAGCATGTGTTGGTTATTTTGCGCGATAGATAGATCGAATCTCAATCGGGAGCATGTGCCGCAGTGCTTCCGATTTCCGTTAATCGCTTTCTCGTTCTTTTGGCATGTGCTTTTGTGTTGTGGGTTCGACACGACGTGGTAGTGCGTGTTCGGCCATTTGTTATGTTGTTTGTTGTTTTGGGGTTTTGGGAACGGGATTCTATAGAAGATATATAGAATAGAAGTCGTAGTGGGGAGCCAACTTGCTGGGTGATCTTAGATCGCTCATTAGACTCTTTTGTGTTTTCAGGTTTAGCAACGACGGACGCGGGAGGTCCTCGGTGTAGTTTTGGGATTGCTTGTGGCGATATTTTGATTCGATGATTTTGAGTTTTCTTTCGGTTCGGCTTTGGCGCCATTTTGTATTAAGAATTATGTGTTGTTCTAATTCATGGTAACATGTTTGTAAAAATTATTGAACGTTGTACTTAACGTTTGATTGCTTAGAAATGAATATGTTTCCCTGATATTGTGTTTAGTCCGAACCGACACAACTCACGGACATGGTACGAGTTGTAAAACTTTGTATCATGTAAGTGAGGATATCGGGGTCAAAGATGGGTTAGTGCGAGCCTCGGTCTCAAACAAATCCTTCTCTGGCTTTGTCTTGTGACGAACCTTTTCTGTTTGACTTGCTCGGGTTCGACTTGGTCATGTTCTTGTTTGATTGTTGGCCGGTCAGCTCGACGGACAGCAGATAATGGGAAAGGGGTGTTACATGTGTGCTCAGAGACTCATATTTCCCATTAAGATCTTCATACACCGCATCCAACTTCTTGTTGAAGTCCACAGTGACCTTCGTCTGACCCTCCAGAAACCGCTCCATCATAGCTTTCATCTTGATCTCATGAGCATTAGCAGCAGGAGGTGTCTGATATGAAGATGATCCATAAGTCATCTGATAAGAATTACCTTGCTGAAAAGGTTTCTGATAACCAGCATTCTGACCATATCCAGAAGAGTTTTGGTTGCTTGGGAAAGCACTCTTCTGTCCACCATTAAAGAACTTGTTGCCTTGCTGATTTCCAAACCTGTTTCCTTGAAATCCAGAGCCACAGATGTAGTTCACATCCTCTTCTTGGCAGCCTTCTTCAGCCTCAAACACTTCAACTTCTTGAGCAAAGTGAACAGCCTTCTTACTAGTCAACAAGCTATGAACAGTGTCCAGCTTGTTCCTGATATCATTAATATGCAGATCATCAATCTTCCCACCAGACTCTTTCCTTCTTCTATCAGCACTCTTGGTGTTGTTACTGCTCACCAAGTTATCAATCAGCTATCTAACCTGCTCAGGAGTCTTGATGTTGAAATTGCCATTGCTGGCAGAATCCAATACAGAATGGTAGTTGAGATTAATTCCTCTGGAGAATATGCCCAGCAGCGTTACTTCATAAAATCCATGATGAGGACAGTCACGTTGGTACATCTTAAACCTCATCCAAGCAGACTTAAGAGGCTCTGTAGGACCTTGAGTGAAAGTGAGAAAGTCTTGTCTGAGCTGATCTGAGCGAGCATCATCATAGAAGTGTCGCAGCAACTCTCTCTTCACAGCATCCCAAGTAGTTAACTTCCCAGGTGGAAGTTGTTTCAGGCAAGCAGTAGCCTCTCTAGCGAGAGAATATGGGAAAAGCTTCAGATACAAGAAGTCATAGTCCACCCCATTGTACTTCATTCCAATGATGAAGGCCTCAAAATCCTCAATGTGGTCCATGGGTTGCTAATGTGGAAGACCATGGATGGGGTGCTGTCTCCGCATAGAGTAGTAGACAGTCTTGATATCAAAGTCATTCCTCTCAAAAGAAGGAGGAACAATTGCTGACCGGTTAGCATAAAACTCATCCAGACGGTTGTAGTCAGCAAGAGTCCTCTCAGCAACAACCATCTGCCTCTGACCTTGAGGCGGCTCAGGTGCACGTTCAGGGATCACTCGTCCCTCAGCATCAATCCTTTTCCCCTGATCATTGTAGGCGTTGTTCTGTGGGTCTCTCAGAACTCCTTCAGCATCTGGTCTCAGAATCAAACGATTGTTCATCATCCTTGTTCTTTGACCCTTTCTATTTGTTCTCTCTAGTCTAGCAAACTCCTCAAGTCTGAGGTTCAAAAGTGCTTCGCTCTGGTTGCTTCGGGTATGTCGACATGGCATACACTGACTCAAAACCCTGTCTCGAGGTCAATGTCGAGCGACATTACAAGGGAAATCGGTCGACACTGAATGCGTCTGTGAAATCCTGCGCAACAAAAACAAGCCAAACAAGAGAAAAATCAGTAACAAAGAAAATAAAAACGACCTAGACTCGACTCTAAAACAAAATCTATTGGCGAACTCAGTTGAGTCCTCGGCAACGGCGCCAAAAACTTGATAGGAGTAAATTTTTATCCTTATTCTACTGCAAGTGCACAGTTATGCTATTGTAGTATTTCAGGGTATCGAATCCACAAGGACTCAAGGTCATATGATAGATTATATGCCGTCAAGTTAAGCTAAATCAAATATGAAGAAAGAAGTAAATGAAAGCAAGCAAACAGGAGGGTTTTTCAATAAGAGAAATGCGTCAGACTTAGGAAGTTCTCGGGAATTATGCTATGTTAGAAACTTAACTAACCGGATTCAGATTAAACACATGTTCAAGAACTAGAAACACAATTCTAAACAATCCAACTCTCGCTGAGATTATTTCTATGTCTAGCAACCTAGCGATCTAAATCTCTTTGTGATCCTAGAGTTCTAAACAAGCATTAAGAACAGGGTCTATTGGTTCACAATTTTACTAAACCAAATCTCTTTGTATCTAGTTAAATTGCTCACTCTAAGTTTGTTCAGATTATAACTCACACTCTTGTGCTATTGTTAATTGTCTAAAATCTAAACCCTAGGTGATCAGTCTAGAATTTAGTATTAAGCACAACTTAGGTGATGAACAATAGATGGTGAATCCTAATCAATCAGTTATCAAACAAGCATAAAACCTTTGTTAGAATTCCTAAATCTAACTAGGTTACTACTCAGACATATCAGTAATCAAAAACCACATCATGAATAGAAAACCAAAAAACTGAATAGATAAAGTAAAAGGGGTTTGAAATTCTTCTCTCAAGGTAACAAGTAGCAAGAATCATCCCCAACTCAATATCTCTCAAGCAAGAACAAAGTAAGAACAAGATAAAAGGTAGAATGAGTCTGAAAACCTAAATAAACTCTTTAAACACGTTTTGGGGTCAGTTTAGAATTAGAGAAAACTTCTGGGCAATTTTGAAAATCTTCAAAACTTGCCTTTAACTCTCGGGTATTGTTATGTCGCGCTCAATGTCGACCGACATCCAAGTCAGTGTCGGTCGACACTCAATCGTGGCCGATACACCAACTTCAGCTCGTTGCACAAATCACAAGAAATGTCCTGTAATTCCATCCTTTGCTCCAAACGCAAGCTTACCTGTAGAAGACTCAATAGACTCTAAAAACCAGGTTGAAGACTCAGTATATACAACTATATCATGGTTGAAAACCTAGAAAAACCATTATATATCAACTCCCCACACTTAGCTCTTGCTTGCCCTCAAGCAATTAAAGAACCAAAGCATAAGAAAAGAGGTTTGAAACACACAGAAACTCATTTCGTCTTAGGAACTTTCGCATTCACATTCACTTAGTAAGCCACTGAAAACTTTCCTACAGAACTCAAGACAACACTATACTTCCCCCACACTTAACAACTGTCCCAAGTAAACTCCACAATCAAGTTAGGACATTCAAGTTCACCACACTAGCCTCTGTATACAATTAGGTGCAGTCTCACAAAGGGAGTATTGAATCAGAGGCCACATGGACTCAACCTATTCAGACACCAGGTCCAACGAATAGGACACCGTTCTCCATCCATCGATACGCGGCGACCCAAGTTACCCCCGGTAACATGAGTTTCCATGCGATTCGGCCCTAGGACATGACCCCGTATTCTCCGAATCACACACCTACTAGCGTCACACAGTAGGTTAACGCCATAACCGGAATCACCATGATCCGATTAGGCAACAACCCGAGGATCCATTCGGGTCGGAAGTACCGGAACGTAAATAAAACCTAGGCTTGTGGAATCTAACGCACCCTAGAGTCCTAATACAGAAATGTAAACACGCAAACTCGATGGGACTCTAGCACCGATCACGCAATCAATAGTAATAACAACGCCCAATTATCCCGCAAGCCTCTATACTACCGCGCCACTACTCTGACTAGGTAAGGCACCTAGTTAGTACTAACAAACTTACCCGGTCCCATGACCGGAGTAAGTGTTCACAAGAACTGCTCGGCCCAACAACGAAGCGGTTTAACAAGCCTGCACACGAAAATCACAACAACAATCACACAATAACACAATCACAACAATCACCACGCAAGAAGGCCTATTAGGGTTTCTAAGTCTTTTAATCCGTTCTTAACCGCTACCTTGGATTAGCGGATTGCTAACCCGTAGATGGCTTATACACTTCACACTCACTTTCACCATTACTCAATCTTTCTTATATATCTTTTAATACTCCTCGATCCGTCGGTTTAGAGTTAGTAAACTTACTAACTCCCCGACGTCTCATTATTAATTAACTTGATTCATTACCCTTTCCCCGCTATTAAACCTAAGTCCCAATCCCGTTACATATTCTATACGTTTGTTAGGTTTAATTCGTATTTTAATTCCGTCTTAATTCCCGTATATAGATTCATTCATTCTCGTTCTTAATACATATATATATATGCATATACGGTCCTAACCATGCACTTCTATATGAATGCATCAAACAATTATTACTAACAACCTAACGGCACGCAATTGATTAATACTAACAACCTAACGGCACGCAACTGATTAACCTTTTAATTCCTAAAACCCTATCATGCATATTCGTTCCTAGCCGGTTTATCATTAGTCGGTCCATTCAATCATCAATCAACTAGTCATATTAAAAAAAAAGTCTATGGTTTCTTGGTTCCCGGTCTACATGTACTATCTAAGAGTTCTGAGCCGACTCACAGTGAGATAGACGCGGAATGACGGATCTGACGTGGTATGAATCCCGAGACCTCCGAACCAAAACCCGAACCTCCTGAACGCACGAACACAAACTCCGAGGCTTCCCGAACACCCTAACACGAACCACAAATCGTAAATTGGCCAGAGTAAACGCGTTGACCGGCATTGACCACGGTGTTGACCGGCGTTGACCGGCCGGTTGACTTTGACTCTGGTTGACCGTTGACCGAATCTTGAACCGGTTGAACCACTGAACCAACTGAACCGATCAAACCACTTCCAATCGAACCGGTTGAAATTAAAATGTTGACCGGTTTAACTCAACTTTGACCGCGGTTTAATCAGCCCTAAACCAACTCCAATCCCAGAACCAATCCATCCAATCCAAACCTTGAAGAACCGGCATCAATCAGACGGCGGCGGGGCTTTTCCGGTGACTGGCTCCGGCGTTGATCGCGGAGGAGCTGCATTGACCACGGCGGAGATGACTTTTCCGGCGGCATTTGCTGAGCTCAGGTGAGTGAAGGTACTCCTACAACCATTTTGAAGCTGATGAGAGAGGAGTTGAGTCTTGAAACACCAAGGAAGAGAGAGAGGATGAGAGAATCTCGCCGACGACCACTTCTCCGGCGGATCTCCGGCGTCTCCGGCGACGGCGATGGAAAGGGAGAGATGGCCGTTGTAGCTGAGATCATTAGGAGTCTACCACACTTTTCAGAAAGTGATTTGGGTTTGGGAGTAGAAAGATATGGTGTTTCTTGTGCTTGAAGGTATCAAGAACTTCAAGAACAAAACAAGAACATGGTTTGAAGATGCATGAAGATGGATGAGTTTCTGGGTTAATATTGCATGTGGGTTGAGTGATAGAGAGGAGAATCAAGAGAGAGCTTAGAGAGAGGGAGTGGAGAGTGTTTGGTGCATGCAATGAATTGATTTGATGGTTTCTTGCATGCAAAAGAAGATTCAATGAACTTTCTTCATGCAATGCACCAACCAAAGGAGAGGTGGCGCTCCTGGGGTGATGACACCTGTCTCTTATGAGTGTTTTTGTTGCCAAAATCCCTCCTAAACCGTTCTTAACCAGTGCTTAATCCTAGTTCCCTTCGTTGCTTGGTTCTCCTCATTTATGCGTTTAATATTTTAAAAACCCTCTGGATGCTCCCATAAATCTTTCAATCCTCAAAATCAGATTCTCAATGATATTAGATGAATTTAGAAAGTTGAATCACTCTATTTGGGCTTACGTAGCTCCGGTTATGAATTTTTGAAGTTTCTTCAGGTTTGTCGGTTTCCATTCCCGACAAGCCGAACAACATGTTTCTACTCCGTTTCTTCCAACCCTGGTCTTCTAAATGTTCTTTATGTTGTAAAACATGAACATTTGGCCCGTCATAGCTTCCGTCTCGAACTTTGGCAAAATTACAATTTTGCCCATGTTGACTTTCTTCTATCCGTTTGACCACATTTTTGGATACTGGTTATTACATTCTTCCCCACTTACAGGAATTCGGTCCCCGAATTCTCTGTCACTAATAGACTTTGAATCAGTACCAAACCCTGCAAGTTTCTCCGTTACTCACTTCAGTGCTTCTTTACTCGAACACTGCGGCATACCACTGACACCTGACATTACTGTGATCCTTTATCTCATTCCATTCCACCCAACTGACCTCAACAACTATTCCATTCTGATTATCAGCCTTGTGTACCTTGATTCGCTTCACTCTTAACTGTCTCCATCTGTCTCGAACTTTATACTCACTCGCTGTTAGCTTCTTTGCTCTGATTCTCACTTCTGGCTTTCCCACTTTGCTTCGACCTCCACATCCTTCTGATTCTGATTTTTCTTTCTGGGACATTCTTCAAGAATTTGATCATTTGCCTCCTTCCGACTGATTCCAACATTAACATCGATTTCCATTTCCAAATCTCTTTGCTAACTCATCATACTTCACGGCTTCGTTCAATCGGTTGCTTTAAGCTGATACATTTTCCACTGACGACTTTTACCAACTGCTGCACGTTCCGGGTCAATTTGTCTGGCGGTTCCTTGTCACTTCATCTCGCGTTCGGGTTCGATTTTGGTCTCGTTTTCATATTGCATCGCCATTTCGTCCTACAATCAATTCAACACTTTCACCGGAGCAGTTAGATTCATCCCGATCTATCCCCGATATCACTTCCTTATAGAGATATGGTTACTTAGTCATGTACTCGATGGTTAATCATGATTAAGTAACAATACACTATAATTATTTTCCCTCGTTAATTGATGGTTGAACGCAACCATTCTCGAGTTAGCTCAAAACTCAGGGTAAAGCTCTAAACTAAATCCATTCTAACAACTCCAACAGTCTAGCGAAATCGAGAAAGGCTACTATTTACTATTCAATCTTCCGAACAACTAACAATTCAATGATCTTAAAAGAACAATCTATCAAAACCACGCATGCTAATACTACACAATCTATTGATACTTACTTGAGGAACGCATCCTATGGCACTAACAAACCAATCAATCAATCAAACAAACAGGAAATGAAAACAAGCAATTACCACACGCACACAGTCACGCAATCTAACAATCGGTCCGGATGCGTCGTCAGTCTGGGTTCGGGTCATGATGAACGGTCGTCAGTTCCGCTCATCATTTGGTTTCACATAGTAATCTATTTGCTTTCATAACCATCTTAATCGTGCAAACAGTTACTATTCTACTTGAAATGATTAGCCGAACACTCTGCATCCACCACATACGTAAAACGATATATCATACATATAAAAGTTTTAGTACATGGTTCCGATTAGAGTCCATACACATATAGCCGCCATCATATCCAAAAACCCATACTGCGCCGTTATACATCAGATAAGTCAAAGACGACACGCAAAGTCGCCTATCCGCCGATCTATCTACAAGCAAAAAATAGAGTTAGTGCCCCACTTACCTGGACTAACTACTCCTAACCTAACCTAACGCCTCCAGCAAGACCGAAATTCCCAACACCACTGCCAAAACAGCTCACTTAAGTATCCGTTGGCAGGTACGCCAGGAGAGTGCGGTGGGTGTGCGCTGGGTGGTGGTGCGTCGACGTGATGTGGCTCCGTCCTCAAACAGAAGTAAGCAATATGTCCCTCGTATCCACATAGCTGGCAAACGGCAGAAGAGGCGAGTTTTCGAGGACAAGTCGGTGCGGTGTGGCCCTCAATGTCACAGAGCTGGCAAATGATAGGCAACATGGGAGGTGAGTCTGGCGGTGGCCTGCTGGGTCCAGGGTCAGGGTGATTGGGTCCGGCTCGGTATGGATCCGGTACAGGTACGCGGTGATGCTCTGGGCTGGGCAGATGTGGTCCTGGTCCAACGATCGGACATATAGAAGCGAGATGGCCTTCATGGCCACAGACCTGACAATACTCGGGTGCGGGAACTGGCTGATAGGGGTCTCGGTGTAGAGGATCGACCGAGTGAGGACACCAACGGAAATGGAACCCCTGTGCTCCACATGCACTACATCGAGAGTATACGGGCATCGCCGGTGTCAATGACTCAAATGGGTCCGACGGCTCTAAAACTTCCGGTAGGGTGGTCTGATCCAATGGCGTGCGGGGTGGCTCAGGCTGGTGTAGCTGATGGTGAGGTCCATCCAGCTGCTCAAGTGCGTCCCCGAGCATAGCTGTCTGCTCGGCCACCTGCTGCTCCCACTGCTGGCGCTGGTGTGGGTCGATATGATCCATGTCCAAGTCAAAGTCCAACAATGCTGGATCCACGAGGTAATCTCCCATGCTGAGCGGCGGTAAAGGAATATCAGGTATCTCGAGAATAGGCTGTTGAATCAGCTCGGGTAATTCAGGCTCTACTATCGGATCGGGTGTCTGGGCAGGTAGAAGTGGTAGCTCTAGTCCAGTCAAACATCCCCACGTACATGTCTGCATTGCCCGCAACGTCCTCCCATGATGCTGGCAAGGGCACATGTAGGGGTGTCGGATCAGCTGCAGCGGCCCTTGCACCCACTAGAGCTCGTAATGGTACTGGAGGGGGGTTCGACACGTGTGAACCCCGGGAGTGACTGGCAAGAGGTGTTCCTGGATGACCCGGTGAATGTCCTGAAGATCCGTGCTCACTCATAATGTTGTCGATGATAACTCTCTCTGCACCACACACACGACCACACAACCCGTCCTGGGACACGCTGATGTATGACTGCAATCAGAAAGCACAGAAGTTAGTACCGATAATACAAAAATTTCTACTTTCCCATCCCAACCCTGGGTTTAACAGACGCAGCTCGGTTTCCTAATGGATGCTTGTGTGACACATTTGACTCGATAAAACACGGAAAACACTCAAAAATGAACTGTTTCGAAACCCATGACGAACCATGCTCTGATACCACCTTTCTGTAACGCACATTTCCCATTATCCGCAGACCGTCGAGCTGACCGGTCAACAATCAAACAAGAACATGATTGATCGAACCCGAGCAGGTCAAATAGGAAAGGTTCGCCACAAGACGAAGCCAGAGATAGATCGGTTTGAGACAAAGGCTCGCACTACCCTACCTTTGACTCCGCTATCCTCATTTACATAGTACAAAGCAGTACAACTCGTACTGCTTCAATGAGTTGTGTCGGTTTGGACTAAACCCAATACCAGGGAAACAAATTCATTTTTGAGTAATTCAAACGTTAAGCACAATGTTTAATGGGTTTTACAAACATTCATCACTACAAACACACAATTAAATCAAAAACACGAAATGGCGCCAAAGCCGAACCGGAATAAAACAATCAAAAGCCCGAATAAAATCCCGCCACAAACAATCCCGAAACTACACCGAGGACCTCTCGCGTTCGTTGTTGCTAAACCCTGAATCAAATCTTGCCGTTGGCAAGGTTCTCATGGTTATCTCCTTTCCTTTGGTGTTTCAAGCCTTCTCCCATCTCTCATAAGTTCTCTGATGGTTTTAGAAGTGTGTGGAATCGTCGGAGCTTAGCAGCAGTCACTGGAAAAGCTTTGAAACCGCCGGTCAACGCCGGAACAGGCCGCCGTAATCTTCTTCTCACCGCCATCTTCACATCGGTTCTTCAAGGGTGATCAAGCTTTGGTATGACATGGATTTGAGTTGGTATAGCATTGAGATCGGTTTAGTTTAAACCGGTCAAAGCCAAAGTCAACGCCGGTTAACGGTTGACTTTGATCTGGTTTAGCTAAACCGATAAATTGGATTTTGGTTCAATGGTTCAGCCAGTTCAGGGATTTGGTCAATTGGAACAGGTCTGGTCAACGGTAAGCTGGTCAACGCCTGAAATCGAGTCGGTCAATGCTCGGTCAATGGCCGTCCAATGATTCAGGAGTGTTCGAGGTTCGTGTTCGTGTGTTCAGGAAGTTCGGATTCTAGTTCGGGGTCTCGAGAATTCATATCCACATCAGTGCCGTCATTCTGACCTAATCACTGTAAGTCGGCTCAAAAAATGTAAAGTATCAATGTATATAGACCGGGAAACGAGAAACCGTAGAATTAGGTATTTGCATACCTGTAATTCAATTGACTGATTGATTGTTGATTGAACGGGTTGATAAATTGTAAACCGGTTAGGGTTTAGAGATGCATGCTAGTTCCGTAGGGTTAAAAGGATTAAACCCTTGTGTGCCGCTAGGTTTTTAGAGATATTGATTGATGCATTCATATAGACGTTGCATGATAGGACCGTATATGCATATATACATATTAAAAGAACAATATTGAATGAGACTATATACAGGAATTAAAACGACTTAAAAATGAAAGTAAACCTAAACAAACGAATAGAGTATGTATCGGGTTTGGGATTCGGTTAAACTATGACTTAAGGGTTAAGGGTTATTAAATGTATGAATTAAGTTAGTCATGAGACGTCGGAGAGTTTAGTAAGCTACTAACTCTAAACCGGCGGATCGAGGAATTGTTAAAAGATACCTAGGAAAGGTTAAGTAAAGAAGTGGTGTGAGTTATGAGCCGTCTACGGATTAGCAATCCGCTAATCCAAGGTAGCGGACGAGAATGAGTTGTGAGCCATCTGCGGATTAGCAATCCGCTAATCCAAGATAATGGACGGGAGCGGGTTATGAGCCATATACGGATTAGAAATCCGCTAATCCAAAGTAGCGGATAAAGACAAATTAAAAGATGTTAGAAACCCTAATAGGCTTGTTTGCATGGTTGATGTATTTTTGTGTGGTTGTTGTTGAGCTTTCTGTGCAGGCCTGTTAGATCGTCTTGGTGTTGGGCCTAGCGATCATGGTGAATACTTAATCCGGTCACGGGGCCGGTTAAGTTCATAGCTGCTGACTCGGTACGGCACCGAGTCAGGGTGAAGGTGTTGGTTTGTGTGTGTGTTAGACTTGCGGGATAACGTGTTGAGATCATCGTTGTTTATTGATTGATTGTGTTATCGTTACTAGAGTCCAAGTGAGGATGTGTGTTTATATTCCTGCACTAGGACTCTAGGGTGCATTAAATCCCGCAAGTCTAGGTTTTGAATACGCTCTGGTACTTCCAACCCGATTGGATCCTCGGGTATATGCCTAATCAAATCGTGTGTCTTCGGGTGGTGATTCTGGTTATGGCGTTAACCTACTGAGTGACGCCGATAGGTATGTGGTTTGGAGAATACGGGGTCATGTCCTAGGGCCGAATCGCATGGAAACTTAGGTCGAGTCATTGTGTATCGATGGACTGAGAGTACTGTCCTAGGTCGTGAGACTTCATGTTTACATCTTGGAGTCGTGGGTTAGTTACCATGTCGGTGAAGATGTAAACCCTTGGAAGTTACCAAGATCGTATGGGCTCAGTGTTTGCGTTTGTCGTTCTAGTGTTGCGCGATAGATAGATCGAGTTTCAATCACGAGCTTGTGCCGTAGTGCTCCCGATTTCCTTAATCGCTTTCCCTTTCTTTTGGAAAGTGTTTGTGTGTTGTGGGTTTGACATGACGTGGTAGTGCGCGATCGACCGTTATCTTTGTTGTTTGTTATTTTGGGGTTTTTGGGCGGGAATTTGCAGATAGTAGATAAACTAGAAGCCGTAGTGGGGAGCCGTCTCGATGGGTGATCTTAGATCGCTCATTAGACTCTTTTGTGTTTTTCAGGTTTAGCTGAGACAGACGCGGGAGGTCCTCGGTCTATTTCCAGGATCGCTTGTGGTGGAGTTTTTGATTCGATGATTTTGGGTTTTCTATCGGTTCGGCTTTGGCTCCAATTTGTTATAGATATTTGATTGTTGTTTTCGATTATTGGCGAACTGATTTGTAAATATTGTTAAATGTTATGTAAAGGTTTGATTGCTAAGAAATGAACATGCTTCCCTGATATTGAATTTAGTTCTAACCTACACAACTCACGGAAGCGGTACCAATTGTGAAGCTTTGTACCGTGGAAGTGAGGATAGAGGGTTCAAGGACGGGTCAGTGCGAGCCTTTGTCTCAAACAGATCTGTCTCTAGCTTCGGCTTGTGGCGAACTTTTCCTGTTTGACTTGCTCGGGTTTGACTTGGTCACGTTATTGTTTGATTGTTGACCGGTCAGCTCGACGGTCAACGGATAAAGGGAAATGGGTGTTACAAAAGATGGTATCAGAGCATGGTTCATCATGGGTTCCGAAACAGTTCATTTCTGAGTGTTTTCCGTGTTTTATCGAGTTAAATTGTGTCACCCAAGCATCCGTTAGGAAACCAACCGCGTGTGTGAAACCGGGGTTGGGATAGGAATTAGAATTTTGTGTTATTTGTACTAATATTTCTTTGCGTTTCTGATTGCAGTCATACAGCAGTGTGTCCTAGGACGGGTGGAGTGGAAGTGTGTGTGTGTGTGTGTGCGGAGTGGTTAAGTTGAGCATCATGAGTCAGCAGGGATCAGCAGGGTCTTACCGGAGTCAGTTAGAGCAGTACAAGGGTCATCCGGGATCGCCAGGTCATTCTCGAGGTTCGCGTACGTCGGACCGCCCACCAGTTCTTTTGCGGACGTTACAAGGTTCTAGGGCAGCAGAGGTGAATTAGTGGAGGACCCATATGTGGGACGATGCGTATAATCCGGACCCATATGTGGAGGACGATGCGTATAATCCGGACCCTCCATGGAGGACGATGCGTATAATCCGGACCCATATGTGGAGAGGATGGGTTACCTGGTAGGAGCAGATGTTGGGTTACCGCTGTTACCGTTGTTGCCGCCGCAGTGGACAGAGCCAGTTGTTCCACCGATACTGCCAGCGTCAGACATACCACTGATGTTCCACGCACCGATTCTTGAGGCACCCAATATTTCTCTGCCACTCTGTGTGGAGGATTACTTACTGAGCCCCTTACCGATGGGTTTTGATCTTGACATGAATCCTGTTGATCCGGACCAGCATCCGCAGTACGAGTAGCATGTTGACGAGCAGGCAGCTATGCTCGCTGACGCACTTGAGCAGCATGTCGGACCGTGCCATCAGCCGCGCAGACAGTCAGAGTCACCGTCCACGTCGTTGGACATGTCCGCATTGCCAGGGTCTACCGAGCCACTTTCTGAGTTAGAGCCACAGGCTGAGCCAGTCGAGTCACCATCAGCGATGTTCGAGTCGTCACCAGCCATGCCTGAGTACTAGGAAAGCAGTGCTTGCGGAGTGTGAGGGTTCCATTTTTACTATTGTCCTCGCCCAGTGGATTCGCGCTAGTCAGTTCCGGTGCCAAATATTTTTGAGGTTTGTGGCAATGATGGCCACCTCGCCCTGATCGCCCGATTTTCTGACCAGGACCCCGTATGTCAGATGCCGAGCCTTACCGTGAAAAAGTACCAGAGACTTACCGAGCCGGATCTAGACGACGTGATCCTGAGCCTATTCGGCCGCCAGTACTTCAGCCGCCTCGGCCGCTTGTTATTTGTCAGCTTTGCGGTGCCGAAGGTCATCGTGCACCCGATTGTTTCTGTGATCCATTCCCAGCACCTACCTCTCCTTGTCAGCTTTGTGGTGATGATAGTCACCAAGCGCTATCGTGGGCCACGCCCAGTGCATGTCGCAGTCTGTCAGTTGTGTGACCGTGAGGATCATACCGCACGTATATGCCCGTTGGCAGAGCCACATCACGTCAGCGCACCAACTCGTGACGCACACCCACCGCACCCTCCCGGCATACCTGCCAGTGGATACCTCTGTGAGCCGTCTGTGTTGGCCATTTCGGTCTTTCTGGAGGCATTAGGTTAGGGTTAGTTAGGCCAGGTAAGTATGGGGCATTAACCTTGTTTTGCTTGTAGATAGATCGGCATATATGCGTGTCGTCTTTGAGATATCTCGGATTATGACGGCGCAGTTTTGGGTTTTTGGTGATGACAGCGGCCGTCTTGTAGTACTTCTGATCGAACCTATGTATTAAAACCTCTATATGTATGATATGTTGTTTTATGTATGTGGTGGATGCAGAATGTTCAGCTAATCATTTCGAGTAGCATAGTAATTGTTTGCATGATTGTGATGGGTATGAATGCAAATAAATTCCCATGTGAAACCAAATGATGAGCGGAACTGACGACCGTTCATCATGACATAAACCCAGACTGACGACATATCCTGATCGATCTTGTGATTGCTCGATTGTGTGTGTGTAGTAATTGAGTGCGTATGATTATTGTTTGTGTGTTTTATTTAATGCTTGATTGGTGCATTAGATAATTAGGGTTGTGTTTTGCTGGTTATTAGAGCGCCGTTAAGTTGCTAGTTTCTTTTCCGTTGGTATGCATAGCATTTGGTAGCCGTTGTTTGTGTTTCATTAAGGCCGTTAGTTTGATAAAGGCGTTTTATTGGTTGAATAGCTCTTGGAAATTGCCGTTAGCGTTTTGTTGAAATCGTTAAATTTCTAGAAATAAAAAGTGTTAGGACCTTTTCATTAAAGTATTGAGCTAACTCGAGAATGGTTGTGTTCGGCCATCGATTCACGAGGGAGCGAAATTATAGTATATCGTTATTTAATCATGGGTAACCGTTAAGTACATGATTAACTAACTATATTTCTATGAGGAAGTGACGCCGGGATAGATCGGATCGAATTTAACCGCTCCAGTGAAGTTGTTAAATTAAATGCAGGACGGAATGGACGATGCGATATGAATACGAGACCGACCCCGAACCCAAAAGCAAGATAGAGTGTGAAGAAGCCGCGAGACAATTGGCTCGGACCGTGAAGACGTTAGTGTGAGGTGTCAGTGGAAAATGTATCAGTGTGAAACAACAGGCAGAACTAAGCCGTGAAAGATGATGAGTTAGCGAAGAGATTTGAAGGAACGTCAGCAACAGTGTGGGGATCAGAGTGAAGCGATCAATATGAACTGAGTTGGAGTCACCATGAAGCCAGATTCGAAGATCAGATTCTTGAAGAGTGTCCAGGAAGAAGAGTCAGTATCGGGAAGATGTGGAAGTTGAAGCGAAGTGGAGAAGCCAGAAGTGAGAATCAGAGCAAAGTAAACAATCGTGGATGAGTCCAGAGTTTGAAACGGACTGAGTCAGCTCAAAGCAAGAGAAGGTAATGCAGAGAAGATCGAAGATCGGGAATTTGAGCAGTTGTCGAGTAACCGGTTGAAGGATCAGTCAGATGGAATGAGTTGGAAAGAGCGTCAGTAAACGTCGGAAGTGGATTCTGTGCAGCAGTGTTCGAATAAGAGAACGCCGAAGTTGGGTCATGGAGCAACTTGCAGTGACGAAGAATTCGGGGACCGAATTCCTATAAGTGGGGAAGAATGTAACATCCTGTTTCCAAATATATGGTCAACGGGTAGAAGAAAAGTCAACATGGGTAAAAATATAATTTTGCCAAAGTCCAGAGGCAAAATGGTAATTTTGCCAAAAGTTGATACGGGCCAAATGTTCTTGTTTTACAACATAAATAATATTTACAAGACCAGAAGTGGAGGAAACAGAGCAGAAACGGGTTTTCTGACTTTTGGAAATGGAAACCAATAAGACCGAGAAAACTTCAAAAATTCTTAACCAGAGCTACGGAACTCCAAATGAGGTGATTCGAGTTGCTAAATTCATATAAAATCAAGGAGAATCAGTTTTTGGAGGTTTGAAAATTTATGAGAACAAATAAAGGGTTTCTACAATATTAAATCGGAAAATGGCTAAACCAAGCAACATATGAATTGGGGATTAAGGGATGGTTTCAGAAGGCTAATTGCTGGATTAATGTCACAAAGACACCTATGAGGACAAGTTTCCCTCAGCAGATGGCGCCACCTTCCCTTTTTGCATGCATTTGCATGGCAATGGTTCATGAACCTAAGGAATAAACCATCCCATCACTTTTTCTTCACCAAAGGAAACACATTTTTGATCATTCTCAACCTCTCTCTAGCTCTCTCCCACTAGCTATCTCTTCTTTCTCTCTAAATTCATCAGAAACCCAGAAATCTTCTTTGTATCTTCAAGAAAACTCAAGAACATTCAAAAGTGTTCTTGAGTGTTCTTCATGACTTGAGCAACAAGAAACTCCATAACTTCTAAATACTCTTGAATCTAGCTAAGCTACTGGTACCATTGGATTCCTCTTGATCTCCTCTACAACCTCCGGTCATCTCTCGTCGTCGCCATCGTCGGAGGTCGCCGGAATCTCACCGGAGAACTACCGTTGGCCAGGTTCTCTTGGTTCTCTCCTTTCCTTTGGTTTTTCAAGACTTCTCCATCTCTCAGAAGCTCTCTGGTGGGTTTAGAAGTGTGTGGAATTGTCGGAGCTTAGCAGCAGTCGCCGGAAAAGCTTTGTAACCGCAAGTCAATGTTGCCGCCGTCAACTCCGGAACCGGCCGCCGGAATCTTCTTCTCACCGCCATCTTCACACCGGTTCTTAAAGGGTGATCAAGCTCTGGTTTGGCATGGATTTGAGTTGGTATAGCATTGAGATCGATTTAGTTTAAACCGGTCAAAGCCAAAGTCAACACCGGTCAATGGTTGACTTTAATCCAGTTTAGCTAAACCGATCAATTGGATTTTGGTTCAGTGGTTCAGCTGGTTCGGGGATTTGGTCAACTGGTTTAGGTCTGGTCAACGGTCAGCTTATCAACGCCGGTCAATGATGTCGATCAACGCGGTAAACACCTTAATCAACGCTCGGTCAATGGCCATCCAGTGATTCGAGAGTGTTCGGGGTTCGTGTTCGTGTGTTCAGGAAGTTCGGATTCTGGTTCGGGGTCTCGGAAATTCATATATGCGTCAGTGCCGTCATTATGACCTAATCGTTGTGAGTCGGCTCAAAAACCGTAAAGTAGCAATACATATAGACCGGGAAACGAGAAATCGTAGAATTAGGTATTTGCGTACCCGTAATTGAATTGACTAATTCATTGCTGATTGAACGGATTGATAAATTGTTAACCGGTTAGGGTTTGGAGATGCATGCTAGGACCGTAGGGTTAAAAGGATTAAACCGTTGTGTGCCGCTAGATTTTTAGAGATATTGATTGATGCATTCATATAGACGTTGCATGATAGGATCGTATATGCATATATACATATTAAAAAGAACGATTTTGAATGAGACTATATGCGGGAATTAAAACGACTTAAAATACAGAAGTAAACCTAAACAAACGAATAGAGTATGTATCGGGTTTGGGATTCGGTTAAACTATGAGTTAAGGGTTAAGGGTTATTAAATGTATGAATTAAGTTAATCGTGAGACGTCGGAGAGTTTAGTAAGCTACTAACTCTAAACCGACGGATCGAGTAATTGTTAAAAGATACCTAGGAAAGGTTAAGTAAAGAAGTGGTGTGAGTTATGAGCCGTCTACGGATTAGCAATCCGCTAATCCAAGGTAGCGGACGAGAATGAGTTGTGAGCCGTCTACGGGTTAGCAAGCCGCTAATCCAAGGTAATGTACGGGAGCGGGTTATGAGCCGTGTGCAGGTTATGAGCCGTGTACGGATTAGAAATCCGCTAATCCAAGGTAGCGGACAAAGACAAATTAAAAGATGTTAGAAACCCTAATAGGCTTGTTTGCATGGTTGATGTATTTTTGTGTGGTTGTTGTTGAGCTTTTTGTGCAGGCCTGTTAGATCGTCTCGGTGTTGGGCCTAGCGATCCTGGTGAATACTTAATCCGGTCACGGGGCCGGTTAAGTTCATAGCTGCTGACTCGGTACGGCACCGAGTCAGGGTGAAGGTGTTGGTTTGTGTGTGTGTTAGACTTGCGGGATAACGTGTTGAGATCATTGTTGTTTATTGATTAATTGTGTTATCGTTACTAGAGTCCAAGTGAGGATGCGTGTTTATATTCCTGCACTAGGACTCTAGGGTGAATTAGATCCCGCAAGTCTAGGTTTTGAATACGCTCTGGTACTTCCAACCCGATTGGATCCTCGGGTATCTGCCTAATTGAATCGTGTGTCTTCGGGTGGTTATGGTGTTAACCTACTGAGTGACGCCGGTAGGTGTGTGGTTTGTAGAATACGGGTCATGTCCTAGGGCCGAATCGCATGGAAACTTAGGTCGAGTCACTGTGTATCGATGGACTGAGAGTAGTGTCCTAGGTCGTGAGACTTCGTGTTTACATCTCGGAGTCGTGGGTTAGTTACCATGTCGGTGACGATGTAAACCCTTGGAAGTTACTAAGATCGTATGGGCTCAGTGTTTGAGTTTGTCATTCACGTGTTACGTGATAGATAGATCGAGTTTCAATCGAGAGCATATGCCGCAGTGCTCCTGATTTTCTTAATCTCTTTCCCTTTCTTTTGGAAAGTATTTGTGTGTTGTGGGTTTGACACGACGTGGTTGTGCGTGATCGACCTTTATCTTTGTTGTTTGTTATTTTGGGGGTTTTGGGCGGGAAGTTGCAGATAGTAGATGAACTAGAAGCCGTAGTGGGGAGCCGTCTCGCTTGGTGATCTTAGATCGCTCATTATACTCTTTTGTGTTTTTCAGGTTTAGCAGCGACGGACGCGGGAGGTCCTCGGTGTATTTCTGGGATCGCTTGTGGCAGAGTTTTTTATCCGATGATTTTGGGTTTTCTATCGGTTCGGCTTTGGCGCCAATTTGTTATTGAGATTTGATTGTTGTTTTCGATTATTGGCAAACTGATTTGTAAAGATTGTTAAACATTATGTAAACGTTTGATTGCTCAGAAATTAACATGCTTCCCTGATATTTAGTTTAGTCCGAACCGACACAACTCACGAAAGCGGTACAAGTTGTGAAGCTTTGTACCGTGGAAGTGAGGATAGCGGGTTCAAGGAAGGGTCAGTGCGAGCCTTTGTCTCAAACAAATATGCCTCTGGCTTCGTCTTCTGGCGAAGTTTTCATGTTTGACTTGCTCGGGTTCGACTTGGTTATGTTATCGTTTGATTGTTGACCGGTCAGCTCGGCGGTCAACGGATAATGGGAAAGGGGTGATACACTCACCAATTACTAGCATCTCATCCGTAGACTCCTTGAGAATGTTGTCAGAAAATTTTGCATTCTTTAAGTCTCCTTCTTCAGAAATAACCCCTTGACTCTTTCCCTTATGATGGCCATCCTTTCAAGCCTGATAATGCTTATGTACTTGTAAGTCTTTCGTCAAATTTGATGTCCTTAATGATGTCTGACACGCAAAAGGCTTACAATGGCAATTGCACTTGCATTTGTCACTATTATCTAGAAAATGCATTAAATGTTCTCAAGTTGGAGACCTTGTGGTTAGAGTCTTCTGACTCTTCTTCTTATTATGTTCTCTAGAACCAACATTATTAGTACCATAGGATTCTTTGTGCTTTCCTCTCAGCAGGTGGCAACTCTGCAATGTTTTCCTCTTCCCCTTTCTCGACATTAATATTTGCTGGAGTTGGTGATGATGCAGGATAATTTTAGATTCCTAATCAATTATCCAAATGCACATGCCATTGTAGCATTTGAGATATCAATCCAGGGAGGCAAAAAGAGTAGTCAATCAAGAATACAAAATACTACTAAAGCTAAGCAAAATCTAGAAAGGGTTTAAACTAACAATCTAAAGACAAATCAAAACAAGAAAGCAAACAAAGCAAGAAAGAACAAAGGAAAACACTAGACAAGAAAACAAATAAGCTAAAAGAAGGGTCCTACGATGAGGCTATGGAGACTATATGGTCTAGGTACAATTAAGGATGCTTCAATCAATCAAAGATTGCTAAACAAGGTTAATGATCACAATTAAGCTAATCACATTCTCATGTTCATAACTCCTATGCTAATTATGCAATCATTCAATTCTGATTTGCAAATTACAAGACAAGCATGCAATAATATCCATCAAACACCTTTTAGCAAAGCTAATCCTTAGGCTAAGAACATTAATCATTAAATTAATTCAATCTCTTGGCATTAATCCCTTTGTCTAATCTCTAATCAAGATCAAATTCTCATTTGTGATTAAGATATAATCAAGCAATGCAAAAAAGTTCTCAATTCCAATAATCACCTTAGAAAACTAATCTCTTAGGCTAATTTTGGTTCATTGAGACTTTTGATCTAACACCTTGTGGGCAAGAAACATTCTAACATCTAGATTGACAATCTCTTGAGAATCTAGCATAAAGCACACCAAATTAGAGAAGGATCATGCATAAATAATTCCTAAACATCATTAATCATTCCATAAACCACCTAAATCAACCTCATCCATAAGACCCAAAAGACTACTCTCTAATCTTCATTGATCCCATAAAAGCCATAAAGATAGTATGAGATAAAAAGATTAAAGAGATATTAAGAGAAGAAATTAAGAAGATATAAAGAAGTACTTAAATTAAACTCCAAATCAAAGATTACAAGATTCAAATCCTAAAACAAATGCAAAAGAAATCTAGGCTTAGGTGGCTTAGGGTTTTAGAAACCCAAAATTAAGTATTTATAGTGGGGAGCTCGACAATGGAAATTTCGTAAATAAATGGGTCTGATTTTTGTCTTCGCAGGAAAATTCGTAGGGTGAAACAACCCGATACGCCAACCCGATAGATTCCCTGGTCGGATCTAGTGCAAATCTATCGGGTGAAACAACCTGATACACCAAACCGATAGATTCTCTGGTCGGATTGAGTGCAAATCTATCGGGTGAAACAACCGGATAAGCCAACCCGATAGATTTGTCCTGTCTCTCCTTCTTCAAATATTTATCTCTATTCTTGCTCCAAGGTCACACATAAGCTCCATTGTAAAAAGTACCTACAAAACTCTAAGAAGACTCCAAAAACAACCTAATATGGTAAATCCTAATTCTAAATGCTCCTTGACTCTAAATGCAACAAAGAACAAGAAGAGAACATGAATGAATGCAAAAAGGATCAAAAACATGAACTAAAGACTATCCTAAATGCATCAAAATGCAACAATATCAGGTGACAATGAATCCATCTGAAAATAAAATAGAGGGGTATATGGCATAAACTGAACGGAAATTAAATGTGTGACCATACCTTATGTTTCATCTAAAATATACCCAAATTACCCCTATCCCTACTCCTAGGCCTGCTCCGACTCGTTGTCATCGTAATTTGTCACTGACATAAAGAAACTCAAAGGTACGACTCGTTGACATTTCTATTGAAGTTTTTGATTATAGCCGCTTTTGGATCGAAAAGTGCCCCACTTTATTTATCCCAATTCCCCAGTCTCAATATCTCTCTTCTCTATATTGCTGAAAATTGAAATTGTGTTCTACGGTTTGTTCAAGGGTCATTGATTTACTGGGTTTGGCTCGGTTGTAAATTCTTCAACTCCTTTCATAAAATTGTTTTGTTACTTCGATTTACACAAAGGTTACAAGTTCTAAAATTGATTCAATTCAAATAATCATTCTTAGAAATTTCTAAAGAAAGATAAACATTTATACTGTGATGGGTTTTCCCCCAAATCGAGTTAACATTTTTGTTCCTAAATTCTCTATGGTTTCTATTTGATTATGTGATATAAATTTGTTGGAAATGTGTATTCTTGTGATGAAGCAGATAACTGTTAAGCTTACTATTATTGGAAATCTCAGGTTTAATGGTGAGGTAAAGGCCCAAACAGTTAGAACCAAACAAGATTGGTCCACAAAGAAATTTGGTGAAGATGGGAAGAGATTTGAGCACCTTGCATTTCTGAACATGGCTCAGAATGTAGTCTGCTTAGTTTGGTCTTATTTAAGTGAGTATACTAAATACTCATCCTTGTTGTATTTATTACATGTATAACTAAGAATGGATGAAGCTAAAAGAGATCTTACTGAGCTTGTTGGTCTATTGCCAGAAGTGTTGGTGGGATGGTGTCGATTGAGCAACTGTATTTAGTTAATAATTACTAAATATTTGGTTATCCGGACTAACATTTTAATTTGCAGGCAAAGCAAATATATTAGTCATACAAAGTTAATTGTTAGTATACAAATCTAGAATAACATATGTATTTAAAATGTTAGCAGCACCAATTAAAATGTTAGGGAGCTCAATCGGATGTTTTCAATACTAATATAATGAATATACTATCATTTTTGTATAAGGATTGAGTTTTATAACACACTAAATCATTCATGCAAGTCTAAGTTAGTGTGTATCTAAAATACTAGTATCACCAAATAAAATATTAGCAGCAATAAATAAAATATTAGTGACCTAAATAAAATGTTAACGGTACTTTTATTGTCTACCATATCTTGACGTCAGCCTACTACTCTTTCTTTGCAAGTTGCAACCGCGCTTTACTTGTCCATTTCTACAAGGTTATTTTCGTCATTTTGGAACGTCTGAAATGGTTTTAAAAAACAATTTTCTGCTTAGCTAATTAAATTATCGTTTGGTATTTTTCGCCCAATTCACTCTAAAGAACCAGAACACTATAATACAATAGAGAACCAAACAAGCATTGCATTAAATCACATATATATGTTCAAATTGCATTCATCACAAAAACAAGCTTGACGATGATAACATGATTACAAAGACTTAACTTCATGTCGCATTACCTTTAAAATGTCTTAACAAACAATAATAAAGAACAAAGTTCATGAGGAAGATGACCAAGTTACCAACCTACGGTCTATAAAAATTCTGAAATCAAAATCTTTGATCTATAACAAATCCCTAAAGTCTGAAAGTTTCATCTTTAACGCACTAATTCTAACTCAATAATGTGACACGCAAAGCAAATTAAACTACAACTAATTCTAACTCCAAATGAGAGATAAACTAAGATTGAATCAAATTCAGGAGCTGCAGACTCTGTTTACAAGTTCTCGTCATCGATTTCACAGTTACTAAAAATAAAAAAGCAGAACATAAGAGAAAAAAACCTAAACCTGAAACGATTCACGATATGATCGTCGTCTTCTAACTAGTATCTACCAAAATCGAAAAACAAGAATCAATGAAAAAAGAATACCTGAGATCGAGTGATTGAGTCTCAGAGAGAGAAGAGAATGAGATAAAATGATTTTCCATATTGTAAATTGGGGATTAGAGTTTACTTTTTTTTAGAAATTTTGGGTGAGGAAGTGGAACATGTTTTTTTCCGAAATGTGGCATAAAGTTTTTTTAATATCATATAGACATTATATTATAAAGTATGAATATATATATATGGTTATATTATACTATATAGATGTGTGTATATATTTCGGTTACTTTCAGGTTGATTCGGGTTTCGGGTATAAACCGGACCGAACCGAAACCCGAGAGTATGGAAAGGTAAAACCCATTCGAGTATATGTGCATACCCGAGTTTGTGTTGTGCGTTAGATTCGAAGTGCATAGTTTGTAAAACATGATCCTAACTACTTTGTAGCAAAACACCATTTGATTGCAATAAAAAGACATGGCTAGTCTGAAAAAGGACAAGACATGTGAACAGACAGATGTGTTAAATTCCTACGCGCCTTAAAACCAAGAATTAATTACTGTATCAACAATTATTCACCAGGATTATTACTTTTTCCATGCAAAATTTGGCAAATCAATAATGACATTGGATCCGAATATATGCCGTTTTCCATTGTAATTTAATCGTAATTACTGTGTTAACAACTATTCACTCAGATCTCTGTTTGTATCTACTACAAGATTTGACTTCTGGTTCTCTCCTTGATGAAAAGCTTATCTTACTTACAGTTCTTCTCTCTAAGTGTCACTAACTCCAAGAATCCAGCCTGAAAAAAAACCCAGAAATCTTGGCTTTAAGACACCATTAAAGCCCAAGAATCAGATTCTCTCTCAAAACGAACAGCCAAGAATCTTTGTGTGACCAAACAGGAAGCTTCTTAGGGAGTTTTTGTTCAAAAAAAAGCTTGTTAGAGAGATTCAAGAACTTGGATCGAAGAGAGCTAGGAGAAGCTCTTGAGAAGAGAAAGTGAGCTACAAAAGAAATGGCGGGATTCACTATGAGCTTGAATCTGCTTCTACTAGTAGCTATGGTAGCTACGAACATCTTCTCTCTCTACCATCTCTCCTCCTCCACCAATTTCTTTCAATCCACCGTCAAATCCTCACAGTCCTCTGTTCCTACTGTTCCCGACCACCTCCTCCGCCAGCTACACTCTATCCGCGCCGCCATTAACCACCTCACGAACCACCAGCCAGACAAATCCACTTCGATTGCGTCGGCTGTGACTTCACGCGCCGCCGTCTCCCCATCCGTTCCGAAAGATCTCCTCCTTTACTCTAAGCTCTCACCGATTGCTTCCGCCTGCCACAACTACCCTGACCTCCTCCACGAGTATATGAACTACACTCCTTTCTCTCTTTGCCCTTCCGATACAGATCTCGTCGAGAAGCTCATCCTCCGTGGCTGCCACCCGCTCCCTCGCCGTCGTTGCTTCTCCCGTACGCCGCGAAATCCGACGGATTCGAAGACGGAGTCGAATGTTATCTGGTCTTACTACTCCTGCAAGACATTCGATTGCTTGACGACGAAATTCCCCGATCTAGGTTTCGATCTCTCTCTCGAGAAATCCAAATCTCAGTTCACTTCCTACAAATCGGAGCTCGATCTCCCGATCTCGCAGCTACTCCAAATCGCCAAATCCGCCAATTCCTTCATCCGTCTCGGGATCGACATAGGCGGTGGGACTGGATCTTTCGCCGCAGCTATGAAGGCTTGCAATGTCACTATCCTGACCACGACCATGAATTTCAATGCGCCGTACAGCGAGGCGGTGGCGTTGAGAGGACTCGTGCCGCTTCACGTGCCTCTCCAGCAGCGGCTTCCTGTGTTTGATGGCGTGGTGGATTTGGTTCGGTGTGGACGAGCTGTGAACCGGTGGATCCCGGTGACGGTTATGGAATTCTTCTTCTTCGATTTGGATCGGATTCTTCGTGGCGGTGGTTATTTATGGTTGGATCGGTTCTTTAGCAAAAAAGTTGACCTTGAAAATGTCTATGCGCCAATGATCGGAAAACTGGGTTATAAGAAGGTGAAATGGGCGGTGGCAAACAAATTGGATTCGAAACATGGTGAAGTTTTCTTGACGGCTCTGCTTCAAAAACCTGTTGCAAGATGATGATAATTATTTTTTTCAGGTAAGTTGTTCATTTGGATTTTGGTACAAATGTACAATTCTCAAGTATGCTCTGTTTGATCAAAATGCTCTAGCTTTGGGGAATTAACGTAGTCACAGATTCACAATCCATGAATGTGGTTTGAGTTTACATGTAGATGTGTGCTTTGTTGCTTTGAAACAGTGCAACTCATGTCTTTGTTTCTGGTTTCACGTCTGAACCAAAGTTGTGGGTTGATTTGCAGGGCACTTTCCTAGAGTTTGAAAACGTGTATGTTTGTAGCAAGCAGCTTACTGTTGTTGAAGATTTGGAAGAACATAAGCTTTTTTTTTTCCAGCTGTAAGCACACAAGCAACAATGTGTTGTGTCTGCAGAACAATAGGGGTTTTAAAGCTAAAAATGTGATCTATTGTTGTTACAGGGACCGGTAAGTGGTGGTATACATAATTTATTGTTTCTTAGCTTTCATATAAGCATTCATATCATTCGTAAGACGGTATTCTTTGTCCAAGGCCCAGATTGTAGTTCAAGCTTCTGAAAGTTTATTCACTTTGTGACGTTTTATATTCTTCTTCGCCATAATCCATACCTTAAGACTAAATCTGAGCCTGACTTGCTTACCTTTCAAGTCTTTTACTTTGTTTTGCTTCACCTCAGGTAGCAAATGCTCAACCAAGATGCGCTAACACTCTACATTTGCCTAATACTTTACTGTATACTAACCCAAACAACAATAGGCAGTAAGAATCGAGTTTGCCAGACTTACTTTGTGTGTTGAGATAATGCATCTCCATGAACAAGTTTCACTCCGACCTTAAAATATAGGGTAAAATAATCACTAATGAAACGTTGGTGTCAAATATAAAAACAATTTATAACTATGAGGACTAAAATGTAAAAATTGAAGAATATGATTTCCCTTGATTATCTGGTCGCGTCTCAGAAAGGTTAGCGACGGTGTTAACTTGTTATCGTTTTTTTTTTCTGGACAAAGTCGTGTTTTTTGAGTTTCCCCCAAAAATCGAAACTGTAAGAATCGAAGATTGGCTACACGATCGAGAGAAGGAACAAGTCTAGCGAATGGTGAGATATAAGCTTATCGTTTTTTTTTCACTCAGAATTTGTTTTTAGTTTTAATTTAGTTTCTACACGATCATACAAATCTCTAGGGTTACCACTTTGATCCAAAATCCATTCGCGATTTCCGAGATTTTTTTTTTTGTTTCTTACTCTCATCGTTTGGTGAAGAGTATTTATGAAAACAAGCATTACTCGCATCAGTTTTTGATTTTTGATTTTTTTTGCTATCATGATCGTCAGCTAAAAGACATCGTACATGTGTTTGGTGTTTAAATTTTGATTTTCCTTGTCTAGATAAGCGGAATATTTACTAATTTGAGTTAAAAGGTCTAAAATTTAAGCTCAAAATGGTTTATTAAGTTTTTAATGATGATCATAGGACGAAAGAGCTCGAGAATTTCGTGGTTATGATGGGGATTCTGATGCTGGTAATGTCGTAAGTCAAAGCCTTAGAGAGAGTAGAGAAAAAGATTCTACCTTGCGTGAAGGCTTTGTAGACCATAGCAAAAGACTTGAACCAGATCAACAAAAGCGCGGTAAATACTTCTTCTATGACACGCCTCTTTCTGAGGAAACCGGGGTTTGGATACCTGTTTCAGTCCCACCAATGTTGGAACCTGATCATGATGAGTGGTCAAGAGGGCTTAGTTTCAATGGTGGTTACTTCCCGGAGGGAGATATGGGATGGAATCAGTTCGTTGATGAAGACAAGGAGTTAACTATGTGGGATGTGATTGTGGATATGTTACTCGCAGCACGTGGTAAAGCGAGTGCTCTTACTTCCGGAAACCTTGAGAGTTGCATTTCATTTTCCTCGGGCCATCTTCTCGAACAGGCTTGGCAAGAGATGGCTCACACTCTCACTGAAGCTAACTTTGGTAACGCAAGAGAGATTCTTGAAACAGAACCACCTAAATGGCTACCAGATAGTGCTGCTTCTGCTTGTATGCTTTGTAGTGTGAGATTTCATCCAATAATGTGTTCTCGTCATCACTGTCGATACTGTGGAGGATTGTTCTGTAGGGACTGTTCTAAAGGAAGAAGCTTGCTTCCAGTGAAGTTTCGCGTTTCAGATCCCCAAAGGGTTTGTGATGTGTGTTGTGTGAGATTGGAGTATGTGCAGCCTTATCTGATGGACCAAGTGAGTCCTGCTGCTCAGTTGCCAACTCATGACTTGACAGATCTTAGTACGTTGAGGTCTTGGGTGAATTTTCCATGGGGACAATCAATGGAGTATGAGATTTATAAGGCAACAAACACTATCCGGGGTTATATATCAAATGTGAGTTTTTAGGGTCCTTTGTGAAGTTATTATTATCATTCTTCAATGTTAATGGGCGAGTTGCTTCTGTCCGTGAAATTAGAATTTTTAAAGCATGTTTTCTATATGTAAACCTCTCATCAGGTTGGTTCTTCAAGAACTGAGAGGTCCATCCCAGATGCCATTCTAAGGCAAGCAAAAGGTCTTGCAGTAATCACTGTTGCCAGAATTGGAGTTATGGTTACATATAAAATCGGGACTGGACTTGTGGTTGCTCGTAGAGATGATGGCTCCTGGTCTCCACCCTCAGCCATCTCTTCGTTTGGTTTGGGATGGGGTGCTCAGGTAACGTAGCTCTTTTGGTACTTCTTAGATATTAAAACAACGCTTTTCTTTAGATGCTAATCACTCACCTGCAGGCCGGAGGAGAGTTCATAGACTTTATCATTGTCCTAAGAACTCGTGATGCCATCAGAACGTTTGGGAGTAACACCCATCTTGTTGTTGGAGCTGGTCTAAGCGCTGCAGTTGGTGTGACTGGACGAGCTGTTGAAGCAGATATCCGAGCAGGTAGTGGTGGTTATGCCGCTTGCTATACCTACAGTTGCAGCAAAGGTACGTGTGTCTGTCTCAAGCTGAAATAGATTTTAGCAAATTACTCTCTTGGTAGATTGTTCTTAGGCTTAATTGCTTCCATGTCTATAAGTAGTTTTCATTGTCCATTTAAAATTTGTAACTAAGCCTCATAACCACTCTGTATTATCTCCCTTTTTCTTCTTGCTTGGACAGGTGCATTTGTTGGATGCTCGCTTGAAGGAAGCATCTTCACAACACGTACAAGTGAGAACTCACGGTTTTATGGGAGCCAGTCCCTAGCTGCCTCTGACATCCTCCTTGGCTCTTTGCCTAAACCACCCGCTGCCGCTCCACTCTACCGTGCGCTTGGTGATCTGTTTCAGAAGATAGGGAGTTGATTTTAAACACAGGTGAAGAAGGGTTATTTGTAATTCTGACCTGATGGATGCAAATGAAGTTGGCCTGGAAAATTTCTTGTTGTTCGGTCACCAACAATTTCTTCGTTGGCTGAAGACTGAACTGTTTGGAAGAATAACATAATCTTTTGTATAGATTCATGCAAATTCTTGAATGTAAATAGGTTATGGAGATTGGGATAGTTTGTGGTTGTAAATAAACAAACATAAGTTATTGTATATATACAATTATTAATTTGTTCTGGAACGAAAGGTACTTGTTCCAAACTTACTACCATATTTGTTGTGTTTTCAGATTGGTAAGACCAAAAACAGCTTTATAAGAACCATAGACGCAGAAGAAAACATCAAAACCCCTCCGGCTCATTTTTGTTCTCATCTTGCATAGATCTACATGCTTGACAGAGTTTGTAGACCACTAGATTCTAGTTATGAGCTCAAGATGTTCTATAATTAATGGCAGACTCTGAGCCACAATTAGCTTGCAGGGTTCATGTTTATGCCATTTCTTTTGGCAACTTTCTTCTTCCTCAGAAGATCTTCGACTTGGAGCTCATTTATCTTAGCAGCGAGAATGAAGTCGTTCACGGTCGGTCAAACCACCTGTTGCAAGAGAATCAGATATCACTCATTATAAAGTCAGCCAAAAATATGATTAATGAAAGAATTTTCAGGCGTTTGATAAGATTCATATCAACATCACAACCATGATTCTCACCTATCGCATGTGTCCATATATTGATCTTCACATTATTCCAGCCTACCAGATGCAAATCAGGGTGATGACCTGCATTAAACCGATCCTTGCTTCAGTACCAGATTTTCCCCAAATCTTTTTTTTCAGAATGGTCAAAAAGCATGTATGCTGAATTGCTGATGTCTGATCATATACATACCTTCTGATTCAGCGATATCAGCTGTAAAACTTGTAAAACTTTTCACTGTCCACGACCGATGCAGCTTTAGTGTACCACTGTCATTAGCCATATCCCATCCAGCAACCTGTGTTAAAGGGATAATTTAGGAGGGAAACATACTACAGTTTTCACCTGCCATAGTAAGAAGTGCAAACATTATACCTTTTGAAGTAGTTGGGCACTTTGTTCAGTCATGGGCCGCTGATCCTTAGTGTTGCATGGGACACACTTTTTGGCTGATAAATCTAAGAAAAAGAGCACAATATTAATAAGTAAGACACATGGTTTTGGAGTTTTTAGTTACGCAAATCCTGAAGAATATAGAGGCAGCAACATGGAAATGATAGCAATACTCTCCAAAACTTCATACCACCAAAGAAACGACCAAACAAAAACGCTAGAATTTAGTACAAGACAGCAGAAGACTACTTAAGCTGATATGGTGTAACTTTTGTCTTCCCATTGAGTTACGTACATTGAAAGAATGATAGTTGTTTGAAACATATTTTCTTCTTGACTAGTCATCATCCTTCCCCTAATTCACCACAGACTTATCTAAAAATAGAGATGGGAAGAGGATAAGGGGTCTCCAATACAAGTTGTTCAAGCAATACAGAGGCGTGTGACATCATTTTCTGGTTTTCTATAATAGAAAAAGCTTAGGATGTCTAGTATAAAGGTACGTCGCCATATACTATACAGAAAAAAGTCAAATCAATTGGATGTACCAGCAACAAAGCCTATTTTTAGAAGGGTATCCATTGGTTCAGCTAAAACAATGAAAACCTGATTTAAAATATCAAAACATAGAGCAGCCGAACGACTAATTATACCTTATGGGGAGCAAAATGTTCTAGCTCCAGAAGCAGAGCCACCAGTTACACTATCTTTTGACATGTCAATCTTCCAATGAACAAAGCTGCAGGGAAATTGCAAAAATCTTTCATCTTTCCACCAAATGGAAAAATAACATCAAAATTAGGAACTAGTTCAATTGCATTTGATTAGAAATCAGGGTACACAAGAAGCTCTAAGTATTAGAAAATTCAGGGAATTCGATTTCACTTCTTGAGATTCATTCAAACACAACAACAAGAACAGTCTGGACAACGAACAGTCGAACACAATACAAACTCAGATTGTAATCACAAGCCAAGTATCAAAATCCGTCCTTTGCCACACCAAAAACAAAATCTGGAAGTTAAAATCATACCTTTTGTGACGTCCGTACAGATTGTGGAACAGTGATGCAGCTGGAACCTGAAAGTGTCGCAAAAATATGAGAGGTAACATGGAAAATATTTACAGATAGATCGTTTAGTTTACCTGTTTTCTAGAGATTGAGAAGTGTAGGCAGCAAGAGCCGACTCCTCGGTGGCGCAGCGGTTGCGGAAGTCAGATTTTGGGTCAGAATGTTATGTCTACAGCAGCAATCGATAATTTTGGTTCACGGTTATAGAGGTGGATCAAATTCTATGACTGCTTTGAATTACAAAAACTTTTATATCATTATATAATTTAGGTTTTATTATTTAGGGTTTATAGTTTATTATTTAAAATTTAGGGATTAATATTTAGGACTTAGGGTTTATTATTTAGGGTTTAAGGTTTAATATTTATGATTTAGGATTTAGTATTTAAGGTTTAGGATTATGGCTAATTTAGTCTTTATCCTTTAAAAATATTATTTTGTGAATTTTTTTCTTTGTTGATATATTTATGACAATGCATATTTTTGTGTCATTTTTGCATTTTACCCTAATAAAAATCTATAAAATCGGTAAATTTCTGTTATTTACAATCTAAACCAGAGATAATTGAATCTGATCCATTTAAATTTAATTAGATTAGATTATTTACAATCCAAAATTGAACATGATTATCCCTTATCTCTTAAAATCGAAACCAAATTCAAAATCAAAAGTAAATCCTAAAATCGCCAAATCTCTTCATAATTTTATTTTTTCATATCCATCAGTTGAATCAAAACCGAGCTCAAAATCAAATAAAACCGACATTATCATGTCGCCTAAAACAAGGAATCCAACTCTTCAAAGACATTCAAAGAAGAAAGAGGATGAACTGAATCGTGTAGAAGAAAAAGTGGAAAAGGAAGTCGAGGACAAATTCGACTTAGAAAAGGAATCCAAGGAAGTCGGGATAAAGTCGACTTTGAAAGAAATATGAGGAACGTTCCAATGATGAAGAAGATAATAAGGAAGATAATGAGGAACAAGATGACGAAGAGGGAGTTTCCAAGGTGAGTTCGTCTTGGTTCGAGTCGTGAAGAAAGAGAAGAGGAATGAATCCTTGAACAACACGTTATTGTAATGATTAAGATGGCGGATTTTTAATAAGTCTGCACGGAGTTTTTGCCGTTTGTTGTGGATTAATTTTCTATGTTTCAAAGTTTTAAAAATTTGTATCACGTTAGAATGTTTCTGAAAATTACTATACTAGCATCGTAGTGTTACAGATTTTTAAACGTTTCATATTCTAATGTTGAAGATTTTTGGGTTTTTTTTCTAGCTGACGTGACACGAGTTTATATTAACCTGTTGAAGCCTTTTGGTTTAAAAGATTATGTTGTCCTTTCTTTAATATATCCTTTTTCTAACGGCTTATTATTAAGATTAAATAGAAGTTGATATTGAATACAACATACGCAATACCTGAGGTATTGGATCTGAAAATACTAAGCTAGAAACAGAAGTATCAGAATTACATTTAGCAAGATAATCAGCAATTATGTGTCCTTCCTTGTTTGTATGTGCAATTGAACATTCCGGGAGCTTCATTATCCAATGGTCGATATCAGGCAGGATATTTGCAAGATCAGTATTGTCCTCCGGATTATTAACCACTGTTGTTAACTCCTTACAATCACTCTCGAACCACACATGTCGCCAACCTCAAATCCATACTAATTGTACCACAACTAGAAACCCTAAAGCTTCTGCCTGAATAAATGATGAAACTTGTTGTACCTTAGAATGGCCGGATAGTATATGTTTCCAAGTATGATCTCGAATAATCCAACCAAATCCAGTGTAATTTTGATTTTTAGTATGACTACTATCAAAGTTGCATTTGAGCCATCCTTTTGGTGGATGCTTCCATGTAGTGAATCCCGAATCCATATTTGTTGAACCTTGTATGTCCTCACTAGCCGTTATAGGAGTATGAAGTTGAACCCATTCCTCGTTAGCATCAATTGCACGTTTTACATCCTCATTAGGATGTTCATCCTGTTTATTAAATAGGAATTCATTTCTAGATTTCCATATTATCCAAACAATCCAGCTTGTAAAGTACGTATATCCATAGGCAGGTTCCACTCATTAGAGACATTAAAGACTCTCTTCAAATTTTCTTCAAGATCAACTGTTGAGGATATGATCTGTGAAAAACCATCACACCTCCATACTCCCATTGCATGTTGACATTGAAATAAGACATGGTTGATAGTTTCATTGTACGAACAACAACGTTGACAGAGTGGGGAAGTACAAATACCTCGAGTAAGTAATCGTTGTGCAACATATAAAGCACCAGAGATTGCCTTCCAAAAGAAATATTGTATTTTCGGTGGCATGTGAAGTTTCCAAAATGTCTTCTTTAGATCTAGGGATCCTGCTGGTGGTTCAATAACTTCATCTTCTCGATGAGTTGCCAACCAATATCCTAACCGAACTGAATATTTGGAATCTTTTGTGTAAGGCCAAATATAAGTATCCATTGTACCATGTCTGGATAAATAAATAGAGCTAGCGAGATCTGCATCTTCATGGTTCCACGTTTGTCGCAACTTACCCATGTCTCAAACGTGTTCTTCCGTTTTCCATAACTCACAAACTTTCATGTTTGGATTCCCTATTGTGGCTGTGATTAAACGTGGTGGTAGTGTAAGGAGCCAAGCATCACTACACACCCTTGTATCTTTGTCATTCCCCAATTTCTTTTGTAGTCCATGTTTTAGCAAGTTTTTCCTTGCTTGTATAGAGCGCCATCCGTGAGAAACATTATCAGGACTGATAATAGCCACCATGTATATAGATGATAATAACGAATTTGGATTTACTAATATCTTCCAAGATTGTTGAGCTAGCAAAGCTAGATTAAATTTATGAGGATCTCGAAATCCTAATCCACCTTCCTTCTTAGGTAAAGACAACCTCTGCCAAGCTATCCAAGGTAATTTCCTGCGACTATTATCTTTTCCCCACCAGAATACAGTTATCATGGAAGTAAGTTCATCACAGATTGATTTTGTGAGCAAAAAGATGTTCACAGCGTAAACTAGTTTCAATTGTAGAGTGGACTTAACTAGAACTTCCTTCCCCGCCTAAGTTAAGAATTGATTATAACACCCATTGATTTTGTTGTTGACATTGTCCACCACATATCTAAAAGGCTTGGTTTTGTTTCGACCTAGTTGCTCTGGAAGGCCAAGAAAGCGTCCTTCTCCCCCAGTCTTGTATATTCCAGTTACATTTTGTAATGATATTCTTTGCTCATTAGCGATACGTTTACCAAAGATCATAGATGATTTGCTATAGTTTATTTTTTGACCCGAGATCTCCGCATAATCATGTAGAATTCTCGTCAATTGAGAACAATCAACAATGGTTGCACGGCAAAAGAAGATAGAATCATCTGCGAAAAGCAGATGATTGACTGATGGGCAATTCCTTGCTAATTTCATTTGTGCATGGTGGTTGTTAGCCTCTGATGAGCTAAGCACTTGACTTAAGACTTCAACACAGAATAAGAATAGATAAGGAGAAAGAGAGTCTCCTTGTCGAATTCCTCGAGTTGGTTGTATTCTTCCATACGGACGGCCGTTAATAAGAACCGAGTAACTGACCGTTATTACGCACGTCATGATCAAATTGATCCATATTTCATAAAAACTTAAACCCCTCATTGCTTGTTCCAAGAAATGTCATTCTACACGATCATATGCCTTGCTGATGTCCGTTTTAATGGCAACATATGTTTCAGTTCAGTCTTTCTTTGATGTTAGACCATGGAAAAGTTCATGTGCAATCAAGATGTTATCTTGAATATGTCGACCATGAACAAACACTGCTTGTGATTCTGAAATGATGTTACCTAGGAATGGCTTAAGGCGTAAGACCATAATCTTTGATAGGATCTTGTAATTAACCGTGCATAGGCTTATAGGCCTATATTCCTCCATCTTATATGCATCTATTTGTTTCGGGTAGACAAATGTATGTCTCATTAATTACCACATCCATCTCTCCATGATCGAAATAATCTTTTACCAAGGCACACACGTCATGTTTAATTGTTTCTCAAAATTGTTGGTAAAATGCTGTTGTATAACCATCCTTCCCAGCCGTTTTGTCTGCGCCAAGCATAATTTTATCATCAGTAACAGTACATAGCAGAGTATCATTCATTTGAGATGTGTCTTTCCGTTGTATTGTCGGGATAGCCGAGGTTTATGGATCTCTTGATGTTGACGTTGTAAACATGACCCTAAAATACTCTTCTGCTTCTTTCGCAATAGCCTCGTCTTTGTGATGAATAATACCCTCATTATCTCGCATTGCCTTGATACAATTATTGGCTTTTTTTATTTTATTTTGTGATAGCATGATAATAACGGGTGTTGCGATCGGTTGATTTCAAATGTGTAACTCGACTTTTTTTCTTCCAGAATTTTTCTCTTTTTAGCTGCTGAATAGTTACCGTTGAGATTGAACTGTCATGAAGAGCCTTGTCTATCTTGTTTCTCAAGTTGATAATATGCTTTGCAGAATTATATTGATGTCTACGTTTCCATTTAGCCATATCTCTTATGTAGTTTATCATTTTGCCGTTGATTGTATACTGAGGAAGGTTGCTTCTCTCCTAAGATGTTGTAATCGTATCTACAAAGTCACTGTGCTGACACAAAGTTTATCATACCTTAATAACCCTCGTTTGATTTGTTTCTCATAGGCAATCGTGATCATCATTGGATGATGGTCTGATTCTGCCAACTCTAAGAATTTTGTTTCCGATTCAGGATAATGTTGTTTCCATTCATTATTAGCTAAAACTCGATCCAAACAACATTCTATAACTTCAGTACGTCGCTTACCCACCCAAGAAAATGGGTTGCCCTTGTATTTGATGTATGTTACTACACATAATTGTAACATCGTTCTGAAGGCCGTGAATCTGGATGGATTACTAATGCGACCACCTTTCTTCTCTGTCTGATTGAGAATTTCATTAAAATCACCACACAAAATTCATGCCCATGTTCTGTTGATTGCCAAACGTTGCAATCTTTCCATAAATGATGTCTGAATATTGGAAATGGATTCCCATAGAGACATGACAAGTAGAACTTAAAATTCTTTTATTGAACATAGAGATCTACAAGTCTTGCATATGAAAAAAATACATTGAACTGAAACATAAGACTTCCAAAAGACTACTAAACCTCCACTGAAACCTTCTGGTGAGACAATACACATTCTATCATAACCTAGCATTACTCCAATATCCCTTACATACTCATCTTGTTGTTTAGTTTCCACCAAGAATAGCAAGTCCGGAGAATACACCCTCTGCATCTCCTTGAGACGTCGAACTGTAAGGCGATGTCCCAAGCCCCGACAGTTCCACAACTATACTCTCATGGTTCTGGTGGTGGTATAAGGCCCACTGCGCCTCTGAATGCTGGACTCCGAGAAGGAGAGTCATCGTAATCCGCAGCTATCTTCATCAGTTCATTATCCATGTTGTTGTTGAACGAAGCCAGAAGGATGTATTTGACGATATGATCTTCAAGACATTTCTGCTTTTTCCTTGATGGACCCGCTTGATCATTGTTGTCTCCACCTTCCAAAGGTCTTGCCGATCTTGCTGCACTCCGAAGAAGAGCAGTTGTATCCCTGTTCAGATCAATTGTAGAAGTATCTAGGCTTGAGTCAATAAACATACCAGACTCTTTGAAGGAGGATGGTTCTCTGTTCCACCTTGCTTCCGTTTCCAAGATGATGTGATCTGAGTTCTCATCATGAGGAGGTGATGGAGTAATCACAGGTGGTTGTGCCAATGCTGCATTCTCAGCCATCAGATTTTCTAAGAAGTTTATTCTTCTTTTAGCGATGATCGGTCCATGGGTAATGGTTAAGTGTCTCTCAATATCATCCCAACTCTCATCTTCATCAGCATCTCCCAAATTATCTGCAGTTGGCGTGTTATTACCTTGTTCTAGATTTCCATCCTGCTCCATATCTGCATCCTCCTCCACACCTTGATGCTCCAGGTGGGCATTGTCTTGGTTGTACTCAGGATTGTGGTCATAGTTATCATTGTCAGACTTTTGATCATCATGTTGTGGTTGTATAAAGTCTCTAGTATCATGACTCCGCATGCCACATATACTACAAAATCCACGCAGACGCTCGTACCGGAAACTGAGAAGAGTGTTGACCCCAACTGTGAATTGGAAGAATTTCCTGAAATGCAATGGGTGATCAATGTTCCATTTGATTTTGGTCCTGACAAAATCAACTGATGTTGCAACCTCCAGACTGAATTCAATCTCCTCCACCTCGCCGAGTTGGTCGCCAATGAATTGGATCACGTCTCGTGATAGGAATTGTAGCGGGATGCCCCTTATCTGGATCCAAAAGGGTATGGTGTTAAGCATGAATTCATCCATATCAGGTGTCCATTGTTGCAACACCAACATCCAATCGTTAAACGCCCATGGTCCCCTGTTTAGCACTGACTTCGTCTAGTCCTCCGATGGGAAGATGAACTGGAACTCGCGGCGGTCCACCATTCTTCTATAGATGATTCTAGACAAAACCCAATTGTGTGGTAGCGTAGACACAATGACCCGGAGGTTCTGTTTCCTTGGAATTAATGGGCGTCCCACTAATGAGAATTGGTTGTTCCTGAATGTTTCCGAACACACCGCTGATGGTAAGCGTATGGGAGCATCAGTCACACCGAGATTCAGATCTTGGATTGCATGATGAATGTTGTCAGCTTATATATCATGGTTTTTACTGGTTTTAGACCATGATATAAGTATGTTTTAGAGTCCTTTGATGTCTTTTTAGAGTCATTTACAGGTGTTATTAGGTACATGCACGTTTGGAGCGGAATTGGAAATTATGGAGCATTTTGGAGCATTTTGGAGATTTAACCCGAGAGATAGAGTTCACTGTCCAAAACAGAGGATTGCATCGATCGACACACCTGTGGCAACGATCATTGCAAACGCGAGTCAGACTTATTCTCGGCGGTTTAATAAAGAGTTTGGAATTTGCAACAAAGCCCAGAAGTTTCCCATAATTACAAAGAAGCCCTAGCCGTGATTAGATCATTATAATTAGGTTTTTAAGCCATTTTTTAGGCTACGCTTTACTTACGCTTTATTTTACATTCAGAGAGATTTAGAGAGTTTTAGAGGCTGATCAGATACTCGACAGAGAGAAGATTTTGAACCCTTGTTCTTATTCGTTTGATTATTCTATGATATCTATTTTGACTATGTTTTCTGTTATGATTGCTATGTCTGAGTAGATTTCTTGTTAGGTTAGGGATTCACATTAGGGATTGGAAGGAATGTTAGATTAACTAATTGATTAAGATTCATCATCGAGTTCTTCATCTAAATTGTTCTTAATGCTTAATCTGAACTGGCCACTTAGATTATTGATATTAGGTTGATTTACACAACGACAGTTGGTTAATTAACTAGAAAGGATTTAGGTGAGCAACTTATCTATTCGCAAAGAAATTTGGTTTAGAGAAGTTGTGAACAAACGAACTTGGAATTAATGCATGTCTAGAACTCTAGGATTCACAACGAAAGTTGGTCTGCTAGGTTGTTAGATATAGATAATTATCGCAACGAAAGTTGGTTAGTTATACTTTTGTGATTCTAGTTCAAGAACGCTATAGATCAAATCTTGACTGTTGTTAATCTGATTTCCTGATATCCTGAGAAATTCCCGAAACTTGACGCCTTCGTTTGATTGCTTACATCCACCTCACTTGATCTGTTTACTTGCTATTTCGTTTACTGCTTTAAAATCTGTTTCGCTTAGCTTAATTCGATTACTCATAATCTATCGTGTGACTGAGAGTCTCTGTGGGATTCGATACCTTTTATACTATAATTGCATTAACTATGCACTTGCAGTAGAATAGGATTAAAACTTAGACCTATCAAGTTTTTGGCGCCGTTGTCGGGGACTCTTTGAGTTCGCCGATAGATTTAGTATTAGGATTTAGACTAAGCATTTTTCTTATTTCTTTTTAGTTTACTCACGTTTTTGTTTCTTTGGTATTGCAGGAATCACATTGCATCGATCGACACTATCCGTGCATCGATCGACACAAGGCGAAACCCGAGATACCGAGCACTTGAACGTTTAGTAGGTTCTTCTCTATGGAACCCGTGATTCTGATTTGGGGCGAGGACGGCATTGTACGAGAACATGAGGGTCATATACGCAACGCGAAGGGTCAGAAACTGGATGGGGAAGGAAACCCCATCATACCAGATGTTGCCATGGGCGCGGAACATCCACAAGAGGCTGGTCAGAAGAAGACACTTACTGATTATAACAGACCAGATCTATTCTATGTTAATCGGTCTGCGATTAGACCACCTCCGTTCACCAGAGCTGAGTTTAGGCTGGAACAAAAGTACTACGCATTGGTTGGACAGTATCAGTTTCATGGTCTTTCAGCGAACATCCTATGGATCATATAGAGACTTTCGAGGAATTGGCTAGCAGCATTAAGGCTGAAGGAGTCCTATTGGATTCTCTTTTCTGTAAGCTCTTCCCATTCTCTCTTAAAGGAAAAGCAGCTCACTGGTTGAAATAGTTAACACAAGGATCTTTAACTACTTGGGATGCAGTCAAGAAGGAGTTCCTTAGACATTTTTATGACGATGCTAGGTCCGAACAGCTTAGACATGACCTCTTGACATTCAAGCAGGAACCTACAGAGTCTTTTAAGGCAGCTTGTACTAAATTCAAAAGGTATCAAAGAGATTGTTCACACCATGGTTTCTCTGAGGTGCAACTTTTATGTGCCTTTTTCAGAGGCTTGGACTTTTGGTATCAGAAAGCTATGGACGCAGCAATGGGAACTTCTATACCAAGACTCTAGTGGAAGCTAAAGAGCTTATTGAGAACTTGACAACTAGAAATAGTGTCAAGAATGCTGACAAGGAGAGGTAGAGATCTAGTGGCAGAGATGATAGCTTGCAGATAGCTGATTTAAGGGACAAGGTGGATTATGTCCATAACATCGTAGTTAGGAAGAGGCAAATTCGATCTGATGTCGTAGCTGAAGAATTTGCAGAGGTGAATTATATAGATGGAGCTGATTATCATGGACATACATATAGAAGTCAACAGAGACAAGCTCTGAGATCGAATGATTATGGCTATTTATCTTACCAAGTTCCTCCCTCTAATGATCAGACAAAGATTGAGTCTATGCTTGAGCAGCTACTTCTTGGACAGAATAAGATGACACAAGATCTGAATGGAAAGATAGACTTCATGTATCAGGATCTGAGTGGAAAATTGGAGACTTTGACAAGCAGAGTTGATAGTCTGGATGCTAGGATAACGCAAGTGGAAACCAGTATACAAACAGAACATGTTAAGACAACTTTAGCAGAAGAGGGAGCTGAGTAGAATCAAGATACTAAGGCTTTGGAGCTGAAAAATCGGAGACATTCTCGAGATGAAGATCTTGCATCGATCGACACATATCAGCAACGATCGACACAACACGAAAATCCGATTGTAGCTGAAGAAAAAGTCTACAAACCGAAGATCCCTTTCCCTAAGAAGTCCAAGCAAGAATTCAGCTAGAAAAGTGCATGGAGAAGATGAGAGAAAAGCTAACTGAAGCCCAACTGATTGATGATGTTAATAACATTCCTATGGTGATGAGATGTCTTCAAGACCTAATTTCTAGCGACATGACTGAAGAAGAAAGCGTCTTTATGGTCTCTGAAGTATGCGATGTTGTTATTCATGGTAGGATTCCTGAGAAACTAAAGGATCCATGGGGTTTTATGTTAGACTGTTATATCTACAAAGACAGATTCAAGAGGTCTTTGTATGATCTTGGCTCAAGAATAAATCTCATGCTATACTCTATGGCTGTGAGATTGGGACTGATGGATTTCCAGCCCACCAGGATCGCTCTTGTCCTAGCCGATCGATCAAAGAGATATCCAGAAGGAGTTCTTGAGAACATCCCTCTCAGAATTGGGAATCAATTTATTCCAACAGATTTTATGGTGCTGAAGTATGAGATTGAGCCAGATGATCCCATTTTGCTTGGAAGATCATTCTTAACTACTGCTGGAGCTGTAATTGATGTAAGACAAAGTTTGATTGCTCTCCACTTGGGAGATCAACCTTTGGAGTTTAAGATGGACAGATTGCAGAGATCCACCATTGATGGACAAAGTTTCAGTATTGGGATAGAACAAGAGACTGAGATTGGAGAACAGTATGTGGAAATTCACATTGAACTTGCTCTGGCATCTTCAAAGGCTGTACCTGCTCTTGAGCAGAAAGCTCCGAACATCACACCTAATCCGCAGTTCACCAAGCTAAGGAATGAACTCTCTGACTTCAAACATGCTAACTATGATGCTGGTTTTGCAGGGAATAGAGTCAGGAAACGTAATGTTCCACCTGACCTTGTTGTTGTTCCCAAGTTCCTCGGTCAGTTTCATGCAAGCAATGCATACACGCCACCATGGATGAGGAGAATTTCGGAAAGACATGCTCTGCCATTGGTGAAACCACCTGACATCTGACCATGTGCCACAGTCAAGCTAACGACTTAAAATAAGCACTGAGTGGGAGGCAACCCACTGTTATTTTTGTATATATTATTTTTGGTGTTTTTTCTAGGATTTTACTTTTTGGTTTTGTTTTTGGTGCTTTTTCACTGCAGAATACGAGTCTGGATATCTGTGACGATCGTTGCACTTGTTGTGACGATCGTTGCAGAGGGATTTGACGAAGAAAAATCGCCTTGTGACGATCGTCACTGCCCTGAGCAGCGATCGTCGCATGAGAAATGGTACGAAAGACTAAATTCGCAGTGTGACGATCGTCACTGCCTTGTGCAGCGATCGTCACACCCGGTTCAAATCAAAATCAAAGGTACGTAAGTTAACCGAAAATCAAATTGGTTTAACCAATCCCGATTAAGTAGCGATCGTCACATACTGGGCAACGATCGTTGCAAACACGCGCGAGGTAAGTACCCGAGAACCCTTTTCTTTCTTTTCTTCTCCATTTCGCGATTTCTTCCTAAGAACCCTAAATCCCCTTTTTGCTCGATCTCCCTCAATTCTCACTCGTTTTTAACAATTCAAGTGCCTAATCCGCTCGATTTTCTCCCCTCTATCCATTTCTATCATCCATTTCAACCGGTTTTGAGGTATGTGTCCCGAATCTCTCTATTTTCATTTCGGCCAAAGGTAGAAAAACGCGAACTTTATCATGATTTGCTGCTCTTAAGATGAAATTAATGCTCTATTTGGATTATTATTGACGATTTGGTATTATCTTGGTGCATGCATTGACGAATTTAGAAAGGTTTTGGAGAATTTTCCGATTCAATGACAAGCTTTTCGGATATCTGATTTATGACAGATTATATGGCGAAATTGGGTACACTAGATGTTTGTTTGACTGCTGTTGTGGAATTGATTCTTATGCGATTTGAGGAAACTGCAAAATTGCCTTGCAACGATCGCTGCTTCTATGCAACGGTCGTTGCACCGCGATTTCAGAAAATATTCAGCGTGACTAACATGGCCTCATTTCTTTGTTTTCAGATGGCACCGAGGAAGAGACGGAATGTGCCTGCTGATACTGAACCACCTGCCGACTGGTTCGTACGCACATCTTCTATGCCTTCCCCTTACATTGGTGAGATTGGCACAGTGCGATCTCCTTGGCCGAAAGCAGAACAGGAGAAGATTCCTGTGACTAGAGCATGGGCAGAGGATGCTAAGACAGAGACTGAGAGTGATGCGTGTTTAGAGAGGCCGGTTTCTGAGACTTGGGACGATTATGACACGTTGTTCTACAACGCGTGGCATGACATGACTCTCAAGCCTACGCGATTTGCAGACTACCAGACCTGTCGGATGCTTGGGATTGACAGTCAGGTGCTAGTGGTTACGCGACAGATAGGGCTAGGGACTATGCCGATGAGGAGTTATGATCTTTATCCTGACTTGGTGCGATAGCTGTTGTCCACTTGTACAGACTATTACACGGATCCTGTTCTTAGGAAAGCTCGAGAAGGCACATTCACGTTCATGTGTGACAGATTCAGGTATCGGATTAGCATTCGTGATCTCTGCAGGATCTACAACTTTGATGACCAGGCCACTCATTGTTGTCTAGTTAGAGAGTGGGACACTGAGAGTTCTCAGTTTTTCTGGGACCACATTGGCTGTGAAGTGTATAACTTATGTACTACGAAGCAGATACAATTGCGCCATCCGGTCATGCGATATGTTGGGCGCATTTTAGGTTACGCTCTCCTTTGCAAGGCTGAGGTGAACAAGCAAAAGAAGCTGGAGTTGCAGTTGCTATACACTGGAGTGAGTCACTTGTTCGAGGAGATACCATTGCAAAAACCAGCTCCTCAGCTGAATTTGGGAGCAGTTTTTGCAGACCATTTGTGCGAGCTGAAGACGAAGCCATTTTATGGGAAGAAGAGTGAGTCCGTAGGGAGTTTACTTACTCCCATTTTCCAGCATTTCAGGATCCCTATTGCTGGGAGAGAGTGCATCACCAAGAGGCAGTGGATGGATTATGGTCATTTGAAGAACACTAATTGGATGAAGGAAGCGAAGCTTTGGGTTTATCATGACGCATATGCAGATGAGTGGTGTGTGCAGCTTCCTGCTGCTGAGCTTATTAGAGTTGATTCCTTGGAGGCCTTGCGCTTTGAGCCTCCTAGGAACTTGAGACGCGGCGTTCCTACGATGGTTAACCCTCTGGGTGCTTCTTCTTCTTCTGCACCGGGACCATCTGCTCAGAGTTTTGCTTCGACTCTCTCACCCAAGGTTCCTGCTGCTGCTACACATGACATTGGTCATTATCCAGCTCCTTCGGTACCAGTGAGTCAGATGACTGAGGGCGAGTGGAGAGAGCGTCATGACGGTATTCTACGGAGCATTTGGGATTTCATGCGTGGCTGCACTTGCAGGAGACAGCCACAGATTCATCTGCCCGTTCCTACCTGTCGACGTCGACATCGTCTTCCGACCCCCGGTGATTCGAGCGGTTCCGACCCCTATGCTGGCATAGATGATGAGTAGAGAGTGAGATTGGTCCACATTTTCAGACATCGGTTCTGTATTTCTTTTTCACTTTATCTTTTGCACTTTTCTTTTGATTTTTCTATTAGGATTCTTATGTTTGGGATGATATGCTTGATTTTAGACTATCTGTTGCTTTGGTTTTGCTTGTTTGCGGTGTTTTCCAGCTTTCAGGTTTGAGATTTGAGATTTTCTCACGGACTAACCTGCTAACTGCTAACTGATCCGAGAAATCGAAATGCAACGATCGACACGGTCTTGTGTGTCGATCGTCACAACACGAGAATCGCATTGCAGCGATCATTGCGGACCTGAGCAACGATCGACTCATATCGCAATCTCCTTGCAACGATCGTCGCATTTATGCGTAACGATCGATGCATGAGCAAGACAGGTAAAAATCAGACAGAACATTAACTCATCCCTTAACATTTTTAGTTTATTTTACCGATCCTTAGCTTGACACTATTGGGGACAGTGTGTTTCAAGTGTGGGGGAGGTGGTACTGACTTTTATCTTTCTGTTTTCTTAGAGTCAGTCCTATTTTTCAAAATTTTGTTTTATTGAGTCAAAAAGGTTTAAGTAAGAAACAATGAATTTTTGAGTAGTTAACAACACTTGCAGGAACTTAAGTGACCATTGGGATGAGCTTGCGGATGATCTATGACTATTAGAAAACCCCAAACACAGATCAACCTACTGAGAACACCCACATCACTTCAGGTATCAGAGGATCCTTTACTGACTTCACACATTAATTTTTACTTAATTTTCTCACCTAAGGGCTTGGTATACCTTGAGTCGGATTCCTCTGTTAGTTCTGACACATCTTGTAAACCTGTCCGAGTAAGGTTCCCTTTTCCCCTTCTCTAAGTAAAGTAAAAAAAAAAAAGAATAATAAACTGAGGATGAGCTAGTAGCTCCGAAGTGGTCGCGGGAGTGGTAGAGACCCCTATTACCTCATGTGCATCCATGGAATGTGTCCAAAGTACACCCCATAACAGGAAGAGCACTGATAAAAAAATGATACCAATGGGGAAAAAATCAGTTGCTAAGGAAGGGAAAAGAGAAGAAAGGAACCAAAAAAGATAGTATGGTGTTCTAAAGCTAACAGAGTAAGAATCCATGTGCCCTTTGATCGATAATCCTTAGGTGAGACCGCACTTAATAGCTTATAGAAGTCAGTAGGGTGAATTTGAATGCTTGAATGTGATTGTGGAGTTTACTTAGGACAATTGCTAAGTGTGGGGGAAGTATATGTTGGTATTGATATCTTGCAGGTGAATCTTTCATGTGGCTTACTAAGGGGAATCTGAGTGTTGTTGCTTCTTGGATGAAAAGAGTTTCTGAAAGTTTTCAAACATCTTCACTACATTTTAGTTCTCTGTTTTGCTTGAGGGCAAGCAAATGCTAAGTTTGCGGGAGTTGATATATCATGGTTTTTACTGGTTTTAGACCATGATATAAGTATATTTTAGAGTCCTTTGATGTTTCTTTAGAGTCATTTACAGGTGTTATTAGGTACATGCACATTTGGAGCGGAATTGGAAATTATGGAGCATTTTGGAGATTTAACCCGAGAGATAGAGTTCACTGTCCAAAACAGAGGATTGCATCGATCGACACACATGTGGCAACGATCGTTGCAAACGCGAGTCAGACTTATTCTCGGCGGTTTAATAAAGAGTTTAGAATTTGCAACAAAGCCCAGAAGTTTCCCATAATTACAAAGAAGCCCCAGCCGTGATTAGATCATTATAATTAGGTTTTTAAGCCATTGTTTAGGCTACGCTTTACTTACGCTTTATTTACATTCATAGAGATTTAGAAAGTTTTAGGGGCTGATCAGATACTCGACAGAGAGAAGATTTCGAACCCCTGTTCTTATTCCTTTGATTATTCTATGATATCTATTTTGACTATGTTTTCTGTTATGATTGCTATGTCTGAGTGCATTTCTTGTTAGATTAGGGATTCTCATTAGGGATTTGAAGAAATGTTAGATTAACTAATTGATTAAGATTCATCATCTAGTTCTTCATCTAAATTGTTCTTAATGCTTAATCTGAATTAGCCACTTAGATTATTGATATTAGGTTGATTTACACAATGACAGTTGGTTAATTAACTAGAAAGGATTTAGGTGAGCAACTTATCTATTTGCAAAGAAATTTGGTTTAGAGAAGTTGTGAACAAACGAACTTGGAATTAATGCATGTATAGAACTCTAGGATTCGCAACGAAAGTTGGTCTGCTAGGTTGATAGATATAGATAATTATCGCAGTGAATGTTGGTTAGTTATACTTTTGTGATTCTAGTTCAAGAACGCTATAGATCGAATCTTGACTGTTGTTAATCTGATTTCCTGATATCCTGAGAAATTCTCGAAACCTGACGCCTTCGTTTGATTGCTTACATCCACCTCACTTGATCTGTTTACTTGCTATTTCGTTTACTGCTTTAAAATCTGTTTCGCTTAGCTTAATTCGATTACTCATAATATATCTTGTGACTGAGAGTCTCTGTGGGATTCGATACCTTTTATACTATAATTGCATTAACTGTACACTTGCAGCAGAATAGGATTAAAACTTAGACCTATCATCAGCCATTGTTGAAAATTCTCTTTATCTTTGAGTCAAATTGTATAATGATTGGAAAGTGGTAAACTGTGATCGTTGAAAATATCCAAATATATATACTCGAGGATTTGGTTGTTGTTTTTTTGGTCAACAAAACACACTAATGAAACCTAATTATCCTTGATCCAAATTGGTGGCTCCGAACCAATATGGACTGTATGCGACGGTCTGAGACGAGCACTCCGTGCTAGTCTGTCTGCCATCTGATTACTTGTGCGCGGTATATGGATGAGTTTGAAGACTATGAAGAACTCCCTTCTTACTTGGAACTCTTCTATGTGATTCGAGAAAGCTGGCCATTCTTCTGGTTCCGACACTATCTTCACCAATTCTGAATAGTCCGTTGCAAACGTAATGTGGGGTGAAGTCATCGTACTGGGGTGAAGCCACTACGGAGATGGGAGTACTGCTTGGATCCCGGGTGTAACCATTGTTCAACCGCTCCACTCCGTTGTCCAAACTCGAAGAAACCGTTCTCGGAATAAAGAAATATTGTAACCGTCAAATCACCTTTACAATCACCTCTGCGATCGCCATCCTAGTTGTTATTGAATGTTTGCAAGAGTGTCTATCAATTGTGAATTCGTTTTGTTATAATTCTTAAAAATTTTAATATATACATAGATAATAAAAAATATCTTAAAATTAGATTCCGTTTAATCTCCGCCTAAATTTTTATTTTTTTTGTTAGGTGCTAGATCCATCTTGACCGTCCCATTAATGTCTAGCACTTTTTTAAAACCTTGGGCATTGTCCATTAAAAATCCATCAAACATAAACTCATTTTAGCATCCATCCAAGTTGCTAATTATAAGTTAACGTTAGCCGATCAAAACAAAAAAAATTAACGGTTAGATGTTATAATAAATTAAACATATGGTGGCTAATGTGTAAAAGGGCGTTTCTGAAAAGTTACCGACTACTGTATTCTTCTTCATTGTTCACTCCCAAGTGTTGAATTTGGTAGCATCTACAGAGAAGTGAAAACTGCTTCTATGGTGAGATTTCAATCTTCTTTAATTTCGTTTCTTCTCCAACTTTCTTTAGGGAACTCGGATTGTTTTAGCTATAGGATTCTTTGTGTACTTAATCTTCGAGATTATGCCCTAGTTTAAGACTAAAAGCCAGGGTTGCATAGTTTTCTTATATTTGCATCTCACAGAGTTGTAATATCTTGTCGGGAAAGAACACTGATGTTGATGTGAATGCTTTTCGCTGTCTTATTCGTGATACAAGCCGTAGAGTTAGTATTGAATAACCATGGGCGAAAATGGGGAGAATCATTCAGTCTCACAAGAGAGTAAATCCAAGAAGCTTGAGAGTAAAAATCACTCAGGCGTCCCCAAGAGTGATCTTTGGACTGATGGGCTTATTTGCGCCTTTGAATTTATTCGAGGACCAAAAAAGCATGTTTACTTGAAGCAAGAAGATGGACCAACCAAAATTACTTCCTCCGAGTTTGGTTGGCATAACCCGTTTGTTGATTACCCTGTGCCAGCATCTTCTTTGGATTTTAAAGATGACCATGTGCTTACAGCACAAGTTGTGAGACATGAGGGAAGTCGTTGGGTACCTATTGGTTGGGCTAGAATATCTGAACTAGTTCAAATGGTGCAAGTGAATGCGGAGTGGCCTAATTTGGAGTTAATGGATGATGAAGAGGACGTCCCCGTTACAGATTTAGCCGCTCCGTATTGGGAACGACCAGGTGGCCCCACATGGTGGTGCCATATGGCTGCTGGAAACTCTGCTGTTGAGGCATGGCTCAGAAATGCTACATGGTTGCATCCTGCCATTAGTCTTGCACTGAGGGATGAAAGTAAGCTGATAAGCGAACGGATGAGACACCTTCTATACGAGGTATAATTCAAAAATGCAGTTTTGAGTCTCATATATAGGTAACTTTGACTGATAGAAGGTGCATTTCCATATATAGGTTCCCGTGAGGGTGGCTGGAGGTTTATTGTTTGAGCTTTTAGGACAATCAGTTGGTGATCCAGCAATCAGTGAGGATGATGTTCCCGTCGTTTTTCGGTCTTGGCAAGCTAAAAATTTCTTGGTAACTGTTATGCACGTAAAAGGAAATGTATCAAACACCAATGTCCTGGGTGTCACTGAAGTAGAGGTTCGTTCACAAGCTGTCAAAATATTTTACTTAATAAGAATGCATGTAATATGGGTACTGACTTGCATTAATTTTCCTTGTGATTTTTATGATAGGAGCTACTTTATGCCGGCGGTTATAATGTGCCAAGAACGGTTCATGAAGTAATAGCGCAATTGGCTTGCCGTCTTTCTCGATGGGATGATAGGTAACAACATTTTACTAGGACCAAAATGACTTGAGTTCTATGTAATTTTCTTGTCTTTTCTGGAAAGTATCTAATAGGAACTTTTTTGTTGTCCTTGATTGATGATAGGCTATTCCGTAAATCCATATTTGGTGCAGCCGATGAAATTGAACTGAAGTTTATGAACAGGTTCTTACAGATACATATCCATCTGTTTGGGATAATTCATGTTTTAACTAATAGAGTCTGTTCTTAGGAGAAACCATGAAGATGTAAATCTCTTCAGTATCATTCTCAACCAAGAGATCAGAAAATTATCAAGACAGGTCATCTTCTCTTCACTGTAGCTAATCCTCAGTTTGAATTAAATGGAAAACGACTGATCTTGTGTATGAAAGACCTTTGTAGATGTATGCGTGTGGGACAAAACGAAGTCGAGTTATGAACATGAAGTTTTCCTTTTTCTCATGACAGGTCATCCGAGTGAAGTGGTCACTACATGCAAGAGAGGAGATAATCTTTGAGCTTGTCCAGCATCTGAGGGGAAACATAGCTCGGAATTTGTTGGAAGGTTTGAGAAAGAACACAAGGGAAATGCTAGAGGAACAAGAAGCAGTCCGTGGACGTCTTTTCACAATTCAAGATGTCATGCAAAGCAGTGTCCGTGCTTGGTTACAGGTTTGTGTTTGTCCCTACAAAACAGATTCAACTCTCTCATACTTTTGGCTGAAAAACCTACCCCAATTTGTATTTTCAGGACAAAAGCCTTAGAGTAAGCCATAACTTAGCTGTGTTTGGAGGATGTGGTCTTGTGCTTACCATAATAGTAGGACTGTTTGGGATCAACGTAGATGGTATACCCGGTGCACAGAACACACCTTATGCGTTTGGTCTGTTCACTCTGCTTATGGTTCTCATCGGAGCTGTTCTGATTGCCGTTGGCTTGGTATACCTGGGGCTCAAAAAGCCAATCACAGAAGAACAAGTAGAGGTTAGAAAGCTGGAGCTACAAGATGTGGTAAAGTTGTTTCAACACGAAGCAGAGACTCACGCTCAAGTCCGGAGAAACAATCTCTCTCCCACTGCTGGAGATGTGTTTGATGCTGATTACATTCTCATCCAGTAAACAAACCCGAATAGGTTTTCTTGTGTTGATACTTGCTAATTCTAGATACACAAACTAGTCTTAATCAGTGAGAGATCAAAGGTCTTAAAATATTTTGAACACCAACCAATCTTTTAAAAGATTCTATTTGCAAACATCTTTTTAGCCAAGATTACTAGTCTTTCATGCAAATTAGGGGAAGTAACTGTGATGTTGGATTCTGTATTTGTGGTAAACTATACAAATATGTACTCAGATCTCTGTTTGTAGCTATTGCACGATTTGAATTTCTGGGGGAGAATTTTTTAATATAATACTATGATCTATGGTATAAGAAGTGAGGGGGTAAATATTAGAATCATGAGTATACGGGTCGAATTTGTAAAACTCTAAAAGATATGGGAGGAATATGTAAAAAGATGAAGCGCGTCTGAAAAAAGCTACGTTTGTTTATATAAAGCATTTTCCCTTTGGAGCTGCTCCGATGTTGGTTTTTGAGGTGTTGTGAGGCGCAATATCGATTCAAAAAGTTGGAAGACTGCTCCGATGGTGAGAGATTTCTTATCGAAATTGTTACGCTTCTTTCGTTTTTTCCTCCAGTTTGAAGAACTCGTAATTTGTTAGGGTTTATGGGCATGGAGATTATGCATCACATTCAACTGATTTCGTGCCTTCGTAGCAATGATTTTCACTTCTTCCTTTCTGCACTAGAACGTGAATTAGATGGATTCTGTATGATTTTGCTTTTGTTCTTGATTGAAACTGGGTTCCTTTGAATGAGATTCAATATTTGTCGTATGTTTTCATGGGTAACTGTTTTTGGTTAGATAGCTTTATAAATTTATGATTTTTGATATAGGATTTGAATCAGTAATGCTATCTGTCTTGTCTGATAGGTGTGATTCCATATTTGTCCACTCTTGTTTTTGCTTCTAATGATCTTCTTGTTGATTTGTTTTCCTTTGTTTCGGGGTTCTTGAGTTGTAATATTGTTAGTCATTGCTCTTTCGCTTTGATCTGATTGATTATGAATACTACACTCATCCCTATCTGGATACTTTCATCGCACTTGACATACTATGTAGTGTACTTCTATAGAGTAAGGCAAATACGTGTTGTTTTGTATCGAACGAAAACAATGGACCCCAGAAGTGACTCAGTCGATTGTTTTTGTTTCAGTTGATAGATTAGCTTTCAGCATGTTAAGCCAAAAGATAATTCTTCTTCGGAAGTTAAAAATATTTGCATTTTATGTGTTATGTATCTTCCCTTTTTCTGTGTAGGCTGATCCCGAACTAGAAGCTATTAGACAGAGGAGAATGCAAGAGCTGATGGCTCGACATGGCACTGTAATTTCTAAATACCACTTTTGGATTTTTCAAATGAAAAAAAAAGAGAAGCAATTTGTGGCTCACTGGTGAACCAAACTAATTAGCAGGGGAAGCAGGGCAATCAGCAGAATCCAGATCAAGAGAGAGCACAAGAAGATGCTAAAAGGTTTGTATCGTTGTTGTCTATTAGTTGAAAATATATTGATTTTTTCCCCTATTTTGAGCTAACCTGTTCACTGATTGGAACATATGTTCAGGGAAGCTGATGAACGTAGACAAATGATGCTTAGTCAAATATTGTCTTCCCAAGCCCGAGAGAGAAGTAAGTCCCCATCTAAATGCTTTGAAGTTCATCTAGTTTCGTCATGCCTGTCATCTATTTGATGATCTCCCAAAATGTGGTAATGTATCTCTTATGCTAGACGTTCTTGTCTATAGTTGCTCGAATTGCCCTGGTGAAACCTGAGAAAGCTAAAGGCGTAGAGGATGTTATTTTGAGGGCTGCTCAAATGGGACAGATTGTTGACAAGGTAAGAAAAATCCAGTCACTTTTCTATGTCATAGAGTTCATAATTCTTACACGTCACCAGGTTTCTACTCGCACAAATATTATGCATCTGAGAGTTTTTGAAATACTCTATTTGTTTCTTTCACAGGTTTCTGAGGAGCGACTTATAACGCTCTTGGAACAAATAAACAGCCAAACAACAAAACAGACAAAAGTCACGGTACGGTCACACACAATCCTCAAAAACACAAGGCAAAAACCATTGCTCTTAGCTTAGAAGATATCATTTAGTGTTAAGTTTATCTTGGATGCGTTTACAGATCCAGAGGCGTCGTGGGGTGGACGACGATTAGGAAGAAGAAGACTATGCTGTGCTTTGTATATCTATGGAGATCTCACTGTTGAGTTCACTAAGATGTACGTAAAAATGTTACTGTGAAATATGTTTATTGCGAGTGAATCTTAATGATCTTCCAAAGAGTAATCTGAAACTGAAACTGAAACTCTGATGCATTTTATATTGTTTGCCATTTCCTCTGTGAACCATCTCTATCACCATCTTCTTCTCCTCGCATTGCCTTTTGTGATTTGAATATTATTAGAAAGATGAATGCTTTATGTTCCAATACATACTTCTTCCCATATGCTCACGGTTTGCTCAAGTCGTTTGCTTTCTTTTCTGGCTAATTTTACTTGAATTTTTCTTGATATTTAAATCATGCTACCTTATAAATTTTGAATGATTCAATTTTAATTTTCAACTTCCGTTTGCGGTGAAGAAGGATTGTAGCTACTCCATCTTTATGACACAATAATCAAAGATCAAATGGAATGCTAACGTAATCATTTGTATCTTTATTTATTTATTTGTCAACCGTAATCATTTGTATTGAATTCAGCTTTGTTGCTTGCAAAATCAAGATTACTCAAAAACTCACATCTTTGACTTTTTTTAAGCATACAAGTCCCAAATGTCCTTGCAAATCGTTTGAGTTTATTAACGAAGAATGATCTCATTGCATACACTCCATCTTGTATGTCTTGTGCTTCATTTTTTTGGGTTAAATGGTAAATATCATTATAAAATAAAAGTTTAGTTACAAGTTGTTAAACAAGATGCTTGATTTACTAAATTGGTCTTACGGCAAAAATGAATAAAAAGCATGAAAGCAATATTCCTTGGACTCCATCGAAATTTCCACCTTTTTAAGATCAATAATGGGTTCGAGTAGAATTAAAAAAAAAAAACAGTAACAAAGGCCTAAATCGATGGTGAGAGGGAATAACGCACCAGAGCCAAACACCATAACACGGACCAAATCAACACACGCCTAGTAAAAAAGGACCTTACTGGCGAAAGCCGCAAAACCATAGGAGAGATAATCAGAACTTGACGAAGCCATGACGGATATAAGATACTCCAGCTCAGTGGTAGACCTAGAATTTTTTTTAATCAGAGTCAAACATAATTATAATTATGATATATATTTATTAAAAAATCCTTCATAAAAATTATAAAAATATTGCCATTCTACGATTTTCATATCCTAAAATCTTTTCAACACAATCTCATTTGTAATAGTATCAAATATATCTTTTTTTTCACAAAACAAACTAAAATATTATTCAAAAACCCACCCGATTGCGAGGTCTGTTTTCACAATCTTCATTGTTGAATAGCATCTCCCAATAGTTTTCGTAGCAATATGCAAAATAAAAACCAACTTTAAAACCCTATAAACTAAAGGAAAAGATAATTATTTTCGTGTCTCCACCAACATACGAGCAAGTTCTCCAAGATCCTTTAGCCGAGTAAATCTATCATTATTTTTGAATGTTATCAATGTAGATATCTAACTATTGCTCAAGAGATATCCACTCTCCCAGAGTAAAGTAGGATGGTTATAACATCGATAACCTCATCAACTTTGACTGGTCAAACTGAGAAATGAATCGATGGGAGATAAAGAAGTAGTGCAAATGAGCAATTATGTGTTTACCTCATTGAAATGATCATTGAACTCTTGAAGTCGTAGATCAATAAATAAACATATTGAGTTGTGATATATGAGGTGTTAAAAGCTGAATATTGGGCTATAGCTTTTGGGGTGTTAAACATTAAAATTAAGGGGGTTCAATATTTAAAATTTAATAAACTTAATTAAGAAAATCATAATTAATGGCGGACCTATATATAACACCCTATTTGTCTATATAAGTCCGCCTTTGCTCCAGCTGTCACTGCTTCTCTAGAACGTTGTGACGACGCTCATACATGAGAACATAACAACCGCAAAGACATGGGCCCCTCCGTGAAGACACAACGACAAAACTCACACTTGTTGCTGCCAAAATTGCACATTATTCAAATGTCACCAATCAAAGGTGGTAAAAGGAATTAAAGAATAACAACGGGTTGATTTCATTATAAAGTACATAATGAATTTACTCGTTTCGTCCTTTTTCATTATTAATGAATTATTTTTTGTTACAATTAATTTAATTCTAAAGATGCAAGTATTTTTGTACCGGTTTTTTTACCGAAACAACTGTCACTAGAAAGACTGAAAATAAAACTTTAAAATTAAAGTTTTTTCACCTAAAAAAACGTTAATGTGGTCCATGCAGACGAAATTTTCTACTAGCCGCTGAAGCTACTTGATTTTATCAATTTTTTCTTTTAGACTATCAAAATTTATTTGACCATTACATTTCACCAGTTTCGTTTAAAACATGGTTTGGTTTGCTATATCAAAGAATTATTCTGATATTTTTGTTAAAACAAAATATAAACTAGAATTTAACTCTCAATTGTCTATTGGTGGTCCCGATCCAACAATAACACTCATCAACGGCCTAAGACAAGCATTATATGCTATAAAATTGTTTGTGCGAGGAATATGCGTGAGATCGAATGTCGTAAATTACTCATTTCTTTATTTGAACTCCTCTAAATGGATAAAAAAGCATGCCATAAAGAATTAGTCTGATAAAAGTTATAATTAATTAGATATACCTAAGTAGTTAATATTTTTAAAACGAGAAAAACTTACTCAACCAATGATCAATCATTTATTTTGGTTAAACTTGACCGCTTTATTTTGCTCTTAATCTCGTTCATATTTTAATTTATGCATTTATTTGATTTTAAAATATTTTAATTTTCATACTGTGAATATTAATATAAAAATACAAAAAATATATCATGAATTAAGTCAAATAAATATAAAATATATTTATGTCGATAATGTACCGCAAAAATGTCTCTCTCTCTCACTATTCACCTTTTCTTCGTAACAAACATATTATTTAAAATAAATTAAAAACATATTTCGTCCATAAATTCCAACATTGATTATTCTATACACTTCAAATTATATCTAAAATAAATTTTCATTCTCTTTTTTTTTTCAAGAACTTTCTTTCCATTCCAACTTCTTTGTGCAAATACGTTTTAGTTCTTTCTTCTTTAAAGAATTTTTTCCCATTCAGAAGGTAAATAATGTTTAGTAAAAATTTTGAAATACAAAATAATTTTATAAGGAGATTAATCGTGAATGTGTTTATTATGTAGCTATATTTAATATATTTTCTTGTTTGATGTCTTAATTTAAATAGATTTAAAAATAATGGTGTTTAAATATTTGTTTATTAATAGTTGCTAACTTGTCAATCAATTGCACATGTAGTCATGCTTCTGGTTAATCTTAACAATGGTTTATGTAAACATGATAAATGTTATACAGAGAGAATTGCATCACTCATAAATACCATAAAATTGAAATTCAAAATCATAAAATGAGGTATAAAAGCAACTCTATTCAATATGTGCAAGTAACTCTTCACACTATATGCAAGTAACTCTTCACACTATATGCAAGTACAATAATGCATAATAATAATTATTCTTTTTATAAGAAATAAATATCGAACATTATAACTTATATCATCCATCACAACTATTGTTCTATATCTTCCACACCTTTAGAAATAAGTTTTATCTAATATTTTTTGTTTCACTACCAAAAGTTACTCATACATTTTGTCAATATCAACATGAATCATAATACACTTGGAATTTCCGTTTATCTTCCTAATCCATTAATTTATCAACATCGGTAATAACATTGGTTGGATAACACGCATTTCTTCAACTTCTTGAATGATTAAGATGCAAATGAAAAATAGAAAATCAGTGAAATAAGATTTTTTAAAACTAAACAAACTAAAATAAATTTTATTGCAAAAAACTTTTAGTATTGCAAGTACAATAATGCACAATAATAACTAAATTTTTTGAAAAACATATATATAACATTATACAACTTCTATCCTTCATCACACATATTGTTATCTATCTTCCACACCATCAATACCAAGTTCTATTCAACGTTTTTGTTTCATTACCAAAAGGTACACATACATTTTGTAAATATCAGTGTCAATCATAATAATATTGGAATTTGCGTTTGTCTCCCTAATAATTAAGTAAACAACCTCAATAATTACATTAGTTAAGTAACATTCCACAATGTGCATTTCTTCAACTCCCAACATAACTAAGCTGAAAATAAAAAGAGAAAATGTGTAAATTATGATTTTTTTAAACAATAAATTTATTAGTATTACAATTTTTTTTGATATTACAAGTACAATAGTGCACAATACTGACTATTTATTTTTAAACATATATCTAACATTATCTAACTTCTATCATCCATCACACATATTTCTCTTTATATTCCACACCATTAGAAACAAGTAATATCCAACGTTTTGTTTCATTACCAAAAGTTACCTATACGTTTTTTCAATATTAAAATCAATCATAATGCAATTGAAATTTGTGTTTATCTTCATAATTCATTAATCAATTAACATCAATAATTACATTAGTTGGGTAACACTTCGCAATGTGCATTTTTTCTACTCCTAACATAATTAAGCTGCAAATGAAAAAGAGAAATTTGTGACTCGAATTTTTTAAAAGCTACACAAATTAAAGAAATTGTTTAGTATTGCAAACAATTTTTGACATTGCAAATACAATAATACACAATGACTCAATTTTTTAAAAATACATATTAATATTATATAACTTTTATCATCCATCACACCTATTGTTCTCAATTTTCCACACCATCATAATCAAGCTCTATGCAATGTTTTTGTTTCATTACCTAAAGTTTTCCACGCGTTTTGTCAATATCAATGTCAATGATAATGCAATTGGAATTTTTGTTTCTTTTTCTAATCCATTAATTAATCAACCTATGTAATGACATTGGTTGGATAACACTCCACAATGTGCATTTCTTCAACTCCCGACATAATTAAGGTGCAAATGACAAACGAAAATGTGTGAACTATGATTTTTAAAAACTAAACAAATTATTTATTTATTTCATTTGTTTAGTATTGAAAAGAAAATTTAGTATTGCAAGTAAAATAATGCATAATAATAACTAAATATTTTTTAAAACCTCTACCATCCATCACATCTACTTCTCTTTATCTTCCAGACTATCAGAAGCAAGCTCTATGCAACATTTTTGTTTCATAACCAAATTACCCATATGTTTTTTCAATATCAATCATAATGCAGTTGAAATTGAATTTATCTTTCGAATCTATTAATTAATCAACATCAAAAATGACATTGGTTGACTAACACTACACAATGTGCATTTCTTCTAATCCTGACATAATTGAGCTTCAAATCAAAAAAGAGAAAATGTTTGACTATAATTTTTTTAAAACTAAACAAATTGAAGAAATTTGTTTTGTTTTGCAAATTGTTTTTGGTATTTCAAGTAAAATATTGTACAATAATGATTAATTTTTTAAAAAACATATATCTAACATTATATATTTTCTATCATCTATCACACCTATTGTTATCTATCTTGCACACCATTAGAAATAATCTTTATTCAAAAATTTTGTCAGTAGCAATGTCAATCATAATGCAGTTAGATTTGCGTTACCTTCCTAATTCATTAATTAATCAACATTAGTAATGACATTTATTGGATAACACTATACAATATGCATTTCTTCAACTCATGGCATGATTAAGCTACAAATGAAAATAGAAATAATGTGAACTAGGATATTTAAAAAAAATAAATGAATTAAATTAACTTGTTTAGTATTGCAAATTCAGTAATGCAGAACAATGATTTTTTTTAAACTTATATCTAACATTGTATAACTTCTATCATCTATCGCATATATTGCTCATATCTTGCTCATATATTCCTCGCTATCTTCTACACCATCAAAAGCAAGTTCTATTCGGCGTTTTTGTTTCATTACCGAGAGTTATCCATATGTTTCGTCAATATCAGTGTCAATCATAATATAGTTATAATTTGAGTTTATTTACCTAATCCATTAACTAATCAAGATATATGAATAATGTAATTTATAGGAAGACAAATTCATTTAATTTTTTTTAGTTTTTTTAAAAATCATAGTTCATACTTTTTTTTTTTTTCATTTGTTGCTTAATTATGGCGGAAGTTAAAGAAATGCACATTGTGAAATGTTACCCAACCAATAACGTTACTGATGTTGATAACTTGGACATATATATCGAACTGAACCTTCCCTCTTACGACATGATTGGAATAGAGTTTCAAAGATCTGTTTATCATCCAACCAAATATTCTACTGGCAAAGTCAAGGAAGAGGGAAATATGTATCGATTCACATGTCCCTTATTTCCAAACTCTATGGAAGACATACATAATATGAGCCAAGAAATTGATGTGTTCCCACCGCCAGTATATGTGGCAAACATACATGATTATTTCAATGATCTAGGTTGGACTAGGAAGAACAATGTTGCTCATATTCTCTCAGAATATGTCGATGAGGCTTTCTTCAATGGCGGGGAATCTTTTGCAGCTCAGGCTTATGAAGCTTTTGGCATAATAGATGGCGTGAAGAAGATTGGCAGGAGAACCCACATGTAGCATTTTAATGTTGAAGTTTGTGGTATTTTCTAGAGGAATATATCAATAAAACTTCGATTCATGGTCTTCTTGCTTTACGTTGTCGGCATGTGTTTCATAGAAAATGTATTCTTACTTGGGTTTGGTGTCACCATGCTGCTCCTGAATGTCCCTCATGCCACCGACTAATATGAGAGATCCTTATATTACATAAGAAGGGGTTGTGGTTTGTGCGTTGTGATAAGGTTTGTTGTTAGAATTCTATTCGGTGATTTTTGTAAGACTTTATTGTTATTTTTTTTCTTTCTTCTCTTTAAAATCTTAAACGTTTATGGTTTTGTTTTTTTTTAAATGTTTTTTGTTCCAATTAAAAAAACAATTATGCCTCTTAAAATAGCAAAACATACTACAATTGGTTCAAGAAACTTTGAGTGTAATTATAAATATATATTTCATATCAAGTCATACACTAAATCGAAGAATGTCATATCGTATACAAGATAGAATTAATGGATGATCAAACAAGTCATCACACACACTAAAATATCTCATTTGTACGCTAAGCTACTCCAATGAAACCCCATACATGGAAGGAGATTATATGAATCATACTTACATTCGTTGACACAAGCCAATACTTTGTGTTTGGTTTTAAACTTTTGTGCATGTTGATATCTTTCTTACATCCAATGACTTTGTTGTTTCAGATATTTCATTTTTCAGTTTCATTTTTCTCTCATTTTAACATTAATGTTGCAAATCAAGAAAAAACACCAACAGTGTTATATCATAAGCATACTAAATGAAAGGAATACATAAGATCACAGTCACATGTCCGAAACAAAGAGTGTCATTGGTTTGTGAATTTTAATAGATTTGAGAATTTATATAGAATTTAGAAATCTTTGGAAAGTTCATTGATTTTAAAATCTTATTGATAGCTTTAAATAAATTTTTGTAAAATCAGTAGATTTTCCTCGGATTTGAATCGTTGTATTTTTAACTTCAAAATCCATCAAAATCCATCAAAATCTACGAAAATATGTGGTAATATAAGATCCATATATATATATATTATTGAATAACACTTGATTTAATTTCATAGAACCAATAACATAGGATTTTAATTAGAATTATAAAATTATACAACCAATAACGCATGATTTTGATCAAGATCTTATAAATAATATTATCCAATTACACATGATTTTGTTTATATTTTAAAATCCATTAAAATCCATAAACCAATAACCTCACAAAAAGAAAAACTTACCGATTGTGAGGATATGTGGACATCTACTTATAACATGATGAACAAAGTTTGTCTTTCTACATCCAATTTGTTTTAGTGTCACATAACATTATATATTTCATGTGGATCACCTTAAAGATCCACAAATTTCATATTCTCCAAAGCACTAAACATATAATTTATAAATCACATAACAATTTTAAAAGAGGAAGTGCATGTTTCTGTAGGAAAGATAAAAGAGGGAATTAATTGAAACACATTTCCAGATTTTTGATCAAAACTACAACCATAAAATTTCCGTAAGAACTCTTCTCTAGATAATTTGGTTTCCTTTGCATTCACTACAACTAGCTCATTCTTTCATTTTCTTCCAGCGTAAAATAGTGAGTTTTCTCTTTCCAGCAATGCCAATACCCAAGGATGGCTACATGTACCTCAACAACATCGCTCGACTGGAAAGAGTATTATAATCATGTGGAAAATACTATTAGCATTGTGTTCTTAATTTTAGTTGTCTAAACAGATCAGATAACTATTGAATGCTATTAAAATTTTATATAGAAGATTACGATGAAGCGTTTTCCCATTTTCATACGCAATTTTGTTTTTTCTCACTTTTATTTTTTGTGATCCTTTAATTATTGTAGGCTAATGGGATCGCCCAATCAAAGCTCCCACCACCCTAACCTTAATTTATGGAGCAACTCAAACACTCAGCAACAAAATACTTCAAATGTCATGATGTGGCTTATTTTTCCATCTCACCTTAAGAGCATTCCTGCTTAGAATCCACTTGTTACTGTTTTCTCTAGAGCATCTCCGATAATGGTGAACATGGCATCTTCCCATGTGCACCACCACATTGGATCTGCGCCAGTAATAAACTCGTCTTTTTGGGAAAAAATACAAGCCTATGTAGCTGAATCTATAGAATCATCTAGCTTCACATAGGTTCATTGATTCTCATAAGAGTTTCTTATGTGTCATAAGAGTTTCTTATGTGTCCTCAGCACTTTTCTCATCTCTTTACTGGAAGAAACCCAATGCTAGGTTCCTTTGACTCACCAAATGAACGATACATGAATATCTCTCACTGTAGAAGCGAATCTAGCTCTGGTAATGCTTACAAGAAACTGTATGAGCTTGACGTCGACTGTATATTACATGGGGAGGACGGCAAAACAACATTGATGGTTAAAACGTTCCTATTAATTAAGTAAACTCACAATTCCCCTTTTATTCCTTAGTTAGATGTTTTTCAACAATATATTGATTGTAGTTTATAGTTATGTTTGTAGGGGTATATATTACATATTCTGGTTTATCTTGAACTCAGACCCGTCTGAAATCGGTTTATAACAGTCTTCATTTGAGACATGTTCAGCAACATTTTCATCAGCGATACACTCAGGTTCCTCTATGACAGTTTTTCTACGAAGGTCAAACACTACTTGCTTTAACAAATGAGTAATTTTATCTTCTTGAAGCAAAGGAGACTCTACCAAATGAGCGTTTTGAAGAACCAAACTCGTACTACACAAGTTCACTATATGATTCACTCGATATCATCCAAGCCAATATGATTTGCTTGGTCTAGCATATTCTTGGCTAGCTGCTTTTGACATTTGACCCTTGAATAAATGTCTTATGTGCTCTCTCCATAGCTTGTTGTTTGAGTTTGATAAGCGAGAGAACAACTTCTACTTGTTGCCATAAAACATCCACACTACTTGGAAATGTTGCCAAAACTGTTTCCGCCACAGCTCTTTCCCATCTCTAACTTAAGTTCTTCACAAGTTTTTTCTCCTTTATTCTTATCGCGCAAAACAGACCACAAAGAGTTAATAGTGCCCTCTACCTTTTTCAGTTTCTCCAATACTCTTATTGCTTCATGATCTCTTCTAGCTTGATACATTCCAAAAGTTATAGCATAAAATATTGTCCCATCAGCTTCAATGTTCCTTATCCTCTTGTGTTTTGTGTCACAAACCTGCCTTTTACAAAATTCCAATAAGAAAACATCTTATAACTTTTCTCTTCCTAGCAACCATCTTCAGAATTTGCATGCTTAATTACCTTCCAAGGAAATAATATTAGATCTAGCAGAAGACAATCCTCATAACCAGAACTTCTTGAGCTTATATTAATTTATCTTTGAACATGCTCATGAATCCTCATTGTCTTTGATTCTTCCACTGCTAGTTGAATTTACATCTTAAGAGACAGTCAAACTCAGAGCATTCCTTCTCAAATTATTTATCCTCTAACAAACTGTCAAAAACTTCCCACATATTCTTCAAACAAAGATTTTTTTTTGTTTAGATCATGGTTAATCAGGGATTGTAAAGTAGTGCACATAGTGCTTAGGGATTTTCCAGTCCTTGGCACGCTTTTTCTTTGCATATCTGTAAAGAAACAAACTATTTTCGAGCTTTCATTTTCTGCAACAACCATGAATCGAACTTTGTGAGTAGTTGTATTAGTTACACAAAGCTCATCTTTCATTTTCATACTTACCAATAACTCTTATGCTTCTTTCATCCTCCTTTGGTGCTCCTGACCACGGCCTTGATATTTGTTCTAACCGTCTCCACCAAACAAGTTCAACTGCTAATCCGCCACAATCCCACACATGGTTTGTTGGGAATGTCCTGAAATCTATTGTACTTGCTCTAAGTGAAAGTCGTATAGTCGAGATGAGACAATCACATAACACTAGGTAGTCATAACGCTTTGCTAGAAGCCACTTATGATCAATGAGTTAAGAACTCATTGCTAGTGTTATATGATCCTACAGGGTCACACACCTAAGCAAACTGGGCGTTAAAGACGAGGTTGATCATTAATGTAATGATCCAGTGAATGCATATGTGATATGCATTTGATATCAATGTTCTGGGATAGCATCGATCGTTGCAGATAGTGCATCGATCGATGCACTCGCGGATTAATCAGATTAATTCGGTTTAATCGTTGGTTAATTCCGTTGTGGTTTAAGCCGACATATATAAGATATATGGTCGACCTAAACTCGAACCTAACCTAATTGACAACCACCAGAACACAGATAGAATCCTCTCTGGAGATTAGATCTCTGAAAGGCACTAGCATCCCTGCGGTCCAGTTTGTGTGCGTGTGGATACCAGTAGAGGCGCAGCATTTGAGGCGCTTCGTGATCTCGATTATCTGCAAACACTTCCGCTGCATATTCATCAGGTAATCTCGAGATCTGTTAGATTCAATTACATGAACCTTAGATCCTAGGCTCGGAATTCAGACTAGGGTTGCTAATCCTGATTAGAACTGCTAGAAATTCCTTCAGTGGTATCAGAGCTTTAGGGTTCCATTGAATCTGTAGCATGATGATTAGATTAGTTGAATCTAGATCGTTGTATGATTGATACAAGCATGCTAAAACTCGTTTTGATCAAATAACCTAGTTTAGGGTTTTGTTCGAAAACGCTTTAAGGTTTTTTCGCATAGTGTCGATCGTTGCCAATCGGGCAGCGATCGACACAGAGCGAAAACCCGAATAAAATTTGGGGTTTTTCGCAAGGTGTCAATCGTTGCCAATCCGGCAACGATCGATGCAGGGCGAAAACCCGAATAAACCTAGTTTTCGCCTAGTGACGATCGATGCAATTGTTGCATCGATCGACACAGCCTCGCGAGGTTGTTGGATCGGTTCAATTGGATTGGACCGGTTATCGAGCTTGGTTAATAATGGTCGAACACTGTGAATGGTTTGATGGCGATTGTTTTGATTAGGCTGGCATCGACCGATGCTAACGTAGCATCGATCGATGCTTATCGGTATTCAAAAACGGATCAATTGGATTGATCGGTTATCGCGGATTAATTAATTATAAGAATTAAAACATAGTAAAACTGAACGTTTTAAATGGTTCCGTTCCTCAACCAAATATCAAGTGATACTTGATGTCTTTCCAATCTTGTCAACTGTCAAGACTCATTTCATTGTACGATAGGCTTGCAGTGCAAGGTATCAACAATTACATGAGTAAGGCAGGAAGTAATCGTGTTAATGGGCTTGCAGTGCAAGGCATCAACAATTACATGACTGAAGAGATTGGTTAGCTTGACTGGGCTATCAAAATCGTTTTGGGTCCAGAGACATCAGGTGGATTGGACATAAGATGTCGATCCACAACCAAGAGTTATATTGGATATAAATAGCAAGGTTGTTGCTTACCTAAATAGCTAAAGTTGAGTGATAGCCAGTGGCTCACTTGAATTTAGTAAAATATGGGTCTTGGATCATTATATTCATCTGAGGAAGCATTGATTGAATATAATGCGAGTTTTCTTAAAAGTTAAGATTTCTCATTTCTTGAACATCATAACTAAACCTTTTTCTTTTCTATGTTCTCAGCTATGACTACTACTCATAATAATTCTTTCTCCCTGCGATCCGTCCTTGAAAAGGACAAGTTAAATGGATCGAATTTTCTCGAATGGTATCGGAACTTGAGAATTGTTCTCAAGCAGGAGAAGCGGGACTATGTCCTTGAAAATGTTCTCCCTGAAAAACCGAGATCCAATGCTGCACATGCAGAAAGGAGTGCTTGGGACAAGCATTCCAATGATGTGGTCGATGTGAATTGTCTCATGTTGGCTACCATGAACTCGGACTTGCATAAGCAATACGAGAACGTGGAGTCGCCAGTGGAGATGATTACTAGCCTGAAAAGCATGTTTCAGGAGCAAGCACGAACTGAGAGATACCAGACGGTTAAATCTCTCATTGAATGCAAGCTAGCAAAGGACAGTCCGGTCAGTCCTCATGTCATTAAGATGATGGGTTATATTGATAACCTGGGGAGACTGGATTGTCCCATTAGCCAAGAGTTGGCTACTGACATCATTCTGCAGTCACTGCCGTCAAGTTATGATCAGTTTGTTATGAACTATAACATGAACAACTTGACGAATACGTTGACTGAACTGCATGGCATGCTCAAGACAGCTGAGCCTAATATCAGGAAGGGCACTCCTAATGTACTTATGGTACAAGGGGGTAAGAAGTTTAAGAAACTTGGCAAAGGCAAGGGAAAGGGAAAGGCAGTCCCGGTTGAGAACCAGGACACGCCTGCGCCAGCCCCGAAGCCCAAGCCGGGCCCATCTGAGACTGATAAGTGCCATTACTGTAAGGAGCCTGGGCATTGGAAGAGAAATTGCAACAAATTCTTGGAAGAGAAGAAGAAGAAGAAGAAGACTTTCGAGACTTCATCTTCAGGTATTTATGTTATAGAAGTAAATGTTACTACTTCTGGTTCTACTTCTTGGGTATTGGATACCGGCTTTGGTGCTCATATTTGTACAAATATGCAGGGCCTAAGCAACAGTAGGACGTTGGAAAGGGGACAAGTGGACCTGCGTGTGGGGAATGGAGCAAGAGTTGCTGCATTAGCCATAGGAACATTTAACTTGTCTTTACCTTCTGGTTTGGTTTTAGAACTTCATAATTGCTACTATGTACCTGCTATAAGCAGAAATATTATTTCTATTCCTGTTTTGGATTTGGAAGGATATCAGTTTTCAATTAAGAATAAATGTTGTTCTTTTGATTACAATGATATGTATTATGGTAGCAGCCCATTAGAGAATGGGCTTTATGTTCTAAACCAAAGCACAGAAATCTATAACATTAACACCAAGAGATTCAAATCAAATGACACGAATCAGACTTTTTTATGGCATTGTCGTTTGGGCCACATAAACGAGAAACGGATTCAAAAGCTCCATAGTGATGGGCTTTTGGGCTCATTTGATTATGAATCATGTGAGAAATGTGAATCTTGTTTACTAGGCAAAATGGCAAAGGCGCCTTTCAACAAACAAAATGAAAGGGCCAGTGACCTATTGGGCCTTATACATACAGATGTATGCGGCCCAATGAGCACAAGTTCTAGAGGAAATTTTTGATACTTCATTACCTTCACTGATGATTTCAGCAGGTATGGCTATGTCTATTTAATGAGATAAAAGTCGGAATCCTTTGAAAAGTTCAAAGAGTTCCAAAATGAAGTACAGAATCAACTTGGCAAAAGTATTAAGGCTCTTCGATCAGATCGTGGAGGAGAATACTTAAGCCAAGAATTCAGTGATCATTTGAGAGATTGTGGAATTGTTTCACAACTCACTTCTCCTGGAACACCACAATGGAATGGCGTGTCTGAGAGGAGGAATCAGACTTTATTAGATATGGTTCGATCAATGATGAGTCTCTCAACTCTTCCATTATCCTTTTGGGGATACGCTCTAGAAACGTCTGCGTTTACACTAAATAGGGTTCCGTCAAAATCAGTTGCAAAGACACCACATGAGATGTGGACTGGAAATGTTCCGAATGTGTCTTTCCTGAAGATTTGGGGTTGTGAAGCTTATGTTAAGAGATTAATTATAGATAAGCTCGAGCCCAAATCTGATAAATGCTACTTCGTTGGTTATCCTAAGGAAACCAAGGCATACTACTTTTACAACCAATCCGAGAACAAAGTGTTTGTTGCTCGAAACTGCGTCTTTCTTGAGAGAGAATTTCTTTCCAAGAGAAACAGTGGGAGTTAAGTACAACTCGAAGAAGTTCGAGAACCGCATGAAAATGCTCAACCCGTAGAGGAAGAGCAACAGTTGGATCTACAAAGAGTTGTAGAGACGGCGCCTGTGGAGCCTGAAATTCGCCGATCCGAAAGGATCCGTCACAAACCCGATAGATATGGATTTCTCGTAACCAATTGTCATGATTTGTTGATCATTGACAGTGAAGAGCCAGCGAATTTTTAAGAAGCAATGATGAGCCCTGACTCCTAAAAGTGGCTGAAAGCCGCTGAATCCGAAATGGGATCCATGTCACAGAACCAAGTATGGACTTTGGTTAATTTACCCGATGGTGCAAGACCCATTGAGTGTAAATGGATTTTCAAGAAGAAAATTGATGTGGATGGAAATATTCAGATATATAAAGCAAGGCTAGTGGCAAAAGGTTTCAAACAAATTCATGGTATTGACTATGAAGAAACCTATTCACCTGTCGCCATGCTTAAATCCATTCGGATTCTCCTAGCAACAGCTGCTCATTATGATTATGAGATCTGGCAGATGGACGTGAAAACAGCTTTCCTTAATGGAATTCTGGAAGAGGATGTGTACATGACACAACCCGAAGGTTTCATCGATCCAAATGCAGCTAGGAAAGTATGCAAACTTCATCGATCCATTTATGGATTGAAGCAAGCATCTCGGAGTTGGAATCTTCGTTTTGATGAAGCAGTCAAAAAGTTTGATTTCATCAGAAGCGAAGAAGAACCATGTGTGTACAAGAAGACTAGTGGGAGCGCAGTTGCATTTCTCGTGTTGTATGTAGATGACATACTTCTTCTCCGAAATGACGTTCCGTTGCTGCAGTCTGTTAAGACTTGGCTCGGAAGTTGTTTTTCAATGAAAGACAAGGGTGAAGCCGCGTATATTTTTGGAATAAGAATCTATAGAGATAGATTAAACAAGTTAATTGGACTGTGTCAAGACACTTATATCGATAAGGTCTTACACAGGTTCAGAATGCAAGATTCCAAGAAGGGCTTCATACCAATGTCTTATGGCATAAGTCTCTGCAAGAAGCAGTGTCCTGAGACACATGCTGAGCGAGATCGCATGAGTCGGATTCCCTATGCCTCGGCGTTGGGATCCATCATGTATGCCATGCTCTGTACTCGTCCAGATGTTGCTTGTGCTTTAAGCATGACGAGTAGATACCAATCGGATCCAGGTGAAAGTCACTGGACAGCAGTCAAGAATATTCTGAAGTATTTGAGAAATACTAAGGATAAATTCTTGGTGTATGGAGGAAGTGATGAGCTGGTAGTAAGTGGTTACACAGACGCAAGTTTTCAGACAGACCAAGATGATTTCCGATCGCAATCTGGTTACATCTTCTGCCTGAATGGCGGTGCAGTAAGCTGGAAGAGTTCCAAGCAGGACACTGTAGCAGATTCCACAACTGAAGCTGAGTACCTCGCTGCTTCTGAAGCGGCAAAGGAGGCTGTTTGGATCAAGAAGTTCATCACTGAACTTGGTGTGATTCCTAGCATTTCTAAGCCAGTGGCTTTGTATTGTGACAACAATGGAGCCATTGCGCAAGCAAAGGAACCTAGATCACACCAGAAGTCCAAACACATAGAAAGGCGATATCACCTTATCCGTGATATTGTGAATAGAGGAGATGTGAAGATCAGCAGAGTCCCTACGGATGAGAATGTTGCTGATCCACTGACCAAGCCCCTCCCAAGGCCTAAGCATGAGTTTCATACAACTGCTGTAGGCATTAGATTTCTTAAGATATGATCTTGATTTCAGTGGGAGTTGTATTTGTTTTAGTTATGACATGATGTTCACAAAGACATAATAGTTATGTTATTTTAATGAAATTGTTTCAGCATTATTTAATTGTGTTAATTAAATATATATATAAAGTCCCAAAGTAATTTATGACATTTTATAGGCCATCAAGTATGTGACTTGATCATGAAACCCTATAAGCAATAAATGACATAAATTATAATGGTCCCTGGTCGAGGTTGTTAACGTGGGACATTAACAACCACGTGAGACTAGTATGTGAGGTGACTTATGACCATGTTTCATGGAGTCATTAATAAGTGTATTAAAGTCATTCACATAGATATGTGTTAGAGAACACATGATCGGACTTGACCCGTTAATGAGAACTCTACAAGATGTTATATGAGTGTCATAAGAGTTTCTCATTACGACTAAAGAGAGTAGTCCTTAGACCTGAGTTCATCATGTCCTCTCTTATATGGATTGTTTCGTCTTGACTTTGTCAAACGTCAGCCGTAACTGGTGATCATAAAGACACTGATTAGGCGGATCATGAGATATAAAAGAGACATGGATGGAACAAGATGGGATTTGTACCTCCTATATAACAGGAGTTAAATATCTCTGGGCCTATCGAAGATTTGATATTGGAAATGCGTGGCCGCGCTCAAACGAAGTGATTGTCAGTTGTTTGTTTTTCATCAGTACAAATCGGGATTCGATAAACGTAATCTGGTTGAATAAGGATGACACAGTGCTTGCCTTATGCTAGATTGAGATATAGCTACAAAGGGATTAAAGGAATAGTTGATTCCAGTACAAGTGGGAGATTGTTGGGAATGTCCTGAAATCTATTGTACTTGCTCTAAGTGAAAGTCGTATAGTCGAGATGAGACAATCACATAACACTAGGTAGTCATAACGCTTTGCTATAAGCCACTTATGATCAATGAGTTAAGAACTCATTGCTAGTGTTATATGATCCTACAGGGTCACACACCTAAGCAAACTGGGCGTTAAAGACGAGGTTGATCATTAATGTAATGATCCAGTGAATGCATATGTGATATGCATTTGATATCAATGTTCTGGGATAGCATCGATCGTTGCAGATAGTGCATCGATCGATGCACTCGCGGATTAATCAGATTAATTCGGTTTAATCGTTGGTTAATTCCGTTGTGGTTTAAGCCGACATATATAAGATATATGGTCGACCTAAACTCGAACCTAACCTAATTGACAGCCACCAGAACACAGATAGAATCCTCTCTGGAGATTAGATCTCTGAAAGGCACTAGCATCCCTGCGGTCCAGTTTGTGTGCGTGTGGATACCAGTAGAGGCGCATCATTTGAGGCGCTTCGTGATCTCGATTATCTGCAAACACTTCCGCTGCATATTCATCAGGTAATCTCGAGATCTGTTAGATTCAATTACATGAACCTTAGATCCTAGGCTCGGAATTCAGACTAGGGTTGCTAATCCTGATTAGAACTGCTAGAAATTCCTTCATGGTTAACCCTATCATGATATACAACTCTATTTACATAAATACAAGCTCCTACTGAGATAGTATATAGGCTTCGAGATGGGTTCGTTCACTACAAGAAAACCGTGAAATAGTTTCGTGGCTATGTAAAACAATCCACGAATAGCACCAAAAATAGCCATGAAATCAGATTTAAATCCGGCCCATTAACAAATAAAACAAGGGCCCATAATCATGAGCCCGATCCGTAATCAAGACAAAGAGCTCGACTGTCGTCCATTCTGGGCCCATGCGACCGTGATCTGACCAAGGCCCAAATGACACCGAAACAAGAGGCGATCGAGCTCGAGCTCGATAGAAGAGGACGTAGAGGAAGAACGACCCGGTCTTCGTCAGTTAAACTGATTCCCGCGAATCTCGGAGATTGTTATCATGGCGAGGCGAAAGATCGGAACAAGGAGATCAAAGTCGAGGACTATTTAAAGAAAAGTGGAGATTCATTCAAGACATTCCAACCCTAATCAAGAACACTTCGACTAGATATCTCGATTATCATATTTTGTACTCTCTATCCGATTGTGTTTGTTCTATCTCGACGATCAATCTTAATAAAGTATTTGATTCATAGGAAATCTATATCATCTTTATATCCAAAAGTCCAAATCCACGATTACAAATCCTTGGTGTGAATTCCCGATCTCACATTTGGCGCCGACTGTGGGAACTATCTATAGTTTTTCCTATCTTAAGAATCAGATCCTATATCCGATAGATCGAGATGAATCCCGACCAATCTGGCTCTCCCAGCGCCACTCCACCACTCGACCACCCTCAAACGGTCGACGACGTTCCTCAGAACACCACCGGGGTAAGGACCATGGGTCAGACTGATGGCGTGTCGACGAGCTCTGCCTCAGTCTCCACAACTTCGGCACCAACCAGCTCAGTCGCTCAAACAATCGTGACGAGCCAGACTCCGACAAACGTTCTGTCAGAAACTAATGATCCGAGCAGGAACAGGGTATGGATAGAAACGATTCAACCTCCGCCCCGTTCTAGAAGGCGGATCCGGAACGCTCAGGCCTAACCCGCTACAACCTCCTGCTCCACAGCGACAAAGTCCGGACGACCTCACCGAGATCCGTTCAATGTTGAACCTGTTGGTAAACCGAACAAGAAACAACGAGGCAAACGCCCGGGCCCAAGAAATCACAAATCATGCTCTGGCCGCGCAGCTCGATGAACAAGAATGACGCATTAACACTTGTCTTGAGGAGTTCGCTAGCCAGAACCAAGGAGGTCGACCAATACGCGATCCACGACCTCCCATGAGTCCTCCACCGCGAACGCGCTTGGATTTCTCACAGGTGGCATCACCCCCGGGAACGTCGGGAAATTTCGCTAGCACGTCGAATAGCGGCTTCTGCCCTATAACGACCCCTATTGCGACACCGACTCCATTCAGTTCGATTTTTATGGTCACAAATCCAACCGGATCGGGAAACCGACCATTACCCGGACCACCACCTTTCCCGAGTAATTCCAATATCCGACTGAGGCAACTAGGAGGCTTTGCTTTTTCCTCGAGCTCGGGACACCCTAACGGATCGAGTCCGATACAATTCCAAGCGCCACAGATCGACAATACAAGACCGATTCCAACAATCGATCTTCTCGACCTGGTTTTCCACGGGCAAACGTCGAATCAGGCGCAAGCACAGTTCACGCCTATAGCAGGCAACGAACATGATATGCTAAGGTAATACATCGAGCAGGCCAAAGCCCAGTTCGTCAGCATGAGCTCGAAAGTCCACATGGCAACAAGCGCGGCACCCGACATCGATCGAGTGATCGAGAAAACGCGACAAACGCCGTTCACAGACCGGATCGCCTTTGCAAGAATCCGGGAAATCAAGAAACGAAATTTCCAGAATTTTCTGGAAAATCAGACCCTAAAGCCCATATCAGGGCATTCCGACTAGCAATGTCAAGGGTATACCTCGCTGACGAGGAGAGAGAGCCGGCTTTCTGCAGACTCTTCGCCGAAAACCTATCGGGCTCTGCCATAGAATGGTTCGCCAGACTGGAAGAGAGATCCATCGATAATTTCACCCAGTTCATGACGGCTTTCCTCAAACAATACTCTGTCTTTACCGAGGTAAAGACTACCGAGGCAGCTTTATTTGGCGTCTCTCAAAAACCCGACGAAACACTTCGCTCGTTCATTTATCGATTCAAGGAAATAAAATCCAAAATCGCGAACCCAAACGACGAAGTAGCTATATAAGCACTGAGACGTGGACTATGGTACTCGACCATATTCCGCAAGGAAATAACAGTCCGCGAACCTCTCACACTTGATGACGCCTTTCACCGTGCATCAGCCTTTGCTCGCCTCGAGGACGAAACTACGGCCCTCAGAGAAAAGCACCGAAAGGAAAGGAACCAATAATAGTTGGAGGAGTCCGACGAATGACAGAGTTCATCATAGTGGATCGACCAGCTCCTTACAACGCCATTCTAGGTCGACCCTGGATATACGACATGAAAGCCGTACCGTCGACCTACCACCAGTGCGTAAAGTTCCCAACTCCAAAAGGAATAAAAACAGTCTATGGAAATCAAAATATCTCCAGAAACTGCTACATGAACGGGTTCAAACAGATCGAGAAATCCCACGCGTAGGAATTACAGAAGGAGGAAGAGCTCGCCACAATGCAAACCAAGAGGTCAAACAACCCGAGCCAAAAAGTTCCCCCAAAGGACCTCACCACCCAGGTTTGCATAGACACGCTCACCCCGAAAGAATTATTGGCATCGGGATCGACCTAGTGGAATCAGTTCAAAAAAAAACTGATCTCTTTCCTTAAACAGAATGTCGATTTCTTTGCCTGGTCCTCTGCAGACATGAAAGGAACCAACATCGACGTAACCAGTCAAGAGCTAAACGCCGACCCTACTTATAAACCGGTCAGACAAAAACGTCAAAAGCTTGGCCCCGAACGAGCCAAGCCGTCAATGACGAGGTCGATCACCTGCTAAAAATCGGATCGATCAGGGAGGTAAAATACCCCGATTGGCTCGCAAATCCCGTAGTGGTCAAGAAAAAGAACGGGAAATGGAGAGTCTGCGTTGACTTTACAGATCTCAACAAAGCATGTCCAAAAGACAGCTTCCCACTCCCTCATATCGACCGTTTGGTTGAAGCGTCTGCTGGACATCAACTGCTATCCTTCATGGATGCCTTTTCCGAGTACAATCAGATACTGATGATCCCTGAAGACCAAGAAAAGACCTCGTTCATAACTGATCGAGGCACATACTGCTATAAAGTCATGCCCTTCGGGTTGAAAAATGCAGGAGCAACTTACCAACGTCTCATCAACAAGATGTTCTCAGGACTTCTTGGAAAAACCATGGAAGTTTACATCGACTATATGCTGATCAAATCTTCCAGGTACGAGGATCACATTCCCCAGCTAAAAGAGTGCTTTGTCATTCTCAATAAATACGGGATGAAACTCAATCCAACGAGATGCACCTTCGGGGTCCCATCAGGAGAATTCCTTGGTTACCTAGTAACCGAAAGAGGGATCGAAGCAAACCCCAAACAGATCGCGATATTCACGGAGATAAAATCTCCCAGAACAACGCGAGAAGTCCAGCGTTTAACTGGCAAAATAGCTGCTTTGAACCGCTTCATCTCGAGGTCGACCGATTAATTTCTAGCCATTTGCCACTTGTTCAAAGCGAACAAAAAGTTCCTTTGGGACGAAAAGTGCGAAGAAGCGTTCGCCCAGCTCAAATCTTACCTAAGCGAACCACCTATACTTGCAAACCAGTAGAAGGGGAACCCATTTAACTCTACCTAGCTGTATCTACAGCAGCAGTGAGTGGAGTCCTGGTTCGCGAAGAACAAAGCGATCAACAGCCGGTGGATTACATCAGCAAGACCTTGATCGACGCCGAAACCAGATACCGCTATGGAAAAACTTGCTCTAGCATTGGTCACATCGGCTCGAAAGCTCCGACCATATTTCCAATCGCACTCAATCATAGTGATGACTTCTCAACCGCTGAGAACCATCCTTCACAGTCCAAGCGAGTCAGGTCGATTAGTTAAATGGGCTATTGAACTTAGCGAATACGACATCGAGTTCAAAGCTCGGACGTGCTTGATGTGATACCCCATATCAAAAATACGGTCAACGGGCAGCAGAAAGTCAACCAGGGGTAAAATTGTCATTTTTACCAATGTCGGGGGTAAAATGGTAATTTTACCAAAGTTCGAGACGGAAGTTGAGACGGGCCAAATATTCTTATGTTTTAACATAAAGAATGTTTAGAAGATCAGAATTGGAGGAATCGGAGCAGAAATGTGTTTCTCGGCTTGTCGGGAATGGAAACCGACAAAACCGAAGAAACTTCGGAAATTCATATCCGGAGCTACGTAAGCCCGAACGGAGTAATTCAAAATGCTAAATTCATCAAATAGCATGGAGAATAGTTTTATGTAGGTTTGGGGATTTATGGGATCGTCCAGCAGGTTTCTTAAATATTAAACCCGAAAACCGTTAAACCAAGCAATGGAAGAAAAGGAGATTAGTGGCTGATTAAAGATGATTAATCAGAGTTTTTGGACAACAAAAATCACCCAGGGAGACAGGTGTTCACTCCCCAGGTCGCCATTTGCCTAAGTGGAGTGCATGCTTGGTTTAATTCAATGCATCTTCCATGTATGCAAGAAAGACATCATGTCACCTTCAATTCTTCTCACCAAAAACACTCTTTAGATCTCTCTCGACACTTCCTCCCTCCAGAGTCATCATCAAACCCAGAAACTCATCCCAAAGCTTTGAATCTTCATCCCAAACCCAAGAACATTCTTCATGTTCTTCATTTCTTCTTATACAAGAAATTCCATATCTTGTGATCCAAGCCAAATCTCTCCAAACCACTTGTACCACTGAGCTTACCTTGTCCTCCTCTTCAGCCGCCACCGGTTAGCCGCCTCAACACCGTCGGTGAGTCGCCGGAGGAAGCCGCCGCCTTTGCTTCTTCTTCAATTGCTTCCTATACAAGAAATCCCATAACTTTTTCTCTATTAACCCAAATCTTGATCTACAAAGTGCTATAGCTTTATCTCAGCCTCCTCTATCTTTTCCAGCCAGCCGCCGCCGTTGTTTCCGCCGGAGTTCGCCGAAATCTGGCCAAGGAGCAACCGCTTCTTTAGGGTTTGTGGGATCCTTCATTTCTTCATCACTTTTGGTTATTTTGAGATTGTAAATGGGTAGATCTGGTGATTCTGAGCAGATTGGTAGGTGGTTCGCTGTCAGAATTAGCCGAAAAAGTAGCCTCCGCCGCTGGTCAACCCTCCGCCGCCGTGGTCAACGCCGGATCTCCGCCGCCGGAAAGCCTCTCCGCCACCAAAGTGAAGCCGGTTCTTCAGGGAGTCCATTGGTATAGTTTGATTGTAATTTGGAGTTGAATTGAGGTTGATTAAACCGGGTCAAAGTGAGTTGAACCGGTCAACGGTTCAATCTCAAACCGGTTTAATCAAAGCAGTTTATTTGGAAGTAAATTGGTTCGGTTTATTCCGTGGTTCATTGGTTCAGTGATTCAGGTGTGTTCGGGATTCGGATTTCGAGGTTCGGAAGTTCGAGATTTGTATCGGGTATCTTGGGAATTCACATTCGCATCGGGCCGTCGTTCCATGACTATTTCCATTGTGAGTCGGCTCGAAAACTCGTAGATTCATTTAGACCGGGAAATACTAAACCGTAGTATTAGGTTGCATACCCGTCATTTAAAATGAATAGTAATTAATAAATAATCGAGCGATTAATGATAAACTGAATAAGACCGAATTAATCATTCCGAATTTAAATGTGTGCCGCTAGGTTGCTAGTAAAAGATTGATTGTTGCATTCATATAGACCGTTGAATAGGACCGTATATGCATATATATAAGTATAAGAACAAGTATTAATGAATCTATATACGGGGAATTAAAACGACATTAAAATATGGTTAAACCTAAACGGGCTTATAGAGTATTATAATGGGATTGGGTTTTAGGTTAATAGCGGGTTTGGGTAATGAATCAATTAATTAATAATGAGATGTCGGGGAGTTAGTAAGTTTACTAACTCTAAACCGACAGATCGAAGAGTTAATAAAAGATATCTAGAATGGTTTAAATAAGGAAGTGGTGTGCGTTGTGAGCCGTCTATGGGTTAGCAATCCGCTAACCCAAGGTAGCGGTTAAGAAATGATTAAAAGACTTAGAAACCCTAATAGGCCTGCTTGTGGTGATTGTGTGATTGCTTGTGATTGCTTGATTGATTGTTGGGATTGTGCTGTGTTGAGCTTTGTTGCATGCTTGTTAGACTGCTCAGTGTTGGGCCGAGCAGTTATTGTAGACACTTACTCCGGTCACGGGACCGGGTAAGTTAGTGGTGCTGACTAGGTATTTTACCTAGTCAGAGCGGTGAGATTGGTAGCGTAGAGGCTTGCGGAATGGTTTGGGGTTTTGTTATTATTATTATTGTTGATATTGATTGCGTGATCTGTATTAGAGTCCCAGCGAGTCTGCTTATTTACGTTTCTGCACTAGGACTCTAGGGTGCGTTAGATTCCGCAAGCCTAGGTTTTTCTTTTACGTTCCGGTACTTTCGACCCGATTGGATCCTCGGGTTTTACCTAACCGGGTCACGGTAATTCTGGTTATGGTGTTAACCTATTGGGTGACGCCGATAGGTGTGTGATTCGGAGAATACGGGGTCATGTCCTAGGGCCGAATCACATGGAAACTTAGGTTACCGGGGGTAACAGGAGTCACCGCGTATCGATGGACGGAGAACGGTGTCCTATACGTGGGTCCTTGCGTGCACGTATAGGAGTCGAGGGTTAGTTGCCATATAGGTGACGATGTAAACCCGTGGGAGTTACCGAGATCGTAGGGCCCATTGTTGTTTTGTTATTTCTTTTTTGCGCGATAGATAGATCGAGTCCAATCGGGGACATGTGCCGCAATGCCTTCGATTTCCCTAATTCTCTTTATCTTGGCTTGATTATGTGTGTTTGGGTTTATCACGACGTGGTAGTGCGTGATCGACCGTTTATTCCTGCTGATTGATATTTTGGGTTTTGGGGCAGGATTTGTAGACTCTAGATAGACTAGAAGCCATTAGTGGGGAGCCGATTCAGTGGGTGATCTTAGATCGCTCATTAGACTCTTTTTGTGTTTTTCAGGTTTAGCAGCGACGGACGCGGGAGGTCCTCGGTGTGGTTTCGGGTTGCTTGTGACGTGATTTGATTCGGGGTTTTGGGTGTTTATTTCGGTTCGGCAGCTGCGCTATTTTGTATTTTTGATTGGTTTTGTTGATTGATTATGTGTTAATGTTGAAGTTTGTTGTAAAACCCGTTAAACGTTGTATTCGACGTTTGATTACTTAAAAATGAAATTGTTTCCCTGATATGAGGTTTTGGTCCGAACCGACATAACTCATTGAAGTAGTGCAAGTAGTACTGCTTGTACTATGGATATGAGGATAGCGGAGTCGAAGATAGATCGGTGCGAGCCTTTGACTCAAAACGAACTAACTTTGGCTTCGTCCTGTGACGAACCTTTCCCGTTCGACTTGCTCGGACTCGATCGGTCATGTTCTTGTTTGATTGTTGACTGGTCAGCTCGACGGTCAGCGGAGAATGGGAAAGGGGCGTTACAGAAAAGGTGGTATCAGAGCATGGTTCTGCATGGGTTCCGAAACATTTCATTTTTGAGTGTTTTCCGTGTTTTATCGAGTCAAATGTGTCACACAAGCATCCATTAGGAAACCGAGCCACGTCCGTTAAACTCGGGGTTGGGATGGGGAAGTAGAAATTTTGTATTATTCGTACTAACTTGTCTTGTGTTTTTGAATGCAGTCTTACAGTAGTGTGTCCCGAGGAGAGTGGAGGGGTGTGTGTGCGCGTGCAGAGTAGTTCAGTTGAGCAGTATGAGTCAGGAGGGATCAGCTGGTTCAAAGCAGGGTCAGTTGGTTCAGTTCCAGGGATACCCAGCTTCGCCAGGTCACTCGCGGGGATCTCGTACGGCGGATCAGCCCCAGTTCCATTGCGACAGATGAAGGGTGCTAAAGCAGCACAGGTAGATTGGTCGCCTCTTCCAGACCCTTTACCTCCAGCGATGATAGATGATGCAGGCAGCCGAGACCCCTATGCAGACATGATGGGATTTCTGGGAGGAGCAGACGCAGAGTTACAGTTACCACCACAGTGGCCCAAGCCAGTTGGACCACAAATACTTGCAGCATCAGATGCACCACCGACGTACCAGGCACCGTTTATGGAGGCTCCCGAGTTTCCCCCGCCGCTTTGTGTGGAGGACTATCTGATGAGCCCGCTACCATTGGGATTTGACTTGGATATGGAGCCCGTGGACCTGGAGCAGCGTCAGCTGTGGGAGCAGCAGGTGGATGAGCAGGTAGTGATACTTCAGGATGTGTTGGAGCAGTAGGTTGGGCCCCATTATCAGTTAGACCCACGACCAGGATCACCTCGTACGCCGTTGGATAGGGCTACATCACCGACATCTACTGAGTCCGAGTTCGAGTCGGTTTCGCCACCAGCTGAGGCGATAGCGGCACCACCAGCAGTACCCGAGAGGAGAGCATGCAGCGGATGTGGAGTATACGATTTCCATTTGTATTGGTGTCCCCGGGCAGTAGACCCGCATCTCCGAGAGCCATATCATCCCTTGCCCGGACCAGACCATTGTCCGTTATGTGGTCAGGAGGACCATGGAGCGATGACTTACCCGACCGCCAGAGCAGGATTGTGTATGCCCGATGGAGAGCCGTACCGAGCACCAGTACCCAAGGACTATGGAGCTGGACCGAGCCGCAGAGACCCTGAGCCCAGTCAGCCACCGGTTATTATGATGCCAGCTGTTCCGTCACCTCGACCTGAGCCAGTGAGGACTTGTCAGTTATGCAGAGGTCAGGGACATCTTGCACCGGATTGTTTCATGGATCCCCCGTGAGCGCCGACCGAGCCGACTTCTCCCTGCCAGTTGTGTGGAGGTTATGGTCACCAGGCATCCGCGTGTTACCGTGGACCGCACTCAGCAGTTACTCCGGTTTGTCAGGTTTGTAGCCGCGCAGGTCACGACGCTTATCTCTGTCCGATCGCCGAGCCCCAGCATTTCGGAGCACCATCTCGAGAGGCACACCCACCACACCTTCCCGGCGCACCTGCCAACGGATACTTCAGCGAGCGGTTTTGCCAGTGGTGTTGGGCATTTCGGTCTTGCTGGAGGCGTTAGGTTAGGATAGGTGTAGTTAGGCCAGCTAAGTTGGGGGCACTAACTCTATTTTTTTCTTGTAGATAGATCGGCGGATAGGCGACTTTGCGTGTCGTCTTTGACTTTTCTGATGTACCGCGGCGTCGTATGGGTTTTTGGATATGATGATGGCTTTATGTAGGGACTCTGATCGTAACCATGTACTAAAAACTTTATGATGTATGATATATCGTTTTATGTATATGGTGGATGCAGAGTGTTCAGCTGATCGTTTATAGTAGCAGAGTAACTATTTGCATGATTGAGATGGTTCGAAAAGCAAATGGTTTACTGTGTGAAACTAAATGATGAGCGGAACTGACGACCGTTCATCATGACCTGAACCTGGACGGACGACGCATCCGACCGATCATTAGATTGCGTGATTATATGTGTGGTAATTGCTTGTTTTATTTCTTGCTTGATTGATTGATTGATTGTTTTGTTGTGCGGTAGATTGCATAGTGTTAGCGTGTGTAATTTTGATAGATTGATCATTTTGGGTCTTAGCGACCGTGGGATTTGATATATCATGGTTTTTACTAGTTTTAGGCCATGATATAAGTGTGTTTTAGTGTCTTTTGTGTTCTTTTAGAGTCTTTTACAGGTATAATCAGGTTTGGAGCTGAATTGGAGATAATGGAGCATTTTGGAGATTTTTGGAGTGATTGGCCGAGAGATAGAGTTCACTGTCCGAAACAGAGCACTGCGTCGATCGTTGCACACCTGCAACGGTCGTTGCACCAGCGAGATGGGCCAAAACTCGGCGGTTTATGAAGAGTCAAGAATTTGCACTTTGATCCGGAAGTTTCTGATATTTACAAAGAAGCCCCTGGCCGAGATTAGACCTATATTATTGAGTTTTTAGATTTGTTTTAGAGAACGCTTTCATAATTAAGAGCAGAGGATTTCTAGAGCTTTTGGGGCTGATCTGAACCTTTACTTCATCTGTATTTGGAGAAGATTTCGAACCCCTTTTACTCTTATTCTTTTATGCAATTTATTCATCATATGATTATGTTTTCATTATCTATGTCTGAGTAGATTCCTAGTTAGGTTTAGGGTTTCTCACATAGGATTTCATGGCTTGCTAAACTTGTTTAAATTCAGTTAAGGATTCATAACTATATCTGTTCTTCAATCTAATTGTGCTTAAAGCTAGTTCTAACCTGATCAATTAGAATCTAGATCTTAGGTTGCTAAATACGTCACGGAAGTGGGGTTTAGGAATCTGAACTAATTAGATTGAGCAATTAAACTATTCGCAAACGAAAGTTTGGTTTAGGATAATTGTGAACATATCAAACCTGGAATTAATGCTAGTTTAATCTGTTAGTTCTCGCAAACGAAAGTTTGGTTTGCTGCACTTAGACTTAGAGAATTATCGCAAAGGAATTTAGTTAGTTCTACATCTGTGTTTTGAGTTCTAGAACTGTGCTTAATTAGATCCTTACTGAATGAACTGTCTGCTTGTCTGATTTCCTGAGAACGCCCTAGACTTAGCGCTTTTAATTACTTGCTTTCACCACCAACTTGCTACTGTTTACTTTCTTGCTTCGCAATTTATTTACTTCACCATCTGCTTATTCCTAGTATTAATCTCTACGTTTCTGATTCTATTGAGACCAAGTGTCCCTGTGGATTCGATAACCCTATATACTACAACTACTGAACTGTGCACTTGCTATTAGAGAATAGGGTAAAACTTAGAACCTACCAAGTTTTTGGCGCCGTTGCCGGGGACTCTTAGAGTCTTCGATAGGACCGAACTTAGGGTTTTACTAGGATTTTTCGTTTTCTTTTCGTTTTTGCTTTTGAATTTTTTTAGTTACTGATTTTATCTGATTTCTCTCTGTCGCAGGTACCAATATCGCACTGCGTCGATCGTTGCACCCTTAGCATCGATCGTCACTAGGCGATTCAGAGATTGAAACGATCGTTGCACTGATAGCATCGATCGTTGCCCTACGATTACAGATAGTTTATGCAGACGCAGAAAACCAGAAGTAATCCGAACTTGGACTTAGTTAATCTTGATCTTGAAGAACTTGGACGTCTAGAAAGAACTATCAGAAGAGAAAAGAGAGAAAGAATGGTACGAGAACGTCTGATCTTGATACCAGATGCTGAAGGTACCCTAAGGGACCAAGATAACAACCCGTACAATGCTGCTGGGCAAAGGGTTGATGCTGAAGGGAATGTCATCCCTGATCCTCCTGAGCAACAACAACAGGAGCAGAACCAGGGTCAAGGACATGCCCAAGGTAGACAGTTGGTTTTCCATGAGAGGACTTTAGCTGACTACAACAGACCGGATGAGTTTCATAGAAACCGGTCAGCTTTAGTGCTTCCTGCTTTTGAGAGGAATGATTTTGAGGTCAAAACCATCTACTACTCGATGATAAGACAGAATGCATTTCATGGACATCCAACAGAGCAGCCTATGGACCACATTGATTCGTTTGAGGACATAATCAATGGCATGAAGTATGATGGAGTTTGCCAGGATTATCTGTTCCTTAAGCTTTTTCCTTACAGTCTCGCTGGAGACGCTGCTGCATGGCTGAAGCAACTGCCACCTGGACAGTTTACCACTTGGGCAGCACTGAAGAGTGAGTTCCTACGTCATTTCTATGATGATGCGCGTTCAGACCAGTCTAGACAGGACATACTCACATTTTCCCAAGGAGCTGTGGAGCCTTTGAAAGCTGCCTGGATGAGATTTAAGAAGTACCAGCGTGACTGCCCACACCATGGATTCACTGAAGTGCAGTTACTTGGTATCTTCTTTAGAGGAATAGATATGCCATATCAGCCTGCACTGGATAACTCCAGTAATGCTAACTTCAACACCAGGACTCCTACACAAGCTAAGCAGTTGATTGAGAACCTAGTTGGCAGCAACAGTTGCAAGACTATGGATGAGAGGAGAAGAAATCTTGTGGAAGTGTAGAGAATACAGAGATGACTGAATTGAGATCTAGGATGGACACAATCTACAACCTCCTGACTAATAAGAAGGCTGTCCATTTTGCTCAAGATGTTGAGGTAATTCAGACTGAGGAGGACACTCAGGAAGAAGATGTGAATTACATTGGAGGATCTGGTTTCCAAGGTAACAGATTTGGTAATCAGCAGGGTAACAGATTCTTCAACCAAGGACAGAAGAGTGCCTTCACAGGCAATCAAAACTCTTTTGGACAGACTAGTGGTTTTCAGAAACCCTTTGGACAAAGTGCTCAGAGAACCTATGGATCTACATCTTATCAGACTCCTCCTGCACCTACAGCTCATGAGAGTAGGGTGGAAGCAATGTTTGAACAACTAATGGAGAGTCAGACCAAGAGTATTGTGGAAAGCAACAAGAAGATAGATGCTGTCTATGAGAACCTCAATGGAAAGTTTGAGACGCTGAACACTCACATGAAGCAGTTAGATACTCAGGTGAGTCAGATTTCCAGCTCTATGAAGGGAAAAGGAGTAGCAGACACTCTTATTAAAGCCTGGTCTGTGTGCATTAATGATGGATCTCACCTAGGTGAAAAATTTGAGCTAAGTACAGCTGAATTGGTGAAGGAAGAAGAAATCTCGGATTTTTGTGAAAAAGTCTCGGGTGGAAACTGCAGCATTGCAACGATCGACACACACCTAGCATCGATCGTTGCAGGTCGTGAACAGACAGAACTGTCGGATGATAATGGCATAGATGCTGACTTGGAGCTTGATCGCCTATTCCCTGGAATTTCTGAGATCTCTCAACAGGAGATTTATGCGCAGATTGTTAGACAACACTCCTCAGTGTCTGAGGTAATTAAGCAGGAAATTGAAGAGCTTAAGAAGCTAGAGGAAATTGGTGAAGAATTGGAAGAAATTTCATCTTCTGATGATCCACCTTATCATCCATGTGTGCAGAGGTATTTGAACAAGATGCTGCCTCTAGATGAAGAGCTGAGAGACTGGGTGATTGTAGTTCCTCAACATATAAGTGATGTTCTGCTGACAAAGATCCCGAAGAAGCTGCCAGACCCTGGAGTCTTTGTGCTTGATTGTTCTATCTTTGAGGATAGTTTTAGACGCTCTCTTTGTGACCTAGGAGCTGCTGGAAGTATGATGCCTTATTCTGTGGCAGAGAAGCTGGGAATGCTGGATTTTTCTCCCACTAGGACCTCTCTTGTCCTAGCTGATCAGTCTATACGAGTTCCGGAAGGACTCTTGAAGGACATACCAGTGAGAGTTGGAAACTACTTAGTTCCGACAGACTTCCTTGTGCTGAAGTACGACTGCGATCCTGATGAAGCATTGCTGCTTGGAAGACCATTCTTGGCTATAGCAGGAGCTTGATTGATGTTAGACAGAGTCTAATAGACCTCCACCTGGGAGATGAGCAGCTGCGATATGAGATGGAGAAGCTGCGAAAGCCACTGATAGATGGGCAGACATTCACAATCATGGATGCAGATGATGAGCAGCCGGATAACACTGTGATTCTAGATCCTGGAGCACATTTTACTCCATCTTTTCTTGGACATGAGCATTCTGCAACAGCCTATTCTCCACCTTGGATGAGGAGACTTGAACAGAGACAGAAAAGGTCTCTGTCAGGTTCTCTTACTGCCTGAAAATTCTTGTCCGTCCGGTCAAGCTATTGACCTTAAACAAGCGATGGGTGGGAGGCAACCCACCATTAGGTACTGGTGTTTTTCTACTTAATTTTTGGTGTTTTTGTTAGGATTTTACGTTTGTTTTTGTTTCTGGTGAGTTTTTGATTGCAGGTCTCGGATGAATTCGCAGTGCGTCGATCGACGCACTTCTGTGTCGATCGTCACAACACGATCGGAATCGCATTGCAGCGATCGTTGCAGTTCTGAGCAACGATCAACCATTCTCGAAAATCGCCAAGTAACGGTCGATGCACTTAGTGCAACGATCGATGCCTGAGCGACAGAGGTAAACCCGACAGAACTCAACAGAACTTTAACAATTTTTCTTTCTTTTTACCAATCCTTCGCTTGACACTACTGGGGACAGTGTGTCTTAAGTGTGGGGGAGGTGCTACTGACTTTTGTTTTCTGTTTTCTTAAGAGTCAGCCCGTTTTTCAAAAATTTTTGTTTTATTGAGTCAAAATTGTTTAAGTAAGAAACTATGATTTTCTGAGAAGATTTACAAGACTTGCAGGAACTTAAGTAACCATTGGGATGAAGTTGCAGGATCTATCTCTGACTATTAGAAAACCCCATCACAGATCAACCTACTGGGAACACCCACATCACTTCAGGTATCAGAGGATCCTTTTACTGACTTCAATTTAATACTGACTTAGATTTCTCACCTAAGGGCTTGGTATACTCTGTGTCGGATTCCCTTGTTAGTTTTGACACAGCCTGTCAACCTATCCTATTTAGTTCCCTTCTCCCCTTCTATAAAGTAAAAAAAAAAAAGAGATAATAAACTGAGGATGAGTTAGTAACTCCGAAGTGGTCATGGGAATGGTAGCAAACACTATTTTCTCTCATGTGATCCATGGAATGTGTCCAAAGTACACCCCATAACGGGAAGAACACTGATAAAAAAAATAAAATGATACCCAATGGGGAAAAATCAGTTGTTAAAGAAGGGAAAGAGAAGAAAGGGACTAGAGAAAGATAGTATGGTGGTCTAGAGCTGATAAGGTAAGAATCCATGTGCCATTTGATCGATACTCCTTAGGTGAGACCACACTTAAATACTTGCAGAAGTCAGTAGGGAGAATTTGAATGCTTGAATGTGATTGTGGAGTTTACTTAGGACAGTTGCTAAGTGTGGGGGAAGTACATGTTGGTCTTGATATCCTGTAATTGATTCTTTCAGTGGTTTACTAAGGGGAATCTGAGTATTGTAGCTTCTAAGATGAAATGAGTTTCTGAAGAGTTTTCAAACCTCTTCACCATGCTTTAGTTCTCTGTTTTGATTGAGGGCAAGCAAAGGCTAAGTGTGGGGGAGTTGATATATCATGGTTTTTACTAGTTTTAGGCCATGATATAAGTGTGTTTTAGTGTCTTTTGTGTTCTTTTAGAGTCTTTTACAGGTATAATCAGGTTTGGAGCTGAATTGGAGATAATGGAGCATTTTGGAGATTTTTGGAGTGATTGGCCGAGAGATAGAGTTCACTGTCCGAAACAGAGCACTGCGTCGATCGTTGCACACTTGCAACGGTCGTTGCACCAGCGAGATGGGCCAAAACTCGGCGGTTTATGAAGAGTCAAGAATTTGCACTTTGATCCAGAAGTTCCTGATATTTACAAAGAAGCCCCTGGCCGAGATTAGACCTATATTATTGAGTTTTTAGATTTGTTTTAGAGAACGCTTTCATAATTAAGAGCAGAGGATTTCTAGAGATTTTGGGGCTGATCTGAACCTTTACTTCATCTGTATTTGGAGAAGATTTCGAACCCCTTTTACTCTTATTCTTTTATGCAATTTATTCATCATATAATTATGTTTTCATTATCTATGTCTGAGTAGATTCCTAGTTAGGTTTAGGGTTTCTCACATAGGATTTCATGGCTTGCTAGACTTGTTTAAATTCAGTTAAGGATTCATAACTATATCTGTTCTTCAATCTAATTGTGCTTAAAGCTAGTTCTAACCTGATCAATTAGAATCTAGATCTTAGGTTGCTAAATACGTCACAGAAGTGGGGTTTAGGAATCTGAACTAATTAGATTGAGCAATTAAACTATTCGCAAACGAAAGTTTGGTTTAGGATAATTGTGAACATATCAAACCTGGAATTAATGCTAGTTTAATCTGTTAGTTCTCGCAAACGAAAGTTTGGTTTGCTGCACTTAGACTTAGAGAATTATCGCAAAGGAATTTAGTTAGTTCTACATCTGTGTTTTGAGTTCTAGAACTGTGCTTAATTAGATCCTTACTGAATGAACTGTCTGCTTGTCTGATTTCCTGAGAACGCCCTAGACTTAGCGCTTTTAATTACTTGCTTTCACCACCAACTTGCTACTGTTTACTTTCTTGCTTCGCAATTTATTTACTTCACCATCTGCTTATTCCTAGTATTAATCTCTACGTTTCTGATTCTATTGAGACCAAGTGTCCCTGTGGATTCGATAACCCTATATACTACAACTACTGAACTGTGCACTTGCAGTTAGAGAATAGGGTAAAACTTAGAACCTACCAGGATTGTCGGTAGTTCAAAAGTTTGAGTAGTGATTGATCGCTTTTCTTCGGTTTTTGTTGGAAAGGTAAAGTATTAATTTTATTTTGGTTTTATTTCAAGTTTTGAGCTGACTTGCGAACGGTTGAGTTCAACCGTCGATTCACGAGGGAACGGACTTATAAAATATTGTTATTTAATCACGAGTAACTGTCAGGTATGTGATTAAGTAACCATATTTCTATAGGAAAGTGATATCGGGAATAGAGCGGAAATGTGATGTGAATCCGAGACGGAACCCGAACCCGAAAGCAAGATGAAGTGTCAGGACGTCATAAGTCAAGTAGACCGGACCGTGAAGCAGTGGTAGCTATCGTCAGTGGGAATGTGTCAGCTTATCATGCGATCGACAGAAAGAAGCCGAGAAGTATGATGAGTTAGCAAGGAGATTTGGAAGAAGGATCAGTGCCGATGTTGGAATCAAATAGAAGAGAGCAGATGACCAGATTCTTGAAGAGTGTTCCAGAAATGAGAAGGAAGGATGCCATCAGAAGGATATGGAGGTCGAAGCAAAGTGGGAAAGCCGTAAGGAGAGTTAGGACAGAGAAAATGTCAGGAAATGAGCGTAAGGAGCGAGTCAGAGGGGTTACAGTATTGATGGGTGTCAGCAGAATGCAGCAGTGATCGAGTATAGAAGCGTCAGAATGAAGTGATGAAGTGACTTGCAGGGTTCGGAACCAATTTGAAGTCTGTTAGTGACGGAGAATTCGGGGACCGAATTCCTGTAAGTGGGGAAGAATGTGATACCCCGTATCAAAAATACGGTCAACGGGCAGCAGAAAGTCAACCAGGGGTAAAATTGTCATTTTTACCAACGTCGGGGGTAAAATGGAAATTTTACCAAAGTTCGAGACGGAAGTCGAGACGGGCCAAATATTCTTATGTTTTAACATAAAGAATGTTTAGAAGATCAGAATTGGAGGAATCGGAGCAGAAATGTGTTTCTCGGCTTGTCGGGAATGGAAACCGACAAAACCGAAGAAACTTCGGAAATTCATATCCGGAGCTACGTAAGCCCGAACGGAGTAATTCAAAATGCTAAATTCATAAAATAGCATGGAGAATCGTTTTATGGAGGTTTAGGAATTTATGGGATCGTCCAGCAGGTTTCTTAAATATTAAACCCGAAAACCGTTAAACCGAGCAATGGAAGAAAAGGAGATTAGTGGCTGATTAATGATGATTAATCAAAGTTTTTGGACAACAAAAATCACCCAGGGAGACAGGTGTTCACTCCCCAGGTCGCCACTTACCTAAGTGGAGTGCATGCATGGTTTAATTCAATGCATCTTCCATGCATACAAGAAAGACATCATGTCACCTTTAATTCTTCTCACCAAAAACACTCTCTAGATCTCTCTCGACACTCCCTCCCTCCAGACTCATCATCAGACCCAGAAACTCATCCCAAAGCTTTGAATCTTCATCCCAAACCCAAGAACATTCTTCATGTTCTTCATTTCTTCTTATACAAGAAATTTCATATCTTGTGATCTAAGCCAAATCTCCCCAAACCACTTGTACCACTGAGCTTACCTTGTCCTCCTCTTCAGCCACCACCGGTTAGCCGCCTCAACACCGCCGGTGAGTCGCCGGAGGAAGCCGCCGCCGGTGCTTCTTCTTCATTTGCTTCCTATACAAGAAATCCCATAACTTTTTCTCTATTAACCCAAATCTTGATCTACAAAGTGCTATAGCTTTATCTCAGCCTCCTCTATCTTTTCCAGCCAGCCGCTGCCGTTGTTTCCGCCGGAGTTCGCCGGAATCCGGCCAAGGAGAAACCGCTTCTTTAGGGTTTGTGGGATCCTTCTTTTCTTCATCAGTTTTGGTTATTTTGAGATTGTAAATGGGTAGATCTGGTGATTATGAGCAGATTGGTAGGTGGTTCGCCGTCGGAAGTCGCCGGAAAAGTAGCCTCCGCCGCCGTGGTCAACGCCGGAGCTCCGCCGCCGGAAAGCCTCTCCACCACCAAAGTGAAGCCGGTTCTTCAGGGAGTCCATTGGTATAGTTTGATTGGAATTTGGAGTTGAATTGAGGTTGATTAAACCGGGTCAAAGTGAGTTGAACCGGTCAACGGTTCAATCTCAAACCGGTTTAATCAAACCGGTTTATTTGGAAGTAAATTGGTTCGGTTTATTCCGTGGTTCATTGGTTCAGTGATTCAGGTGTGTTCGGGATTCGGAGTTCGAGGTTTGGAAGTTCGGGATTCGTATCGGGTATCTCGGGAATTCACATTCGCATCGGGCCGTCGTTCCGTGACTATTTCCATTGTGAGTCGGCTCGAAAACTCGTAGATTCATTTAAACCGGGAAATACTAAACCGTAGTATTAGGTTGCATACCCGTCATTTAAAATGAATAGTAATTAATAAATAATCGAGCGATTAATGATAAACTGAGTAGGACCGAATTAATCATTCCGAATTTAAATGAATAACCGATTGTGTGCCGCTAGGTTGCTAGTAAAATATTAATTGTTGCATTCATATAGACCGTTGAATAGGACCATATATGCATATATATAAGTATAAGAACAAGTATTAGTGAATCTATATACGGGGAATTAAAACGACATTAAAATATGGTTAAACCTAAACGGGCTTATAGAGTATTATAACGGGATAGGGTTTTAGGTTAATAGCGGGTTTGGGTAATGAATCAATTAATTAATAATGAGATGTCGGGGAGTTAGTAAGTTTACTAACTCTAAACCGACAGATCAAAGAATTAATAAAAGATATCTAGAATGGTTTAAATAAGGAAGTGGTGTGCGTTGTGAGCCGTCTACGGGTTAGCAATCCGCTAACCCAAGGTAGCGGTTAAGAATTGATTAAAAGACTTAGAAACCCTAATAGGCCTGCTTGTGGTGATTGCGTGATTGCTTGTGATTGCTTGATTGATTGTTGGGATTGTGCTGTGTTGAGCTTTGTTGCAGGCTTGTTAGACTGCTCAGTGTTGGGCCGAGCAGTTATTGCAGACACTTACTCCGGTCACGGGACCGAGCAAGTTAGTGGTGCTGACTAGGTATTTTACCTAGTCAGAGCGGTGAGATTGGTAGCGTAGAGGCTTGCGGAATGGTTTGGGGTTTTGTTATTATTATTATTGTTGATATTGATTGCGTGATCTGTATTAGAGTCCCAGCGAGTCTGCTTGTTTACGTTTCTGCACTAGGACTCTAGGGTGCGTTAGATTCCGCAAGCCTAGGTTTTCTTTTACGTTCCGGTACTTCCGACCCGATTGGATCCTTGGGTTTTACCTAACCGGGTCACGGTGATTCTGGTTATGGTGTTAACCTATTGGGTGACGCCGATAGGTGTATGATTCGGAGAATACGGGGTCATGTCCTAGGGCCGAATCACATGGAAACTCAGGTTACCGGGGGTAACAGGAGTCACCGCGTATCGATGGACGGAGAACGGTGTCCTATATGTGGGTCCTTGTGTGCACGTATAGGAGTCGAGGGTTAGTTGCCATATAGGTGACAATGTAAACCCGTGGGAGTTACCGAGATCGTAGGGCCCATTGTTGTTTTGTTATTTCTTTTATGCGCGATAGATAGATCGAGTCCAATCGAGGACATGTGCCGCAGTGCCTTCGATTTCCCTAATTTTCTTTATCTTGGCTTGATTATGTGTGTTTGGGTTTATCACGACGTGGTAGTGCGTGATCGACCGTTTATTCCTGCTGATTGTTATTTTGGGTTTTGGGGCGGGATTTGTAGACTCTAGATAGACTAGAAGCCATTAGTGGGGAGCCGATTCACTGGGTGATCTTAGATCGCTCATTAGACTCTTTTTGTGTTTTTCAGGTTTAGCAGCGACGGACGCGGGAGGTCCTCGGTGTGGTTTCGGGTTGCTTGTGACGGGATTTGATTCGAGGTTTTGGGTGTTTTATTTCGGTTCGGCAGCTGCGCTATTTTGTATTTTTTATTGGTTTTGTTGATTGATTATGTGTTTATATTGAAGTTTGTTGTAAAACCCGTTAAACGTTGTATTCGACGTTTGATTACTTAAAAATAAAATTGTTTCCCTGATATGAGGTTTTGGTCCGAACCGACATAACTCATTGAAGTAGTGCAAATAGTACTGCTTGTACTATGGATATGAGGATAGCGGAGTCGAAGATAGATCGGTGCGAGCCTTTGACTCAAACCGAACTAACTTTGGCTTCGTCCTGTGACGAACTTTTCCCGTTCGACTTGCTCGGGCTCGATCGGTCATGTTCTTGTTTGATTGTTGACCGGTCAGCTCGACGGTCAGCGGAGAATGAGAAGGGGGCGTTGCACTTGAAGGCACAAGTACTAGCGGACTTCATAATTGAACTCCCCCCGACCATCGATCTCGACCCGTCCTCTGCCAAGAGATGGAAACTTCATGTCGATGGAGCTTCCTCGAGACAAGGATCCGGGGTCGGAGTAAAACTAGTCTCCCCTATGGGAGAAGTATTGGACCAATCGTTCAGACTAGGCTTCACCGCATCAAACAACAAAGCAGAATACGAAGCGTTAATAGCCGGTCTCAGACTAGCAATAGCGATAGGAGCCTGGGAAGTATACGCTTTCAATGATTCCCAACTGGTCACAAACCAATATCACGGCGACTACGAGGCCAAAGACGAACGTATGGAAGCATACCTCCGGGTAGTCCATAGCCTCGCTGACCAGATCAAATTCTTTGATCTAACACGAATCCCGCGAGGGGAAAATACTGCAGCCGACGCCCTAGCCGCATTGGCATCAACATCAGATCCCAACCTTAAAAGGATCATACCAGTTGAAGGGATCGAAAAACCAAGTATCGACATAGCTCTAAAAGCTCTATCTTTGAAGGAGGACGAGCCTACCAAAATGGACGATGTCAAACGCCAGGAACTGCACGAGGAAACAAGTAGCGACCTCGTCGAGGTCGATGATGACCTCGACCCAAGAAATGCTGTCTACGTTGCGAACGTTCCTAACGGACCAATCCAAACCGCATCCACTAGTCAGGGATCCGAGCCTGACGACAGAAAGATTGGATAACTCCGATCATTCGGTACATAACGAATGGCAAAGTCCCTGACGATAAATGGGAAGCACAAAAACTCAAAACACAAAGCGCGAGGTACTACGTGATGCAAGGAGAGCTTTTCAAAAGAAGTCTCTACGGACCTTACCTCAAATGCCTCGATGGGAAGCAAGCCCGAGATGTGATCACGCATGCCCATGACGGATCCTGTGGAAGTCATTCCGGAAGACGAGCTCTGGCCGTACGAATCAAAAGGCAAGGCTATTTCTGGCAAAAAATGGCCGCAGAATGCGAATCTTTTTCCAATAAATGCGACAAATGCCAAAAGCACGCCCCGATTATCCACCAACCGTCGGAGAAACTCTCCTCGATCTCCTCACCATGCCCGTTCATGCGATGGGGAATGGATATCATGGGACCCTGAAATATCATGGTTTTTACCCATTTTATGCCATGATATAGATGTGTTTTTAGTGTCTTTTGTGTTCGTTTAGAGTCTTTTACAGGTTTAATCAGGTTTGGAGCTAATTGGAGATATTTGGAGCATTTTGGGACTTTTGGGACGTTTTAGCCGAGAGCTTAACTCACTGTCCGATTTATTGATCATGCATCGACCGACACACATTTTGCATCGGTCGACACACTAGCGAGATGGGCCGTACGCGTCGGTTAAACAAGTTATGAAGAATTGCATAGAAGCCCAGAATAGTTCCAGTATTTACACAGAAGCCCCAGCCGAGATTATGCCTATATATTTAGAGTTTTGGCTTTTATTTTAGATACGCTTTCATACTTAGAGCTAAGAGATTTTTAGAGCTTTCGGGGCTGATCTAATCCTGTACTTCAGTTATTTTGGAGAAGATTTCGAACCCCTTTATCTATTTAATTTCTTATATGCAATCTATTATTTATATGATTATGTTTTCATCAATCATGTCTGAGTAGATCCATAGTTAAGTTTAGGGTTTCTCATTAGGGTTTGATGACTTGCTAGACTTGTTTAATTCAGTTAAGGATTCATATGATTAGAATGTTCTTCAAACTAAATTGTGCTTAAAGCTAGTTCTAACCTGATCAATTAGAATCTAGATCTTAGGTTGCTAAATTCGACACGAGAGTGTGTTTTAGAATCTGAACTATTTAGGTTGAGCAATTAAATTATTCGCAAAGAGATTTGGTTTAGTTTAATTGTGAACATATCAAACTTGAACTTAATGCTAGTTTAATCTGTTAGTAATTGCAAAGAGATTTGGGTTACTGCACTTAGACTTAGAGGATTTTCGCAAAGAGATTTGGTTAATTCTATTTTCGTGATTTGAGTTCTAGAACTGAGTTTAATTTGATCCTGACTGATTAACTTGTCTGCTTGTCTGATTTCCTGAGAACGCCCTAGGCTTGACGCTTTTAGTTTATTCCTTTCACAACCAACTTGCTACTGTTTACTTTCTTGCCTTGCTTTTAATTCATTCACCACTTGCTTTATTTCTAGTATTAATCTCTACGTTTCTGATTCTATTGAGACCAAGTGTCCCTGTGGATTCGATAACCCTATAAACTACTTTGACGATACTGTGCACTTGCAGTTTAGAATAGGGTAAAACTTAGAACCTATCAAGTTTTTGGCGCCGTTGCCGGGGACTCTTTGAGTCTTCGATAGGACCGAACTTAGGGTTTTTACTAGAAATTTTTCTTTTTATTTTTTGTTTTTCGTTTTCATTTTTATAACCTGCTAACTTTTTTTCTTTCTGTTGCAGGTACGACTTTCGCCTTGCGTCGATCGTTGCATCCCTTGCGTCGATCGGCACTAGGCGATTCTGAGATTGAATCGATCGTTGCACTGATAGCATCGGTCGTTGCTGGACGATTACCGACAGTTTATGCAGACGCAGAAAACTAGAAGTAATCCGAACTTGGACCTAGTTAATCTCGATCTTGAAGAACTTGGACGTCTAGAGAGAACCAACAGAAGAGAAAGAAGAGAAAGGATGGTACGAGAGCGTTTGATTCTGGTACGTGATGCTGAAGGTACCCTGAGGGACCAAGATAACAACCCATACAATGCTGCTTGGCAAAGGGTTGATGCTGAAGGGAATGTCATCCCTGATCCTCCTGAGCAACAGCAACAGGAGCAGAACCAGGGTCAAGGACAGGCCCAAGGTAGACATATGGTTGTCCATGAGAGGACTTTAGCTGACTACAACAGACCGGATGAGTTTCATAGAAACCGGTCAGCTTTAGTGCTTCCTGCTTTTGAGAGGAACGATTTTGAAATCAAAACCATCTACTACTCGCTGATGAGACAGAATGCATTTCATGGTTACCCAACGGAGCAGCCTATGGATCACATTGATTCGTTTGAGGACGTAGTCACTGGCATAAAGTATGATGGAGTCTGCCCGGACTATCTGTTCCTTAAGCTCTTTCCGCACAGTCTTGCTGGAGACGCTAGTGCATGGCTAAAGCAGCTGGCACCTGCTCAGTACACTACTTGGGCAGCTTTAAAGAGTGAGTTCCTGCGTCACTTCTATGATGATGCGCGCTCAGACCAGTCCAGACAGGACATACTCACCTTTTCCCAAGGAGCTGTGGAGCCTTTAAAGACTGCCTGGATGAGATTTAAGCAGTATCAGCGTGACTGCCCACACCATGGATTCACTGAAGTTCAGTTGATTGGCATTTTCTTCAGAGGCATAGATCTTCCATATCAGTCTGCACTGGACAATTCCAGTAATGCTAACTTCAACACCAGGACTCCTACGCAGGCTAAGCAGTTGATTGAGAATCTAATAGGCAGCAACAGCTGCAAGACTATGGATGAGAGGAGGAAGAAATCTGGTGGAAGTGTAGAGAATTCTGACATAGCTGATATTAGATCTAGGCTAGACACAGTTTGCAATCTCCTAGCAGCTAAGAAAGCTGTCCATTTCACTCAAGAAGTAGAGGTAATTCAGACTGAGGAGGACACTCAGGAAGAAGATGTGAATTACATCGGAGGATCTGGTTTCCAAGGAAACAGATTTGGATATCAATCTGGGAACAGATTTTCCGGTGGAGGACAGAAGGGTGCCTTCACAGGCAATCAGAACTCTTCAAGCTTTGGACAGACCAGTAATTTTCAGAAGCCTTATGGACAAAGTGCTCAGAGAACCTACGGATCTTCATCTTATCAGACACCTCCTGCACCCACTGCTTTCGAGACTAAGATGGAGACAATGATGGAACAGCTGCTGGAGAGTCAGATCAAGACTTTTGTGGACTGCAACAAGAAGATTGATGCTTTATATGAGGATCTCAATGGAAAATTCGAGTCTATGAACACTCACATGAAGCAGCTGGATACTCAGGTGAATCAGATTTCAGGTTCTATGAAGGGAAAAGGAGTCGCAGACACCCACATTAAATCTTGGTCTGTGTACATTAATGATGGGTCTCACCAAGGTGAAAAATTTGAGCCAAGTACGGCTGAATTGGTAGAGGAGGAAGAATTTTCGGATTTTGGAGAAAAACTCTCAGGTGAAAGTTGTGAACACAGTGTTGCAACGATCGACACACCCTTAGTTTCGGTCGTTGCAGGGCGTGAACAGACAGACCTGTCGGATGATAATGGCATAGATGCTGACTTGGAGCTTGATCGCCTATTCCCTGGAGTTACTGAGATTACTCAATAGGAGGTCTATGCACAAATCATTAAACAGCACTCCTCGGTGTCTGAAGTGATTAAACAGGAGATTGAAGAGCTCAAGAAGCTAGAGGAGATTGGTGAAGACTTGGAAGAAATTCCACCGTCTGATGATCCACCTTATCATCCCTGTGTGCAGAGGTATTTAAACAGGATGCTGCCTTTAGATGAAGAGCTGAGAGACTGGGTGATTATAGTTCCCCAACACATTAGTGAGGTGCTACTGAACAAGATCCCGAAGAATCTGCCTGACCCCGGAGTCTTTGTGCTTGATTTCTCTATCTTCGAGGACAGTTTTAGGCGCTCTCTTTGTGATTTAGGAGCTGCTGGAAGTATGATGCCTTATTCTGTGGCAGCGAAGCTGGGGATGCTGGATTTTTCTCCTACTAGGACCTCTCTTGTCCTAGCTGATCAGTCTATACGAGTTCCGGAAGGACTCTTAAAGGACATTCCAGTGAGAGTTGGAAACTACTTAGTTCCGACAGACTTCCTTGTGCTGAAATATGACTGCGATCCTGATGAAGCATTGCTGCTTGGAAGATCATTCTTGGCTACAGCAGGAGCTGTGATTGATGTTAGACAGAGTCTAATAGACCTCCACCTGGGAGATGAGCCGCTGCGTTATGAGATGGATAAGCTGCGAAGACCATTGATAGATGGGCAGACATTTACAATCATGGAAGCAGATGACAAGCAGCCGGATGACACTGTGATTATAGATCATGGAGCGCATTTTACTCCATTTTTTCTTGGACGCGAGCATTCTACGACAGCCTACTCACCACCCTGGATGAGGAGACTTGAACAGAGACAGAAAAAGTCTCTGTCAGGTTCTCTTGATACCTAAAAGATCTTGTTCGCCCGGTCAAGCTAATGACCTTAAACAAGCGCTGAGTGGGAGGCAACCCACTGTTAGGTTTAGTTGTTTTTCTTTCTTATTTTTGGTGTTTTTCTTAGGATTTCACGTTTTTGTTTTTGTTTTTGCTAAGTTTCAGATACAGAATTCGAGTCTGGAGATGTGTGACGATCGATGCACTTGTGCACCGGTCGTTGCAAGGAGATTTGACGAAGAGGGGAAATCGCATTGTGACGATCGTTACTCCTATGCAACGGTCGTTGCAATTGGTTCAATTGCAAAATTAAGGTATGTACTAAACCGGCAATCGAATTCGACTTGACCAGCAACGATCGTTGCCACTAAGCAACGGTCGTTGCACCCACGACCAGGTAAGTGCCTTAAACCCTTTCTCTTCTCTTTTCTTTCTCATTTCCGATTATCCGTACGACCGAACCTCCACACCCAAAATCGAAAATTCTCATCATTTTTGTTCGTTTCAATTGCTAAATCTTCCTATTTCACTCTCTAAACCCTTGTCTTTAGCTCATATCTCAAGAATCCAAGGTAATGAACTTCTATTTCTCAAATTTTCGGATTAAATTTTAGGGTTTTAGGGTTTGAGATTTTTGAACTGAAAATTGATGATGCATGCGTAATTAGACCGATTTAGGGTGATGAGTTACGATTTTGAACTGATTTGAGACAATGTGGCTTCGATTTGAACTGATTTTGTTGACCTTTGTTTGCGGCGAAATCGCCTTGCAACGGTCGTTGCTCTCGAGCAACGGTCGTTGCTTTGCGATTTTGGGAAATGTTCGATAAAGTGAAATCGCCTTGCAACGATCGATGCCTTAGATGCAACGGTCGATGCTTCGCGATTTCACAGAGAATTGCCGAGACTTATATTATTTGAATTTTGTTTCTTTTGCAGATGGCATCTCGCAGACAGCCCCGCAAGAAGCAAGCAACAACATCAACAACTGCGAGACAGTACATTCCACCACCAGAGTGGTTTCACAGACACTCTCAGCCACCCGAGCCATATGTAAGAGATGGACCTGGAGTCGCTTTGCCTTGGCCCCGAGAAGACGCTACAGAGATCCCGACAGCCAGACAGTGGCCAAGGGACATTCGCTCGTTCCTTAAGACTGTAGACTTCACAGAGCGACCACTGCTTGACCAGTGGGATGAGTTTGATTCAATTCTCTACAGTGGTTGGTGTGGTCAAGCTAACCAAGTTCGCTGACTACTCTACCTGCAAGAGTCTGGGGATTGATGAGCAGGTACTTGATGTGTGCAGAGGCATTGGTCTAGGGACAATGCCAATGCGCCCTTATGATCTCTATCCTGAGCTGGTCAGACAGTTTCTAGCCACTTGCAGAGTGGTTTACCCAGATCCAGATAGGAGGAGCGCTACAGGAGGTATCTTTACCTTCATGAGTTGGGGAGTCAGGTATCGGATTCCTCTACTTGATCTTTGCAGGATCTACGGGTTCAGTACTGAGCCGAGGCGCATTGCTATGACACTTGAGTGGGATCCAGTTGAGGCTCGCACATTCTGGGAGTGTATTGGCAGTGGTCGATACAACTCCAGGATCACACCAGTGAAGAATATGAGGCATCCTGTACTGAGATATGTCTCGCGTATCTTGTGTTGGAGCTTGCTATGCAAGTTTGAGTCCAACAAGATGCGCAAGTATGAGATGGAGATGCTGTTTATGGGGTTGAGAGATCAGTTTAGAGGTTCTGGCGTGAGAGATCCTACTACGGGTCTCAACTTGGGAGCTGTCTTTGCTTTACATTTATGTGATCTGCAGACGAAGCCTTTTGATGGAGCCAGTACTGAGACGGTAGGGAGCTTGCTTACTCCCATTTTTATGCATTGCGGGATTCCTCTACATGGCACGGAGCGTGATAGAGCCCAGGAGTTCCTAGACTTCAGTCATTTGCAGAGCGCTACCTGGCTCAAGGAGGGGCGTATTTGGGCTTATCAGGACCCGGCTACTGGGATGTGTGGTATAGAGCTTCCTGCTGCTAGGTGGACACGGATTGATACATTGGAGGCTCTGAGATTTCAGCCTCCAGAGACTGAGCAGCGTGGGATTCCGACTATGGCTCATCCGCTGGGAAAGCCCTCCACACGAGCTTCGACTTCTGCTGCCCCTGCGCCTGCTGCTGCTCCGGTTGATATTGGCCCTTATCCTGAGATGTCAGCTCCCTATGGAGATATGTCCGAGGCTGAGTGGAGAGAGCGTAGTGATGGGATATGGAGGACCATTTGGGAGTGGATGCGCGGCTGCACTTGCAGGAGACAGCCACAGATTAGTCAGCCCGTTCCTGTTACTCGTCGTCGGCAGCGATCTCCTGAGGACTCTAGCGATGCTGATCGTTACGGTGGGATTGATGATAGTGAGTGAGCGTAGCTGTCATCTCTTGATTATCGGTTCTGTATTCTGCTATCTTTTTCTTTTCTTTTGCATTTTTTTCTTCTGATTTTTAGGATGCTACTTTGTTTGGATGGTTATGCTTGATTAGATATATTTGTTGCTTCGGTTTTACTCTGTTTCTAGTGTTTTCAGCTTGCAGGGTTTTGAAAATGACATAAACCGACGGATTAACCTGCTAACTTGCTGACTGTTCGTGAAAACGCAATGCGTCGATCGACACACCATTGTGTCGATCGTTACAACGAAAATCGCACAGCAACGGTCGGTGCACCTAGTGCAACGATCGATGCCTGACTGCGACAGAGGTAAAACCCGAGAGAACTAACCATTCCATTAACAAATTTATATTTTCTTTCTTTTAAACCGATCATTTGCTTGACACTACTGGGGACAGTGTGTCTTAAGTGTGGGGGAGGTTCTACTAACTTTTTTCTTTTGTTTTCTTAGAGTCAGTTAAAATTTTTCGAAATTTTTGTTTTATTGAGTCAAAATTTGTTTAAGTAAGAAACAATGATTTTTTGAGAAGATTAGCAGCACTTGCAGGAACTTAAGTAACCATTGGGATGAAGCTGCAGATTATCTCTGACTATTAGAAAACCCAGACGCAGATCAACCTACTGAGGACACCCACATCACTTCAGGTATCAGAGGATCCTTTTACTGACTTCACCCTTAATACTGACTTAGATTTTCTCACCTAAGGGCTTGGTATACTTTGTGTCGGATTCCCTTGTTAGTTCTGACACAGCCTGTAAACCTGTCATATCTAGTTCCCTTCTCCCCTTCCATAAAAAATAAAAAACAATAAACTGCGGATGAGTTAGTAACTCCGAAGTGGTCATGGGAATGGTAGCAAACACTATTTTCTCTCATGTGATCCATGGAATGTGTCCAAAGTACACCCCTTAACGGGAAGAACACTGATAAAAAAAAAAAATGATACCCAGTGGGGAAAAATCAGTTGTTCAAGAAGGGAAAGAGAAGAAAGGGATTAGAGAAAGATAGTATGGTGGTCTAGAGCTGGTAAGGTAAGAACCCATGTGCCCTTTGATCGATACTCCTTAGGTGAAACCGCACTTAAAATACTTGCAGAAGTCAGTAGGGAGAATTTGAATGCATGGATGTGATTGTGGAGTTTACTTAGGACAGTTGCTAAGTGTGGGGGAAGTATATGTTGGTCTTGATATCTTGCAGGTGATTCTTTCAGTGGATTACTAAGGGGAATCTGAGTGTTGCTGCTTCTAGGATGAAAAGAGTTTCTGAAGAGTTTTCAAACCTCTTCACTACATTCTAGTTCTCTGTTTTGCTTGAGGGCAAGCAAAGGCTAAGTGTGGGGGAGTTGATATATCATGGTTTTTACCCATTTTATGCCATGATATAGATGTGTTTTTAGTGTCTTTTGTGTTCGTTTAGAGTCTTTTACAGGTTTAATCAGGTTTGGAGCTAATTGGAGATATTTGGAGCATTTTGGGACTTTTGGGACGTTTTAGCCGAGAGCTTAACTCACTGTCCGATTTAATTATCATGCATCGACCGACACACATTTTGCATCGGTTGACACACTAGCGAGATGGGCCGTACGCGTCGGTTAAACAAGTTATGAAGAATTGCAGAGAAGCCCAGAATAGTTCCAGTATTTACACAGAAGCCCCAGCCGAGATTATGCCTATATATTTAGAGTTTTGGCTTTTATTTTAGATACGCTTTCATACTTAGAGCTAAGAGATTTTTAGAGCTTTCGGGGCTGATCTAATCCTGTACTTCAGTTATTTTGGAGAAGATTTCGAACCCCTTTATCTATTTAATTTCTTATATGCAATCTATTATTTCTATGATTATGTTTTCATCAATCATGTCTGAGTAGATCCATAGTTAAGTTTAGGGTTTCTCATTAGGGTTTGATGACTTGCTAGACTTGTTTAATTCAGTTAAGGATTCATATGATTAGAATGTTCTTCAAACTAAATTGTGCTTAAAGCTAGTTCTAACCTGATCAATTAGAATCTAGATCTTAGGTTGCTAAATTCGACACGAGAGTGTGTTTTAGAATCTGAACTATTTAGGTTGAGCAATTAAATTATTCGCAAAGAGATTTGGTTTAGTTTAATTGTGAACATATCAAACTTGAACTTAATGCTAGTTTAATCTGTTAGTAATTGCAAAGAGATTTGGGTTACTGCACTTAGACTTAGAGGATTTTCGCAAAGAGATTTGGTTAATTCTATTTTCGTGATTTGAGTTCTAGAACTGAGTTTAATTTGATCCTGACTGATTAACTTGTCTGCTTGTCTGGTTTCCTGAGAACACCCTAGGCTTGACGCTTTTAGTTTATTGCTTTCACAACCAACTTGCTACTGTTTACTTTCTTGCCTTGCTTTTAATTCATTCACCACTTGCTTTATTTCTAGTATTAATCTCTACGTTTCTGATTCTATTGAGACCAAGTGTCCCTGTGGATTCGATAACCCTATAAACTACTTTGACGATACTGTGCACTTGCAGTTTAGAATAGGGTAAAACTTAGAACCTATCAGACCCTTAGTCGCATCCGGCAGAAAGAAAGTTATGCACCTATTGGTAATGACAGATTACTTCACCAAATGAATCGAAGCAGAATCGTACCAAAAGATTAAAGACGTTCACGTTAAGGAGTTCGTCTGGCGAAACATCGTTTGCCGACATGGACTACCCCATAAGATTGTCACCGATAACGGACCTCAGTTCATATCGAACACGTTCAAAGAGTTCTGCAGAACCTGGAACATAAAGTTGACTTACTCAACACCTCGTTATCCTCAAGGAAACAGACTGGCGGAAGCACCTAACAAATCGATCATGAACAACCTTAAGAAAAGACTCGACGAGTGCAATACGAGCTGGAACGATGAGCTCCCAGCCGTACTCTGGGCTTACCGGACTACCCCCGCAAATCCACTGGCGAGACTCCCTTCTCGTTAGCTTATGGAATCGAGGCGGTAATACCAGCCGAAATCCTCGTGTAAAGCATCCTCAAAGAGGAATTCCCACGGCAAGAGGAACTTAATAATCAGATGATAACAGACGAGCTCGATCTCGCCGACGAAAGGAGAAACCTCGCACTAGCCCGAATCCAGAACTACCAACAAGCCGCAGCTCGCTACTATGATTCCAGGATTAAAACCCGAAGGTTTTAAGTAGGAGAGCTCGTCTTACGGAAAGTGTTCGACCATAAAAAGGAAGAACACGCTGGAAAGTTGGGAGAAAAGTGGGAAGGTCCTTACCAGGTCACCGATATTGTGAAGGACGGGGTCTACCGACTCAAGTCGGTGGAAACCCATAAACCCAAACTACGACCCTGGAACATCATCAACCTCAAAAAGTACTTTCACTGAGAGTACACCCCAAAATCGAACTACGAAATGGCTTGATCCCCTTCAAAGGGTACGTAGGCAGCTCGATCTTGAGCGCAGCCCCCCCCCCCCACCCCCCCCAAATACAAAGCTTCTACCGAGCTCAGCGACCTCGAACGGAGTCGAACTAGCTTATCTTTGTGAAATCAAAATAAGTCTCTCAATCGATATTTTTTTTCCTTTATAAAAGTTAGAGTTGTTGTAAAATACTTCGTCTTTACATTTTACTTTAATCAAGTGATATGAACGTATCTCTTTGAAAACAAGTGATATTAAATTATCTCTTCTAAGCGACCTGAAATGGTTCTTCCTAATAAAAGTGATATAAAATTATCTCTTCTAAGCGATCTGAAATGGTCCCTCTTCAATAACAAGTGGTATGAAATTACCTCTTCAAACTCAAGCGACCTGAAATGGTCTCTTCAAAACAAGCGATCTGAAATGATCCCTTAGATGTCGAACGAACTGAAATGAGGTCCTTCAAAAACCTGAAATTCTTCCAACCTTATATAGATAAGAAAAATTGGGGGGCTACCCCCTCCCCTTAAACAAAGCAACGAGGTCAAACCTACGTCAAGACAGAGAAAACGAGACAGTTGTTTCGTGCAAAGCAACCTCTCAAAACAAATCTATGTAAGTATACTTCGATTCATTTTACACTTAGAGATTTTGAATTCAATTCAACGCCAAACTCGAACTATACATCTTTAAAAAGTTGTGCCTCGAGCAATTTTTAAGCATTAGCTCGAGCTCAAATACAATCAATTTAAAAGTTCGTAGAAGAACTCCCTATGGCAATTCAAGCCAATCTATTTATTCAACCCCTCTTCAGAGGTTCGAGCTGTCAAACAGCTAATTCTATGCTAAAGCATTAAACAGTCAATTCTATGCTAAGGCATGAAAGATTGAAAGCAATTCATAAAAAAAGGACTTAACGTCCTCAAGTTCAAATAAAAAAAAAGCCCGCCGAGGGCTACACCAAAAGCAAATAAAACAGCCCCCTTAGGTAACGAAAGTCTGAAAAGGAAATTAAAGCCCCTTAGGGAAACAAAAAATAAAATTTATTGGAAGGAGAGGAAGCCTCGTCTTGATCCCCCACCTGGTCGCCGGTCGCCTCTTCCTCCTCGAGCCGACCCTCGACCTCATCGCTAACTCGCGAGCTAACTCCGGTCGGGAGGTTCGACCCATATTGATCGAGGCGAGTAGCTTCTTGGTTTAGAGGGCGTGCCAAGATCACAGAGTCGTCTGACATCGCTGGCAAATTAAGCTTGCTGATGCTGAAGTCCGACACCGCTGCGGCGTTCATCGACGATGATGGATAAGCTGGTGCCGGTACATAAGCCATATCAACTGGATCTGCTTCAAGCACCTCCAAGGCTAATTGCTTCTTCTCAGCCAAATCCAGCACCTCCTTGGTCAGATCCAGCTCGCCAGAAGCAAACTCGGCAATGAGCGCGATATTGGCCAAGGCCTCTTGAAGCCTTATCTCGGCATTCACAACAACCTTCCTCTGGCTCTCCTTCGCCTTAATTCCCTCAAGAATCTCGAGGTATTGACCATTCAGCCCTTTCTTCGCCTCGTGAGCCGCCACCTTGATGTCGAGCTCCCGATCAGCGAGGGCCTTTTCCAAGTCAGCCTGGCACTACGCAGCCCGCGCATCCGCAGCTCGACTCGTCTCCTCAGCAGCTCGGCTCGCTTCCTCAGCGGCCAAAGTCCGATTAACGGCCACGTTCAACTTTTGGGTTAGGTCCTCCTCCTGGTTCTCGAGAGTCATCAGCCGAGCCTCCATTCCGTCAAAGTGGGCAAGCTTCTTCTTCAGCTCCTCTTCACGAGCCAAGGCTTCTTGCAGGTGCATTTTCAGATCACTCACCGTCTTCTCGACGGACTCGAGCTCGCTTGCTTGCGGTATTTCACGCAGTTCGTGTTGGGAATGTCCTGAAATCTATTGTACATGCTCTAAGTGAAAGTCGTATAGTCGAGATGAGACAATCACATAACACTAGGTAGTCATAACGCTTTGCTAGAAGCCACTTATGATCAATGAGTTGAGAACTCATTGCTAGTGTTATATGATCATACAGGGTCACACACCTAAGCAAACTGGGCGTTAAAGACGAGGTTGATCATTAATGTAATGATCCAGTAAATGCATATGTGATATGCATTCAATATCAATGTTCTGGGGAAGCATCGATCGTTGAAGAGAGTGCATCGATCGATGCACTCACGGATTAATCAGATTAATTCGGTTTAATCGTTGGTTAATTCCGTTGTGGTTTAAGCCGACATATATAAGATATTGTTGGATCGTTTAGTTTCTCCTGATTCAATTCTCAGATTGATTCATCCTACTAAACATGCAGATCTAGGTTCTCTTGAATAGAAACATAATAGATCTCACCTGTTACCTTGTTTTGCAGCGGAATGGGAGGTAAGGGTCAGAGATCAGCAGAACCACCAAGAGATGGATCCTCCAAAGGCTCACACACGCACACCGGGAAATTTGGCTGCTAGACCAGCTGAGAGAGAGGCGCAGAGAGAGAGGAGGGAGGCGCAGAGTGTTGAGCAAATTAGAGAGCTTTAGGTCAAGTTTTATTCATTAAAACTCCCTTTAGTTCTCATGGGCTTTTGGGCCCAATTCTCAGTTCTGATTAAATCCCATGGATTTAATCAGGCCCTTTATACTCTCTAAGTACAGTAAATGCCTAGCACTTTTACCGTACTTCTGCTAAAACGTTCCTTCGTATTTTCCCGTTAGCTTAGGCGTGTGACCCATATGGGATCATATAATAAAGGCAATAAGTCCAAGACTTATAGATCATGAGCGGACTCTAGCAAGCCATCATGACCCCCAATATTATATGACTTATGTCTGATCATTGACATACTCTTACGTTCTAGAGACAGTACAGAGATTACTGGACATAATTCCAACAATCTCCCACTTGAACTGGAATCTCTGTATTCATAATCCTTTTGTCTCAATATCTCGATTAGTCATAAGGCAAGATTAGTGTCATCCTTATAAAGCCTAATCTTGTTTATCGGACTCTGATTTGATACTGACAATCCAAACGACTCGGGACAGTCCGTTTGAGCATGGCCATGCATTTTCCAGTATTCAAATCTCCGATTGGCCTAGAGATATTCACTCCATTTATATTGGAGGGACAAATCCCGTCTTGTTCCATCACTATAAGCTACTCATTTCATAATACACCCAATCAAGGTCCTTATAACCATCGCTTAACGACAGCATTAGACAATGATCAAAGCGCATTAGTTCATGTGCAGTCACATGCATGCGAACTCAGGTCTAAGGACTATACTCTATAGTCGTAGTAAGAATCTCTTATGACACAGATATAAATATCCTGAAGAGTTCTTATAATCGGGTCTTGTCCGGTCGTATGTACCCTACATACACCTATGTACTGACTTTGATGCCGCGCATCTATGACACACTGAGACTTTGTCATAAGTCACATACCAATCTAGTCTCACACGGTTGTTGGTGTTCCAATTTCAACAACCTTCGACTAGGGACATGATGATATAAGCCATCTATCAAATATAGGGTCTCATGATCAAGCTAAATGACTTTGATAACTCAAGATCAAGTCACTTACTTCGATGACCTATAAAATGGTTCATATCATTTTGGAACGATTATTTCATCACAATTAAAATAATCTTGAAATAATAATTTTATTAAACATAAGAAAAATGTTTTACAAGAACATATCAAATAACTAAATAAAGCCCTCAAACTCCCACTCAAATTTAGATTACATTTCAATGTCTCTAATGCCTACAGCTTCAGTCAGGAACTAGAGCTTAGGCCTTGGGAGTGGCTTTGTCAACGGATCAGCGACGTTATCATCTGTCTGAACTCGGCTGATCTTGACTTCCTTTCTATTAATGATGTCACGTATCAAGTGAAATCTTCTTAGAACATGCTTGGATTTCTGATGTGATCTTGGTTCCTTTGCCTGAGCTATAGCACCATTGTTTTCACAAAACAGTGCCAGAGGCTCAGCCGCATTTGGTATCACACCTAATTCAATAATGAACTTTCGTATCCAAACAGCTTCCTTCGCTGCTTCTGAGGCGGCGATATATTCAGCTTCTGTAGTGGAATCAGCAACGGTGTCTTGCTTGGAGCTTCTCCAACTGATTGCACCGCCATTCAGACAAAAGATATAACCGGACTGTGACCGGAAATCATCTTGGTCTGTCTGGAAACTTGCGTCCGTGAATCCACTGACTTTAAGCACATCACTTCCACCGTATACCAAGAACTTGTCCTTAGTATGTCTTAGATACTTCAGGATGTTCTTGACGGCAATCCAATGGTTTTCACCTGGATTTGACTGGTATCTACTCGTCATGCTCAATGCATAAGCAACATCAGGACGAGTACAGATCATGGCATACATGATAGATCCTATTGCAGATGCATAAGGAATATTCTTCATGCGCTCAAGCTCAGCAGCCGTCGTAGGGCTCTGCTTCTTGCTTAGCGTTGTGCCATGTACCATTGGCGTGAAGCCCTTCTTGGAATCTTTCATGCTGAATCTCTGTAGGACTTTGTCAATGTATGAATCTTGACACAAGCCTATCAGCCTTCTAGATCTATCCCGGTAGATCCTGATTCCAAGAACGTATGCGGCTTCACCCATGTCTTTCATGGAAAAACAACTTCCAAGCCAGTCCTTTACCGACTTTAGCATTGGAACGTCGTTTCCGAGAAGCAGTATGTCATCGACATACAGAATAAGAAATACTATCTTGCTCCCACTAGTTTTCTTATACACGCATTGTTCTTCTTCGTTTCTGATGAAGTCAAATTTCTTGATTGCTTCATCAAAACGAAGATTCCAGCTCCTCGATGCTTGCTTCAATCCATAAATGGATTTATGAAGCTTGCATACTTTTCCAGCATTCTTTGGATCTATGTAACCGTCAGGTTGTGTCATATACACATCCTCTTCCAGAATACCATTCAGGAAGGCGGTTTTCACGTCCATCTGCCAAATTTCATAATCATGAAAAGCTGCAGTTGCTAGTAGAATCCGAATAGATTTCATCATAGCCACTGGTGAATAGGTTTCATCGTAATCCACACCGTGAACTTGTCTGAAACCTTTTGCCACCAACCTGGCTTTATAAATCTGGACATTTCCATCCACGTCAATCTTCTTCTTGAAGATCCATTTGCACTCGATGGTTTTTACACCAGCGGGTAAATCAACCAACGAAAATACTTGGTTGATCGACATGGAGTCCATTTCGGAATCTGTGGCCTTACGCCACTTAGAGGAATCTGGGCCCATCATGGCTTGATTGAAGTTCGATGGTTCATCACCATCAATGATCAGAAGATCATGACAGTTAGTCACGAGGAATCCTTGATATCTCTCGGGTTCGTGACGGATCCTCCCGGATCTTCGAACTTCAGGTACTACAGGTTCAGGCTCTACAACTTCTTGTAGGTCCTCCTGCTGCTCTTCCTCATTAGGTTGAGCAGTATCCTGTTCATCTTGAATTTCTTCAAGCAGTACCTTACTCCCACTGTCTTTCTTAGAGAGAAACTCCCTCTCAAGAAAGTTACAATCCCGGGCAACAAAAATCTTGTTCTCGGAACGCAGGTAGAAGTAATAAGCCTTGGTTTCCTTCGGATAACCAATGAAGTAGCATTTATCAGACTTTGGTGTAAGCTTGTCTGAGATTAATCTCTTGACATAGGCTTCACAACCCCAAATTCTTAGATAAGACAGCACTGGAGCCACTCCAGTCCATAATTCATATGGTGTCTTTGCTACTGCTTTCGATGGCGCTCTATTTAGAGTGAACACTGCTGTTAGCAGAGCATATCCCCAAAGGGATATTGGAAGGTCTGTGTGACTCATCATAGATCGAACCATATCCAATAAGGTCCGATTTCTCCTCTCAGACACACCATTCCATTGAGGTGTTCCAGGAGGAGTGAGTTGGGACACGATCCCACACTCTCTTAGATGATCACTGAATTCTTGGCTTAAGTATTCTCCTCCTCGGTCGGACCGAAGAGCCTTAATGCTTTTGCCAAGTTGGTTCTGTACTTCATTTTGGAATTCTCTGAACTTCTCAAAAGATTCAGACTTATGTTTCATTAAATAAACATATCCATACCTACTGAAATCATCAGTGAAGGTAATGAAGTACTGATAGTTTCCTCTTGCATTTGTGGACATTGGGCCACACACATCAGTGTGTATCAGGCCCAATAAGTCACTGGCCCTCTCGTTAGGTTTATTAAAGGGGGCCCGTGTCATTTTGCCCATCATGCAGGATTCGCATTTCTCACATGACTCAAAGTCAAATGAGCCAAGAAGTCCATTCGAATGGAGCCTCTTGATGCGTTTCTCGCTGATGTGCCCTAAACGACAATGCCATAGAAACGTTCGGTTCTCCTCATTAGGTTTGAACCGTTTGGTATCAATGTTATAAATTGGCGCGGATTGATCAAGTATGTAAAGCCCATTCGTAAGAGGGGCACAACCATAGAACAAATTGTTGCGATTGAAGGAACATAATTTATTCTTAACTGAAAAATCATAACCTTCCAAATCCAACAAAGAAATTGAAATAATATTTCTGCTTATCGCAGGTACAAAATAACAATTATTGAGTTCTAAAACCAATCCCGAAGGTAAAGACAACAAGTATGTGCCTACAGCTAGTGCAGGAACTTTCGCTCCATTCCCAACTCGTAGCTCCACTTGTCCTTGCTTCAGCCTTCTACTGTTGCTGAGTGCCTGCATATTAGTACAAATATGAGCCCCACAACCAGTATCCATAACCCATGAGGTATTATCAGAAGTAGTTGTATTAACTTCTATAACAAAAATACCTGATGAAGAAGTCTCGAGAGTCTTCTTCTTCAATTCCTTTAGACCTTCTTGGAATTTCTTACATTCTCTCCTCCAATGCCCTGGTTCTTTACAGAACCTGCAGATGTCAGTAGGCCCAGCCTTAGACTTGGGCTTGGGCTTTGGCGTGTCCTTGTCCGAGACTTGGACAGCCTTAGCCTTTCCCTTATCCTTAGCAGAGGATTTCTTAAAGCCCTTGCCCTTCTGTACCATAAGCACATTGGGGTCCTTGGCTGTTTTCCTCAAGTTGGGCTCTGCAGTCTTGAGCATTCCGTGAAGCTCAGGCAATGTCTTACTCAAGCCATGCATATTAAAGTTCAGAATGAACTGATCATAGCTTGCAGGTAAAGACTGCAGAACGATGTCGCAAGCAAGTTCCTGGCTGATAGGGCAGTCGAGTTTCTGAAGATGATCGAGATAACCCATCATCTTCAAGACATGAGGACTCACTGCCGCATTTGCAGCCAACTTACAGTCTAAGAGGTTCTTAACCGTCTGAAACCTCTCAGTCCTTGCTTGCTCCTGAAAAAGCGATTTCAGGCTTGCCATTATCTCGATGGGTGACAACACACTCTCGAACTGCATTTGCAGCTCAGCAGTCATTGTCGCCAACATCAGGCAATAGACATCATTTTCATCTGACGAATGCTTTTCCCAAGCATTATGCAGAGTCCTGGCGGCATTGTTAGGAGGCCTCTCGGGGAGGGGATCACGAAGGACATAATCCTTCTTCTCCTGCTTGAGGACCAGCCTCAAGTTCCTTGACCACGTCAGGAAGTTCGTTCCAGTCAGCTTCTCCTTCTCGAGAACAGACCGGATTGAGAATGTGTTTTGAGTGCTTGTAGTAGTCATAGCTGAAATATAAGATAAAAAGGTTATTAGTTAATATGTTCAATATGATTAATCTTGTATTATACTTAATATGATTAATCACGCATTATATTCAATAACATAAGTTACCCTCAATAGAATATAATGATTCCAAGATCCACATATAACTAAGATCAAAGTGGGCCACTGGCCATCACCCAACCTTAGCTTATATCGGTAAGCCCTATGTCGGCTAATTATATCCGTGATATAACTCTTGGTTGTGAATCTGGGCCCGAGGCCCAATCCACTCTGATGTCTCAAGGCCCGGGACTCCCGATGGCCTAGTCAAGAAAACCAGACTATACAGTCATGTAATCATTAATGTCTGGGACTCCCAATGATATTTATGAATCACAAACCGTCTTATCCACGCAAAAGTAGACACCCTCACACTGTAAGGCCATGAATACAATTGAATGGGCTTCGACAGCTGACATAGACTGGACAAGACATCCAACGCTTGATATTATTTGAGGTTTGTAGGTTTATTAAAAAATTCATCCCAAAATAGAAGATTACTATTTTGGGAAACTTTCCTTTTTGGGAAACCTACTAATTTTGGAAACTTTCTAAAAATAGAAACTTTTAATTATAGAAATTTCCTAAAATCCAAAACATGCAAATCTAGAAACTTCTATTTTAAGAAACTTTCTAATTTCAAAAATTTTGGAAACTTATTAATTTAAAATCGATTTTATAATTTTTATAAAAATAAATTTTAAATTAATATGAAGAAAAGACTCAAATAATTGGCCCAATTGTTTTAACTTCTTGGCCCGAGGCCCAAGAATTGGTCTATGTCCAAGACATAACCCAATTGCCCAATTAAATGACATAACAGGTCTGGTTCATTAAAATTGGTCTAACCAAAATTAATTACTACGACGACCACAATTGTCAACCGGTTATTTACTAAACCGGATTTTCTCAATTTATTTGGTCCAACCAAATCAAATTAGAAAATCACTGGTTTAGGCACCAAATCCAATATTTCGACTTTGGATTTCTTATCCCGGTTTAACCAGAACTTAATAAATATTATTAAATCTGTTTATTAAACCGCGACGTTTAATTTTAATAAAATTTTAAACCGAGCCTTAAACCGAACCGAACCATTTGATCATGTGAATCGATCACGACCTAGCCGTGAGCTTCACGCGATCACGACAGCCGCAAGCCATCATGCTTCCGCGGCGGGTCGATGCTCGGGACGGGATGGGACGGTCGGGCCGTGCGATCGGGACGAGACAGCCGGGCCATCTCTCGCGATCGGAACGAGCCATGCCGTGCGATCGGGACGTGACGAGGCGTGCGATCGCGATGATCCACTCGGCCCTCGGTCTCGACTGCGGTGCGGGACGATAGCGGGATGATCGCAGCGATCCGCTCGGTCCATCCACGCGATCGGGACGCGATCCATCCTTCGATCGGGACGCGACCACGCAACACGATCCTCGTCGATCGGTTCGTGCGTCTGTCTCGATCCGGACGATCCGACGCATACCAATTCATATAGATTGGATCATGCGATTTCTTGTTTGTTTAGGTTTCAATTCTTTGTTTCTTAAGTGTTTTTCCTTATCAGTAGGTTGATTCAAAAAACACTTCTTAAACAATCCTAAACATGATTCTAAACAAGAAAAACCACAGAACCAATGGCTCTGATACCACTGTTGGATCGTTTAGTTTCTCCTGATTCAATTCTCAGATTGATTCATCCTACTAAACATGCAGATCTAGGTTCTCTTGAATAGAAACATAATAGATCTCACCTGTTACCTTGTTTTGCAGCGGAATGGGAGGTAAGGGTCAGAGATCAGCAGAACCACCAAGAGATGGATCCTCCAAAGTCTCACACACGCACACCGGGAAATTTGGCTGCTAGACCAGCTGAGAGAGAGGCGCAGAGAGAGAGGAGGGAGGCGCAGAGTGCTGAGCAAATTAGAGAGCTTTAGGTCAAGTTTTATTCATTAAAACTCCCTTTAGTTCTCATGGGCTTTTGGGCCCAATTCTCAGTTCTGATTAAATCCCATGGATTTAATCAGGCCCTTTATACTCTCTAAGTACAGTAAATGCCTAGCACTTTTACCGTACTTCTGCTAAAACGTTCCTTCGTATTTTCCCGTTAGCTTAGGCGTGTGACCCATATGGGATCATATAATAAAGGCAATAAGTCCAAGACTTATAGATCATGAGCGGACTCTAGCAAGCCATCATGACCCCCAGTATTATATGACTTATGTCTGATCATTGACATACTCTTACGTTCTAGAGACAGTACAGAGATTACTGGACATAATTCCAACAGATATATGGTCGACCTAAACTCTTCCCAAACCTAATTTACAGCCACCAGAACACAGAAATAAACCTCTCTGGAGATTAGATCTCTGTAAGGCACTAGCATCCCTGCGGTCCAGTTTGTGTGCGTGTGGATACCAGTAGAGGCGCAACATTTAAGGCGCTTCGTGATCTCGATTATCTGTAAACACTTCCGCTGCATATTCATCAGGTAATCTCGAGATCTGATAGATTCAATTACATGAACCTTAGATCCTAGGCTCGGAATTCAGACTAGGGTTGCTAATCCTGATTAGAACTGCTAGAAATTCCTTCAGTGGTATCAGAGCTTTAGGGTTCCATTGAATCTGTAGCATGGTGATTAGATTAGTTGAATCTAGATCTTTGTATATATGATACAAGCATGCTAAAATTCGTTTTCCTGAAAACCTAGTTTAGGGTTCTGATCGAAAACGTTTATGGGTTTTCTCGCATGGTGTCGATCGATGCCAATCCGGCATCGATCGATGCAGGGCGAGAACCCGAATAAAGTTTAGGGTTTTTCGCATGGTGTCGATCGATGCCAATCCGGCATCGATCGATGCAGGGCGAAAACCCGAATGAGCCTAGTTTTCGCCTAGTGACGATCGATGCAATTGTTGCACCGATCGACACAGCCTCGCGAGATTGTTGGATCGGTTCAAATGGATTGAACCGGTTATCGAGCTTGGTTAACAATGGTCGAACACTGTGAATGGTTTAAATGCGATTGGTTTGATTAGGTTGGCATCGACCGATGCTAATGTAGCATCGATCGACGCTGACCGGTATTCAAAACCGGATCAATTGGATTGATCGGTCATCGCGGATTAATTATAAGAATTAAAACATAGTAAAACTGAACGTTTTAAAGGTTCTGTTCCTCAACCAAATATCAAGTGATACTTGATGTCTTTCCAATCTTGTCAACTGTCAAGACCCATTTAGTTGTGTGATAGACTTGCAGTGCAAGATGTCCACAATTTCATGAGTAAGACAGAGGTAATCGTGTTGATGGACTTGCAGTGCAAGACATCGACAATTACGTGACTGAAGAGATTGGTTTACTTGACTGGGCCATCAAAATCGTTTTGGGCTCAGAGACATCAGGTGGATTGGACATAATATGTCGATCCACAACCAAGAGTTATATTGGATATAACTAGCAAGGTTGTTGCTTACCTAAATAGCTAAAGTTGAGTGATAGCCAGTGGCTCACTTGAATTTAGTAAAATATGGGTCTTGGATCATTATATTCATCTGAGGAAGCATTGATTGAATATAATGCGAGTTTTCTTAAAAGTTAAGATTTCTCATTTCTTGAACATGATAACTAAACCTTTTTCTTTTCTATGTTCTCAGCTATGACTACTACTCATAATAATTCTTTCTCCCTGCGATCCGTCCTTGAGAAGGACAAGTTAAATGGATCGAATTTTCTCGAATGGTATCGGAACTTGAGAATTGTTCTCAAGCAGGAGAAGCGGGACTATGTCCTTGAAAATGTTCTCCCTGAAAAACCGAGAGCCAATGCTCCACATGCAGAAAGGAATGCTTGGGATAAGCATTCTAATGATGTGGTCGATGTGAATTGTCTCATGTTGGCTACCATGAACTCGGATTTGCAGAAGCAATACGAGAACGTGGAGTCGCCCGTGGAGATGATCACTAGCCTGAAAAGTATGTTTCAGGAGCAAGCACGAACTGAGAGATACCAGACGGTTAAATCTCTCATTGAATGCAAGCTACCAAAGGACAGTCCAGTCAGTCCTCATGTCATTAAGATGATGGGTTATATTGATAACCTGGGGAAGCTGGATTGTCCCATTAGCCAAGAGTTGGCTACTGACATCATACTGCAGTCACTGCCGTCAAGTTATGATCAGTTTGTTATGAACTATAACATGAATAACTTGACAAAGACATTGACTAAGCTGCATGGCATGCTCAAGACAGCTGAGCCAAATATCAAAAAGGGCACTCCTAATGTACTTATGGTACAAGGGGGTAAGAAGTTTAAGAAACTTGGCAAAGGTAAGGGAAAGGGCAAGGCAGTCCCGGTTGAGAACCAGGACACGCCTGCGCCATCCTAGAAGCCCAATCCGGGCCCATCTGAGACTGATAAGTGCCATTACTGTAAAGAGCCTGGGCATTGGAAGAGAAATTGCAATAAATTCTTGGAAGAGAAGAAGAAGAAGAAGAAGACTTTCGAGACTTCATCTTCAGGTATTTATGTTATAGAAGTAAATGTTACTACTTCTGGTTCTACTTCTTGGGTATTGGATACCGGCTGTGGTGCTCATATTTGTACAAATATGCAGGGCCTAAGCAACAGTAGGAAGTTGGAAAGGGGACAAGTGGACCTGCGCGTGGGGAATGGAGCAAGAGTTGCTGCATTAGCCGTAGGAACATATAACTTGTCTTTACCTTCTGGTTTGGTTTTAAAGCTTAATAATTGCTATTATGTACCTGCTATAAGCAGAAATATTATTTCCATTCCTATTTTGGATGTGGAAGGATATCAGTTTTCAATTAAGAATAAATGTTGTTCTTTTGATTACAATGATATATTTTATGGTAGCAGCCCATTAGAGAATGGGCTTTATGTTTTAAACCAAACTGCACCAATCTATAACATTAACACCAAGAGATTCAAATCAAATGACATGAATCAGAATTTTCTATGGCATTGTCGTTTGGGCCACATAAACGAGAAACGGATTCAAAAGCTCCATAGTGATGGGCTTTTGGGCTCATTTGATTATGAATCATGTGAGAAATGTGAATCTTGTTTACTGGGCAAAATGACTAAGGCCCCTTTCAACAAAATAAATGAAAGGGCCAGTGACCTATTGGGCCTTATACATACAGATGTATGCGGCCCAATGAGCACAAGTGCCAGAGGAAATTTTCGATACTTCATTACCTTCACTGATGATTTCAGCAGGTATGGCTATGTCTATTTAATGAGACATAAGTCGGAATCTTTTGAAAGGTTCAAAGAATTCCAAAATGAAGTACAGAATCAACTTGGCAAAAGTATTAAGGCTCTTCGATCAGATCGTGGAGGAGAATACTTAAGCCAAGAATTCAGTGATCATTTGAGAGATTGTGGAATTGTTTCACAACTCACTCCTCCTGGAACACCACAATGGAATGGCGTGTCTGAGAGGAGGAATCGGACTTTATTAGATATGGTTCGATCAATGATGAGTCTCTCAACTCTTCCATTATCCTTTTGGGGATACGCTCTAGAAACGTCTGCGTTTACACTTAATAGGGTTCCGTCAAAATCAGTTGCAAAGACACCACATGAGATGTGGACTGGAAATGTTCCGAGTGTGTCTTTCCTGAAGATTTGGGGTTGTGAAGCTTATGTTAAGCGATTAATTACAGATAAGCTCGAACCCAAATCAGACAAGTGCTACTTCGTTGGTTATCCTAAGGAAACCAAGGCATACTACTTTTACAACCAATCCGAGAACAAAGTGTTTGTTGCTCGGAACTGCGTTTTTCTTGAGAGAGAATTTCTTTCCAAGAGAAACAGTGGGAGTAAAGTACAACTCGAAGAAGTTCGAGAACCGCAGGAAAATGCTCAACCTGTAGAGGAAGAGCAACAGTTGGATCTACAAAGAGTTGTAGAACCCGCGCCTGTGGAGCCTGAAATTCGCCGATCCGAAAGGATCCGTCACGAACCCGAGAGATATGGATTTCTCGTAACCAATTGTCATGATTTGTTAATCATTGACAGTGACGAGCCAGCGAATTTCGAAGAAGCAATGATGAGCCCTGACTCCGCAAAATGGCTGAAAGCCGCTGAATCCGAAATGGGATCCATGTCACAGAACCAAGTATGGACTTTGGTTGATTTACCCGATGGTGCAAGACCCATTGAGTGTAAATGGATTTTCAAGAAGAAAATTGATGTGGATGGAAATATTCAGATATATAAAGCAAGGCTAGTGGCAAAAGGTTTCAAACAAATTCTTGGTATTGACTATGAAGAAACCTATTCACCTGTCGCCATGCTTAAATCCATTCGGATTCTCCTAGCAACAGCTGCTCATTATGATTATGAGATCTGGCAGATGGACGTGAAAATAGCTTTCCTTAATGGAATTCTGGAAGAGGATGTGTACATGACACAACCTGAAGGTTTCATCGATCCAAATGCAGCTAGGAAAGTATGCAAACTTCATCGATCCATTTATGGATTGAAGCAAGCATCTTGGAGTTGGAATCTTCGTTTTAATGAAGCAGTCAAGAAATTTGATTTCATCAGAAGCGAAGAAGAACCATGTGTTTACAAGAAGACTAGTGGGAGCGCAGTTGCATTTCTCGTGTTGTATGTAGATGACATACTTCTTCTCGGAAATGACGTTCCGTTGTTACAGTCTGTTAAGACTTGGCTCGGAAGTTGTTTTTCAATGAAAGACATGGGAGAAGCCGCGTATATTCTTGGAATAAGAATCTATAGAGATAGATCAAACAAGTTGATTGGACTGTGTCAAGACACTTATATCGATAAAGTCTTACACAGGTTCAGAATGCAAGATTCCAAGAAGGGCTTCATACCAATGTCTTATGGCATAAGTCTCAGCAAGAAGCAGTGTCCTGAGACACCTGCTGAGCGAGATCGCATGAGTCGGATTCCCTATGCCTCGGCGTTGGGATCCATCATGTATGCCATGCTCTGTACTCGTCCAGATGTTGCTTGTGCTTTAAGCATAACGAGTAGATACCAATCGGATCCAGGTGAAAGTCACTGGACAGCAGTCAAGAATATTCTGAAGTATTTGAGAAATACTAAGGATAAATTCTTGGTGTATGGAGGAAGTGATGAGCTGGTAGTAAGTGGTTACACAGACGCAAGTTTTCAGACAGACCAAGATGATTTCCGATCGCAATCTGGTTACATCTTCTGCCTGAATGGCGGTGCAGTAAGCTGGAAGAGTTCCAAGCAGGACACTGTAGCAGATTCCACAACTGAAGCTGAGTACCTCGCTGCTTCTGAAGCGGCAAAGGAGGCTGTTTGGATCAAGAAGTTCATCACTGAACTTGGTGTGATTCCTTGCATTTCTGAGCCAGTGGCTTTGTATTGTGACAACAATGGAGCCATTGCGCAAGCAAAGGAACCTAGATCACACCAGAAGTCCAAACACATAGAAAGGCGATATCACCTTATCTGTGATATTGTGAATAGAGGAGATGTGAAGATCAGCAGAGTCCCTACGGATGAGAATGTTGCTGATCCACTGACCAAGCCCCTCCCAAGGCCTAAGCATGAGTTTCATACAACTGCTGTAGGCATTAGATTTCTTAAGATATGATCTTGATTTCAGTGGGAGTTGTATTTGTTTTAGTTATGACATGATGTTCACAAAGACATAATAGTTATGTTATTTTAATGAAATTGTTTCAGCATTATTTAATTGTGTTAATTAAATATATATATAAAGTCCCAAAGTAATTTATGACATTTTATAGGCCATCAAGTATGTGACTTGATCATGAAACCCTATAAGCTATAAATGACATAAATTATAATGGTCCCTGGTCGAGGTTGTTAACGTGGGACATTAACAACCACGTGAGACTAGTATGTGAGGTGACTGATGACCATGTTTCATGGAGTCATTAATAAGTGTATTAAAGTCATTCACATAGATATGTGTTAGAGAACACATGATCGGACATGACCCGTTAATGAGAACTCTACAAGATGTTATATGAGTGTCATAAGAGTTTCTCATTACGACTAAAGAGAGTAGTCCTTAGACCTGAGTTCATCATGTCCTCTCTTATATGGATTGGTTCGTCTTGACTTTGTCAAACGTCAGCCGTAACTGGTGATCATAAAGACACTGATTAGACGTATCATGAAATATAAAAGAGACATGAATGGAACAAGATGGGATTTGTACCTCCTATATAACAGGAGTTAAATATCTCTGGGCCTATCGAAGATTTGATACTGGAAATGCGTGGCCGCGCTCAAACGAGGTGATTGTCAGTCGTTTTTTTTTCATCAGTACAAATTGGGATTCGATAAACGTAATCTAGTTGAATAAGGATGACACAGTGCTTGCCTTATGCTAGATTGAGATATAGCTACAAAGGGATTAAAGGAATAGATGATTCCAGTACAAGTGGGAGATTGTTGGGAATGTCCTGAAATCTATTGTACATGCTCTAAGTGAAAGTCGTATAGTCGAGATGAGACAATCACATAACACTAGGTAGTCATAACGCTTTGCTAGAAGCCACTTATGATCAATGAGTTGAGAACTCATTGCTAGTGTTATATGATCCTACAGGGTCACACACCTAAGCAAACTGGGCGTTAAAGACGAGGTTGATCATTAATGTAATGATCCAGTAAATGCATATGTGATATGCATTCGATATCAATGTTCTGGGGAAGCATCGATCGTTGCAGAGAGTGCATCGATCGATGCACTCACGGATTAATCAGATTAATTCGGTTTAATCGTTGGTTAATTCCGTTGTGGTTTAAGCCGACATATATAAGATATATGATCGACCTAAACTCTTCCCAAACCTAATTTACAGCCACCAGAACACAGAAATAAACCTCTCTGGAGATTAGATCTCTGTAAGGCACTAGCATCCCTGCGGTCCAGTTTGTGTGCGTGTGGATACCAGTAGAGGCGCAGCATTTGAGGCGCTTCGTGATCTCGATTATCTGCAAACACTTCCGCTGCATATTCATCAGGTAATCTCGAGATCTGATAGATTCAATTACATGAACCTTAGATCCTAGGCTCGGAATTCCGACTAGGGTTGCTAATCCTGATTAGAACTGTTAGAAATTCCTTCAGTTCGCGCTCAGACCTAGCCGTGAACCTGTTCGTAGCCTCCAGGGCCTACATAAAAAATAAACGAATGCTAATGGAAAAACGAAGCATGAAACGAACCAAGAAGGCAAAGGAATGTAACCATTACCTTCCCAATGGCCGACATCATCTCGGTGTAAGAATCACCGAGGGCCATATCCCCGACAGCCGGGAGATGAATTCTCGCAGGCTTAAAATGCCTTAGCAGGTAGTGTTGGGATTGTGTCCTGAAATCACATTGTACTTACTCTAAAGATAGTTGTATTGTCGAGATTGGACAATTCATGTGATACTGGGTAGTCATAATGTTTTGCTAGAAACCGCTTATGACAAATGAGATGTAACTCATTTCTAGTATCGTGTGAACCTACAGGGTCACACACCTAAGCAAGCTGGATACACTTTGTATGGGATTGATCATTGGCATATGATCCGATCAATGTGTATTGGATACGCATTGAATTGAGTTTAGAAGAGTTGTGTCGATCGATGCAATGAGTGTGTCGATCGACGCAGGTTTTCGTAAGGGTGTGTCGATCGATACAGTAAGTGTATCGATCGATGCACATTGGGCCTCGAGACTGACGTTTCGAGTTGATGACTTAAATGAGTCGGGTTTGATCCGACAGTCGTTAGGTCATCCCAGGTCGATATATAAAGTCTTATATGATCGACCTGAACCCTAGCCGTCAGTGTTGCCTCTCAGAGAGAAAGCAGAGAAACACAGAAACTCACAGCATCCCATGAGATCCGATCACCGGTACTAGCATCCCGGCGGATTCTAGCTTGTGTGCGTGTGGACTACGGTAGAGGCGCAGCATCTGAGGCGCTCTAGATCTCGTTTACCTGCTCATCCTTCTGCTGCCAGAACAAGGTAAACAGATCGGTAAGGATTCAATATAACGAACCCTGGATCCTAGGGACTCCAACAGTGGTATCATAGCGTGTTAGGGTTTAGTCTATTGAATCTGAAGCATTTAATTCGAAAACTGATGTATTTGAATATATTAATGCTTTGAAAATCGTGTTTTGGAGAATTGAATCTCGGATTATTTCTCTGTTGAAAAACGATGAAAATGTGTTTTCGCATTGTGTCGATCGACACAAGTTTGTGTCGGTCGATGCATCGCGAAAACGCGTAAAATAATTTTAGGGTTTTCGCACAGCATCGATCGATGCACTGGGTGTATCGGTCGATGCACCGCGAAAATGCAGAACTTGTGTTTTCGCATAGTGTCGATCGACACAAGTTTGTGTCGGTCGATGCACCGTGAATTCGCCTATTGAAAATTTGGGTTTCGATTTAGTAATCGCACTGTGTCGATCGATACACTTGGTGCATCGATCGACACATGCTGTGCGAAAGGATAGATCGGTTCAATTGGATTGAACCGGTTATCTCGCATGGTTATGTCAGTTTAATTCGATTAAAATTCCCTGATACCCTACTGTGTCGATCGACACAGGTTAAGTGTCGGTCGACACAGGTTAAGTGTCGGTCGACACAGGCCTTGCGATTGGTTGATCAGTTCAATTGGATTGAACTGGTTATCATGCTTGGTTAAAAGTAGATCAGATCGTTTTAAATTGGATGAATTGATTCAATTGGATTGAATTAGTTATCTCAATTGGTATAAACCGATTTGATTGGTTAAGATCAGTTTGATTGGATAAGTCGGTTCAATTAGATTGGACCGATTATCGCAATTGGTCTAAGACCGGTTATAGGGTTGGTAAAGGTTGCATATCAAGAGTCGACCAAGTGTGTCAGTAGATGCACATGGTGACGATGCGAACCGTAATCGTTTGGTTTTGAACCATATGATTGAAAACCGAACCAAATGACCTAACCCTCTTAAATAAGAACAATTAAAACTTAATTAAAATAAAAGTTAAACATGTTCTAAACCTATCGAATGCACATTGGATGTGTATTAGATCAAAGATTAGTATTCAATATGGTTAACTGTCAAGACTCATTTCGTTGTTGTGATACTCTTGCCAAGAGCTTGGTGTCCACAATTACATGAGTAAGGCATGTTGTAGTGTTGATGGTCTTGCAGTGCTTGACATCAACAATTACATGACCTAAGAAATTGATTTACTAACCTTTTAAATGTTCCGTTTCCTCAACTAAATATCAAGTGACCTTGATGTCTTGCCCACTCTTGTCTACTGTCAAGACCCATTTCGTTGTTGGATAGTCTTGGAGTCCTTGGTATCCACAACTACATGAGTAAGGCAGGTGATCATTGATAGACTTGCAGTGCGACTGTCAATGATCACAAGACTGAAGAGATTGGTTTACTTGACTGGGCTATCAGAAGTTCTGGGCCCAGAGACATCAGAGTGGATGAGACATGGATTGTCTCATCTGCGACCAAGAGTTGTACTGGGTACAATTAGCAATGATTTGCTTACCTAGATGACTAAACTCTGGGTGATGACGAGTCGTCCACTCAGATTTTAGTGATGTATGGATCTTGGAACATTATATTCATAGAGGAAACATTGTTTGAATATAATGCGAGTTTTCTTATTGGATAAGATTTCTCATTTCCTGAGCTTCATAACTAAAATTCTCTTTTATTAAAATTTCAGCCTATGTCTAAAACTACTTTCTCGTTACGATCCGTCCTTGAGAAGGATAAGTTAAATGGATCAAATTTCCTGGATTGGCATCGCAATTTGAGATTAAATCTCAAGCAGGAGAGCAAGGACTATGTCCTTGAGAAAGCTCTCCCCGAAAGGCTTGGGACCAATGCCTCGCATGCAGTATATGATGCTTGGAATAAGCATTATATTGATGTGGTAGATGTGTATGATCTGATGTTGGCTACCATGAACTCGGACTTAACGAGTCAACACGAGAACATGGAGTCGCCAATAGAGATGATCACCAGCCTGAAACTGAAGTTTCAGGATCTGGCACGAGTTGAGAGATTCCAGATGGTGAAGTCTCTCACTGGGTACAAGCTACCAGAGGATGCTCCAGTGAGTCCTCATGTCGTTAAAATGATGGGTTACATTGATAACCTGGGGAAACCGGAATGTCCTGTCAGCTTAGAGTTGGCCACTGACATCATTCTGCAGTCACTGCCGTCTAGTTATGATAAGTTTATCAAAAGCTATATCAAGAATAACTTGACGAAGACGTTGACTGAGCTGCATGGCATGCTCAAAACAGCAGAACAAGACATCATAAAGGGTAAAAGATTTGAGAAATCTTGTATTGACAAGGGTAGAGGCAGGGCCGTCCAGATTTGGAATCAGGATAAGCCTGTGTCATCTTATAAGCCCAAGTCTGGCCCACCTGGTGTTAGAAAGTGCTTCTACTGTGATGAGTCAGGGCATTGGAAGAGAGATTGCATTAAATTCTTGGAAGATTCACAAGAGATGAAGGAGATGTATGGTACTTCTTCTTCAGGTATTGTGTTATTATTTCAAGTTCTACGTATGTATTGGATACTAGTTGTGGTACTGATATTTTGGAAATATGCAGGGCCTAAGCAACAGTAGAACGTTGAGGAAAGGACAAGTGGAACTGCGTGTCTGGTATGGAGCAATGGTTGCTACATAAGCCGTAGAGATTCTCCACTTGTAGGAGCCTTTCAAGCTTGTTTTTTGAATTAAGTAATTGCTACTATGTACCTGCTTTATGCAGAGATGTCTTTCATTTTCTTGTAAGAATTTGGATGTTTTTCATTCTGATAAAAGACAAGTTTTGCTCTTTTGATCTTAATGAAATATTATATGGTAGCACCCCTTTTTGATAAATGGGTTTTATGTCTTAAACCAATATACACCAGAATATAACATAAATACCAAACGGTTTAAATCTGATGACTTGAACTCGATTTTTCCTTAGCATAGTCGTTTTGACCACATAGAGTGAAGCGGATTCAGAAGTTCCATTGTTATGGGCTTTAGGCTCATTTGATTATAAATCATTTGAGACATGAATTCTACTTACTGGACCAAATGACTAAGGCTTCTTTGGCAGAGCTAAAGAGAAGACCAGAGGCTTATAGGGCCTTGCTCATACTGATGTATGTGGCCCGATGAGCATAAATGCCAAAGGAAATATTCAGTACTTCATTAACTTATTGATGGCATCAGTAAGTATGGCTGTGTTCTTTTGATGAGACACGAGTAGGAATCCTTTGAGGAGTTCCAAAATGAAGTATAGAACCAATTTGACAGAAGTATTGAGATCCTCGATTAGATCGCGGAGGAAAATACTTGAGTCAAGAATTGGGTGATCATCTAAGTGAGTGTGAAGTCATATCACAACTCTTTTCTCCTGAAAAACTAAATGGTGTTTCTGAGAGAACAAATCGGACCTTATTAGATATGCTCCGATTAATGATGAGTCACAGGAATCTTCCATCATCCTTTTAAAATACGCTCTAAAATGAATATGTTTATGCAAATTAGTTTTCTATCAGAATCAGTTGAAAGACACCACATTGGATGTGGACTGGGTGATTTCCAAGTATGTTTTTCTGATTAATTGGGATTGCAAGGTTTGTGTAAGACATTTGTCAACAAACAAAATTGAACCCAAATCTGATAAGGGCTGCTTCACCGGTTGTCCTAGGGAAACCGAGGCTTAGTACTTTTGCAACCAATCCGAGAACAAAGTTTTGTTGTTCGGAACTCTGTTTTTCCAAGAAGAACAGTGGGAGTAAAAGTACAGCTCGAAGAAATTCGAGAAACACAGGGGGATGTTCAACCTGTTGAGGGAGAGCAGCGGTAGGATCTACAGAGTGTTGTAGGATCTACACCTGTGGAGCCGGAAGTTCGCTGATCCTAATGGATCCGTCACTAAACCGAGGGTGATTCCTCATGACCGATTGCTGTGATCTGATGATCATTGAAAAGTGACGAGCCTGCGAAATTCAAAGAAGCGAAAGGTGAGCCCCAACTCCGAAAATTAACTAGGAATGTACGTTAGCTTCACCGATCCATTTCTGGATTGAAGCAAACAACTTGGAGTTGGAATCTATGTTCTGTTAAAACGGTCAAAGGTTTTGACGTGATCAGGAACGTATAGAAACCGTGCGTTTACAAGTAAACTAAAAGGAGCGTAGTTGCAATTCTCACACCGTATGTTTATAACATACTTAATCTCATAAACGACGTTCCGACGCTAAAGTCTTGTCAAGATTTGGGTCGGAAGTCAAATTTAACAATGGACATGGGAGAAGCCGCGAAAGTTCTTGGAATAAAGATCCATCGAAATGGATTGGAAAGGCTGATTGGATCGTGTCAGAATCCTTATGTTGATAAGGTATTGGACAGTTTCAATATGCATGATTCCAAGAATGGCTTCACACCAAAGGTCTTATGGCAATAATCTTAGCAAGATGAAGTGTCTTGGACACTGGCTGAGCTAATATCAATCTTAGCAAGAAGAAGTGTCTTGGACACTGGCTGAGCTAGTATCTATGAGTGTGATTCCTTATGCTTCAGCAATAGAATCCATCATGAATGCCATATTTTGCACTCGTCTAGATGCAGCTGACGCATAAAGCATGACGAGAAGATACCAATTTGTTCCGGTAAAAGTCACTGGACAGTTGTAAGGAATATCCCCAAGTGTTTAAGAAACACTAAGGATAGTTCTTGCTCAACTGGAAAAAATGACGAATCTGTCATGAGTAGTTAAACGGACAAAGATGATTCTCGGTTCCCACCTGGTTATGTCTCTTGGCCTGTGTAGCGGCGCTACCTGTTGGAAAGGTCTCCAAGCAGTGGACCGTAGAATAGTGCTTATTAAAGAATAGCGGTATGGTTTGTTGGAAGGGTTCCAAGCAAGAACACCGCAGCATCTCTCACAACCTAAGCATGAGTTTCGTACTGTTGCTGAAGGTACTAGATATCTGAAGACGTGGTCTTGATTCTAGTGGGAGTTATGTTAGTTATGATGTTCAGATAGACATGATATGGTCATGTTTATGAAAAAATGACATCAGCATTATTTGATTATTGGATAATTAAATAATGGTCCCAAAGTATTTTATGTTCATTTTATAGGTCATCAAGTTGAGGACTTGATCATGAAACCCTATAAGCAAAAGATGACATAAAATTATCTTTGTCCCTAGTCGAGGTTGTTCAAGTGGGACACTAACAACCGCGAGAGACTAGCATGTGAGGTGACTGTTGGACTAAGTTTCATGGAGTCAATGATATGATTATCGCAGTCAATCACATAGATATATGTTAGTGAACATATGATCGGACATGACCCGCTAATGAGAACTCTACAGGATAGTTATATCTGTGTCATAAGAGGTTCTCATTACGACTATATAGTATAGTCCTTAGACCTGAGTTCATCATGCTTTCTAGCATATGAATTGGTGCACTTTGACCTTGTCAAACGTCGATCCGTAAATGGCGGCTATAAAGGCATTGCTCAGGCGTATCATGAAGTATGTGTAGAAACAGGGATGGAACGAGAAGGGATTTGTCCCTCCTATATAACAGGAGATAAATATCTCAGGGCCCATCGAAGATTTGATACTGAGAAAATGCATGGCCGTGCTCAAACGAGGTGATTGTCAGTCGTTTGTTTTATCAGTATAGATCAGGAGTTCGATGAACATGATGTTGGCTATAATAAGGATGACACAATTTCTTGCCTTATGCCATATCGAGATATAGCGGCAAAGGGATTATGAGAATAGATGATTCCAGTACAAGTGGGAGATTGTTGGGATTGTGTCCTGAAATCACATTGTACTTACTCTAAAGATAGTTGTATTGTCGAGATCGGACAATTCATGTGATACTGGGTAGTCATAATGTTTTGCTAGAAACCGCTTATGACAAATGAGATGTAACTCATTTCTAGTATCGTGTGAACCTACAGGGTCACACACCTAAGCAAGCTGGATACACTTTGTATGGGATTGATCATTGGCATATGATCCGATCAATGTGTATTGGATACACATTGAATTGAGTTTAGAAGAGTTGTGTCGATCGATGCAATGAGTGTGTCGATCGACGCAGGTTTTCGTAAGGGTGTGTCGATCGATACAGTAAGTGTATCGATCGATGCACATTGGGCCTCGAGACTGACGTTTCGAGTTGATGACTTAAATGAGTCGGGTTTGATCCGACAGTCGTTAGGTCATCCCATGTCGATATATAAAGTCTTATATGATCGACCTGAACCCTAGCCGTCAGTGTTGCCTCTTAGAGAGAAAGCAGAGAAACACAGAAACTCACAGCATCCCATGAGATCCGATCACCGGTACTAGCATCCCGGCGGATTCTAGCTTGTGTGCGTGTGGACTACGGTAGAGGCGCAGCATCTGAGGCGCTCTAGATCTCGTTTACCTGCTCATCCTTCCGCTGCCAGAACAAGGTAAACAGATCGGTAAGGATTCAATATAACGAACCCTGGATCCTAGGGACTCCAACAGGTAGGCCACGACTTTCGGGGCGTCCGCAATCGGACACTCCTTCTGGTGCCTAAAGCGCCAGTTAAAAGACCCAGAGGACCCAGAGGAGGCAGGCCTTGCCTCGACGTTCTAGCTCGACCTCCTCGAGCTCACTTCCGCGTCGGTCCTTTGACGCTTTTCCGCGGGAGGAAGAGAGCCACCCCAACTTCGGCCATTCGACCCCCTCGAGCCGTTTGAGTGGGAGTCGCGTAAAGCGAGCTCCCTGGACGGGACCGGAGCTATCTCTTGCCCGGTCAAAGGGGGAGGCGGGTTCTCCATCTCCATATTCACACCCCCAGACCCTGAAACCAGAGGTAGAGAGATCTGAACGGGGTGAGGAGGGGGGATCGAGGGAGGAGGAGGAGGAGCTTCGCCCATCGCGAAAAGAAGGGCGTTGCTCAGGTCACCTGCCTTCATTTTCTTCGCCAAGTCTACGGGATCCTTCCCGTTCCGACGGCTGCTCGCCCTTCGCGACATATTTTCGTGGGGAGGAGTGCTGGTGCTAGAACTATCATCTGAAGCAGGTCAGGCTGCATATGAAACAAAATGCGTTCAGTTCGATATGTACAAAAAAGGGGGGTATGTAGTAAAGAAACCTCAACATGAGTCGAACAAATGAAATGCTTACTTTCTCCAGTCCGCTCGGCAATACGAAGCGGAGCTTGAACCACTCGGGCTGAAGTGGGCTGACGAGGAGGTCGAGACTGGCCTTGCAGGAGTCGAGGTTGGTTCGGAGGAGGTCGCCGGGCTGCGGGACCTAATGCAGCTCGAATTCTCTGGTCCGTGAAGCTGGACCAAAAAATATCCCCTCTCCGGAGACGAGCTATCAAACTCGATGTGATCGGGTTTAAAGCTAACGATTCAGGAGCTTCTACAAAGCAAAACAAAAAAAAATGTTACTAAACGGCTCCGCGTCAATATAAAATTGCAAGACAGTCGGAAAAGCTGATGAATCCTAAGGGCTAACCAACGCCGGCTGCCCATCTGGCCGGAATAACCGAATAGTCGAAGACTTCGACTGAATGATGGTTTATCCGGAAGAGAAGTACCGGTCCTTCCATACATCCCTCGCCAGAATCTCCTCGAGAATCTTCCCGTGGCGAGGAGAAAGGTAGTAGGTCCCATGGAAGCGGGTGTTGTGTTTCACTGAGCAAACCCTCATCAACTCCTCGGCACCGAAGTCGATGCCCTCCTCGACCGCTCTGACCCGAGCCCGATGACATATTGGACAAAGTTCGGGGTCATCTAATGAAAGGCCAGCTGAAGCTGGGCCAGGACCCACGATATGATGCAAGGAGTCAGGAAGAATAACCCGCATTTGTCAAAATACGTGTAAGAGGCGTGCAGTAGCCCTCTATTACGGTCTCCGGTGACGTCGCCGATGACGGAATCACTATCTCCACCTCCGGCGGGATTCGGCACTTCGTCCGCAACCGCTGTATGTGATGCGGAGTCAGAGATGACGGAAAGTGCGGACCGAACGATTCTTCCGACGCACTCGTACTCACTCCGGCTGTATTTCTTTGAGTCATGGCAGTCGATGTATCGGCGTCGGAAAAAGAGGAAGGGAGAAAGATTTCTAGAGAGCGAAAGCTTTGAGACTATAAACCTAGAGCGAGAAACAGAAAATCGAAGACGACAACTAAAGTAAAAGAAAAGAAGTTACCTTGCTGATTTGTATCGAGAGCAGTAATGGGAATCGTGCAAGGTAACTTCCCTTTAAAGCCATCTCGTGCTTCTCATCCCTCGAGATCTGCGGGATCTTCCGTATCTCGCGATCTCAACCGTTCGATTTCGAATTCATAATAATTACGAGAAAAATCAAAACAGTTAAGATCCTTTAACTTCTTGAGATCTCGACCGTCAATTTAAAATCAACAGACACAGACAATCGGCTGATTATTAGGTCACATCCACGTAGATCGAGGTCGATAAGATCTATAAGAATCTGGAGATCTCAACCGTTAACGATCGACCAGATCGACGGTAGATGATGAGATCCGCTAGCGAATATTTGTCGCAGCCATCGACGCGCTGTAGGCAGATCAGTTTGACCCACGCGCTCGATCTCAGCCGTTCGATCGAAACCAGATCTACGGATGGGGCGAAAGTAATCATTAGGTTTTTCAACACTCGAGGCACGCGCGCGTCTCCCTTAGGACGTCCACCGCCCATTAACCTCGACTCGTCTAAGTTAATGTGCTGGGGGCTATTGTTGGTGCTGGATTTCCCTCTAAGAAATCTGGCCCATTAACAAATAAAACAAAGGCCCATAATCATGAGCCCGATCCGTAATCAAGACAAAGAGCTCGACTTTCGTCCATTCTGGGCCCATGCGACCGTGATCTGACCAAGGCCCAAATGACACCGAAACAAGAGGCCATCGAGCTCGAGCTCGATAGAAGAGAACGTGGAGGAAGAACGACCCGGTCATGGCGAGGCCGAAAGATCGGAACAAGGAGATCAAAGTCGAGGACTATTTAAAGAAGAAGTGGAGATTCATTCAAGACATTCCAACCCTAATAGAGAACACTTTGACTAGATAGCTCGATTATCATATTTTGTACTCTCTATACGATTGTGTTTGTTCTATCTCGACGTTCAATCTCAATAAAGTCTCTGATTCATAAGAAATCTATATCATCTTTATATCCAAAAGTCCAAATCCACGATTACAAATTCTTGGTGTGAATTCCCGATCTCACAGCTATTGCGTAGCTATTCGTGAAAATATTGCCCCAAAATAAACTTCGTGGCTAGTTCTGGCTATGGTTGCCATGAACATAGCCACGAATAACCACAAAATATATTTTGTAGTTATTTTTTCATGGATAGCCACAAATATTTTCGTGGCAAATTAGCCACAAAAGTTTTGTGGCAATCTGTAGCTATTATAAATACCATAAACCGTAAATAAACCCTAAAACGTAAAATATAAACAAAAATCTAATAACTGAAACTTCAACACTTATAAATTTTTTATAGTTTTCAAATATATTATTTTCAAATATTAATTTGAAACTTTTAATATATAATTCTTTAAACTCTAAATAAACCCTTAAACCCAAAGTATAAACAAAATTTAATAATTAAAATTACAACACTTATAAAAAATAATTTCTGTTTTCCAAATATATTATATTCAAAATTTAAAACTATTAATAGATAACCCTTTAAACCCTAAATAAACCCTAATACCCTATAAAGAAAAATCTAATAACTAAAGCTCTCGCCGTTATAACATATCTAAAATTAAGATTCAATATTTATAAAAGAATTTCTATTTTCCAAATATACTAGCTTCAAACATTAATTTAAAATTTAAATATAACCATAAACCATAAATAAATAACCCATAAACCTAAATAAACCCTATAAACATAAATCTAAGAACTAAAACCTCAACACTTATAAAATATAGTGAAATTTACTCTAAATAGTATGAATCTTTAGACTAATTAATAACTTAGTATTCATAAACCTAAGTTTACTAACTTAGTGTTAAAGAGGTGTAAAATGACATAATTTTCCATTTCAATATTCTTACCATTTATTATACTTTTAGCTAAAAAATCTTTAAAAATAAAAATATAAAACTTTATTTAATATAAAATTTGATTTTTTTTAAAAAGGAAACAAAGAATATTTTTCGTTTTTGAAAGAAAATAATATTTCCATTTTTGAAATAATCATATAATTTAATTACATTAAATAAATATTTTCGAAAATAGCCATAAAATCAATTAAAAATATTCTAAATATTTAAAAATACTTACATAAATAATTAATTTATAAATTTTATTAATTCAAAACACTTACATAAATTATTGCTTATTTCGGTATTTGCAAAAATTTATTATTAATTTAAAACACTTACATAAATAATTAGTTATAAATTTTTGGAATTTTCAAATTGAAAATATTCAAAAATAAATTTTAAAAAAATTTAAAGAAATTTTTTTTTAATATAAAATTCGATTTAAAAAAGGAAACAAAGAATATTTCCTTTTTTGAAAGAAAATAATATTTTCATATTTGAAATAATTATATAAAATAATTGCCTTAAATAAATATTTTCAAAAATTTCTATAAAATCAATTAAAAATATTTCCTAAATATTTAAAAATACTTATAAAAACAAGTAGTTTATAAGTTTTTATTCATTCAAAACACTTACATAAATTATTGCTTATTTCGGTATTTGCATAAATTTATTGTTAATTCAAAACATTTACATGAATAATTAGTTATTAATTTTTGGGATTTTCAAATTGAACATTTTCAAAAATAAATTTTTAAATGTTTAAAAACAAAAATACAAAACTTTATTTAATATAAAATTCGATTTAAAAAAGGAAAAAAAGAATATGTCCGTTTTTGAAAGAAAATAATATTTCCATTTTTGAAATAATCATTTAAGTTAATTTCCTTAAAGAAATATTTTCGAAAATTAACATAAAATCATTTAAAAATATTTCCTAAATATTTCAAAAATTTACATAAATAATAAGTTTATAATTATTATTAATTCAAATCAATTATATAAATTATTTCTTATTTCGGTATTTGCATAAATTTACTATTAATTCAAAACACTTACATAAATAATTAGTTATAATTTTTTTGGATTTTTAAATTGATTTTTTCAAAAATAAATTTTGAAAACTATTAACCTACTTATTTTCGAACGATATTGTATTTTAAAATTTTCAGAAATCATTTTTTGTATAGTCATAAGTTTATTTTAAATTTAAAATTAGTGTTAAACATTAATTAATGAAATACATACAAATCTGAAAAAAAAAAAAAAAATTAATTCTAAATGCCACGTCAGTAAATTTGAAAAATCTGTAGAAACTTAAAATAAATCGGTAACAAATGATATAAATTTGTAACACTATAAGACTGGTTTTGTAAATTTTTTAACTCTTTCATCTTTTTAACGGAGTTTCCTAAATCTGCAAAAAATGCAAAAAACCAGTAACACTGAAAATAAAATCTGGAATTTAAATCCGCAATTTATTGAAAAACTGCAAAATCATATAAAATCTTCAACACTAGCCAAAAAACTACAACTAAAATCTGCACAGAAATTTAAAAAATCTGTAACAAACTAAACAAATTTGTAACACTACGTACTACTTTAGTAATAAAAAGCAACAATAGTCTTTGTTGCGGATTAAATATTAATCCGCAATAAAGAAAAAAATCTGTCACACGTAAATTTAAATCTGCACCCATAACTCTGTAAATTTCCCAAACAAATCCGCAACCACAAAATCTTCAACACAAGGCTACAGATTTAAATTCGTAGGGAATGTGACAATTTCGTAAATAAGTAATTTTTTTACTGACATGGAAAAAAAATATTAATGACAATTCTGTAATTATTTTTTCTTTCCAAATGGTTATGGGAGTACTTTAGACAATAAAATATAGAAAAGAAGGTCAAAAGATTAGTACTAGCCTAGTAATTGCTCTATTTTTATAGTAGATAAATAAATTACCCTAAAATATACTAGTTTTGAAAACTAAAATAAATTTAACCTTAACACTAAACTCCAAACATATACCCAAACAACAAATCCTATATTTTAAACTTAAAACCTAAATATAATATATAAAACAAAATATAACAATTACAAAGTATTTCAACAAAATTCAAATCAAATCATATTTTAAATCTTAAGTCTCCACTACCAAATCAAAAACTTAATTACCAAACCCTAAATTATAAACTTTAATCCTTAATTGTTATTCCAAACATAAAAATTATGAACTCTAACCCTTCAATATATGCTTCAAATTAATCTTAAATCAATTTTAAAATCATTTGATTATTCAGGAGTAAATTTTTAAAATAAAAAATCATGTAAAAAATTAAATAAATTTTTATCATTTTACTTATTATATATGCACATTGTATTATTTCTAGTAAATTTTAAAATTTAACACTTTATAATTTTTTATCTCTTACAATTTTAAATTTATCCTTTTTAAAATTTCTATTTTTCTGATATTTTAAAACCATTTTAATTATTATATATCAATTACATCTAACTATTGTCTTATTGGTTATAAGCTGCATCATACGGATCACCTTCTGAGCCGTTAGATCTATATCTGATCTGAAATCTGGACCGTTGATCTCTTTATCATTTTTTATTTCTTCTTGGTCTTCTCTCGCCTGCTTCATCTTCTCTCCCCATCTCCACAATCACCGATTCATCCTCTGCTCACCTGCTTCGATCCAGCTCCCAGCCGCAGCTCCCTCCAGCGCACCCCCTTGCCAGCGTATCTACCTCTCCACTTCATCTTCTCTCTAACGTCGCTCCCGAGCCGTCAGATCTTCTCAGCCGTCACATCTTCCAAGCCCAGCTGCATCTCTCGGCGTCGCGCATCTCCCTCTCCGAGTCGCATCTCACCGGCGACGAAATTCCGAGCCGTCGCATCTCAGTGCCACTGCTGTCGAATCTCTTAGAGGCATCTTACCACCGTCGCAATCCCGAGCCGTAAAGTCTCCCAACCAATTACTGTCGCCTCTCCTAGCTCTCTCTGCCGCATCTCCGTCACCGCCACGTGAGGTGTGGTCGCCGGTATGTGGCGCGGCAGTGGTGATTGATACGAGGCGATATATATACACGGCGTCGATATATATATATTTTGTTTATAAATAAAAAAATATTTAATGATTAAATTTTTTTGTATTTTATTTTTGTATTTATTTTTTGTTTAAAAAAAAAACCACGGAAATATTGTAGCTATTCGTGGAAATATAACCACTAAATATGTTAGTGGTTATTCGTGGCTAATCCATGAAAGTGTTGTCATGGTTCTTCGATATCCACAAGCCCATAGGTATGAAATAATTTCGTGGATATCCGTTGTTATGGTTATTATAGCCACGAATTTTGGCTCATAACCACGAAATTTTTTTTTGTGTGGCTATAGGGCAGTTTTGTTGTAGTGGTTGTGGGTTTTTACTCGATAGATGATTTTGGGTTGCTTCCAACGGCCATGTACTACTCTCGAGTCCACCTTGGGGTGGAGTTCTATGAGATTGGTTGTGTTTGAGGCTTGGAGCCTCCTGGTGCATGATTGGATGATGTTGTACCAGGACTTATGGTGAGGTTCGATCAACCGGTGAGCAGATCTCTTGCCAAAACATGAATAATCTTAAGTTTTGGAAACAAAATGGAGGTGTGTGTTTAAAATATTCGTCGTCGCTTAAGTCATAAAAAGAGAAGAAAAGAAAAGAGATTACGGGACCTTGTTCATGAATAAAAAGAAGTTCAGAAAAAGGGGATGAATGAAGGTTTAATTGACTCTGGACTAGATGGAAAAGGTGTCCATGGAGTACTTTATCGTTTTGAGATGTTGTTTGGTGAACGAGAAGAAGTGAAAATATATTCGGAGAGAAGGGAAAGGCGGAGGTTTTGTGGTTGAAAAACGCCTAAAGGTTAGAACTTTAGGGAAGAACTTCTATGTCGGGAATATGTCGGGCTTGTCACGTCCTCGGAAAAAAAACGGGCATTCAAGCGGGGTCTTTTCCTCAAAAACAGGATGAAGCTGCTTATTGTTGATCCAAACCGCTTCTGAGGTTCACCTCGGGGTAAACTCTGGGCACTCCAGGATTTAGGTCGTCAATGGGTCCCCACCTTGGCAAGTTGATATGGGCGTGTTGGAGTAGTCTTAAGGGTTGTTTGGCCCACCGGGAGAAAATATCATGTGAAAACACTAAAAGCATGAAGTCTCCGAAACACAATGTTAGTTGTGTTTCTCAAAGATTCTATGACATTCAAGTTATATATGAAAAAAAAGAAGAGAGAGACCACACGATAAAGCTTGAGAACCAGAAAGAAACTCAGGAAAGGAAAAAGGTTGACTTCGTGTCATAAGGGTGGGCGTTTTGGATGGTTTTTTGGGAGGACAAAGCAAATCGATGATTTTGGATTAGTGATAAGATGGGAATTCATGGTTTTCATCAGGTGTGAAAGTTTTTGGACCCTTCGAATTTGTTAACCGCTTTGTGTCTTAGAGCCATAGAGTTTGCATTTCATTGTATTTTTGTGTATTTTGATTATTTTAGGGTTACTTTGGAGCTCAAAAGGGACAACGGACAAATGGTGATCAAGGAGTCAAAGACGCTGAATTTGGAGTCGTGGTTCTCTAGATACAAATATTTAGTGGGTATAGGTCTGCCTCAAATGTGAACACTGCATAAAAGGGCTACAGTACATGGTATATCGACCTAATATCGACCAATTGAAAAGGCAGAGAACACACTGTAGATTACTCAAGGAATCTTTCAAAGAAAAACGCTTCTTATTTAGAAATCTCTTTAACAAATTACAACGAATCTTGTTCAATCAGTTTTACTTGACTTCACACCAGTGAATCAAGACTGACCAATTCCTAAATCAACTCAATTCCTTACCAAACAACAACAGTTGCTTATCACTCAAAACGCTCACCCAGTTTGCCAAGTCGTACACTCTTCTTTTTGTGTTACACACTTCTAGCTATTTTTATGCATAAGCGGCTAGGCCTAAATTTCAAGATGTCTCCCCCTTATATGCCCAATTCCTTCCAATTCTTAGAGTTTCCATTTTATAGCTTCCGTATCTTCACATTCCTAAAATACGAGCTGCTGACTTTTCATCCACGTCATGTCTCCTGTGCCACTCGGATCATTCCTCGTGTTGCTCAACTAATCTTGATTCTTCATTCTCCCCCTTTTTGGCTTAATGTGATAACCGATTCATCCTGTAAAGTCATAACTAAGAAGCACACAAGTATGTGATCACAGCAGTAGGTTTCATATAACACAAGACATGATCAAGATAATTCCACCTTAAAGGAATATTCAACATAACTAAAAGCATAAACTAAGTCAGTTCGAAGAACAAAAAAAACTTCAAATCGTAATATCATAAGACTAAGTCGGTTTCAATCAATCATCCCTAACAAACTCAGCCCGAGCTTCATCACTTGTTCCTCCATCTTCTTCATCCTCAGCTGTCCTAGGGTACTCTCCCCCTGAATCGATTATCATATCGAGACAAAAAAAAAATTAAGCATGTATATGTGAAAGATCGAAAGTAAATTAGAACATGCTTACGAGCAAGACGACTCTTGATAGAAAGCAGACTCTTTAAAGCATTGTTGACATCAGTGATCAGGTCCGGTTCTTCTGCCACACAGTTAGAAATATGAGTCGGATGACCAAGAGGTGCACCATCAGCGCAATAGATAGGAACATCAAACTGAAACGCCATGATTTGAAAAATCAAGTTGGGAAAGATAAGGTTCCGTTCCATCACAGGTGTCTGAGCCAGTTGAAGAATCTGTTGGATCCCCTAGGATCTAGGGTTTGATATATTGAATGAAAACCAACCTCGTTCTTACCTTTGAACTGGCAGCGGAATGAGAATGGTGAACGAGATCAGTGGAGCAACGCAGATGCCTTGTCTCTACCAGATACACACACACGCTCGCTGGAAACGGGATGCTAGTGCCGGATCAACGGGATTCGAATCTCTCTGGTGTGTCTACTGTTTCTGTCAAGAAAAGTGGACGGCTTACTGTTTAGGTCGAAACTTTCGAGTTTTATTCGACCTAAACATGCTTAACGGGCCAGACTTAATTAAGTCCCAACCCGAAAAGCTCTTTCGGAAATTCCGAAATGTGTCGACCGACACACAAGCTGTGTCGATCGACACAACACCATTATATCGATTATAATGCGCATCCAATGCGCATTAATATGATCATTACCATAATGATCATTCCCATGTCGTAGCTTCCAGTTTGCTTAGGTGTGTGACCCTATAGGATCATATAATACTGGTAGTAAGTATACAACTTACAGATTGCAAGAGGCTTCTAGCAAAACATTGCAACCGCCCAGTATTATACGAATGTCTGATCTCGACACACAACTATCACAGGAGTGAGTACAAGTGTGATTTCAGGACACTATCCCAACAATCTCCCACTTGTACTGGAATCATCTATTCCTATAATCCTTTTGTCTCTATATCTCGATTTGGCATAAGGCAAGATTGGTGCCATCCTTATTAAGCTAACATCGTGTTTATCGAACTCCTGATCTCATACTGAACATTACAAACAACTGAACTACAGTTCGTTTGAGTGCGGCCACACATTCTCTCAGTATTCAATCTTCGATAGGCCCTGAGATATTTATCTCCCGTTATACAGGAGGGACAAATCCCATCTTGTTCCATCCTTGTTTCAACGCACACTTCATGATATACTTGAACAGTGCCGTTATAGTCGCCAGTTACGGGTCGACGTTTGACAAAGTCAAAATGTACCAATTCATATGCAAGAAAGCATGATGAACTCAGGTCTAAGGACTATACTCTATAGTCGTAATGAGAACCTCTTATGACACAGATATAACTATCTTGTAGACTTCTCATTAGCGGGTCATGTCCGATCATATGTTCACTAACATATATCTATGTGACTGACTGCGATAATCATATCATTGGCTCCATGAAACTTAGCCAACAGTCACCTCACAATCTAGTCTCTCGCGGTTGTCAGTGTCCCACTTTGACAGCCTCGACCAGGGACAAAACATAATTTATTAACTTATAGGGTTTCATGATCAAGTCCTCAACTTGATGACCTATAATATGTCATAAACTTGTTTTGGGACCATTATTTAGATCACAATAAATAATGCTGAAATCAAATTTCATTAAACATTTCCAAAAGAATGTTTACAAGAGCGTCTAAAACAAAACTAAACTCCCACTAGAATCAAGATTACATCTTAAGATCTCTAATGCCTACAGCAGTCGTATGACTCTCATGCTTAGGCCTTGGGAGTGACTTGGTCAGAGGATCAGCGACATTCTCGTCTGTTGGAACTCGGCTGATCTTCACATCACCTCTATTGACGATATCACGAATCAGGTGATATCTCCTCTCCACGTGTTTGGACTTCTGGTGTGACCTGGGTTCTTTCGCCTGAGCAATGGCTCCATTGTTGTCACAAAACAAAGCCACTGGCTCCAAGATACTAGGAACCACACCAAGTTCAGTCATGAACTTCTTGATCCAAACAGCTTCCTTTGCCGCTTCTGAAGCAGCAACATATTCAGCTTCCGTCGTGGAATCAGCTACGGTATTCTGCTTAGAGCTCTTCCAGCTCACTGCACCGCCATTTAGACAGAAGACATATCCAGATTGTGATCGGAAATCGTCTCTGTCCGTCTGAAAACTCGCATCGGTGAATCCATTCACCACAAGTTCTTCACTTCCTCCATACACCAGGAATTTATCCTTAGTATGTCTCAAATACTTGAGAATATTCTTGACAGCTGTCCAGTGAACTTCACCTGGATCAGATTGGTATCTACTCGTCATGCTTAACGCGTAAGCTACATCTGGACGAGTGCAGAGCATGGCATACATAATAGATCCTATTGCAGAAGCATAAGGAATCCTATTCATGCGTTCTCGCTCAGCATGTGTCGCCGGATACTGCTTCTTGCTGAGACTGGTGCCATGAGACATCGGTATGAAGCCCTTCTTGGAATCATGCATCCTGAATCTGTGCAGTACCTTATCAATATAAGTGTCCTGGCACAATCCAATCAGCCTGTTCATTCTATCTCTGTAGATTCTGATTCCAAGAATGTACGCGGCTTCTCCCATGTCTTTCATGGAAAAACAACTTCCGAGCCAAGTCTTAACAGACTGAAGCAACGGAACGTCATTACCGAGGAGGAGTATGTCATCGACATACAGTACAAGAAACACAATTTTGCTCCCACTAGTCTTCTTGTAAACACATGGTTCCTCTTCGTTCTTGATGAAACCAAATTGTTTAACTGATTCATCAAAACGAAGATTCCAACTCCGTGATGCTTGCTTCAATCCATAAATGGATTTATGAAGCTTGCATACCTTCCCAGCGTTCTTAGGATCGACAAAACCTTCAGGCTGTGTCATATACACATCCTCTTCCAGAATACCATTCAGGAATGCGGTTTTGACATCCATTTGCCAAATCTCATAATCATAATGAGCGGCAATCGCTAGAAGAATCCGAATGGATTTAAGCATAGCGACTGGGGAATAGGTTTCATCATAGTCAATACCATGAATTCGCTTGAAACCTTTAGCCACCAACCTCGCTTTGTAAATCTGTACATTGCCATCCACGTCAATCTTCTTCTTGAAGATCCATTTACACTCAATGGCTTTTGCACCATTAGGTAAATCGACCAAGGACCATACTTGGTTTTCTAACATGGATCCCATTTCGGACTTAGAGGCTCCAAGCCACTTATCGGAGTCCGGGCCCATCATTGCTTCCGCGAAGGTCGCTGGTTTGTCACTATCAATGATCATCAGATCATTTGAATCGGTCACGATAAATCCATAGTATCTCTCGGGTTCGTGACGGATCCTTCCGGATCTACGAACTTCAGGCTCCACAGGCGCCGGTTCCACATGACTTTGTGGATCCAACTGCTGCTCTTCCTCAGCAGGTTGAGAAGTCTCTTGTGCATCTCGAATTTCCTCAAGATGTACTTTACTCCCACTGTTTTTCTTAGAGAGAAACTCCCTCTCAAGAAAAGAACAGTCCCGAGCAACAAATACTTTGTTCTCAGATTGGTTGTAAAAGTAGTATGCCTTGGTTTCCCTAGGATAACCAACGAAGTAGCATTTATCTGATTTGGGTGCAAGCTTGTCAGAGATTAAACGTTTGACATAAGCCTCACAACCCCAAATCCTCAGGAAAGACAGACTAGGAACATTCCCAGTCCACAGTTCATGTGGTGTCTTTTCCACTGATTTAGATGGTACCCTATTCAGTGTAAACGCAGACGTTTCTAGAGCGTATCCCCAAAAGGATAATGGAAGATTTGAATGACTCATCATAGACCGAACCATATTCAATAAGGTTCGATTCCTCCTCTCTGACACTCCATTCCATTGGGGTGTTCCAGGAGGAGTGAGTTGTGAAATAATTCCACACTCGCTCAGATAGTCTCTGAACTCTTGACTCAAGTATTCTCCTCCGCGATCCGATCGCAGAGCTTTGATACTTTTACCAAGTTGGTTATGTACTTCATTCTTGAATTCCTTGAATCTATCAAAGGATTCTGACTTGTGTCTCATCAGATAGACATAGCCATACCTACTGAAATCATCAGTGAAGGTAATGAAGTACTTATAATTTCCTCTGGTAACAGTACTCATTGGCCCACATACATCAGTATGAATAAGGCCCAATAAATCACTGGCCCTTTCATTTGGTTTGTTGAAAGGGGCTCTAGCCATTTTGCCCATCAAACAAGATTCGCATTTCTCACATGATTCAAAATCAAATGAGCCCAGAAGCCCATTCCGATGGAGCCTTTGGATGTGTTTCTCATTGATATGGCCTAAACGACAATGCATAAGAAAGTCGGGTTTTCGTCATTGGACTTAAACCTCTTTGTATTCATGTTAAAGACAGGCATTTCTTGGTTTAATACATATAACCCATTATCTAATGGGGCGCTACCATAATACGTACCATCACGATTAAAAGAACAAACTTTATTCTTAACAGCAAAATCAAAACCTTCCAAATCCAAAACGGAAACTGAAATTATGTTTCTGCTAATCGCAGGTACAAAGTAGCAATTATTTAAAATTAAAACCATGCCCGAAGGTAAGGACAACTCGTAGGTGCCTACGGCCAGTGCAGCAACCTTAGCTCCATTCCCGACCCGTAGCTCTACTTGTCCTTTCTTCAGCGTCCTACTATTTCTTAGTGCCTGCACATCAGTACAAATGTGAGCACCGCAGCCGGTATCCAATACCCACGAAGTAGAACGAGAAGATATAACATTAAGTTCGATAACATAAATACCTGAATCAGACGCATCATACGTCTTCTTCAGCTTCTTGTAATCTTCCATGAACTTCTTGCAGTCTCTCTTCCAATGCCCTAACTGCTTGCAGTAGTTGCACTTATCCTCAGGAGAAGGCCCGGATTTGGGCTTCGGCTTGGGCTTGTCCTGACTCTCAGTCTGGACAACTTGGGCCTTTCCCTTATCCTTCTTAGGTTTCTTAAACCTTTTACCCCCTTGTACCATCAGTACACTGGGAGTTGCCTTCTTGAGATTCGGCTCTGCTGTCTTCAGCATGCCGTGCAACTCAGTCAATGTCTTAGTCATGTTTTGCATGTTGTAGTTCATGATGAACTGATCAAAACACGACGACAAAGACTGCAGAATCATGTCAGTGGCTAGCTCCTGGCTAATGGCACAGTCCAGTTTCCCCAGGTTATCAATGTAACCCATCATTTTAAGGACATGAGGACTTACTGGACTGTCCTTAGCCAGCTTGCAATCCATGAGATATTTAACCGTCTGGTATCTCTCTGTGCGAGCTTGCTCCTGAAACAAAGCTTTCAGGCTGTTAATCATCTCAATGGGTGACATCACGTTCTCATATTGCTTCTGCAGCTCAGAGTTCATAGTCACCAGCATTAGACAATTAACATCTTTGACATCAGCTGAATGCTTATCCCAAGCATTCTTTTCTGTCTGCGGGGCATTGGAACGTGGCCTCTCGGTGAGAACTCTTTCAAGGACATATTCCTTGTTCTCCTGCCTGAGAACTATTCTCAGGTTCCGATACCATTCCAAGAAATTAGATCCATTCAACTTGTCCTTCTCAAGGACGGATCTTAGTGAGAAAGTGTTGATGTGATTTGAGACAGACATAGTTGTAATTAAAAGAGATAGAGTTTTAGTTATAATGCTCAAGGAATGAGAATTCTTATCTAATAAGAAAAACTCGCATTGTATTCAAAACTATGTTTCCTCAGATGAATACAATGAACCAAGATCCTTAGATCACTAAAATTCGAGTGGGCGACTCGCCGTTACTCAAACTTTAGTTATCTAGGTAAGCAAATCATTGCTAATTGTACCCAGTACAACTCTTGGTCGTAGATGAGACAAACTATGTCTAATCTACTCTGATGTCTCTGGGCCCAGAACTTCTGACAGCCCAATCAAGTAAAACCAATCTCTTCTGTCTTGTGATCACTAATAGTTGCACTGCAAATCTATCAACGATCACCTGCATTACTCATGTTGCTGTGGATACCAAGGACTCCAAGGATATCTAACAACAACACGATTCCTGACAGTAGACAAGATCGGGCAAGACATCAAGATCACTTGATATTTGGTTGAGGAAAAGAATTATTTTATCTTGATGTATATCCAATATACATCCAAGAAGTAATAATTTTATTTAAAACAATCAGTTTTATTAGTTTTAGGTTCATCTAGAACTTTTAGGATTAAATTGTTCTGGTATATGCAAATTTGTGGTCCAACCAGCACATCTGCGAACGTCGTGTCGATCGACGCCAACCATTGGCATCGGTCGACGCAGCCATACTTAAACCGATCTTCGATAACCGGTCAAACCAGATCGAATTTACTTAACCGATTCGATCCAATTGAACCGGTTTGGTTTAATGGTCCATGTCGATCGTCACACACTGTGTGTCGATCGACATTACTAAACCAGAACCAATTGGTTAATTAAAATTAACCGAGCGAGATAACTGGTTCAATCCAATTAAACCGATCTATCTAATTGCTTTGCCTGTGTCGACCGACACATCCAGTGTATCGATCGACACAGCAGGAATACGGGCACTCGATCTCAGATCGAAACCCTAAAATTATTTATGGATTTTCGCTTTGTGTCGACCGACACACGCTTTGTGTCGATCGACACTTTGCGACAAACCCTAAATTTTACGCGAGTTTTCGCTCTGTGTCGACCGACATACACTTTGTGTCGATCGACACCCTGCGACAAACCCTAAAATTTTACGTGTTATTTCGCGGCGTGTCGACCGACACACGCTTTGTGTCGATCGACATAGTGCGATTTCAACAGTTCATCGATTTTTCAACATGCATACAATCCGATATTTACACAAGAAAAACGATTTAGCAGGAAATTTTAACAATTCAACAACCACAAGTTTCGAATTAATTGCACCAGATTCAATAGCTAAACCCTAACAACGCTCTGATACCACTGTTGGATCCCCTAGGATCTAGGGTTTGATATATTGAATGAAAACCAACCTCGTTCTTACCTTTGAACTGGCAGCGGAATGAGAATGGTGAACGAGATCAGTGGAGCAACGTAGATGCCTTGCCTCTACCAGATACACACGCACGCTCGCTGGAAAGGGATGCTAGTGCCGGATCAACGGGATTCGAATCTCTCTGGTGTGTCTACTGTTTCTGTCAAGAAAAGTGGACGGCTTACTGTTTAGGTCGAAACTTTCGAGTTTTATTCGACCTAAACATGCTTAACGGGCCAGACTTAATTAAGTCCCAACCCGAAAAGCTCTTTCGGAAATTCCGAACTGTGTCGACCGACACACAAGCTGTGTCGATCGACACAACACCATTATATCGATTATAATGCGCATCCAATGCGCATTAATATGATCATTACCATAATGAGCATTCCCATGTCGTAGCTTCCAGTTTGCTTAGGTGTGTGACCCTATAGTATCATATAATACTGGTAGTAAGTATACAACTTACAGATTGCAAGAGGCTTCTAGCAAAACATTGCAACCGCCCAGTATTATACGAATGTCTGATCTCGACACACAACTATCACAGGAGTGAGTACAAGTGTGATTTCAGGACACTATCCCAACAGAATCTGCTTATTCACCAATCGCCCAAAATTAAAACTTCTTCCCTTGTGTAACATAAAGAGGAACTTGAGACGCCCCTGAACCAGTACTGTCTTGTTTGGTGTGGGCATCCAATTCGTACAGCATATCTTGTACATCACTTGGAACATTGGAAGAAGGTGATAGTATTGGACATCTTCCCACGTATTTCTTCGTCCGCCAGTAAGCACAGTAACAGCTTGGTCGATATCCTCATCATTCCAGTCACACGGATTTGCAATGTCTGGTGTCATAAACATCTGGTTGATTAGATAAGGTGAGAAGTCATACATATGTCCTCGACAAACACCAAGTGAGACCCTTCTCTATCTTCCCAATCACAGAGATTCACTACAAACTTCTTGACCGGTCGTGGGAAGTATGATGACACATGAATGACTGTGTAGATCAGACCCACTGAATCGGCGAGCTTCACTCAGTGTCTCATCCTTCATAGGCAGTACCTTCTCTTTTGTGTGTCAAGCATCTAGAGCGACCTTGTGCCGTCTGAGATAGATGCTTTGAGTCAACTGGTACGTTGATAACCTCCACCAACTCCGGGTAAAGTTCATTCCTATCAGCAAACAGTTGTGTGCTTTCAGCATAATGTTGATCAAACGGAACATAGGTATGAACCGGCATTGGTGCTAAGTCTTCATCCGTTGTGTCCTCATCGTACGAATGATCAGCAACTGGTGGTGCTTCATCATCCCATGGGAGCCCTCGAATCGGTGTTCTAGCATCGCGAGCAGCAATCAACATCTTCCTAGTCTGATAACGAGTAGCGTGTGGAGGAGGCGAGTCCATTGTGAGGTGATGACCTTTGGTTTCTTCCGAGAATTATACCTATTGCGGCTCTGTAATATAGGGAAGCATTATACCTAACGTACTTAAGACACAAATAGAGAATTAGTAAAGCATTAACGGGCTTGGGCCCGAAACACTAAGTACGAAAGCGTGCATACTTTTCCCAAAAAAACTTTCAGAATTTAGGAAGTCCATTCAATCACTTGTTAGAGGAGAGACAACGGACCCAAACTATTGAAGCTCTAAAAAAAATGTGAAGAAAAGAAAAGAAAAAAAATCCAGAAATTACTTACATACGGTTTTTGGAGAAGGTGGTCTGGCTGAGTCAGATAACGTACCCACAAAGATGGAACCTTCCTCTCTTTCAAGACCACATAGATAGCCTTCCTTAGCTAAGGTGTTGTCGTCTCTGTCCAACAAGGGTTTTCATACCACAGACATACTGCATAACCCAGTTGAGTATTTGTATTGATTCATATGCATGGCTTGACAGAGGAAGAACATTCAGACAGCTAAGCGGGGTGCCAATCATGAACCATTTGGACAGATTTTCTCAGCCGAGATGCTTTCATCTGGAGTGAACCATATTAACCATCTTTTGTTTTGTTTCTTATTCATTGGGATTGGGTGGACAGCTTTTCTCAGCCGAGATGCTTTCATCCTAGACACACTTTTATTCAAGTTTCCCACTTTCTTTACTGTAATACACTTATTATGATTGACCCCCTTTCACTCGAACTGTTCAGAACTTCATGTCTATAACACTTAGAAGCTTACATCCACATGCTTAGATATGATCTAGTCGGTACAAATTCATAATCAAAGCAGTGATCAGATTCAAACTTAAACTGTTTTAGCAGCCTAGTCCAAACTGAGTGCTTATCTTCTTATGCTCAACTTGATTAGCTTTGGTCGTGAGAGTAGTACCTTTTGCTTGGTTGTCTCTACTGAGTTTCTGTGTCCCATCTTGTGTGACCTAGCTGACCTCAACTATCCCACACTCCCCTGTATACTTAAAGATTAACAATCACAGACTCCAAGAGCCTTTCGTAAGTACAAAAAGCTGTTGAAATCGAGAGGTTTAGTAAATATATCAGCAAGTTGTTGTTTCGATGCCATATGTTTTACTATAGCTAGTTTCTCCTCAACCAATCCTCTAACAAAGTGATGTCGAATGTCAACATGTTTAGTGCTTGAGTGTTGCACAGGATTCTTAGTTAAATCAATTGCACTTTTATTGTCACAATGTACTAGGAAAGAGTCAATACCAATACCGTAATCACTCAGCATTTGCTTCATCCATAGAAGTTGTGTGCAACAGCTACCCAAGGCGATGTACTCTGCTTCAGCTGTTGATAGTGACACACAGTTTTGTTTCTTACTATGCCACGAGACGAGATTATTTCCTAGAAAGAAACACCCTCCAGAGGTACTTTTCTGATCATCTAGGCATCCTGCCCAATCCGTATCACAGAACCCTGCAAGATTTGAATTCGTGTCAGTTGTATATTTCAGACCATAATTAACCGTACCTTTCACATATCTAATGATTCGCTTCACGGCCATCAGATGCGACTGCCTGGGATTCGCCTGATATCTCGCACATAATCCGACACTCAGACAAATATCTGGCCTACTAGCAGTTAAGTACAGCAGACTCCCTATGATGGCTCTGTGCAGACGTTCGTCCACTCTTTGTCTATCTTGATCTTTAGATAGTTTGTTGGTTGTGCTCATAGGTGTTTTGGCAGTCTTGCACATTTCCATGTCGAACCTCTTTACCAAGTTGCGAGCATAAGTACTTTGCGTCACTGTAATTCCCTCTTCTGTCTGCTTCACTTGGAGTCCAAGAAAATAGTTGAGCTCACCCACCATACTCATATCAAATTCTCTTGTCATGGTCTTCACAAACTCTTGTATCAGCTTCTCTTGAGTAGCTCCGAATATTGTGTTAACCTTTCGTACCAAGCTCGATGTGCCTGTTTTAGTCCATAGAGAGCTCTTTTGAGTTTGAAGACATGATCCGGGTATTTTGGATCCTCGAACCCCTTTGGTTGAGCAACATAGACTTCCTCTTGTAATACTCCTATCAAAAAGGCACTCATCACATCCATCTTGATTTTGAGCTTGCAAGCTATTCCAAATAGCAGCCTGATAGATTCAAGCCGAGCCACTGGTGCATAGGTTTCATTAAAGTCCATTCCTTCAATCTGAGAATACCCCTGAGCCACCAGTCTAGCTTTATTTCTGACTACATTGCCATCTTCATCTATCATGTTCTTGTAGACCCACTTAGTCCCTACAACATTTATGTCACGTGGGCACGGAACCAAGGTCCACACATCCAAACGATTAAACTGATTCAGTTCCTGATGCATAGCATCAGTCCAAAATTCATCGTCAAGAGCTTCATTGATATTTTGTGGCTCAATAAACGAGACAAAGCAAGCAAGCTTAACCATTTCCTTGAAGTCAATCTGTCTATTCCTCGTCTGACGTTCAGCATGAATATCCCCTATCACATCGGAAATAGAATGATCACGGCTGACTTGATTAAACCTTGTTCGTTGCAAATTCTCATCTGGTATAGCGTTATCCGCTCCCTCCATATAGAGACATGTGTCACCCGACTGGCTCTGTGGCTGTGTAGCACACATGGGTTCTTGAGTCACCTCCTCCAGAGTGTAACTATTGCGATCATCAAAGACAACATTGACTGACTCACAAATGGACCTTTTCCTCTTATTGTACACTTGGTAAGCTGTACTGTTTGGAGAGTATCCCAGAAATATACCTTCGTCACTTTTGGCCTCAAACTTTCCAAGCTGATCTTTGTCATTCAGAATATAGCATACACATCCAAAAACGTGAAAATAACTAAGGTTAGGAGTTTTTCCCTTCCAGATCTCATAGGGGGTCATCTTAGTACCTTGTTTCACATAGACTCTGTTGATGATATAACAGGCCGTGTTTATTGCCTTAGCCCAGAAACGTGATGCTACTTGATTACCATGAAGCAATGCTCTGGCCATTTCTTGAAGGGTTCTATTTTTCCGTTCCACAACGCCATTCATTTGAGGTGTTCGAGGTGCTGGATACTGGTGTTGAATGCCTTGACTCTGACAAAACTTATCAAATGTTTCATTCTGAAATTCTCCACCGTGATCGCTTGAGCAATACCAGTTCTACCATTTGCAAGTTCTAATGCTAGAATCTTAAAGCTTTCCGCTGCTTCAGATTTTTCTCTCAGGAACCGAATCCATGTATACCTTGAGAAATCATCCACCAGAACAAAAATGTATCGTTTTCCAGTGATATTTTCAGGATTCACGGGTCCCATAAGGTCAATGTGGAGAAGTTCTAGCACTCTTTTGGATCGAATCTCATTTAGTTGTTTGTGTTGAACCTTGACTTGCTTTCCCTGACAGCATGCTTTGCACACTGTTTCGGTTGAGCTTTCTAGCTTAGGAATCCCTCTGACAACTTCTGCACTTACAAGCCTATTGATATCGTGTACACTCATGTGTCCTAGCTTGTTGTGCCAGAGATCTAACTGTGATTCCACAGATGTGAGGCAGTTCTTCATCGGTTCCCACATATAGCAGTTGTTTCCAGACTTTATACCCATTAGTATCACTTGACCAGCCTCGTTTATTGCCTGGCAGTCTACTTTGGTAAATGTCACCTTGAGACCTTCATCACATAATTGACTAATGCTAATCAGATTGGCTTTTAGTCCCTTCACAAGATATACGTTCACAAGGTGTGGTTTCCCGTCCTTTTGCATTTTACCAACACCGGCAATTTTACCTTGTCCACCATCGCCAAAAGTGACATATCCCCCTCTGATCTGTTTGACTTCATATAATGCTTCACCACATCCTGTCATGTGACGTGAGCACCTACTGTCAAAATACCAAGCACCTCCGTCCATCTTCGAGGTCGAGGTATAAGCAACGTTACTCATCATAGAGAGATTGCACACCACATTCTCTTCTGGTTTTTCTTCTGATGGCTGAGGTATTTTGGTGTTTGCATATAGTTCCTCTTTGGCAATCCACACTTTTCCAAAACAGGTTGGCTCAACAAAACACTTGTTCAGGCTCCACGCTTTGCGGATTTTGTTCCAACAGCACTTAGATTTCTTGTGACCTCTCTTGCCGCATCCAAAGCAGCCTATGTCTTTTTTGTGCTGAGTCCTGATCTTTATCTGTCTCTCGGTGTTGAATGTGCCACTCATACCCCTGGAGGAAACATGCATTGTGTTGCCTCTAATAGTGCCAAATTCAACTCCTCCTGAATATCCAACTCCACGTCTATCCTTAGAGGATTTTCCTATTGCCAACATCTGATCCAAGCTCTTTGTTCCATTGTTCAACATGCAGATCTTCTTATGATTCTCGGTTAGATCTTGTTCCAGACACCTATTCTTCTGTTGTTCCTCATTAAAGGTTTCCCAGACCTTTGAAAAAATTTCCTCAAGGATTATGTTCTCCTCCTTTAGTTCAGCTAGTTCATGTCCTGGTTTTACATTACAGCGGTTTGATGCTTCAGGCTTTGATGTTTGTTCAATCTCAAGGATGTTTGCTTGTGCTTTCAGCATCGCTGTGTCTTTTAGTAATTGCAGGTTCTCATGGCTGAGCTTCACCCAATTATCGTATAGAATGTTGTATTCTTGTTTAACATCAACTTCCTCTCCATCCGAATCAGAAACCAGACTTGCATCCTCAATTGTCACTTCTTCATCCTGAGCAACGAGAGCCATAAAGGTCAGCAATAGTTCATCATCTCCGCTGTCATTTTCTGATCCAGTATCGCTGAAGCACACATAAGATTTTTCTTTTTCCTTCATAACAGTGGGACATTCAGTTCTAGTATGCCCAAAGCCACGACATTCAGAGCAGGTAAGTTCCTTTCTTTTAACCAGTGGACATTCATGCTTAAAGTGTCCAAAGCCATCACACTCATGACACTGCATATCCTTCTTCTTGGAGGTTCTGTCACCTTCAGCTCGAGATGTCCTTGAAACTCTCTCAAAGTCTCCTCTTGAGGTCCTCCCAAAAGCTTTATTTTGTCCTTTCTCTACTCTCTTGAGCATTTCATTGAAATTTCTGGCCATTAGACTCAAGTTGTCTTCAAGCTTCTTAACTCTGTCACTTTCCTGATCTACATTGAACGCAATCCCACCGCTTGGCTTCTGTTGCAGGTTTGACACTTCCATCTCTTGAGATTTCAGCATACCTACTAACTTATCAAATTTCATGTCATTGGTATTCATTGAGCATTGGAGTATTGCTTTTTGAGCCGAGAATTTTGCTGGTAGACATCTTATCAGTTTCTTCACGAGTTTCTTCTCATGATATCTTTTCCCAAGTACAGATGCTTCGTTGTCTATGGTGCTCAACTTAGCCGAGAAGCTGCCGACAATTTCATCTTCCTCCATACGCATATTTTCAAAAGTCGATGCTAGGTGATCAAGACGGGTTCTTTTCACACTTTCATCACATTCGAAATGATTTGTCAGTGCATCCCAAGCATCCTTCGCTGATTCACATCCTTGAATAATTTTGAACTGCTCAGTACTGACACTTGACATAATAGTGGATATTGCCCTAGAATTAAACTTGGAAGCACTCTTTTCTTCGTCAGTCCGTCTGTCCAAGGCCTTCTTGACTCTGGTTTTGTCTTCCAGAATCTCCTGGGGTTCTGTCCAGCCATTCAGCATGGCATCTCATGCCGATTCGTCTATAGCACGAATCACATGTCTCATATGCACCTTCAAGTGTCCAAAGTTGCCTTCATCGAGCATGATAGGTTTTTGGATTGCGATGAATTCCTTAGTATCCATGTTCTCACCAAGATCTCAACCTGATTAATTTATGAAAGAAATCCAAGGGTTGACTGCTCTGATACCAAATGAAAACGCAGAGAACACACTGTAGATTACTCAAGGAATCTTTCAAAGAAAAACACTTCTTATTTAGAAATCTCTTGAACAAATTACAACAAATCTTGTTCAATCAGTTTTACTTGACTTCACACCAGTGAATCAAGACTGACCAATTCCTAAATCTACCCAATTCCTTACCAAACAACAGCAGTTGCTTATCACTCAAAACGCTCACCCAGTTTGCCAAGTCGTACACTCTTCTTTTTGTGTTACGCACTTCTAGCTATTTTTATGCATAAGCGGCTAGACCTAAACTTCAAGATGTCTCGCCCTTATATGCCCTCATTCCTTCCAATTCTTAGAGTTTCCATTTTATAGCTTCCATATCTTCACTTTCCTAAAATACGAGTTGCTGACTTGTCATCCACGTCATGTCTCCTGTGTAATTCGGATCATTCCTCGTGTTGCTCAGCTAATCTTGATTCTTCACCAATACACACCCAAGTCGACACAAAAAATAGGAAAGTTGGCGGGCACGTTTATCCGACCATATCGACCAAACATATCGATCAATACCCAACTGTATTGACCGACAATATCAACCACTACACCCGCACAAAAACTTGGTGAGCAAGTCCTAGGCCAGTCCACCTTTTTACTATTTTGCTCTTGAGGTCTCTCTATAAATAAAGAGTCTCACCCCCTCATTTGAGACACATCTCTCACTGTAGAATATTATCATATACTTTAATGCCTTATTTTTAGTTTTGGTTTTATTTAACCTATGCTTCTATTTATTCATGTCTAATGTAGATTATTCCCTCATGGTTTCTAACATAACCATGAGTGACTAATCTCCTTTATGGTTCAATGTGTGGTAGATTAGAAAGTAATTAGATCTAATTATGGAATCTTAGGTTAACTTAATTATAATATATTACTTGAGTAGAATTTAAGACTAGGATTGAGATTGATTAACTCAAAATTTTGAAGTGAGAAATCATGGCGCAAAAGGCATTTTGAATACTTTTTACAGAATTACTCAAGTAAGTTTACTCGTTTAGTAGCTCATGGGCGTGGCGTGGGTACTTAAATGATTAGTGAAGCTAGGATTTACTCTCAAAGACCATGTACCTCTTGATTCCGACGTGACATGCCTAGGAAATCAAGAGAGTATTGTAGGTGATTAAGACCATGACCATTCGCTAACTAAACGCGTTAGATTCCTAAAAGCATCTATGTTTGGCTATTAATGTTACCATAAAGAACCATAGTTTGTCTTTGTCTTGTTGCTTCCTAGTCAACATCGCCAAGCTTGTTACGGTTAGGTTGATACATTATGGCATCTTTTTCAGGGAATCAAGGTTAATTAGTATTAATTAGGGGGACCAACCCAATCTTATGCATGACACTTGAACACTTCCATGCACACCAAATGTTTGTGGAAATGACTAATGCCTCCTTAAGATTAATTCTTCACTAATGATATGATCATTTGACTTAGTGAAGGATTGTTGGGAGTTTGGAGGTTCTTAATGCTACTTTTAACTTGTTTTCAATGGCTTAAATGGATCGCTTGGTTATTAGTGAAATGTAATTGTTGCTATTGACCAGTGAGATTAATAAACACAACTCCCAAACAAGCTTTGAACCATAACCTCTATCAAAATCACAGCTTTCGTTTAACTCTTGGGTTAACTTAAGTTGAAATCTTTCTTTGCTTTCTTTCTTTTATTTATATATTGCATGTAGCAATTAGGAAACCAAACCAACAAAACCCATATCTTTAATTTTATGTCCTATAGTTAAACCGAGCTATCTAAAACTAGTAGTAATGTCTATATTTATAGACAAATGAGTTTACTGACTAGGTGAACACAAGGCAAGCCGAAACCTTGCATAGTGACACATCGTGACCATGTGTAAGCACGCATTATCTAATTTATGAGATATTGCAACCCAGCAGTCCAAGTGTCCATATTTTAGTTAGAGTTATCTAGGCACGACACCTCGGACACTAATAAAAATTCTCAGGTCACAATTTAGAGGAAAAATTCAGCAGTTGGGTTCTAGACTATCCAACTAATCCGGCTTTTCGACTCGAGAAGCGGTACATGTTAATCGACTAATTTATGAACCAACTTAAATTAATCGATCCAAATGCCTAATTTCCCTTAAAACTTTGTTTCCCAAAGTTTCTCATACTAACTCTGACGAAATTTTTCTAGACAGTCACTGGGTCGTTTTGACCTAGTAACCGGGTTACATTCTGGAGTTATTTGTTTCTCATATTTAAAGCATCCCCTGAGACTTACTCGACACTTCATAACAAGGGAGAAGATAGGTGTATGTTATAGAAGTTTTACCAAACTCAGGCGTCCTTATTAAGAATTTAATCCTAAATGCTTCAAAGGAAAAATCTGCAATAACAACTGAAACCTCTTGCCTTAACTTTGAAAAGATGCCTTTAAAAGTGTAGTCTATTCTCTTCCTAAAACTGAAACCATATATAAAAACCCTATGTAGTTCGGTTTGGTACGGTTTGTTTTCTTTGGTTTATGGTTTATCTATTTTACAAAAATGAATCATATCAAAACTATATGCAATTTTCGGTTTGGTTTCGGTTTCTTTCATGATAAATATATGTATATATAAAGAACAACTCTACTACATAATATTAACACATTTACCTCCAGATAGTAGAGGTGCAAGATTTCCATTCGTGCATGAGAAGCCGCGGAAACACAAATATTTATCGTGGAGAAGGGAAAGTTGTAATTATATTCTTATCATCTTACTTATTGTCACGCATGTTATATGTTTCTGCTATGCTAGTATTATCTTTTTGATCATCTCAGATACCATTATTAGATATGAATTCTTGTGGAATGGCATCTTCATTCACAGCTTAGACGATCCATTTTTGGTAGAGTTCATTACAAAAATGGGTAAGTTCAGTACAAAAATGAGTAACTGCCTTGAGAAACCACCAAAGGATGAAAGTGTTAAAATGCTTTACGTCTGTCGACTTAACTCGACGGGTATCCTCGAGCAGGATTTACGAGGCTTTTTAGCGCTCATGGATAAATTGAATCTATCATAATGGTGACCGAGAAGTGCGGTTGTGCATTTCTCACATACACAACCCGACAATCAGCATAGATAGTCATGGAAAAACTCACCATTTAGATTGACATCAATGATTACATGCTCAAATTCTTATGGACATACAAGTACAAACCTGAGCTATTTACTACCATTTCCAACCCACAAGACACTAGTGTGGAATCAACATTCACCGCAGAGAATTGGTGTTGTCATGGCCGATCAAAATGTAAGCAAGGTAAACCACCGACTAAAACATCTAATTCCAAGAAATTTTTTTGAAAAAATCATTCACTGATATATATAGCAAAATATATATAGCAAAAAATCATTCACTGATATATATATATATATATATATATATATATATATATATATATATATAAATATATATATATATATATATATATTTCATGATATAATCTCTTTCTTAAAAAATTGGAAGGCATTTTTATATACTTTTTGTTATTAAAATATATTTAAACAAAATTTGGAGACATAATTTTGATTAGAAAAATTATAAAGCTTTTTAATAATGCTTAGGGGCTTTCTTATTCATAAATTTATTTATTAAGTATATTATAAAAATATTTTATTAATAAAAGTGTTAATGGAAGGCGAATATATCATAGATTAGATATTTATGAAGACATCTCTAACCCACTTTTACTTCTAAACTATATTTTAGAGTAAAATCTTCTTAAAAGAATAAAATCTTCTTGTTGACAAAAAAAAGAGTAAAATCTTTTTCAATTTTTGTACAAAAAGTGTTCTAATAAAAAAATAGAGTGGTGCTTTTTTAGTTGAAATATAGCTAAAGATCGTATGTTGAACAATCTATAAAGTAATGATACATTGTGATTCTATAATCTGAGGATGAGTATTCATGTTAGTTGCTCAAAATCATATGAGTGATGATTTTAAATTTCTTTGTATTGATTCCAATCCTCAAATATTACTCTTCTTCTTCTTCGTGAAATTAAATCAAATGTTTGTGGAACTCAACTTTTGTCAATTAAGTATATGTGCTTATTTCATCGCTTAAAATCAAATGATTTTTCAGTGAAGCTCCTTCACCTTCTCCTTACTTTTCAAACTAAAGAGGGTTGAAGGTTTACTCAATCCTCCAATATTAATTTTCTTCTTTGTTAAATCAAATCAGATGTTTGTAGAACTCAACCTTTTTCGATTAGTTATATGAGCTTGTTTCATCGTTTTAAATCAGAGGACTTTGTGATTTTTGTGATTTGGTTGGAGTTAATCATTTGAAATCAAAGTGGTTCTGTTATTTTTGATTTCACATGAGTTTATTTAGTCTTATTTCATCGCTTGAGTTGATTTGGATTGAGTTCATGCGAGAGGGCTGAGATTTGTTTGAGTTGTTAAGTTGATTTCATCGCTTGAGAGGGCTGTTATTTTTGATTTCATCGCTTGAGTTGAGTTTGGGTTTGTTATATTACAAACATCAATTCATCGCTTGAATTGGTGTATATTAAAAGCATCAGTTTTGGCGCTTGAGTTGATTTTATGTATTGATGTATGATGATTCGGTGCTTTATGAATTAGATTACAAGTTGGTTTTGAAAAAGCATTGTTCTTTTTGGTTGCAGCATGGCAGGGTGGCCGAGCATTTGGCTGTGCTACTGGAATCACCTTGTTGCCATGATCGTGTACCATTGTATGTATCACTCTAGCATCAGGCTTGAGGTTTTCCGGAGCGGACATGCATACATGTACATCAATCCCTCGCCAGTCTATCCCGTGGTGAATGTGGAGTGGGATGAAGTTGCTGACGTGATTCACATTCAGAGTACTCACTGCAATTTGGGCATTGACTTCTTGCTCTATCTGGATAGCAGGATTGTTGTTATTTATCTTTAGTTGCCTTAAACATATTTAGTATTATCTTCATATATTTTTTTCCTCAAATATTGAAGACCAAGGCCTTATGACATACTTGATCCTTATGTATATAATTTTGTGAATGATTCCTTACGTTCAATCTCTTATTTGAGTTCCACAAATTATCTTATCTTAAGTAATGGAAGAGAACTCTCATGATTTTATGAACGCCCACTAGACAAATATTTTTTGGACGTTAAAAACTCTTGGTGATATAAATAGTTTTAACTCGATGTTATTGTTACCTTGCTAATTATTTTTAGTTCCCAAATTATCTTAAGTTATCATCACAAACAAACATGGATTCTTATGAAATGTTTGGTTTGAATTCTTTTGTCATCTTCATTCACAATTTAGATGATCCATTTTTTTGCAGAGTGATTGCAAAATATAGTGACATCGGCCCTTTGGAACCACATAGGAATGAAAATGTTAAAACACTTAACATCTGTGAACTTAACTCGACGTGTGTCCTCGAGTACAACTTCTGCACATTGCCATAAACTACCACACTACTCGAAAATGTTCTCCAAATTGTTTCTATCATAATTTTTGGGTTTCAGCTTCTCTCATATCGAACTTAAGTGCCTCACATGCTTTTTTTTCCTTTGTTCTTATCGTAAAACATAACAAGCACTACAAAAAAATCTGTATCAATAGCAATAAAATATAGTGTTTTATATAGTTATGCAATAATTGACATACACAATTATTTTAAATAACGTTTACAAATTTGCAAACGCTATAGTAAATATAGCGTCCTAAAATTTAAATACCTGGCTCATTTTTTTTCAAGTCCGCTAAATTTTTAACCAAGTTTTTAAGTGTCGAAATTTTAACTAAGTACAAGCAAAAGTAATTATTTTGCCTCTAAAGAATTAAAAACATACAGAGAGAAAAAACGATTTTCATTTAGGTTTTTTCTCCTCAACACAAATGAAAACTCCAACATCTCCATGACACTATGTTGTTTTTTTTCTTCTTCAATTTTTTTCTTCTCGAAAGGGTTTTGTTTTCTTTTGTATTTCTATCCAATGATTATATAAACCTGATTTAACTTCAATTTTGTAGTGTAATTGATAAGGTTCGAGTAGAGCTTATCAGATAGTGACAGGAAGGTGGAAAGTTAAGAGGAATATTAGATGAGACGAGAAGGGAGGGAGGGAGGGAGAAAGGTTGGGAATGACTGTTTTTGAATTTTGATCGTAAAGATAAGTGTTTACAGTGAACCCATATTAAGTTCTTATCAATACTCTCCGGTGGAAAAACAACCTTGATCTTATGATTGAAGTGGTTAACCTAAGCTGTGAAGTTTATGGCAGTGCTCAACTTTGTCCCTACCATAACTTGAAACTGTCTCTTGGACTCACTAGTGTTCCTGTTTTCAAAAGAAACGTCTCTGCAATAACTGAGTAAAGATTCTGGTCATGCTCAGAATGAAGATCCTTCAGAAGAACTCTTTCTTCATATTCTAATTTGACCACATTTTCACTAGTCGAGACCTTAAACGTAATTACCACTGGGGTTGTGACGACAACAACAGTAGAGAGTAGAACCGACAATCTGCCGTACTCTAGGAAACATCAAAACAAATGTTAACCAAATAGTAGCCCAATCAAAATTCCTTGTGTTCCAATCAAAACTCAACATTTCAGATATAGAATCATCAGTCACTCCACGAATAGTAGACATCTCTTGCACCCCTAAACATTGATTTATGGCCAGCAGCTTTTTCAGCTCTTGTTTATTACCCACTGCACAGCTGACAATTCCATCAACCTTTTCAACCAATCGTACTTGCTCTTCTCCTCATGTCCAGCTTGTAGGGGTTTATTTGTTTCGGCACAACCCAAATTTTCATCCGTGCCTGCTAAGACATCTCCCTGCTTCTGCGTCTTGGTTTCCAACTCGTCACGACTGTACTCTGTCACTACGTCCTGCATGAACTTGATCTGATGGTGTAGAGTGGGAGTTTCTTCTTTTTATATACCATTATACCCAATCGATAACCCATTCTTAGCAATTTCTCGCATTCTTCTGATGCAATAGCTGCAGTCTCTGCAGCCAACCTATCATTTGTTGGAGTCCATTCTGTAAGCAGTGGTGCAATTTGTTGAGATGACCGAGCGATTTCCTTGGCCTCCTCATAATACCCAGTTCGTAAGCAAAAATATATATGTTGCCAACCCGTATCATAAGGAGCCTGCTTATGGGCATAATGCCAATCAAAATCTAAAACTCCATATTCTCTCAAACAAATCCGACTGAAAGCACAGACTCTTTGCCAAATCCCAACAGATCCCCCAGAGCAGCTTGTGTAGGATGATTTTGACTTATGTCCATTATTCGTTTCTCATGCCCACGTTGTAAATGACGCCATGTACCGATCGTGAGGGACGTCTTCATTGTAACACCCTGTCGAACAGCTGAGTCTTCACTTGTTAACACCTGAATAATCTGCCATATTTTTTGCATGTTGACAGATTTTCCATGAGTTCCTTCAGCACCAAGAGATTCAATAGCGTCCTTAAAACGCATTGCAGGTCTAACTGGCCAGAGCCGCAAGTTCTTTGCTCTGTGTTGAACTCCAAATCACCAGTACTAGTTGACCAGCATCAGCCTCTCTCCTTGCAACAATCTTATTCGTTTTAGTTAACAATGATATGTCGCTACGGCTTTGAAGGAGTCGCGTTTTTCCTTTCTCCAATACTTTCTCCATGTAATCATTAAACCTTCGAAAAAATATCCTTTTGAGATTCATGTAATCATAGCCATTTCATGAACCTGTCGCAGGTATTCTTCAACGCTAGTAACCTTAGCGGACAACACATCCTCAAATGTTGACTTCAAGTCTAAAGATTTTGATCACAAGCTAGTTGCTCTGCATTGATTCCCCTCACGTGCGAGTAGGATGAAATCCTCATGTAATTAGATGCCCGCTTAATTAGATTGTGGGTTTTATTATATCAGCTTCCTGCGTAATCAAAGTAATTAGATGCCCGCTTAACGCGTGTATGTGCAACTTTCCTACCCACTCGGTTACTCATGTACTCTTAAAACTGAAGTAGCTCCCAAGTTTGATAACTGTATATCCAACTCACAACACCCATCATATATGTTACGAGAGTGGCTCTAGCAGAGAAAGCACTATGTTGTGACTGATACTGTATTAGAGTTTGAAAACCCACAGACTTTGAGATAGTGACAATCTTTTCCACGGTTCCATATGGGGGGGGGGGGGGGAACACATCTTCAGTAATTGGATACAATAGTTGACTCACTGTTGCTAGAAGATTACGATTTAGCTCATTCGTTTTGCAATCTCTAAATCTTGGGGGAATCACAGAACATACCGTAGCTTTTACACGCTTGTACCAACTCAAGCCGTGTAGCCTTTTTACCACAATCAAATCGTGTTTTCATACTGACTTTGTTCACATGTTCGAGTTTCTACGTCATTGTCATCGGTCTTGGGTCGCTACCAGATGATTCTGGTTTTCTTCATGGTCTGCTCTCTTTCCGCTTTGCTCTCGGGTCGGGTCCCGATTTAGCTTCAGGTCTTCGATTCCAGCTCGCAAATCCCTCTCTTATCAACTCTATCATCAGAGAGAACTTTTGATCTATTTGCTCCATGGAGGTAAGGGTTTTTGCAAATCTGTTGAAATGGTCGTATCTGTGTGTTGAGCCATGGCTCTGATATCAACAATAAGGCTCGAGTAGAGCTTATCAGATAGTGACAGAAAGAGGGAAAAGTTAGAGGAAGAATTAGACGACAAGAGAAGGAAGGGAGGAAGAAAGGTTGGGGATGAACCTGTTTTTTGATATTTGACCGTGAATGATATGGGCTGAAAGCATAGCTAAAAATATAAAAGTTAAAAGCCCAATAAATCCATATTAAATTCTTATCAGTAACTTTGTTGATGTGTTATTCAATAGTGGAATTCAATGGAATTTAATGTAATTAGAATTGAAAGGAATTTACTAGATTTTGTTGAATTCTATAAAAGAATTGAAAATACATTATGGATTTTAATGGATTTGGTGGTAATATTTTCGTGGATTTCTTTGTGATTCTAAATTCAACAGAAAAGGTTAGATATGGAATCACCATTCTTCAAAAGCCATATAAAACCACAAAACAATTTGAATATATTTAATTGTAACAAAGGAGAAACCCAGATAGTGAATTTTAAAACTAAGAACATGTGATAAGTTATTGTGGCTTCAGAGTGGGGAGAACCAATCATAAACCGTTACTAGTCACTGTGTCAACGCTTACTTGTACAATGTTTGCTGTTGTAGTCTTCTGAACTCGAAGAGATCTTGTTTCATTACAAATCAGTCTTTTTTTTTTAGCAAACATATCACAAAAATCTAAGAAGCAAGAATATTAAAAAGAGGAAGATCATGAGTTAGTGTTTGTATCATAAAACAACTATTACAAACTGGCTTAAGAGTTTTAGATTTCGAATGGCGTTTCTCCTCAGTGAAACATTGTGTATTGCTTCATCTAGAAGCAACAACAACAATAATAGAATCTAAGAAATTAACATAAATGTCAGATGAAGACAACACATGAAAATCACAGGATTCAAAATCGAAACTGAGAAGCATAGATTTGACCTAAGACAAAAGAGAAAAGCCCCACCTCAGTGACTGTTAAACTGACCATTATATTGGCAAAAGAATCAGAATTCACACCACCATCAACCAGCTCTAGTACAGCACCCAACGGATTGATCTTCTGAAAAACTGAGGATTAAAACGATATAAGAAACCAAGTATCAGTAAATGACTTAATTATCTCATTCACTTTCTCATCCACATGCTCGCATATATATACAGCTTCTGAATATTTCTCAATCAAACCTTGAATCCGAATCAAATCAAAGTAAAAATTGGAAACTACCTTCCTCGATCGAATTGATTCCTCTTGACTCTTGAGTAGAATCAATGTAGATACTCATATCCAAGGCCTAAACACAATCGAACAAATTCCAGACTAGAAATGAAAGAGAAACAATATCGTCCATAAGCCATAAGGGTGAAACGGACAGGATGAGTCCACTTCGACTTCTCCTTTAAGAGTAGATTTCTCTTTCGTTTGAGTATGCCGTCGATGGATGTTCGAAGAGAGATAAATACGAGAATGAAACTTTATTTGAATTAGACAAAAGAATACAAAAGAATACATCAGAAAACTCTCGGATTTGTTTACTCATGTTTTAGACAAAAGAATACATCAAAATCTATAATAACTGAAATCTATCAAAATCACATTGATATTGAATAACAGAGGTATTTAATGGATTTTTAATTACATCTACAAAATCATCAATCCAATAACACGGGATTTCATACTGAATTTAAAATGCATCCAATTCCATTAAAATACTTAATTCAATAACACCTCCTTAATATGTTCGTAATAATATGGGCTATATTGATTTAATATGTTATCACGTTAAAGCCCAATACACCCATATTAAATTCTTATCACCAATCCTTTGGTTATGTTGATTTAATATGTTCGTAATAATATGGGCTGAAAGCATAGCTAAAAATATAAAAGTTAAGGCCCAATAAACCCATATTTGTGCGATAAAACTTCCGAAGAAAAATGTGCAACCATCGATAACTCCAACACAATGCTAAAAATATAATAAAATTTTTACTTTATAAAAAAATTAAAACATGGACTAAAATAATATATATATATATATAATATACTTTAAAATAAGGTTATAATCTTATATTTTTTCTAATCTTTTGAGGTATTGCAGGTCAAGCCGTCGCAATAAAACTTGGTGCAATTTGATTTAGAGCCCGTAAAACTTGTGAAAATTCTCACTTATAGGAAATTTGGATCTCTTAAATGTGTCTTGTATAAAAATACTTCGAATTTTGGCCATCTATTAGGAGGAGGGATACAACCATTTCTTCAAGACTAATATATCTTATATCATTTAAACTTGTCTTCTCTCGGATGAGATTGCATAATTTCAAGAATGTATTTGAATACATGCGTTATAACTCTCTAAGAGGATCTTCTTTTAACATAGTTGCTACATAGTCTTGACCAGATCTACACATCGAATGAGATGTTCAATTTGCAACTGAATTTATCATTGTAGTCGTTTGTTCAAACACTTCATCTGACATAAAATTAAGAGCACCAGTAAAGTAATATGGGCATCTAATTCATCATGTTCCTACGAACATCTCTCTCTCTCTCTCTCTCTCTCTCTCTCTCTCTCACATAAGATTTCTTGTTTTCCAAAAGATGTTGGATCCATGTTTAATAATGTATATAACAAAAACACTTAATCCATCAAAACAAACACTAACGTCATATTATTAAAAAGATCAAAATCAAATAAAGATACTAACGTCACATTAAAACAAATCATATGGGATTTTAAATTTGTTGAAGTAATAAAGCGATCGTATGGAATTTTAAGAAACAACTACTATTCAGCTCTAAGTTTATCCAAATATAACGTTTAAAAATGAAAAGAGCAAAATAAAGATACTCACTAAATATTGTATTTGAGATGATAGCAAAACAAAAACCTAGAAGAAGAGACCTTGTTATATATGTAGAAGAAGAGACATATTATAGTTATAGATAAGGAAAAATGGTACAAAACCTTATATACAAGATTTGGAGAATGGTTATTAGTTTATGTAAATTTATTACGTTTTATACAATTGATGAAAAGGAAAAATAAATTTACCTTTTCTTGTTTTACATTTAGAAAAAAATAGAAGTAAACAAGAAAAATTTTATATTAGTATTTCCACTTCAAAAAAAACTATCTATTTTTATAATTTTCCATTTTTTATAATCTCTTAACCAATCTTCAATTTTCTATAATGTGTTTGTCATAATTTCTATAATCTATATATTTACTTGAAGAAAAAATGCATAAAACTCATAAACACACAAAAATATAAAACCGTAAGTATCAATGGAAGAATCACAGTAAGAGCTTCATGAACCACCACAAGATCAAGGAAAAAGTTCATGTAATCAATGGAGTCCTCAAGAAAAAATAACTTTGATATATTTACTATTAGATAGAGTAGACGGTGTTGATGCGGGTTTGCATGATAGTAATGGTATATTCAACAAGTTCACAGCGGAGGGGCGGATATTTCATCCTCTCAATAAAATACATGGATGCACCAAACCTTATCAACACTACTCAAACAGAATGAAGATTTTAAAAGCAAAATATTTAAGTGGTGCCGAACTTCTTCGCTTCAGTTCTGGGTGGATGAGATTCAACCAAAAACGATTTGTGGCTCCAGATGAGATGTGGATTGAATACATAAAGGTAAAATTTATTTAACACAACTATATCATCACAGATTTGTTATCATATTAAAACTTCTTTTTGTATTTTAGGCACATCCTAGTATTAAAAGATTATGTGATGAAACTTTTGAATAATTTGCTGATCTCAAATTGATATTTGAAAAGAATGTAGCGACGGGTGGGTGTGCGATTGGATTAGGCAATACTACTGATGCTCGAACAATTGGAACTGCAAAAACATAAAAGGCACAAACAAATTATGGTGAAGAGTTTTCTGTCCCAAAAAGTATCAAACACAATCATCTTTTATTTCCAGCAATTCAAATGACACTTTGGAAAAACTCCCTTTAAGAAAAAGACGAATGACTAATCCTCTTAACAATGTTGTTGATCCATTTATTCAAAATGAAAGTGAAGAAGAAGCTTGTATCGAGATGAGTGCTTTGACAACAATCACTCATAAAATCTTCAATATGATACAAGGAAGAGAAGCAAGACAAAAACAAGAGGCTGAACAAAGAGAAGAACAAAAGAAGAATAACTTATGGGATGCTATCAAAGAAGTTATTGACTTGGAGGAACATATTCGGTACGACACAGTTAAGAAAATCCATCAGTTAGGGATGCAAGATGTATTCATTAGTATGTCGATTGAAGAGTGTTATGGTTGGATTAAACATAATGTCATGAGATTTTAAGTTAGTTATTATTTTTATATTGGGGTTTTATTTATTTCTATGATTAATGTTGTTGTATTTTATCTAATAGGCTGTTCAATTTGATTACAAGGCTTTGTAATGAAATTGGCTTTTATCATTTTTCAACGGTTTTAAATTTTATATAAAATATTATGTGCTTTGTTAATCTATGTTTTTATTATCGGAATAGATGTTTTGATGTCAATCTTCCCCTTAAACATTTGTTTCTTTAGTTGCTGCATGTGTATTCAAAAGATAAAAGAGAATTAAGACATTTTATAGCCATGAGTTTCCTTGGAACTGTAACAAAAAATTATAGACGGTATGCTTCATTGAAGCTAGAGCTATTAAAATAACAAACGATAACAGTAATGGAGTTTATAATGGATGAATGTGATAAGAGTATATATTGGACAATAATAATAATAATAATAATAATAATGGAGTTTATAATGGACAATAATAACGAAGCTAGATTTTATAATGGACGATATGTATTATGCGACGATATGTGTTAACAAATCCAACTAAAATATAAAGTTTTGACTTAATATTTGCTTTTTTGAATTTTGATCTTAAAAACACTTATAAATCCACTAAAATCCAATTACAAATCAAATTCTTAAACAAATTTTTGTTATTAAATAACACTTGATTTTATAATCTATTTTAAAATCATAGAACCAATAACAGTGGATTTCAAAGTAGATTTTAAAATCATAGAATCAATAACATTGGATTTAAATATGAATTTCAAATCATAAAACCAATAACATTTGCTTTGGTTTGGATTTCAAAATCCATTAAAATACACAAACCAATAACACCCTTTAAATCTCAAACACTAATCTATTGTTTTACTCGCCCTCTCTTTCCAATTAGGTTTTGTCTAGAAAATTTGTCAGAGATCTTGTTCTTCCTCAGAGTCGCTGGAAGCAGCGATGGCTATGTGGAGGACATTATCAAGCGTGCAGGAATGACGGAGTTCAAGACAGTGTCAACAACCATGACCCCTCACTTATGGTAAACCACATGATTGATGCAGAAACATTAACATGGAAAATTGAAATGATCAGAGAGATTATTCAATCGAAGGATATTGCAATGACTGTCAGCTTATCAACCAGCAAATACTTACGACCAAACACTAATGTTGACATTATACAAAATCAGGGAATTATACGGTTAAATTGGATGCCAGATGGGAAGGGGCATCACTAATATGAGAATAAAACACCCTATCATGGGACCCGATGTTAATAATTTACAGGACTTATGATATATCATGGTTTTATGAGTTTTAAGCCATGATATATGTATATAATCAAGTCTTTTATGTATATGTTGAGTCACTTTTGAGTCTTATACAGGTTTTCACACTTTTAGGATCAATTGGACGCTTTGGAGATAATATGGAGCATTGTAGCTGAGAAGTCAAAGCCAGTGTCGTTTGTGGTCCTCTGTGTCGATCGACAAAGCATGTGTGTCGGTCGACACGACTCGTTTTCTTACAATTCCTCCCGCGAAGATTAAAGACTTTTGGAGACTTGAAACTTTTCCCTAAAGTTTCATCTATTTACCAAAAAAAAATAAATCCAAAACATGTTTTAGACTATTAATTAGATTTTTAGAGTTTTATTCTCGTTCATACTTTGATAGTTTGAGCTTTTGAGAGAGATAGAGAGTTTGGAGCTGATCGATACTATGTACTGCTTTTTAGAAAAGATTTCGAACTCATGTTTCTTTATTCTTTCTATTATATATGATATATGTTTTGATCATGTCTTTTGTTTCAATCGATATGTCTTTGTAGATGTTAGGTTTAGGAATTCTCATTAAGGATTCCATGTAATGTTAGATTGATTGACTGGTTACGATTTATAACTTGATAATTTTTCACCTAGATTGTTCTTAAGCTATTTATAGATCTCCTGGAATTTAGATCATAGGTTGCCAAATTGGCACAAAAGTGAGATTTAAAATATGAAAGAACCTAAAGTAAGTAAATTAGATAATTGCAAAGTAATTTGGATTACAATTTGTAAAAAATCAAACATGTGCTTAATGCTAATTTAGACTTTATGAATCGAAAAGGAATTTGGATTCTTAGGTTTTAGACTTATTTCTCGCAACGAAAGTTGGTTTATTTAATCTCTGTGATTTGAGTTCTAGAACATGTTCGTAATTCGATCATAACCGAAAAATTGATTTGCGTTACTTGATTTCCTGAGAAATTCTCTGGACCTGACGCTTTCATTTTGATTTCCTGAGAAATTCATGCACTACTTTTATTCATTATAAGTATTGATGCTTAGCTTAATTATATTCAAAATGAAAAAATTATCGTGAGGTTCTTGAGTCTCTACGAATTCAGGCTCTATATACTACACTTGCATTATGTGTACTTGTGGTGTAGCTCTAGATAATTGAAACTTTGAGCATATCAAATTTTTGGCACCGTTGTCGAGGACTCTTTTGAGTCGCTGATAGATTTAAGTGTAGAATTTATACTAATTTTTTATTTTTCAGTTTTACTCACATTGTTCTATGTTTTTCTTTTGTGTGTTTCAAGTGTATGCCTAATCGTGTTACCAGAAGCAAGAAAGATAGTCATCATTGTATTTTCTGAATCATGAGCTCGCAATGTTAGAATGATAGAATAGAAAAGCAAAGAAGCCTGTGGAAATGTTGAATGACATGATTTTGGAATGGGATGAGGATGGTGTTCTGAGAGACCAAGATGTTTATGTGTGCAACAATCAAGGTCAAAGGTTAGATGGGGAAGGAAATCCCATCGTGCCAATTGCTTGTACAGGCGTAGGTTCAGGCGCATGCTCGAAGAAGAAGGACGCTTGGTGATTACATCATGCATGATAAGTTCTATGTGAACAGGTCTATGAACAAACTTCCTATCTTCCAAACAAATGACTTTGAACTGAAACCATCCTAATACAATTTGGTTGGTCAATATCCTTTATGTCAAATTTATCATGAGCATCTTATGGATCACATAGAGCTTCGAATACTTGGTGTCTAGCATGAAGCACAATGGAGTCAGCTATGACTATCTCTTCTGCAAGCTCTTCCCACACTCTCTTGTTGAGGAAGCAGCTTACACTACAAGAAATTGTCCAAATAGCCACGACCAAGCCACGGATTGGTCGTGGCTAATTTTATCCAGCCACGAAATAGCCACGAACAGGTCGTGGAACACAATAGCCCCGAATAGCTACGAATTTATTCGTGGCTATTTTGCTACGACTCTGAATCGTGGCAATTCGTGGCTAAGGTAGTTTATAAATAAGAACTGCCACGAAAGTATCGTGGAAGACAGTAGCCACGGATAGCCACGACTTAGTTCGTGGCCATCCGTGGCTATCTGGACATGTCATTTCACGAGTTCACGGGTTAAAGCTAATGTCATTTCGCATTTTAATCATGTCAATCGCATCTGTATTATTTTCCGACCTAGACACGGATAGCCACGAAAACGTCCGTCGCTATCAATATAGATATTTCTTTCCACTCGAGACTCACGGGCTTGTGTAAAATCATATCAGCTTCCCATCAAGTTATCAAGTTGTTTGGCAGAGAATATATTCGTTTTAGCCACGAACTTATTTGCGGCTATCCGTGGCTAAGGAAGTTTATAAATAAGAACGAGAACTCATTTGGTTTTAAACGTGGAAACAATAAAAACACATAAAATGGCGGATTTTTTTCAATCGAGAGAGTGGATGTATAAACGTTTAAATCGTTTTGATCGTAGCATTTCTGAAAAGTTCACGGAGGGAGTAAACTTTTTCATTTCTTATGCTTGTAATCAACCTTCTTTTCTAGAGAATGGAGTTTTATATTGTCCGTGCAAGAGGTGTAAGAATCAAACGCCCCACGATGTGCAGACGGTGACGGTTCACCTCATGTTGAAAGGGTTTATGCTGAATTACTATGTCTGGACGTGTCACGGAGAAAGTTGCATGTATGACGGTGCATCGACAAGTCATCAAGTTCCCACCCTGCAAGTCCCAGAACACAACGAAGCCTTGAGTGATCCTTTTCAATCTCCATTAGTTCAAGCCCATGATCCCAACGTAGATTTCAACATGTTACCTGTAACGCCCCTTCCCCATTCTCCGCTGACCGCCGAGCTGACCGGTCAACAATCAAACAAGAACATGACCAATCGAACCCGGGCAAGTCGAACGGGAAAAGTTCGCTACAGGACGAAGCCAAAGATAGTTCGGTTTGAGACAAAAGGCTCGCACCGATCTATTTCCGACTCCGCTATCCTCGTATCCGTAGCGCAAGCAGTACTACTTGCACGACTTCAACGAGTTGTGTCGGTTCGGACCAAACCTCATATCAGGGAAACAATTTCATTTTTAAGGAGTTAAACATCGAATACAACGTTTAACAGTTTTACAAACAATCGTCAATAACAATACATAAACATAAGCAATCAAAATCATAAAAGGCGCAGCTGCCGAACCGAAAATCAAACATCCCAAATTCTCGAATCAAAACACGTCACAAGCAACCCGAAGCTACACCGAGGACCTCCCACGTCCGTCGCTGATAACCTGAAAAACACAAAAAGAGTCTAATGAGCAATCTAAGATTACCCAGTGAATCGGCTCCCCACTAATGGCTTCTAATCTATCTAACTCTACAATCCCGCCCCGAAACCCAAAATAACAATCAACAAGAAATAAATGGTCAATCACGCGCTACCACAGCGTAATAAACCCACACACAAGCAATAGCCAAGATAAGTGAGAGAGTTAAAGAAATCGAAGGCACTGCGGCACATGTCCTCGATTGGACTCGATCTATCTACGCGCAACGAAAGAAAGATAAATAACAACACTGGGCCCTACGATCTTGGTAACTTCCACGGGTTCACATCGTCGCCTATATGGCAACTAACCCTCGACTCCTATACGTGCTCATGAGGACTCACGCATAGGACACCGTTCTCTGTCCATCGATACGCGGTGACTCTGACTACCCCTAGATAGCCCGAGTTTCCATGCAGTCCGGCCCTAGGACATGACCCCGTATTCTCCGGACCGCACACCTACCGGCGTCACCCGATAGGTTAACACCATAACCAGAACCACCATGGCCCGGTTAGGTCAAACCCGAGGATCCAATCGGGTCGGAAGTACCGGAACGTAAACAAAACCTAGGCTTGCGGAATCTAACGCACCCTAGCGTCCTAGTGCAGAAATATAAACACGCAGACTCGCTGGGACTCTAACACAGATCACGCAATCAATAACGACAATAATAATCCCAACCATTCCGCAAGCCTCTACACTACCCAACTCACCGCTCTGACTAGGTAAGATACCTAGTCAGCACCACTAACTTACCCGGTCCCGAGACCGGAGTAAGTGTCCACAATGACTACTCGGCCCAACACCGAGCAGTCTAATAACCTGCACAGAAATCTCACAACAATAATAACACACAGTACACGCAACACAGTCAAACACACAATTACCACAAACAAGTCTATTCGAGTTCTAAGTCTTTTACTTTATTCTCGCCCGCTACCTTGGGTTAGCGGATTGCTAACCCGTAGACGGCTCACGACACGCGTCATTTCCTTATTATCTCATCCTAGGTTTCTTTTAACATTATTCTCGATATATCGGTTTAGAGGTAGTAACCTTACTAACTCCCCGACATATCATTTCCAGCTAATTGATTCATTACCCTATTCCCGCTACTTAACCTAAAACCCGATCCCGTTAATATACTCTATACATTTGTTTAAGGTTAACTCATATTTTACTATCGTCTTAGTTTCCCGTTTATAGTTCATTAATAATCGTTCTTTATACTTATAAATATATATATATATATATATATAACGATCACACTTTACTAACAACCTAACGGCACGAAATCGTTTAACTCTTTTTATTCTAAACTCTAATCAGGTGTAATTGGTTTCCTCCGGTTAATTACTAAATGTCCAGTTAGTTAAATAATTGATTAATTTGGTCAACGGGTAACGTCCTAGCGGCTACGGTTTAGTGATTTCCCGGTTTAGCTAGTTCTACGAGTTTTCGAGCCGACTCACAGAATAGTTACGGGATAACGGATTTTGGCACGGATGAGGATTCCCGAACCACCAGATACTCCTGAAACACGGAACCACAGGTTTATCAAATTACGGAACCAAACCGAACCGATCCAACATCTTAACCAACCGGTTTGATTTAACCGGTTTAGGGTTAAACCGTTGACCGGTTCAATACCCCCTTTGACCCGGTTTAAACCAAACCACAACCAATCCCAAATTCAACACAAACTATACCCAAAGATTCCTTGAAGAACCGAGTTCACTCGGCGGTGGAAGAGGCTCGCCGGCGGCAAGATTCCGGCGTTGACTCCGGCGGAGGAGCGTTGACCGGCGGCGGTGAGGGCTTTTCCGGCGGTTTCTCACGGCGAACCACCTACCAAATTGATCACCAACACCAGATATACTCAATACCAAACTCAAAATAGCTGAAAAACATTGAATAAAAGATGGAATCCTACAAACCCTAGAAAGGCGATTGCTCACGGTGGTTTTCCGGCGACCTCCGGCGACTACAACGACGGCGACCAGCTGGAGAATATAGAGGGGATCAAGATGGAGCCATAGGGCTTTGAAGATCTCGATTTGGGTTTATAGAATGAAAGTTATGGGATTTCTTGCAACACAAGACTTGAAGAACAAAGCTAGGGTTCTTGGTCTTTGGTTGGAGATTCAAAGCACATGCATGAGTTTTCTGGGCAAAACTTGCATGCTTTTGAGTGATAGAGAGAGAGAGAGAGAAGGCCGAGAGTGAGAGAGAGGATTTGGTGGAAGAGGAACAAAGATTGAGCTTACTTTTTCATCAAGGTAAGATGAACATGAGGGGTTTTTGTGAGGAATTTCTCAAGAACTTCAAGAACAACAAACAAGGATTATTGTTTCTGGGAACAGAGAGTGTGAGAGCTTCAGAGAGTGTTCGAGGGAGAGAGATTAGAGAGAGGGAGGATTAGATTAAATGAACTTGATTAGATGCTTACTTGCACAAGAAAAGGATTCAATGCATTTTGCTCATGCATGCATGAGGAGAAGAGAGGTGGCGACTTGGGGAAGAGACAAGTGTCTCTCTGGCATCATTATGCTACCTGACCATCATAATTAACCCACACACAAGCCACTAATCACACAATCTTCCGAGGCTCGGTTTTTGCGGTTTCTCGGGTTTAATATTTTAGAACGGCTCCGGATGCTCCCATAAATTCCCAAACCTTCAAAATAAGATTCTTCATGCTATTTGATGAATTTAGCATTTTGAATCGCTCCGTTCGGGCTTACGTAGCTTTAGATATGAATTTCCGAAGTTTCTTCGGTTTAGTCGGTTTCCATTCCCGACAAGCCGAAAAACTCGCTTCTGCTCCGATTCTTCCAATTCTGGTCTTGTAAACATTCTTTATGTTAAAACATAAGAATATTTGGCCCGCCTCGGCTTCCGTCTCGAATTTTGGTAAAATTACCATTTTACCCCTGACTTAGGTAAAATGACGATTTTACCCTCGGTTGACTTTTGGCTGTCCTTTGACCGTATTTTTGATACGGGGTATCACATTCTTCCCCACTTATAGGAATTCGGTCCCCGAATTCTCCGTCACTTACAGACGTCACATTGGTTCCGATTCCGGTGGACTGCTTACCACGTCCTACGCTTCCCCACTTTGCTTCGACTTCCACATTTCTCGAACGACATCCTTCCCTTCGCTTCCTGGGACACACTTCAAGAATTTGATCATCGGCTTCCTTCTCCATGACTCCAACATCGGCGTTCCTCCCTCAAAGTCTTTTTGCTAACTCCTCCTGCGTCTCGGCTCCTTCCCGTCGATCGCGATGGCTGCTCCACTCTCACTGACGGTGCTCCCACTGCTTCGCGGTCCGGCGCTCTCGACTAGCAACATCTCGACACTTTAACTCGCTTTCGGGTTCGGGTTCGGTTTTACTTCGCTTTCTCGCTCTATCCCCGATATCACTTTCCTATAGAAGTATGGTTACTTAATCACGTACCCTACGGTCTCTCGTGATTAAATAACAATACCCTATAAGTCTGTTCTCTCGTGAAACGACGGTTGAACTCAACCGTCCGTAAGTCAGCTCGAAACTTGAGATACAACCAAAATAAACTTATGACTTATGTTTCTATCAAGATCAAAGGAAAACGATCAATCGCTACTCAACTTCAAACTAATAACAATCTAATGGTCGCTCTGACCCAACACAATCAATCTATCAAAACCACGCACACTAATGCCACGCAGACTACCGCCCCACAATACAATCAATCAATCAAGCAAGAAATAAACAAGCAAGCTACTATATACAAAATCACGCAATCTAAAGATCGGCCGGATGCATCGTCAATCCGGGTTCGGGTCATGATGAACGGTCGTCAGTTCCGCCCATCATTTAGTTTCACACAGTAAACCATTTGCTTTTCGAACCGTCTCAATCATGCAAATAGTTACTATGCTACTATAAACGATTAGCCGAACACTCCGCATCCACCATATACATAAAACGATATATCATACATCATAAAGTTTTTAGTACACGGTTAAGATCAGAGTTCCTACATAAAGCCGTCATCATATACCAAAAACCCATACGACGCCGCTGCACAACAAAAATCAAAGACGACACGCAAGTCGCCTATCCGCCGATCTATCTACAAGTCAAAATAGAGTTAGTGCCCCCAACTTACCTGGCCTAACTACCCCTACCCTAACCTAACGCCTCCAGTAAGACCGAAATGCCCCACACCACTGGCAACACGGCTCACTGGAGTATCCGCTGGCAGGCGCGCCGGGTGGGTGTGGTGTGTGTGCATCTCGAGATGGTGCCCCGACGTGCTGGGGCTCGGCGATCGGACAGAAATAAGCATCGTGACCTGCGCGGCCACAAACTGAACAGACTGAAAGAGCTACTGGGTACGGTCCTCGTTAACAAGCGGCTGCCGAATGTCCATAACCTCCACACAACTGGCACGGCGAAGTCGGCGCTGATGGGGATCCATGAAACAATCTGAGGCAAGATGACCCGGACCTCGACATAACTGGCACCTCCTCACTGGCTCGGGCTGCGGCGACTGAACGATCGGCATCTGGATCATAGAGAACTGTCTGGCGGGCGGTGAACTAGGCTCGGGATCTCTGCGGCTGGGTCCGGCTCCCCAATCTTCAGGTACTGATGCTGGGTACGGCTCACCATCTGGCATATACAGTCCTGCTCTGGCAACTGGGCAGGTCATCTCTCCATGGTCCTCCTGACCACATAACGGACAGTGGCCTGGTATAGGTAATGGCTGATAGGGCTCCCGGAGACGCGGGTCAACTGATCGCGGACACCACCGCAGGTGAAAGCCCCGTACTCCACATCCACTACAAGCTCGGCTCTCGGGTACTACTGGTGGGGCCTCTATCGCCTCGGCTGGTGGCGTAACTGTCTCAAACTCTGACTCAGACGATCCTGATGACATCTCAACGTCCAACGGGGTACGGGGAGATCCTGGTCCAACCTGCTGCGCCAAGATATCCTCTAACATCGCTACCTGCTCTCCTACATGCTGCTCCCACTGCTGATGCTGCTCAGGGTCCACTGGCTCCATCTCTAGATCAAAACCAAACGGTAACGGGTCCATCAGATAATCCTCCATACCAAGCAGCGGTGGAAACTCGGGTGCCTCAAGGGGTGGCGCCTGGTACATCGGTGGCGCATCTGTCGCTGCGAGAATATGCGGCACGTCCGGCTCTGGCCACTGTGGCGGTAACTGCAGCTCCACATCCGCTCCACCCAGAAATCCCATCATGTCGGCAAAAGGGTCTCGGCTACCTGCATCGTCTAACATCGCTGGCGGTAACGGGTCCGGAAGAGGCGACCAATCTACCTGTGCTGCTCTCGCACCCTGCATCTCTCGTAACGGAACGGGCGGCTGATCCGCTGTACGGGATCCCTGCGTGTGACCTGGCGATGCTGGGTACCCCTGGAACTGAACTACCTGTCCCTGCTCGGACCCGACTGATCCCTGCTGACTCATCCTGCTCGACTGTACTGCTCCGTATACACACACACACACCAACCACTCTGCCCGGGACACGCTGCTGTAAGACTGCAATCAAAAACATGAACGAGTTAGTACGAATAATATAAAAATTCTACTTTCCCATCCCAACCCTAGGTTTAACGGACGCGGCTCGGTTTCCTAATGGTTGCTTGTGTGACACATTTGACTCAATAAAACACGGAAAACATTCAAAAATGAAACGTTTCGAAACCCATGCAGAACCATGCTCTGATACCACCTTTCTGTAACGCCCCTTCCCCCATTCTCCGTTGACCGCCGAGCTGACCGGTCAACAATCAAACAAGAACATGACCAATCGAACCCGGGCAAGTCGAACGGGAAAAGTTCGCTACAGGACGAAGCCAAAGATAGTTTGGTTTGAGACAAAAGGCTCGCACCGATCTATTTCCGACTCCGCTATCCTCGTATCCGTAGCGCAAGCAGTACTACTTGCACGACTTCAACGAGTTGTGTCGGTTCGGACCAAACCTCATATCAGGGAAACAATTTCATTTTTAAGGAGTTAAACATCGAATACAACGTTTAACAGTTTTACAAACAATCGTCAATAACAATACATAAACATAAGCAATCAAAATCATAAAAGGCGCAGCTGCCGAACCGAAAATCAAACATCCCAAATTCTCGAATCAAAACACGTCACAAGCAACCCGAAGCTACACCGAGGACCTCCCATGTCCGTCGCTGATAACCTGAAAACACACAAAAAGAGTCTAATGAGCAATCTAAGATTACCCAGTGAATCGGCTCCCCACTAATGGCTTCTAATCTATCTAACTCTACAATCCCGCCCCGAAACCCAAAATAACAATCAACAAGAAATAAATGGTCAATCACGCGCTACCACGGCGTAATAAACCCACACACAAGCAATAGCCAAGATAAGTGAGAGAGTTAAAGAAATCGAAGGCACTGCGGCACATGTCCTCGATTGGACTCGATCTATCTACGCGCAACGAAAGAAAGATAAATAACAACACTGGGCCCTACGATCTTGGTAACTTCCACGGGTTCACATCGTCGCCTATATGGCAACTAACCCTCGACTCCTATACGTGCTCATGAGGACTCACGCATAGGATACCGTTCTCTGTCCATCGATACGCGGTGACTCTGACTACCCCTAGATAGCCCGAGTTTCCATGCAGTCCGGCCCTAGGACATGACCCCGTATTCTCCGGACCGCACACCTACCGGCGTCACCCGATAGGTTAACACCATAACCAGAGCCACCATGGCCCGGTTAGGTCAAACCCGAGGATCCAATCGGGTCGGAAGTACCGGAACGTAAACAAAACCTAGGCTTGCGGAATCTAACGCACCCTAGCGTCCTAGTGCAGAAATATAAACACGCAGACTCGCTGGGACTCTAACACAGATCACGCAATCAATAACGACAATAATAATCCCAACCATTCCGCAAGCCTCTACACTACCCAACTCACCGCTCTGACTAGGTAAGATACCTAGTCAGCACCACTAACTTACCCGGTCCCGAGACCGGAGTAAGTGTCCACAATGACTACTCGGCCCAACACCGAGCAGTCTAATAACCTGCACAGAAATCTCACAACAATAATAACACACAGTACACGCAACACAGTCAAACACACAATTACCACAAACAAGTCTATTCGAGTTCTAAGTCTTTTACTTTATTCTCGCCCGCTACCTTGGGTTAGCGGATTGCTAACCCGTAGACGGCTCACGACACGCGTCATTTCCTTATTATCTCATCCTAGGTTTCTTTTAACATTATTCTCGATATATCGGTTTAGAGGTAGTAACCTTACTAACTCCCCGACATATCATTTCCAGCTAATTGATTCATTACCCTATTCCCGCTACTTAACCTAAAACCCGATCCCGTTAATATACTCTATACATTTGTTTAAGGTTAACTCATATTTTACTATCGTCTTAGTTTCCCGTTTATAGTTCATTAATAATCGTTCTTTATACTTATAAATATATATATATATATATATATATATATATATATATATATATATATATATATATATATATATATATATATATATATATATAACGATCACACTTTACTAACAACCTAACGGCACGAAATCGTTTAACTCTTTTTATTCTAAACTCTAATCAGGTGTAATTGGTTTCCTCCGGTTAATTACTAAATGTCCAGTTAGTTAAATAATTGATTAATTTGGTCAACGGGTAACGTCCTAGCGGCTACGGTTTAGTGATTTCCCGGTTTAGCTAGTTCTACGAGTTTTCGAGCCGACTCACAGAATAGTTACGGGATAACGGATTTTGGCACGGATGAGGATTCCCGAACCACCAGATACTCCTGAAACACGGAACCACAGGTTTATCAAATTACGGAACCAAACCGAACCGATCCAACATCTTAACCAACCGGTTTGATTTAACCGGTTTAGGGTTAAACCGTTGACCGGTTCAATACCCCCTTTGACCCGGTTTAAACCAAACCACAACCAATCCCAAATTCAACACAAACTATACCCAAAGACTCCTTGAAGAACCGAGTTCACTCGGCGGTGGAAGAGGCTCGCCGGCGGCAAGATTCCGGCGTTGACTCCGGCGGAGGAGCGTTGACCGGCGGCGGTGAGGGCTTTTCCGGCGGTTTCTCACGGCGAACCACCTACCAAATTGATCACCAACACCAGATATACTCAATACCAAACTCAAAATAGCTGAAAAACATTGAATAAAAGATGGAATCCTACAAACCCTAGAAAGGCGATTGCTCACGGTGGTTTTCCGGCGACCTCCGGCGACTACAACGACGGCGACCAGCTGGAGAATATAGAGGGGATCAAGATGGAGCCATAGGGCTTTGAAGATCTCGATTTGGGTTTATAGAATGAAAGTTATGGGATTTCTTGCAACACAAGACTTGAAGAACAAAGCTAGGGTTCTTGGTCTTTGGTTGGAGATTCAAAGCACATGCATGAGTTTTCTGGGCAAAACTTGCATGCTTTTGAGTGATAGAGAGAGAGAGAGAGAAGGCCGAGAGTGAGAGAGAGGATTTGGTGGAAGAGGAACAAAGATTGAGCTTACTTTTTCATCAAGGTAAGATGAACATGAGGGGTTTTTGTGAGGAATTTCTCAAGAACTTCAAGAACAACAAACAAGGATTATTGTTTCTGGGAACAGAGAGTGTGAGAGCTTCAGAGAGTGTTCGAGGGAGAGAGATTAGAGAGAGGGAGGATTAGATTAAATGAACTTGATTAGATGCTTACTTGCACAAGAAAAGGATTCAATGCATTTTGCTCATGCATGCATGAGGAGAAGAGAGGTGGCGACTTGGGGAAGAGACAAGTGTCTCTCTGGCATCATTATGCTACCTGACCATCATAATTAACCCACACACAAGCCACTAATCACACAATCTTCCGAGGCTCGGTTTTTGCGGTTTCTCGGGTTTAATATTTTAGAACGGCTCCGGATGCTCCCATAAATTCCCAAACCTTCAAAATAAGATTCTTCATGCTATTTGATGAATTTAGCATTTTGAATCGCTCCGTTCGGGCTTACGTAGCTTTAGATATGAATTTCCGAAGTTTCTTCGGTTTAGTCGGTTTCCATTCCCGACAAGCCGAAAAACTCGCTTCTGCTCCGATTCTTCCAATTCTGGTCTTGTAAACATTCTTTATGTTAAAACATAAGAATATTTGGCCCGACTCGGCTTCCGTCTCGAATTTTGGTAAAATTACCATTTTACCCCTGACTTAGGTAAAATGACGATTTTACCCTCGGTTGACTTTTGGCTGTCCTTTGACCGTATTTTTGATACGGGGTATCACATTCTTCCCCACTTATAGGAATTCGGTCCCCGAATTCTCCGTCACTTACAGACGTCACATTGGTTCCGATTCCGGTGGACTGCTTACCACGTCCTACGCTTCCCCACTTTGCTTCGACTTCCACATTTCTCGAACGACATCCTTCCCTTCGCTTCCTGGGACACTCTTCAAGAATTTGATCATCGGCTTCCTTCTCCATGACTCCAACATCGGCGTTCCTCCCTCAAAGTCTTTTTGCTAACTCCTCCTGCGTCTCGGCTCCTTCCCGTCGATCGCGAAGGCTGCTCCACTCTCACTGACGGTGCTCCCACTGCTTCGCGGTCCGGCGCTCTCGACTAGCAACATCTCGACACTTTAACTCGCTTTCGGGTTCGGGTTCGGTTTTACTTCGCTTTCTCGCTCTATCCCCGATATCACTTTCCTATAGAAGTATGGTTACTTAATCACGTACCCTACGGTCTCTCGTGATTAAATAACAATACCCTATAAGTCTGTTCTCTCGTGAAACGACGGTTGAACTCAACCGTCCGTAAGTCAGCTCGAAACTTGAGATACAACCAAAATAAACTTATGACTTATGTTTCTATCAAGATCAAAGGAAAACGATCAATCGCTACTCAACTTCAAACTAATAACAATCTAATGGTCGCTCTGACCCAACACAATCAATCTATAAAAACCACGCACACTAATGCCACGCAGACTACCGCCCCACAATACAATCAATCAATCAAGCAAGAAATAAACAAGCAAGCTACTATATACAAAATCACGCAATCTAAAGATCGGCCGGATGCGTCGTCAATCCGGGTTCGGGTCATGATGAACGGTCGTCAGTTCCGCCCATCATTTAGTTTCACACAGTAAACCATTTGCTTTTCGAACCGTCTCAATCATGCAAATAGTTACTATGCTACTATAAACGATTAGCCGAACACTCCGCATCCACCATATACATAAAACGATATATCATACATCATAAAGTTTTTAGTACACGGTTAAGATCAGAGTTCCTACATAAAGCCGTCATCATATACCAAAAACCCATACGACGCCGCTGCACAACAAAAATCAAAGACGACACGCAAGTCGCCTATCCGCCGATCTATCTACAAGTCAAAATAGAGTTAGTGCCCCCAACTTACCTGGCCTAACTACCCCTACCCTAACCTAACGCCTCCAGTAAGACCGAAATGCCCCACACCACTGGCAACACGGCTCACTGGAGTATCCGCTGGCAGGCGCGCCGGGTGGGTGTGGTGTGTGTGCATCTCGAGATGGTGCCCCGACGTGCTGGGGCTCGGCGATCGGACAGAAATAAGCATCGTGACCTGCGCGGCCACAAACTGAACAGACTGAAAGAGCTACTGGGTACGGTCCTCGTTAACAAGCGGCTGCCGAATGTCCATAACCTCCACACAACTGGCACGGCGAAGTCGGCGCTGATGGGGATCCATGAAACAATCTGAGGCAAGATGACCCGGACCTCGACATAACTGGCACCTCCTCACTGGCTCGGGCTGCGGCGACTGAACGATCGGCATCTGGATCATAGAGAACTGTCTGGCGGGCGGTGAACTAGGATCGGGATCTCTGCGGCTGGGTCCGGCTCCCCAATCTCCAGGTACTGATGCTGGGTACGGCTCACCATCTGGCATATACAGTCCTGCTCTGGCAACTGGGCAGGTCATCTCTCCATGGTCCTCCTGACCACATAACGGACAGTGGCCTGGTATAGGTAATGGCTGATAGGGCTCCCGGAGACGCGGGTCAACTGATCGCGGACACCACCGCAGGTGAAAGCCCCGTACTCCACATCCACTACAAGCTCGGCTCTCGGGTACTACTGGTGGGGCCTCTATCGCCTCGGCTGGTGGCGTAACTGTCTCAAACTCTGACTCAGACGATCCTGATGACATCTCAACGTCCAACGGGGTACGGGGAGATCCTGGTCCAACCTGCTGCGCCAAGATATCCTCTAACATCGCTACCTGCTCTCCTACCTGCTGCTCCCACTGCTGATGCTGCTCAGGGTCCACTGGCTCCATCTCTAGATCAAAACCAAACGGTAACGGGTCCATCAGATAATCCTCCATACCAAGCAGCGGTGGAAACTCGGGTGCCTCAAGGGGTGGCGCCTGGTACATCGGTGGCGCATCTGTCGCTGCGAGAATCTGCGGCACGTCCGGCTCTGGCCACTGTGGCGGTAACTGCAGCTCCACATCCACTCCACCCAGAAATCCCATCATGTCGGCAAAAGGGTCTCGGCTACCTGCATCGTCTAACATCGCTGGCGGTAACGGGTCCGGAAGAGGCGACCAATCTACATGTGCTGCTCTCGCACCCTGCATCTCTCGTAACGGAACGGGCGGCTGATCCGCTGTACGGGATCCCTGCGTGTGACCTGGCGATGCTGGGTACCCCTGGAACTGAACTACCTGTCCCTGCTCGGACCCGACTGATCCCTGCTGACTCATCCTGCTCGACTGTACTGCTCCGTATACACACACACACACCAACCACTCTGCCCGGGACACGCTGCTGTAAGACTGCAATCAAAAACATGAACGAGTTAGTACGAATAATATAAAAATTCTACTTTCCCATCCCAACCCTGGGTTTAACGGACGCGGCTCGGTTTCCTAATGGTTGCTTGTGTGACACATTTGACTCAATAAAACACGGAAAACACTCAAAAATGAAACGTTTCGAAACCCATGCAGAACCATGCTCTGATACCACCTTTCTGTAACGCCCCTTCCCCATTCTCCGCTGACCGCCGAGCTGACCGGTCAACAATCAAACAAGAACATGACCAATCGAACCCGGGCAAGTCGAACGGGAAAAGTTCGCTACAGGACGAAGCCAAAGATAGTTCGGTTTGAGACAAAAGGCTCGCACCGATCTATTTCCGACTCCGCTATCCTCGTATCCGTAGCGCAAGCAGTACTACTTGCACGACTTCAACGAGTTGTGTCGGTTCGGACCAAACCTCATATCAGGGAAACAATTTCATTTTTAAGGAGTTAAACATCGAATACAACGTTTAACAGTTTTACAAACAATCGTCAATAACAATACATAAACATAAGCAATCAAAATCATAAAAGGCGCAGCTGCCGAACCGAAAATCAAACATCCCAAATTCTCGAATCAAAACACGTCACAAGCAACCCGAAGCTACACCGAGGACCTCCCACGTCCGTCGCTGATAACCTGAAAAACACAAAAAGAGTCTAATGAGCAATCTAAGATTACCCAGTGAATCGGCTCCCCACTAATGGCTTCTAATCTATCTAACTCTACAATCCCCGCCCCGAAACCCAAAATAATAATCAACAAGAAATAAATGGTCAATCACGCGCTACCACGGCGTAATAAACCCACACACAAGCAATAGCCAAGATAAGTGAGAGAGTTAAAGAAATCGAAGGCACTGCGGCACATGTCCTCGATTGGACTCGATCTATCTACGCGCAACGAAAGAAAGATAAATAACAACACTGGGCCCTACGATCTTGGTAACTTCCACGGGTTCACATCGTCGCCTATATGGCAACTAACCCTCGACTCCTATATGTGCTCATCAGGACTCACGCATAGGACACCGTTCTCTGTCCATCGATACGCGGTGACTCTGACTACCCCTAGATAGCCCGAGTTTCCATGCAGTCCGGCCCTAGGACATGACCCCGTATTCTCCGGACCGCACACCTACCGGCGTCACCCGATAGGTTAACACCATAACCAGAACCACCATGGCCCGGTTAGGTCAAATCCGAGGATCCAATCGGGTCGGAAGTACCGGAACGTAAACAAAACCTAGGCTTGCGGAATCTAACGCACCCTAGCGTCCTAGTGCAGAAATATAAACACGCAGACTCGCTGGGACTCTAACACAGATCACGCAATCAATAACGACAATAATAATCCCAACCATTCCGCAAGCCTCTACACTACCCAACTCACCGCTCTGACTAGGTAAGATACCTAGTCAGCACCACTAACTTACCCGGTCCCGAGACCGGAGTAAGTGTCCACAATGACTACTCGGCCCAACACCGAGCAGTCTAATAACCTGCACAGAAATCTCACAACAATAATAACACACAGTGCACGCAACACAGTCAAACACACAATTACCACAAACAAGTCTATTCGAGTTCTAAGTCTTTTACTTTATTCTCGCCCGCTACCTTGGGTTAGCGGATTGCTAACCCGTAGACGGCTCACGACACGCGTCATTTCCTTATTATCTCATCCTAGGTTTCTTTTAACATTATTCTCGATATATCGGTTTAGAGGTAGTAACCTTACTAACTCCCCGACATATCATTTCCAGCTAATTGATTCATTACCCTATTCCCGCTACTTAACCTAAAACCCGATCCCGTTAATATACTCTATACATTTGTTTAAGGTTAACTCATATTTTACTATCGTCTTAGTTTCCCGTTTATAGTTCATTAATAATCGTTCTTTATACTTATAAATATATATATATATATAACGATCACACTTTACTAACAACCTAACGGCACGAAATCGTTTAACTCTTTTTATTCTAAACTCTAATCAGGTGTAATTGGTTTCCTCCGGTTAATTACTAAATGTCCAGTTAGTTAAATAGTTGATTAATTTGGTCAACGGGTAACGTCCTAGCGGCTACGGTTTAGTGATTTCCCGGTTTAGCTAGTTCTACGAGTTTTCGAGCCGACTCACAGAATAGTTACGGGATAACGGATTTTGGCACGGATGAGGATTCCCGAACCACCAGATACTCCTGAAACACGGAACCACAGGTTTATCAAATTACGGAACCAAACCGAACCGATCCAACATCTTAACCAACCGGTTTGATTTAACCGGTTTAGGGTTAAACCGTTGACCGGTTCAACACCCCCTTTGACCCGGTTTAAACCAAACCAAAACCAATCCCAAATTCAACACAAACTATACCCAAAGACTCCTTGAAGAACCGAGTTCACTCGGCGGTGGAAGAGGCTCGCCGGCGGCAAGATTCCGGCGTTGACTCCGGCGGAGGAGCGTTGACCGGCGGCGGTGAGGGCTTTTCGGCGGTTTCTCACGGCGAACCACCTACCAAATTGATCACCAACACCAGATCTACTCAATACCAAACTCAAAATAGCTGAAAAACATTGAATAAAAGATGGAATCCTACAAACCCTAGAAAGGCGATTGCTCACGGTGGTTTTCCGGCGACCTCCGGCGACTACAACGACGGCGACCAGCTGGAGAAGATATAGGGGATCAAGATGGAGCCATAGGGCTTTGCAGATCTCGATTTGGGTTTATAGAATGAAAGTTATGGGATTTCTTGCAACACAAGACTTGAAGAACAAAGCTAGGGTTCTTGGTCTTTGGTTGGAGATTCAAAGCACATGCATGAGTTTTCTGGGCAAAACTTGCATGCTTTTGAGTGATAGAGAGAGAGAGAGAGAGAAGGCCGAGAGTGAGAGAGAGGATTTGGTGGAAGAGGAACAAAGATTGAGCTTACTTTTTCATCAAGGTAAGATGAACATGAGGGGTTTTTGTGAGGAATTTCTCAAGAACTTCAAGAACAACAAACAAGGATTATTTTTTCTGGGAACAGAGAGTGTGAGAGCTTCAGATAGTGTTCGAGGGAGAGAGATTAGAGAGAGGGAGGATTAGATTAAATGAACTTGATTAGATGCTTACTTGCACAAGAAAAGGATTCAATGCATTTTGCTCATGCATGCATGAGGAGAAGAGAGGTGGCGACTTGGGGAAGAGACAAGTGTCTCTCTGGCATCATTATGCTACCTGACCATCATAATTAACCCACACACAAGCCACTAATCACACAATCTTCCGAGGCTCGGTTTTTGCGGTTTCTCGGGTTTAATATTTTAGAACGGCTCCGGATGCTCCCATAAATTCCCAAACCTTCAAAATAAGATTCTTCATGCTATTTGATGAATTTAGCATTTTGAATCGCTCCGTTCGGGCTTACGTAGCTTTAGATATGAATTTCCGAAGTTTCTTCGGTTTAGTCGGTTTCCATTCCCGACAAGCCGAAAAACTCGCGTCTGCTCCGATTCTTCCAATTCTGGTCTTGTAAACATTCTTTATGTTAAAACATAAGAATATTTGGCCCGCCTCGGCTTCCGTCTCGAATTTTGGTAAAATTACCATTTTACCCCTGACTTAGGTAAAATGACGATTTTACCCTCGGTTGACTTTTGGCTGTCCTTTGACCGTATTTTTGATACGGGGTATCACATTACCGGATGGTGTCACAAATTTAGAAGAACCAATCTACGAGGAATACCAAGATTCCGTTCAACAAGCATTAGAAGCTGCAAACCAACCGTTATGTGATGGGTGCGCTGATGGAATCTCTCAATTGTACCTGACTTCAAAGGTGATGAGTTGGAAGACCAATTACAATATCCCGGAAGAATGTGTGGAATATATTGCTCACACCTTTAATCAAGTCCTTCCATCAGGTATTGTGGTTACTAATAAATTATTGTACGGGACAAACAATTGAATTACTATAATCTTTGATTATTCTTTTAATTTTGTCAGGTAATATTGCTCCTAAGTATTACTATGAGACAAAGAAGCTGACACGTTCTCTTGGATTGCCTCATCACAAGATCGATGTATGTGAGGATAATTGTATGCTATTTTGGAAGGGAGAAGATCGAGATTTGTTACGCTGCCGGTTTTGTCAAAAGGATCGGTACGAGGCAACTGTGGGTCGTTCAGGGAAGAAGATACCAAAGCAGAGGATGTTTTATCTGCCGATTTCGGACCGATTGCAGCGTCTGTATCAATCAAAGACGACCGTTGCACAAATGAGATGGCATGCTGAGCATGTATCTCTCGAAGGGGAAATGCATCATCCGTCAGATGGAAGGGCATGGAAGCATTTTAAAGAGGTATATCCTACATTTGCTTCTGAGAGACGAAATGTTTATCTAGGTTTATCGACCGATGTTTTCAATCCAATTGGTATGAATGAGCAATCGTATTCTGTTTGGTCCATCATTGTGACACCATACAATTTACCTCTCGGGATGTGCATGAAAAGAGAATTTTTCTTCCTTTCCATATTAGTGCCCGGACCAAAACACCCGAAGAAAAGCTTGGATATATATCTGCAACCTCTAATCGAAGAATTACAAAATTTATGGAGTGACGGTGTGGAGACTTACGATGTTTCACGGAGACAGAAGTTTACGATGCGAGCGGCCTTAATAAGGACAATCAGCAATTTTTCAGCGTATGGTATGCTGTCTGCATGGATGACACATGGAAGGTTGGCGTGTCCATATTGTATGGATGAGACAAAATCTTTTTGGTTGCCGAATGGGAGAAAGCATTCATGGTTTGATTATCACAGAATGTTTTTGCGTAAAGATCATCCTCACAGACGGAATGTAAAAGCTTTCACGAAGGGGAAAACGGTTCATGATGATCCTCCGCCATGGTTAGACGGGGAAGAAATTTTACGTGAAAGGTTAAACAACATATCTGGGCTGTACAAAACGGCAGATTGTGGAGGCAACGGACATGACAATCCGGGTCGGATAATTAAAGACTACGGTGTTCACCACAACTGGGTTAAGAAGAGTATCTTCTGGGAGTTACCGTACTGGGAGCAACTACCTTTGCGACACAACCTTGATTTTATGCATGTTGAGAAAAATTTCTTTGACAATCTTATTAACACGGTCCTAAATGTTCCTGGGAAGACAAAATATAGCATGAAATCAAGGTTGGATCTTCCTTTGTTTTGCAGAAGACCAGACTTGGAGGTTACCCAAGATGGGAGAGTGCTTATTCCAATCTTTAGATTGTCCAAGGACGCCAAAGAAAAGTTCCTAACGTGGTTGGAGAATGATATCAAATTTCCTGATGGATATGTATCCAAGTTTTCACATTGTGTTAGCTTGGAAAGTGGAAAGATTTCCGGTCTAAAAAGTCATGACTGTCATGTCATCCTGCAACGACTTCTCCCATTTGCATTTACGGAAATGCTCCCAAAAGTCATATATATATATATATATATATATATATATATATATATATATATATATATATATATATATATATATATATATATATATATATTTATTATATTATTTTCCAATAATATCTTTACTTAATGATTTATGTAGATATTGCACTCTTCTTTCCAGATATATCGACAAAAATTCTCAAGACTGAAGATGTTGCCATATTGAGAGAAAATATAGCTATGAGGCTTTGCAATCTGGAAAAAATCTTTCCACCGGCATTATTTGATGTGATGGAACATTTACATGTGCATCTTCCAGATGAAGCTGCTTTAGGCGGTCCGGTCCAGTATAGGTGGATGTATCCATTTGAGCGATACATGTATCACCTGAAGAAAAGAGTAAAAAACAAGGCTCGAATTGCAGGATCAATAGTAGCTCAATGTGTGAACGAAGAAATTCCTACGTCACTGCCAACTACATTACACTTCCGAAACAGATAGACCCTACTAAAGAAGTCAACGAAATTCGATTCACTTACAAGTATCCTGATGTTCCGCTCATGTTCCAGCAAGTAGGACGAATCAGCGGGAGTTCTAATAGAGAATGGTTTGATGATGAGGATTACAATGTCCTTCAAACATTTTTACTACTCAATTGTGAAGATTTTCAACCCTACGAGAGGTATGAAGTTATTTATACTTGAAAATTAATATTTACTTTATATATATAACTATATATATAATGTTGTGGAGGATGTATTTACGCAGGATGTTTAAAGAAGCTATGATGCGTGACATCCCGAACATTACCCCAGATGTGATGACAAAAGCAAAAGATGATCACTTTGTTGTTTGGTGCAAAAAATACGTACGTAGTACATATTATGTTTTCATATGTGTTATAGTATATATTAATTTGTATACGGTGCAGATTAATGGTATGAGCAAGTCGCGTGAATTCCCATTGTGGATGTTAGAATTTGCACAAGGACCGAAGCATCAATTTACGTCGTGGCCCATGTATTACACGAGGGGATACCATTTTGATACTCAAAACCATGGACAAAATAGGAAGACGATGAATTATGGAGTATTCGTTCGTGGAACCACTGAGACCGAGTATTTTGGATTGATTGAGGAGATATTCATGATAGAGTATGCTGGTGCTGTTGGCCTAAAAGCCATAATATCCAAATGCCAGTGGTTTAATACGGGACGGGGAATACGAAGACATCCATCAGGTATTGTGGATGTTTGCCTGCAGATGCAATACGACAAATACGATCCTTTCATACTGCTGGAGCAATGTGGTCAAGTATGTTATATTCCTTATCCGCGACTACGACCAACTAGAGATGCATGGTGGGCAACAACGAAGGTAATGCCGAGAAGATTTACAGAAAATCAAGAAGTTGCTCAAACCGCAGTCCAAAACGACTTTGTTGACCACATGATTCAACCTACTGATATTGTACGGGTCGAAGCACATGCGGTCCCAAATGATTCGGATTTTGAGCCTATGCCGATGCTTAATCCAAACGATGAATATATAGAAGAAGATGAATTCGCTGATCAATACAGTGAATATTCTGATTCTGATTCAGAGTGAATTTCATTTCATAAGATCATTGTATGATTTCGCTTCATAAAATCATTGTATGACTCCGTTTGAATAAAATCATTGTATGATTCCGTTTTCATAAAATCGTTGTATGACTCCGTTTGAATAAAATCATTGTATTATTCCATAGTAATCCTGTAATTGTATATGTTTTCAATAATTATTCTCAATGACTAAATCCGTTAACCTATTACTAAATCCTAAACCCTAAACCTATACCCTAACACCAAATAAATTAAAAATCTCAAGTCATAAACCCTTAACCCTAAACATACCCTCAACCCTAAACCCTTAACTCTAACTTAACCCTAAACATACCCTAAATCCTAAACACTAATCAACCATGTACATTATATATACAATAAACACTAAAACCTAAAACTATACCCTTAACCCTTAACTAAACCCTAAACATATCATTAACCCTAACTAAACCCTAAACATACCCTAAATATCCTAAACACTAATCAACCATGTACATTATATATACAATAAACACTAAAACCTTAAATTAAACCCTAAACCCTAAACCCTAAACATACCCTCAACCCTAAACCCTTAACTCTAACTAAAACCTAAACATACCCTAAATCCTAAACACTAGTCAACCATGTACATTATATATACAATAAACAATAAAACCTAAAACTATACCCTTAAACCTTAACTAAACCCTAAACATATCCTTAACCCTAACTAAACCCTAAACATACCCTAACTCCTAACCCTTAAAATTAAAAACCCTAAACATACAACCCTAAACCTAAATAATACAACCCCTAAATTTAAAACCCTAAACATACCCTTAACCCTAGACCTAAATAATATAACCCCTAAATTTTAATACATACCCTATATAAACCCTAAAACTAAAATAATTAAAATAATCCATTTTCGTATAGCCACGGATTGACACGACTAAGGTCGTGGCTATACGAAAATTCAATTAAACCGTCATAAACCGCGTAATTGATTTGGTTCAATTCAATTTCGCGGTTTAATTTGACCATATAGCAAGGGATAGCTACGTTTATTTCTGTGGCTAAGGCGAATTCTTATGGCGCCAAAAATTTGGGCCTTCCCGGTTGAACGACCAAATTAATATTGGCCCAAAATCAACCCGCGAACAATTAGTCTTATGCCTTAGGATTTTTTTCTTTCATTTCTCATCCGATTCAACTTCTTCTCTCTCTCTCTCTCTCTCTCTCTCTCTCTCTCTCTTGGAGAGAGAGAGAGAGAGAGAGAGAGAGAGAGAGAAAACTCGAAACTTCTTCTCTCAAATCCCACGAAACTCTCGATCGATCTTCTTCCGATTCATCTCCTTCTCTGAATCGCCATCACTCGCTCGCTATCGCCATAAGAACCTTCATCCTTAATCGATTTTCTTTGTTGTTAGCTTTTAAACGATTTAGGGTTTTCTGGGTTTACTTCGATTTTCTGGGTAGTTATGTTTAGGGTTTATAGTTTGTCTGTCTGTTTTTGAGTAGATCGATTCTGGGTTTATGGGTCGATCGATTTAGGGTTTTTGTTCTTCATGTTTCTGTGCACATAGATTTAGGTTTTCTGTTTCTTCTTCTTGGGTAGATCGATTTAGGGTTTATGGGTAGATCGATTAGGGTTTTTGGGGTTTGTCGGTTAGGGTTTCGGGGCAGATCGATTAGGGTTTTGGGGTAGATCTTCTCTTCTCTCTTGAAACCCTAACTCCTTTTATGGTTTATTTGCTTCTGTCGATATTAATGTTAATTAACTTTATGCATGCAGATGAACATACTACCCGCTCCAGGATCCAGGAGACCAAATCGAAAATGTCAGATGACTCTTCCTCCAGGAATGACGACGTCCTCTTCATCGGGTTCTCAACATCCCATGCCGAGCCTCTCTGCAATCATGAACACACCGAAGCATCGGAACATGACCCTTATCCATCCACGTAAACTCAACGGAGGTCTCTGGTAAGTGTGGTTATGCATGTTTATTAGGTGATGACTGCTTGGTGGTGACTGCTTGGTGGTGTCTGCTTGGTCTTTAATTCAGTATATGTTGAGTTAAGAGTCCATTTGTGTTCTGTCTGATACAAAAGTATTTTGTCTGATTTGTAATGACTGCTTGCTTGGTCGTGTCTGAGTGGAAATGTGTTGCCTTATTCGTAATGACTCTTTTGTCTTATTCAAAATGTGTTTGATTCATAATGACTCTTTTGTCTGATACAAAGTGTGTTATATATGCTTCGTATTGACTGCTTGCTTGGTGGTGTTTGCTTGGAAATGCGTTGTCGGATTCGTATTGACTCTTATGTCTGATTCAAAATGTGTTATGCTATGATGATTTTCATTCTCGGTTATGACTTCAATTCTGTATACGTTAAGGGTTGAGTTAAGAGTTGAGTCTCTTTTATGTTTAGGTTATCATGTGATGTATATAATAACTGCTTGATTATGTTCTATTTGATTTTGTCTGCTTGATTTTGACTGCTTGGTTTTGTATCCGAAAGGATATAGTCGCTGCTTGATTTTGACTGGTTTTGTTTGCTTGGTTTTGTGTCCTTAAGTCTCGGTAATGTGTTAGCTTCCATATGTTCTCGGTAATGTGTTGTTCTTGTTTTTTGTAGGTTTGGAATTGACGACTGTATCCGAAAGGATATAGTCGCTGCTTATCAGTCCAACTTTTGAGGGCCTTGGTGGAATTACACCATGGTTCCAAAGGAGAATAAGGATGAATGGTGGGCTGCATTTGTGGTAAGTCATTAGTATTCATTTCTGTTTTTTGATCAAAGTCTTAGTATTCTTATATTTCTTTATTTAGTTAGTCTGTGTACTAATGCTAGCTATTTTTTTCTAATGAAGCAAAAGTACTATTGGGACCCGAAGCATGAAAACATAGTGTACAACAAGTGGGAGACCATCGTCAGACTGTCTATCAGTGGCCTTGTCAGCAAGCGGAAAAGAGCAGGGAAGAAACCGCCTCCTCAAATGCTGGAGCTTTGGGAGGAGGAAGAACACGTGAATAAGTGCAAAACAAATGCAGAAAACGCCTCCTCAAATCCGGATGGACAAGGCTCTCATCGCCATACATCAGGATCTCTGCCACACATTCGTGTGGCACATGTGATGGTAAGGATATTTCTTTCTTTTAACTTTGTTTCTGTAAATGTTTTCCTGTCATTATTATATGACTTTTGTCTCTCTTTTTTTCCCAGGGAGTTGAAGCTGGTGGACCAGTCCCAGTGACTGCGGTTGTGCTAAAGACACACTCCAATAAGAATGGCGCCATTGTTGACAAACGAGTAGAGGCTCTAGTCAAGCAAGCTGAGGCATTGGCAATGGAGAAAAAGCGAGCACAAGGATATGTGTCTGACGGTGAATCTTCTGAACTCTCTTCCCAGGAACTCACAGCTGTTTATATTGAGGTATGCATTTATACAAATTATAATATAAGATTAGTGACTTTCTTGTGTGTGCAATTCGAGTAGTGATTGTTTGCCATATATGTGTGTTGTTTCTTCTGTTTAGGAATAGAATAGAAGTGATGATGGATTTGAGATTTTGTTTGTGCATTGTCTTGTTGTTTGGGTTGGCTTGTGACTTTTTTCTTGCCTCTTGCAGACTGCTACAAACAAGAAAGGGCGAATCTATGGACTTGGCTTCATTCAGTTTCTAGATGCTGATTCCAATGAAGCTTCTGCCACAACAATACTCAGGAATGCAGAAACAGAAATGGAGCTCCAGAATGTGAAGAAAGATGTCTCTCATGTTAAGGAGGATGTCTCTCATGTTAAGGATTATGTATCCCATATCAAGAAGGGGGTGGAGTTATTGTTGAAGCTGCAAGGCATCAATCATGTGACTCATGAGCCAGTTCCACCCGAGTCAGCTGGCTCTGCTCATGGAAGAAGCCTGCATTCCGAGTCCAGCCAGCAGATCAATGATCTTGGTTAATGTCCCTTTTGGTTGTTGTTATTAGTCCCTTTTGGTTGTTGGTTAGTATGTAAACGGCATGTGTAGACTTGGTAGTACCAGAACATTGTTGTTTTAAACTCTTTGCAATGTAATATAATGTGTTTTGTATGATATTTGGTTGAGGTTGATAATTTGCATTATCAAATCTATAATAATCCATTTGAATAGTGTAGGATTTAAATCAGGTTTTTTAATATAATCGAAATGCAGTTAGCCACGGATGGCTGCGAATATAAGTCGTGGATATAATAAAATGGCCACGACTTAGATCGTTGCTATTCGTGGCTAAAGCCACGAATCAAATCGTGGACAATTCGTGGCTATAGACACGACAAAATTTGTGGTCATTCGTTGCTATGTTAGCCACAAATTGTCCGTGGCTATCCATGGTTAGAGCCACGAAATATGATGTGGATTAATCGTGGCTATATAGCCACGACCTTGTTCGTGGCCATCCGTGGCTATAGTAGCCACGAATGACTTCCCTGCTATTCGTGGCTATATAGCCACGACCTTGTTCGTGGCCATCCGTGGAAGCGTGGCCACGGATAGCCACGAAAAGCCGAAACCCCACGAGCCCATAGCCACGGTTTTTTTCGTGGCTATCTGTGGCTATGTCTGAAATAGCCACGGATAAAGTCCCATAGCCACGGATTTATTTGTGGCTATTTGGACAATTTCTTGTAGTGTTACTGGCTTAAGCAGCTACCGCTTGGATTGTTGACTACTTGTGAGGAAACCAAAATGGCTTCCTAAGAAACTTCTATGATGATGCAAGATCAGTGGACATGAGGAACAATATTTCCCAGTTCTCTCAGGGACCTACTGAAGCATTAAGGCAGATGGGTACGATTCATGGTGTACCAGAGAGATTGTTTGCATCATGGGTTCTTTGTGGTTCAGATTTTGGGTATTTATTCAGAGGTATGGACTTGAGATATTAGATGGCTCTAGATGCTGCAAGGAATGGGAACTTTAACACGAGGTACCCAGAAGATTCTTTGTGCTAATCGAAAACTTGATGTCTAGAAATAACACCAAGAACACATATTTGGAGAGACATAAGAAGGCTAGGAATGTGGATGGAAAGCAGATTGCTGAGTTGAAGTCTAAGTTAGATTCAGTTCACAAGATTATGGTGAGGAAGAAACAAGTTCAGTTTGTTGCAGAAGTTGAGACATTTGAGCCCGAAGAGGATGCCAACTACATTGGTGGGATTAGTTTTCATGGTCAAAGGTTTGGAAATCAACAATGCAGAGATGGCTATAATGGGAATGGTCAGAGGATTACCTTCACATGTAATCAAAACTCTTTTGGTTATGTCCATAAGCATCAGTACCAGAAGCCTTTCCAGAGCACCAATAACATTTTTAAAAGGGATTATAGATCTTCTTCTTATCAAACACCTCCTACACAAACCGTGCAAAGTGTGATGAAATTTAAGCCTGAGCAGATACTAATGGGTCAGCAGAAGATCACAATATACATTAATGGGAAGATCAGTGATTTGTATACTTACTTGAATGGAAATTTTGAAGCTTTGAACACTCATGTCAAGAAGTTGGATACTCCGGTTGCGCAGACTAATGGATCTATGAAAAGTCAAGATGGAGTTATTCCTTGAAGGACAAACGTTAATCCGAAGTATCAGTTAAATTCCATCATGTTGAGAAGTGGAAAAGAGGTCAATCATGTGCTGAAAAGAGGTCTAAGTGTTGATAAGTTCGTGGAATTTTAGGAAATCGAAGAAGATATCGTAGAGGACATGCATGTGTCGATTGACACACCCTTGTATAAGTCGACACACGTCCAATTCGAGGATCGACACATGTGGGAAAAAAAGTTATCGTCTGCATGCTGTGTCGAGCGACACACCCTAGCGTCGGGCGATACATACCTCCACATGAGAAATATTCGAGTTTTGATGGACAGAAATTGACCGAGTTCAATGCAAAAAGGTCGTTGCACGTGGAAAATCGACCAAGGAACTGGCTAATGGTGCCCATGTCGATCGACACACATCTGGTGTCAGTCGACACTAGGGCTCGTATGAGACACCAACTTCTGAGAAGCTGAAAACTGCAGAGGAACTGGTTTACAAACCGAAGGTTCCTTAATTCCCAAGGAATCCTAGGAAGTCTAAACATGAGTTGTACGAGGCTACATGCAAGTCCATGATGAATAAGCTCACCATTGAGATTCCTCAATGCTATTAAAATTACTCTGGTATTCAAACAATGCTTGAAGAAGAGGCTTACTCAAAATATGAGTGAGGATGGTGTGATGATGATTTATGAGGTTTGCAGTGCGGTCATTCATAACATAATACTAGAGAAACTAAAGGACCCATGAAGTTTTGTCTTAGACTCTCTATCTTCATAGACATGTTTAAGAGTTCGATGTGTGATTTAGGCTCAAGCATTAATTTGATGCCTTACTCAGTTGCTTTGAATTTCATGAAGACTAATTTCACACTCACAAAGATCTCTTTGATTTTAGCTGATTGGAGTATGAGGACTCCAAAAGTTCCTTTAGAAGATGTGCCGATATGAATTGGTGATTGCATGGTCCCCATAAACTTGTGATTCTGTAATATATTGATGAGCCAAAAGATCCTCTTATATTGGATCGACTCTCTTTGGCTACAACTCGTGCTATCATCAATGTGAAGATATGTAGAATAGCTTTGAATGTGGGTGATCTTGTAATTAATTTCGATATAGAGAAATTGATAAAGAAGTCCATAATTAACAAACATATTTTCTATACATTCTATAAAGTTAGAATAATAAATGAGTTTCTAATATCTTAGATAGATATATACAAACTAGATGACTCACCTTGTGCGGGTTAGTTTTTTTGGTGGACAAATTACAGTTTTGGTATTAAGAAAAATGTTTCATTTGAATATAATAATAGTTAGGTATATAGATGAAAAGATGTAAGTTTGTGGATTAAAGGTATAATTAATTGTATGGTGAATATATATTTGTTTCTATTATATTAGAATTGTATTATATTTATATTAAAATTTGGTAGCTATTTAAACAGTATTAACTTTTGGTTACTATTGTGGTGAGATAGAAATCTGATTTGAAAAAATGTTTCAAATTGATAGATGTCATAAACTAAACAAAAAATATAGTATAAATTTAAGAAACATACAAATAAACAGATGTTTATGTTTCTAGTAATGACGAATCCAAAAAATCACTAATGAACCGACACAACAATCTAACATTTTCTTAAACCGTGTGCAAAACTGAACCTAAAAAGTAATTTGAATTGAAGTCTAAGAATGGGATCATGATGACCTATGTTTTCAAATCAAGTCATAATAAATATACATGGGAAGTAGGAAATCCTAAAGATCTACATAAGATCATAGAAAGAGAAATACATGTTAAAAAAAAAATAAGTGTTTGGATTTTTGGTTGTAATTACATGGAAAATTTACAAAACTGAACATGAATTGTTAATAGTCTTGTTAGCGGATGTTGTATTGGATAGAAACTTTTTTGTCTAAATAAAAGTAAATAACTTTAGATTATAAACATCAAAAAGCAGCAGTCAACAATAAGAAATGGTAACTATCTGCCCGGGACATCTCTCTCATTCGCAAGGGTAGCTTCAAGATGCTTAAACTCATCCATCATATCTTTAACTTCAGGTAATAGAGGGTTGAGTAGAATATCAGACAATCCATCTTGAGTCTCTACTTCAACATCTGAAGTATCACCTGAAAAAATTGCATTTTAGTAAAAATCACACCAAATAAATTACATAATCACGTTTTAGAAGACAAAAAATGATACATTTAAAATGATGCATATTACCTCCAAAATGGTTTATCTTCCAGAATCTCAAAACACAAATAACATCATCACGTTTAGAAGCATCTAATCTCTTTGTGAAATCATGGGCGTGTGTACCTAAAGCTATACATCTTTACTTGTTACCCCTTCAAAATGTAAGCAAAAAAACTTACAAATATTATTTGAATATTATACAAAGAAAAATTAATGATCTATAACCAAATAATTTATATTACCGTGAGTCTTTGATATGAAATATTCTTCTTGATGATGCAGGGTTATCAACGTCTACAACCATGGGTCCTGAACTGAACAGCAAACCAATTACATCTGCAAAATACATGAATATGTTAGAACAGTAAATAATAAAATAAAAAGTTATACACCCAAAAAACTGACATGCATACCAACAGAAACATTAGTAGGAGTTGAGTAATCTTGGACTTCTTTGATAGTTAATAAATAAAAGAAATGTCTATCATTTATGGCAACTGTTATTCTCCGGATGGTAGATCCAGAACTTATACAGAGAATGTATTCAGACTTTGTTGCCCGAAATCTAGAACAATCATAGGCAACCTTGACACATCGTATGTCAATCCACTTCCCTTCTTCTCCCTCTAAACCTATATAGTCGGAAGAATATTCTGGAGCAAGAACCAATTCCATCTTTGTACCCTAAACCACCAATGATTCAAATTAGTTTATATATATCGAAATGCCTTACAGATATCAAAAGTTAATATACACTATTTATAATTTTTAAGAAACAAAGCTTATATTTCCACTTACCATTTCATCAGCGATAACAAAATTTCTGTATAACCCTTGGCCGTGAACGTGATACTCATATGATTTTACCATTTTAACCTTAAAATGCCAATCTTCTGTTGATCGGTTAACCTCTGAAAGAAGATTGTATCTTTCCATAGATTTCTTCTGTTAAATTTGTAAGTTTTTCAAAACGGTTTTGGATATTAAGAAGAAGAGAAATGAGTTTTTTTCAATGAATATAGGAAATTCAAGAGACTGTTTACATCTTTAAAGACGCTTCTTTTAAACAAACCGCCTGGAAATAACCGCATTCAATATGTTTAGTTTAATGTTATATGCATTGAATAAATGAGTTTGTCTGTAACGCATTTCGGTCATTAATATTTTTCCTGAATAATGATAAGAAAGTTATCATATCCAAAAAAGGATCAGTTGTTCCTATTAAATTTGGACATACCAAAGAACATGCAAAGAATAAAGGAGTAGAAATTATGGATAATTCATATCCACGAAAGGATCATTCATGATGAACAACTAATTAGACAATAGTTTTTATTTAGATAATATTTTTTTGTTTTATATTGTTCTGTATAATGCACTTTGGGTTGAAAGTATCATTAGTTGTTCATTGTATATTTTTTTTGTTTCTTTCATATAGTAGATTTTGATTATATACATAAACAATTTACATTACTACTTCGATAATTATAGCAATAACTGATAATCCGAAATCATAAGTTTTACGATAGAATAAGGTAAAAACCATAGTTGGGCATTAAGTCAAAAGAAATTTAAAATATTACAAACCGAATCAAAGTTCTAAAATTCAAAAGAGATTGGATAAGATGCGGAGGATCATGACTTGAAATTAACTCTGGTGGCTTTGGTCCAGCGAGCCCTACAAAGGAAAAAAGGTCTTACAGTCTAAAACATCAAAATACAGTTACAGTATTGTAATTATTGAAAAACATACCACTCTTTCATCTCCTTAACCTCTTCCAACTCACGATCAAATTCGATTTGGGAAATCAGTCCGGAATCTTCTACATAAGGTGTACCTAGGCGATAAAACATTTTTTATAAAATTTAGATACTACTGTTATCATTTACAGAAAAACTATATTAACTGATATGTTCATGTTTAGGAATCATAAGTACTTACCAAAAGTAGCATTGACCCTCCAAAACCTCAAAACAACAATAGTTTCATAATTTCCGGATGTATGCCAGTATTCATGAAACTTCATTGCATGAGGACCCTTAGCAAGACATTTTATGTAGGTTCCACTACAATTTTATGATTATAGTTTTTTTATTTTAAATAAAAATAGACAAATTATAACGAAAATGGTACATGTTAATGGATGCATAAATGATTGCAAATAAAGAACATCGTAACAAAAACATTTAGATTCTTACTTCATTTCCCTCAGACCGAACCAAAGGTGCTTCACCGAGTCAGAGGAGTTCTGCCTCCTGTTAATCCTCTCCTTGTCACAGGATTCGAGAAGACCCACAAATTTGATGCATCCAATGACATCTACAATACAAATATATGAATAATAAAAATAATATAATAATAAAAAAAATATAAATATTTTTACAATAAAACATACCAATGGTGTGCTTAGATGATATTTTCCGATCTAATATTGGTTCCAATTCAACAAAATCGTAGAAATTATCATCAACAACGCTAACGCAGTTGGAAATTTGAGTCTGAGAGTTTATAACAATCTGTTTGGCAGTAGTAGTGTTTCTCGAATCATCTTGACTATAAATGACTTCAAAGTTTTCAACATACTTCCATGAGTCCTCAACAAAATTTTTGCTTATTTTGTGAAAGACATTAGTGGGTATTGTTGCTTCCACCTTGAAACCCTAAATATGGATTTTTGTAAGGAAAAATTAGTATACGAATCTAATATTTGAGATCATATGTTACATGATTATAAAACTTAAATAGATCGATAAAAACAAACCTTTTCATCACAGAAGATCACATGACCTTGAAGACCACTTGGGTGTACGTTTGTGTACCACTTTCTAATGACCTTCAGACGACATTTCCAGTCATTTTTGGTGTTGTTTACGTCCCATAATAGAGTACAGTTCTCTATTTTTTCTCCGGTTCTAATTTTTGACGTTAGGGAAGAATTAGATTTTTGAAGAAAAGAAGAGATGGTAAATATAGTAAATTTGGTACTTTTGGGAAAAAATTAGGCAACCGTTTATAAATGAAAAGATGTAATTCTTCGTAAATAAGTTGTAGTGGTGGTTGTGGTTTTATTATTGCTTTAAATGAGATGGTGAAGATTTATTATGATTGACAATAAAATTTAAATTTCTTAATTGAGTGTTTGGATATGTCGAAATCATTAATAATGGATATTAGTAGTTTTTAGAATTAATTTTTAATTACTAAAATATCACAATTAGGAATAAAACCACGAATATGTCTCTAACGTAATATTGTTTTGTTTGTAACAGAGAAATCAAAGAATATTTTGCATTAAATATGATCATTTAATAGTATTCCTTATTTCAATATTCTCGGAAACTGTTATGATATCTACCATATCGGACAAAATCTAGAATAAATGTTTCTTGTTTGCAGGATTCAATCAAATCAAATTCAAACAAATTTGTAAAGATAACAAATGTTTATTTTAATTGCCGATTTCTTACTTTCTTTCCTTAGTCATCCCTTCCCAGTACTGTATCTTATATTCCAAATTTGTAGAAACGTATCATTATTAGACGACAATGAATTTTGTTTGACATAATTATTGATTGGAAAATTCATTAGTCATGAATCCATATGATACATTCCGGTTAGTGATTTCGATTATCATATTAAAAATTCCAAAACAATTGAATTAAACTAATGAAAAGTCAAAACAGAAAAATAACCCGTATAAGTGCAACATCAAGGGAACTCTACTAATGATTTACTGAGTAAGATTTCTAAAAACCTCCATGTATACAACATTGGTAGTCTTTTTCAGCACATTTCCACCTTCATCTGTAATAAGAATCTTCAATCCAGACCTTGATGTAACTCTAGACAAAGCAACATATAACTGACCATGTGAAAACACAGGTTTGGGAAGATACAAACCGACATTCTCAAGTGTTTGACCTTGACTCTTATTGATGGTAATTGCAAATGCCAACGCCACAGGAAATTGTCGGCGACGCATCCTAAATGGAAACGTTGTATCTGATGGTGTCACATACATTCTGTTTAGAAGTATTTTCCGACCAATAACGGATTTATTACCAGTTAAAATCATTACTTCCATGCAGTGAGGTCTGAGCTGAGTAATAAGTAACCTTGTTCCATTGCAAAGACCACCATTAGGATCAATGTTACGCAAGCACATCACTGGAGCACCAACCTTTAGCTTCAAACAATGTTTGGGTAATCCAGGCACCTTTATGCTGTTCAAAAACTCAATAGGATAATTGGTATCATCATCTATGGCAGCGTCTGAAGGTATAATACTGTCCGAGCTTCGATATGTCACTTCTTTGCCTATAAAAAAAAAACAAAAAATGTTAGACAATATTATAGATAAGTTAAAACAATAGGGCTAAAACATTCCAATAAGTAAGATTGTTATATACCTGACAACTTGGAGAGCATATAATCATTAATCTCATCAACATTATCATTCGTAGGGCTGAGTATTGCTCTGTTCTTAAAGACTTTACCATCTATTGAGTTAACAAAGTCTGGACCATAAACTTCGTTAACTATTGTCTCGATTGGTTTCTCACACTCGGTAATTAACAAATCTTCAGGGATATCGATCTCAACGACACCATCATTGGGAGCATTAATTTTTCCATCGCCTATATTCAGTAACCATTCTGAAAATGTTTTCAACTCTTCCGCATCTTGATCACTAATTCCACCAAGCAATCTCATGTTCTTCGTAAGTGTCAGAACTTTACATGATTCCCATAATTCAGAAGAGTTTAAAGCTGCAAAGATAGTTTCTGATCTTCCTCCCCCGGGAACTACTGGAAGAATCTGCCAAAAATCACAAACAAAAACCACAACCTTTCCTCCAAATGGCCTATCAGCCTTGTCTCTAATAATATCGCGCAAACTTCGGTCCAAGTTTTCCACACAATGTTTACTCATCATAGGAGCTTCATCCCAAACTAAAAGGTTGGCAACTTTCATCAACTCAGCAAGATCGGAACCTGGCTTCATATGGCAACTTGTGAACTCGTCTAGATTGATCGAAATTGCAAATCGTGAATGCGCTGTTCTCCCACCTTTCAACAACAACGCAGCAATTCCACTTGAAGCAGTATTAATCACAATAAGACCTCTGGAACGAATAGAAGCACTTAATAGACTCCATAGGAATGTTTTACCCGTACCTCCAAACCCATAGAGAAAAAACATTCCTCCTTTATCATTCACAACTGCATCCAATATAGTTTCATATACTATTCTTTGCTCGTCCGTTATCATGGCAAGAAGCCTTTCTTCTTCTTTTCTTTCATCCTCACGGTTATAATTCCGCTCATCATCTATGAGCCGGTTGCCGTGGTACTCTTCATAATCTTCTGGTAGTGGCATCTCACGCCATTTTGTAAGCGATCCACCATAACTTCCAACTTTAATTGTATCCTTGTCAATGCTATGTTTTTCCTTTGATCATCAGTTAGAATCAAATCCGCATTATCAAAACATTGTTCAAGATTTTATTATCATAGATAATACATAATATATCGTTCAAAAAATGAAATAAAAACCATTACAAACAGTGAGAACAAACAACAATAATTTAGTTAAGATTTTTACTGCATACCAGGATTTTGACGATTTCTTCTTTCATCGATTAGAATGTCTTCGGTTAGATATTCCCATGTCGAATTCCAAACGACCAAAGGATGGGAAATACTATCTGTTATTAACATCTGGACAAAATAATCCAGAAGGTAATTTCCATTTGCCCATTCACTTGCTTCCTCAATTGCCAGAATAAAGTCTTTATCATCATCTAGCAAACCATGAGCATGACATGCATCTTTAAAAGTAGGGTAGACAATACCTTCAAATTTCCTAATATCCTCATAGCAATGCGAGCCTTTGACGTAGTTAAGAAGAATTCTTAAATAATACAACTCACCGCAAGCTATACTCACATGAGCAATCCTTCCAATCACAGAACCAAGTTTTTTCTGCCTTGGTTTCCATGACCTCTCTTTAGATACCCATGTAAACTTGGTTGGGAACTGAGAATAAGTGATATCCTTTGCAAGATTAGGATATTTCCTGCATGCAATCATCCAAGCGAGAAACATAGATTGAATAGCAGTGGTTTTGACTAACAGAGTCTCAATGGGTTCAAATTCATCAAAGAAGAAAATATGCTGGTTTGGAAGATGAAAACCAAGTTTCTCTACAGCAACTGTACGGAAATGTGTAGGGAACGCAAAAATACGCCATGTAGCTTCTGGTGGTGAAAGATATCTATCAATCAAAGATTGTGAAAAATGAATTAAAATAGTATGGTAAATGTTAAACAAAAAACTAAAGTGTTGTAACAAAAGTGTTTAATACCTGCAGTTGTAGTAGTACTCAATTTCGTCAATAACACCATCTTTGTTCTCTTTTTCAACAGTAGCCGCAACATAATCAGGACCTTTATGAATGTATTTAAACAAATACTTTATGGCTCTGTATTGGACACACCATTCGACATTAATATGTGCACGATACCGAAGCATGAGTTTCTTGTTATATGGAACAACATATCCATTGTCAAGTTGAAATTTTCCCTTCTCGGCAATTTTTTTATCATCCCTTCGTCTGTAGCAAGGAAAACCATTTGTATCAATTGTCGTCCTATTGTTTACCGGCCTTGGATACTTCTTCGAACATTTTCCGTTGACCATACAAACACTACTCTTGTTTGCGTTTCCACATGGACCATGCATCATGCATTCTGACACAGCGGCGTATAAGTTGGGTTGTGTAACCTTGTCTGGTATTTCTGCACAAATAATCTTATCTATGTCTTCTGTCTTTGGGAATTTATAACCTTTCTCCATAAATAGTAGAATATGGGCATGCAGCAATCCTCTTTTTTGAAACTCAATAGTGTACATTGCTGTAATATAAGAACAAAAGAAGAATGTTTACAAAATTTTAAAATTTTTATTCTATCAAGCATAAAGTTATACTACAAAATTTCAAAAAAAATATGTAGTGTATTATGATGAGAAGGTAAATAATGAGGAAGTTAAATACATACCTCCAGCAGTCTTTCCAAAGACACCTCCTCTTTTATGGGTCAATTCCATGATCAATCTGTCAAGTTTAGCTTTAAAGATTCGACATATCATATCTGGTCTATCCTCGATGGTCAATCTAAATTCATCCAGGAACCTGGTTATCTCCGGCCACTTAGGATTGCATGTAAAAGTAATGAAAAGGTCTGGAAAACCTAAGTATTTGCAGATAGCCATTGCATCCAAATAATGTTGTTGCATATACCTAAAACCACCTGTAAAACTTGATGGAATAAATATGCGCTGGCCTTGTTTAAGAAGATTAACACCTCCCGCCTCAGCAAGTTTCTGAATTTTCTCGTAGTTTTCTGAGCAAAGCTTTTTCTGGTTTTTCCAGACATAACGCAACCGGTTCACTACAAGAAATTAGGGTATTTATAGCAGTATATTATAGCGTTCTATGCATTTCTGCTATAGTAAATATCAGTCCTTTTTTACATAGCGTTTTCAAATTTAAAAACGCTATGTTTGTGTAGTGATAATTTCACGCGGCTATTTTTTAGTTTCGGCGCTCATAATTTTCACTGAAACGCTATGGTATAGTTAAGCGGGAATAAAAAAAAAATAAGCCCGGCCTTACTTGAAAAAAAATCATTAAAAAGAACAAGTTTTATTTTGTTCTTTAAATTAGGGCATATCTTGTTCTCTTTCTCATCCCCACAGAGCCGCCTCCTTCTTCTCGTCCGCTTCTCTCGCGACCTCCTCCACTATATCCATTGATTTGAATCATCATCATCACATCGCTGTTAATCCGATTTTGCATCTTTTTAGGTATCAAATGATTTCGAATGTTTGCTTTCAACAGTAGATTGGGGTCTTGTTTATAGCTCATCATGCAGATGACCAGGTGATTAAAAACGCTTGAGAATTTAGAGAAGTAAAATGGTTTAATATCAGTTATTCGTCTCTCAAGTTGGATGCAGGCTGAGTTTTTCATTCTCAGGTTATCTCGTGGTAGTGGCGTTCTTGGATTGCGGGTACATCATTTGCTTCTGAGATTTTCTCCCGTGATTTGGAGTAGTATGTTGAGAATACAGTCTTAAACAGATAATCTTGGATGAAGTCAGTGAAGAGATTCATAGCACATTTAGAGGACAACATTTATAATACCACTTAGTATTATCAGTGTTTGTGTGTTAATGATTTATGAGAATTGAGTTGCCAGGCATGTTAAATTGTGGAACTTTATGGCTTAATTCGATATGTTCTTCTCAAGAGAATTAGTAATCCATTCAAGGTAATGATATGAAGCCAGGTTTAAGAATTCTTCCGTGGTTTAGTACATGGCTAGACTGATTTTGTTTATCTTATCATATAACTATGTACTCTAACGTTTCAATAGAAATTGCTTTGTGAAGTATAGGAGTTGACTAATGGTTTTGACCCAGAAGCAGCAGCTGTAGTCATGGCACGACTTATTTCTTTCAAAATGGAGACTCATGTATTCGTTGCTGACTATATTTCTTAAGCTGAATAAGTGCTAGATCACATCATATTTTACTGTTGCTTAGGTTTCTTGCTTTCTTATTTTACAGCCCGAGTTTAATCCCAAAGGTGGGCCGACAAAGCTTTGATAAATCTATGCTCCCGGTTTGGAGAATACCAAAGTGCAATGCTTCTTAATTTAGCTTACCTTCTCAGTCACAGTTTTCCCCCAGTTTGTGTTTCATTTGCGCCGATCACAGTTTGTCCAGGTACTCGTTTTCACTGTCCAATAAATGCGTGAGAGGTTGAGGTTATTGTAACAATCTTTAAGCACAAATTCTATCTTTTGGGGGATCATTTTGTTTTTTCTTTTTCTTTTTCTTTTTCTTTTGTAGGTCTTTAACAACAGCCCAGATGAGACAACATATTTCGAATGATATTAAACCGAGAGAACGTTTCGAATTCAATCGTGATGATTCAACCTTCACTAGTTTCTTTCACATACCACTCACAGCCAGAACCAATTCTTCTTGATGTGGCATCCATTGCGGCTGATAGGATCCTGCTGTTGGATTCACTCTTCGCACTCGTAATATTTCACGGTGCTACAATCGCTCAATGGCGAAAAGCTGGATACCATAATCAACCTGAACACCAGGTATTATCATCCATCATCTTAAAAGAGAAGATGATTAAAAAAAGGTTTCTGGTGTCTGATAAACTCATCTTCTCTTTGTCAGGCATTTGTGCATCTGTTGCAGTCCCCTCGTGACTATTCAGATACAATAATCAGCGAAAGGTTTCCCATTCCGCGTCTTGTCATTTGCGATCAATATGGTTCACAGGTACGTCTCATCTTCCATTTTCCAACCTGATTTACTAAAATCCAGTTCACTTATGGCGAATATTCTGACAAAATTAGATGTAGTAACTGATCCTGAGTAGTATAATCAGCTCATGCTTCTTCTTTATGACAAAAAGATAGATCTCTGAGATTGATTGGTATTTGGTGAAGAAGAAGAAGAAGAACATACCTGCATAGCTTCTGAAAATAACCGGTGGGTCAATCTCAGACGTGAGTCTTTAGCAGGAGAGGTCACTGTTAGTATCTGGTATTTACAACTAGTTACCACGCATTGGAGAGAAGAGAAGCCAGCACAAGAGAGCTGCAGCTACACAACATTCAAGCAAGAGTTCTTCTTCAGCTGATGCAGTAGGTACTAGAATTGTTTGGCCGAATGACAAGCTAGTTTTTATCTAAACACTTTGTTAAGCAAATGTGTCTTGAATATGTGTTTTAAGTATGAACTTGTTGTAAGATGTTTTGGGCTTAATGTTATGAAATATGTTTCACTTTTCTATTCATGATATTATCAGATTTCAGAAATTGAAGCAGGTTTCACATTTTAGCAAATTAGATCATACAAGAATAAGAAATCACAGCGATTTAAAATAAAATGCTATAACAAAAACTGCTGTATACAAAATACATAATAACAGAAATAAAACGCTATCAAATATATATAGAAAATATATTATAACAGAAATTAAACGCTATTACTTCATTTATTATTGCACTAAAAAAAGCGCTATTATAAATATCTTAAATATAGCATAACGAAAAACCGCTATGTAAAGGTCCCAATCTATTATAACGGCCGCAGATAGAGCGTTTAACAAACCGCTATGATAGCAATATATAGCGTTTTTTGGGCGCTATATATACTCAAATTTCTTGTAGTGGTTGGATTCAATCATCGTATATACGTCAACCAAAAACTGTTGAAACAATCTTCCACATCTGTTTATTGTAGGAGCTTCGCCAACTCTTTCACAAATTCTATATGCAAAAAATTCCCGCATAGAAATTACTTTCCTCTTCCTTCCATCATCATCTGTCAAACCTATTGGAATCTGTAATCTGAAACCATCCTCTCCATATGGAAACATAATTAGATACTGGAGAGGCAAGTAGGCTGGATGAAGTTCACTAATCCTATGAAATCCCCCATCAGTTGTCTCCAATATAATGTCCCTTGTCTCCATGTTACAAACAAAATCTCCAGGAATAAGTCTAGCCACTTCATCTTTAGTTGGCAAATTGTGAGTCCTTGCATCTTTTGCTCTACTTTCAATGAATCTGATACGGAAACCGGTATCTTTGGTAATATCAAATCGATATCTGGCTGCCCTCAATGAGGCAACGTAAGGATTAACCTCATCTAACATATTCTTCAAGATCTCGACAATTTGAATCCTCAGTTTTTTAACATCCCTTTCGTTATCTCCCCTACAAAATATACCAAGAAAAGATTTTACACAATCCTTACCTAAAATTTAGTAGTTGTATATTTAAAAAAAAAAAACTTACCCGTATGCCGCAATTCTGTTAGTAAGTTCATTTAACGTATCATAAATGTATAGCTACAAAAACTTAGGACATTCTCCAACCTTCGGGAAAATAGCACCAATTCTATGATAAATTTGGCCATGCATCTTGAAAACATATGGTCCATGTCCATCGTTGACAGTATGATCAATCTTACCTCCAAGTGAGGTGAACGCGAACATCATATTATAAGCACGAATGAATTCCCGAAAATGTTTGGACAATTCACTACCATTCAGAAGCAATTCCAATAACGCCATTGGAGGATTCATCAGCTTTGATAGGACGATTTTTCCTTTCTTACAACACATTGTAAAATCCGGCTGCTTTTGGTTATATCTCTTTCCTATTCGTTCTCCATACCACATGTATGCTCCACAATATTGGCACTTATAAGAAAGATCTCCTTCATCAAAGTAACCTATTAATAATTTTTAAATAATGTTTAAGAATATGGGTGTTGTTAATATGATATGTGAAAAACCTAAGATATTAAAACATACCGGTCATATCGTCTAAGGCATCTTGGGTATTTACATCATTTTCTATCTGAAGCGATGCATCATCCATATCATCTTCAATTGAATCTACATCGCTTGCATTATCTTCATCATCAGATTCACTAACATCGGCATACCTGTTTGCGAAAGCTGAAAAAGATTCTTGTCAATATAGTTAAACTAATTTCATACTAATAATTTTGGCAAAAAAAAGTCTCACTTGCTATTAAATAAATAGTATAACAATGTGTACCTTGAGGATGGTAATTAATCTCAGTTAGAGGGGGAGCATTAGACGGGGTTTCATCAACGTTGGCCGATGACGGAACAAATGTATTTCGGCATTTCTCTTTCCCTTTTATTTGACATGAATTAGCTTACAATTCCATGCAAAATATAAAGTTAGTGTAAAGCTTTAAATGTGGATGAATATTGAAACCAAATATTCTTGAGGCAATCAAATAAAAAGTACCACGACTTTTGGCGTGATTTCTGTGAGACACATTGGAAAATGTGTTCTTTGAGGAGGAATATTGTTTCTCACTTGCATCGGAGTGATAGATCCAATGCAATTATTGCTCGGACCATTTGTGATACTTGAAGATGCACTCGAAGATTTGGCTGAGTGTCTACCTACTGTATAAATCAAGTATAATTATATCAATGAATCACCTATTTTTAACGTATGTTTTCGTATTTTAAATCGAACCCAGACCTTTCAGGGTAGGAAGTGATATCGGTTTACTCTGCCATTTTCTCCCACCTTGCATCAAATCGTATAAATGGTTATCATATAATGTCTGTTGACAAAATTGTATAATAAAAGAAACTCACGTTTCTGTAACGGAGGTGACCCGGAATCATTAATACGATTGGTAATATCAAGCATCGGAGTGATAGATCCAATCCCATTTTCGCTCGGACCATTTGTCATACATGAAGATGCACTCGAAGATTTGGCTGAGGCTCTATCTACTGTTTAAATCAAGTATTATTGTATCAATGAATCATTGCATATTAAGTTATTGTTGTATTAGTAATCGAACCCAAACCTGGTAGAAGAGGAGGTGACATCTGTTTACTCTTGCATTTTCTCCCACCTTGTATCAAATCGTATAAATGGTTATCATATAATGTTTACAAACCAAATCGTATAATAAAATATACTAACGTTTCTGTAATGGAGGTGACCCGGAATCATTTTCTTTATCAGATTCGATACAACCTCTCTTCATGGTTTCTAGAGAATAACTTGACAATCTCGAAAAAAAATTTAAATTTTGAAATAATGAGTGATATCGCGCTCTTGGTGAAAAAACAAACAAAGTAGGTCTATTAGAAATTTAAAAATCAGTTTCGGATTTGAATCTACCAAATATTTTGATTGCGAATTTAATTATAAAAAATATTTGGTTTCCTTAGTTAAGTAATTATTTTTTTAACTCGTAATTATTGCTTTAATTTAAGATAGAGAGTATGAAAATATTAGTTTAGTCCTTAACTAAGGAAAGTTACTTAAAATATCAAAATTGACCACGGATATATAACCAAAAAGATTCTTTTTATAATAAATTGTACTATTTAAAACAATGCAGATCATAGTGTCCAATTTTGAAAACAAATTTAAGTCTACGAAATCTTTTAATTGTGCATATAATTATAAGAGAATATTTGGTTTCCTTAGTTAAGTAATTATATTTTCAACTTATGATTATTGCTTTAATTACGATCCTTAGTTATGAAAATATTATTTTAGTTCTAAACTAAGGAAAGTTACTTTAAGAATAAATATTGACCACATCCAAACACAATGGTAGGAACAATACAGTAAAAATATAATAAAGAAGATATATGAGTCATGAGAATTTGTCGTTTTAATAATAGGTAACTTATGGTTATGTTGATGATTATAGTTATTTGTTGAGTAATAACAATATTGATGAAGAAGACAGACGAATGAATAACATTATTAAACTTAATAACCATAATCAATTAGTTATATGGCTTAATATGTCTAAAAAATTATTGTTTTAAGTATCTTCGACTGCTTAAAAAGTAAATGATTAAATAGACAAAATAGATGTTCATAAGAATTGTTCAAATTATCTTCTACTTCAAATTTATACAATTAAGAAGAATATAAAATACTAAACTAAAGGATTAAATTGACAGATAAATAAGAAAATAATCATTTTATTAATCAAGTATGCTTTAGTAATGCAACAAAAAATTATACAACTGTGAACTCAAAAGAACATAGAAAACAATATCTACTATAAAAGAAAAATCGCTTGAAGACTTCATTGACTTCGTCCTTGGCCTTTTCTCCGTGTGAAATGTAATAAACACAGATTGATGAGAAGTTATCTAGCAAATACAGATTAGTGAGAGAAAAAGATAAGCCTTCAGATTTTTATCAATCACAAAATAATCACAAAAATGTAAATACAAATTAAATAGTTACCTAACATTTGGCTTGCTATGTTCCATACCTGCAAATGAATAAAAAACTCAAAAAAAATAATAATCATGATAATGTGCAATGAGATAGTTACCTATCGTATGGCTTGGTATGTTATATACCTACAAAACGATGAAAACCATATAATAAATTAAGCAGCCTGTTAATAGCAAGTGAGATAGTTACCTATCGTATGGCTTGGTATGTTATATACCTATAAAAGGATGAAAACCATATAATAAATTAAGCAGCCTGTTAATAGCAAGTGAGAAAGATACCTTAATGTTTGGCATTGTAGGTTTCATGCCTACAAAATCAACAAAACAACAGAAACAAAATTAGAACAATGAAAACTCAAAAACAAAAGAATGGTTCGACATGTGGGTGATATGAGTCTAGTAGAGGCTGTATTTATAGGATTATCATATTTAGGGTTGCAAAAGAATTCGAAAGCTTCTATTAGAAGATTAGAATATTTTTTGGGATATTTTTTCTTTAAATTTGACAATTAATGTTTACAATTATTAGTTGCTACATTTTAGTGTCGAATTAGTTTGAATTTGAAAAGAAAAGGAATAACTTATGGAAAAATTATAAACTGTAATCTAAAATTATGGGAAGAAGTTAAGATTACATTTCGTAATTTTAGGAAACGACATTTAATTTTGAAAATGTGATTAATTCTCGATTTTTCGTTTTTTTAATCAAAACATTTTCTAAACGATTTTTGGAACGAATTTTGATTTATTTTTAATGTCAAAAAGGCTCTAGAGCAATCATAGCCGTTCACTTACGCCATGTCATCAATGATGTCATAATTGTTAATGGTCAAGATTCATCCATGTCATCAATGACTCATCATTCTTTTTCATGGCTCTTCGCAAATAATATATAGTAGATTATTAACCGACTAACAACAATCAGATGTAATTTGTGTAATCAATTAAGCTAAATAAAAAATGAAAGTGAGGCTCCAAAATTTAAGGGGACTAGGGCAACTGCCTTTTTCATTAATTATCCCTTAAACACATAAACACGGCCCTAGAGCTATTAAATATAAAACATAATAATTTTTTATAACTATCTATTGTTATATAACATAATATTTAGATAAATGCAATAAAATTAAACTTATACCACATAAATTTTACAATGGTTGTTTTCACACACACAGATATATATATATATTAAACTTATACCACATAACTTTTACAATGGTTGTTTTCACACACACACACACATATATATATTCAAATCATGATCTTACGATACAACACGGATTAAAATATATAATGTGAAATCGTTATTTTAGTATCTCTTCTCAAATAACACACAATTCATTTTTAAAATAATCTAAATTATTAACTCACTTTTTATAATACGGGTTAAACAATTATAATCAAAATTAGATTACGTAATTAAAAATCTAAATTATTATGAACAAAATAAACAAAAAAATTAAAATTTATAAAGAAAATAAACCCGCGCTTTCTAAGCGCGGGTCAAAATCTAGTTATCCCTTAAACACATAAACACGGCCCTAGAGCTATTACGTATGCATGATCGGCGTAAAAAGGAAGAAGAGGAAGAAGCTATTACATACAACATACATCGTTTGACTGTAGATCAGTCTTTATCTATCGATAACCCATCTTTCCCGTAGCGTAGTTCGACTATGCAATCAAATTATGGCGCAGTTATACATATGATAAAGTGGTTATATAAATAATAAAAAAGACAATTAAACAAACAGTTTACGCAAAGTGTTCTGCTATCCGTACACTAGTACGTTTATTAAAACGCAAAGAACTTTTCGTAGTAGTAGAAACTGTCTTTAGTGGAGTGGATATTGAACTTTGAAATCTCGTATTCGATTGAGGCTAAAACGTTGACTTTGACTTTTAAAATTTCCAGTCATGATCATATTATTTAACGAAGATACTGGGATAATTTTTTGTTTTTGTTCAAAAGATATCGGGACTAGTTAAATAACTAAAATATAAAATTAGTCATATTTCAAGTACTGACATTTACCGATTAACGCACCAAACAAAATACTTGCTCTGAACATGACTTAACGACGTCCAAGTCTTCTAAAACCATGAATGGTGATCACAGAAAACGTTTTTCAAATGTGATTTTTGAAACCATTTTTAACTTATTAGTCATATAATTTTTAAAATTTACCGAATTTTTTTTTGAATTTTTATTTTACATTTTTCAAAAAAAATAAAAAATTGTATTTTTCTCACAAATACATTTTTTTCCTTACGTAATGCATTTGAATCATACCAAATTCTAAAACCGTTTCGTAAATATGCGGTTACCATTAGAACCTTAATTATTTAAAATTGTTTTCTCTCTGTATTAATAACCTTAGTCTTACACTCAACAATAAATTTGAACTGACATGGGTAATTCAAAGTCATACGTTCATGTTTTTGCTATTCAATCTAAACTGTATAGTTTTGAGTTTTGACGATAGAGCTTTACAAATTACAGAACTAATCGACCCATAAATCCATCATCAGAACTTAGTGATAAGTTTGAAATATATATTTTGTACAAACTCAGACATGTATGTTACCATATAATTTAATTTGTCTATCGTTATTATAAAAATGCTGAAATACAAAGTTGCAATACGATTTACAAAAACTGTTTTATTTAACACGAAGCTGGAAGAAGAAAAAAAAATCATAACACAAAAATAGTTGAATTTAGTATAATTTTATATAGAAATCTAATCTATTAAAACAGGAAGGTTTGCCATGGTACATAAATGTTGTTCCCGAAATTTGCCCTTGATATTATTAGGATTTGTAACCTTCATTAAGGGTAAAACTGTAAAACAATTTATATTTGATTTATTATCTCTACAATCCATGTTTCCAAACAAGACAATTATTAAACATGTAGCCAAACAACCAAAATCTAATAGGTCCCACTTTCCTAATTAATTAAAATCAAAACAAATTAATTGATAAATATAATTAATAATTTATACATCAACTATTATATATAAATTAAGATTCTCTAATTTATGATTTAATTCAAAATATATTTATAATATATTTTAATATCTCTTTATTTTGTTTCAAATATATATATATATATATATACATATTACGATTGATGTTTTTACGATTGTACTTTTTAGCAGGTTTTTCCATCAAACTGAAAAATATTTAATTAATTAAACGGGTTGAAAAATTAATTAGCCAATCTCGATTATAAATTTTATAAAAAAAAAATTCGCATATAGTAAATAATTTCAGTTGATATATTTTAAAATTAATAAAATATTAAAATGATTTCATACTTATATTATTCAAATATTTGAAGCGTCAAATTATGCTTTATGTTTGAATGAAGTTTTTAACGGATAGTTCCATCAAATTTGCAAATTATATATACGACTACAACATGTATTTTATAAAATAATATTTTAGATAAATAAAATAACAATTAAACATATACCACATAACTTTTACAATAGTTGTTTTCACATATATATATTTTTCCAAACTATGATCTTACGATACAACACATATTAAAATATATAATGCGAAATCGTTATTTTAATCTCTTAATCCTTACGATATATCTCCTCCAAATAACACATAATTCATTTAAAAAAACTAAATTGATAACTCACTGTTTATAATGTTGGTTAAACAATTATAATCAAAATTAGATTACATAATTAAAAATCTAAACTACTATTAACAAAATGAATAAAAAGTAAAATTTGTAAAGAAAATTATACCCGCACTTAGAAGTGCGGGTCAAAATCTAGTTTGATTTAATTCTGTAAGAGAATAGTACTAGAATTTAGTTACAAACCAAAATCCAAAAATACAACATACATTAATTATGTTCTTTTTATTAACTTGGGGGTATCCCGAGCCTATTAAAGGGCTCAGACTAATTTCCAAAAAGAAGGGTAGTCTATGGATAGACTCTCTCTCCGGATATTTAAATAGGCCCCTAAAACAAGACCTATATCCATATGAGTGTCCTTAAACAAATAGTATGACTTAGTTTCGCATGACCGAATGATCGAACCCGTAACATGGTAGCGTCCAAAGCCATCCCCAACCACTTGACCACAATTATGTTAAAATTATACGTGAGAATTATGATTTATAAGTAACAATTATGAAGCCCTTCATTGGGAAGAACTAACAGCTCACTTTATATTGGTAGTGACGACAATGAAGGGCTTCAAAAGCCATTTATGCTACCATTGAACATTATTTGAACTACCCAAAAAAACGAGCCAATAAAAAGTTGGTTGGTAGGTAAATGTCAAAGAAAAAAATAACAACTGTGCATCATTTTATTCGTACAAGTGTCTCCACACTTAACCTATCAACTATTCTCGTATTATTATCTTTTATGTCATTACTAAAAAAAAAAAAAATCTACTTTTAGTTATTTATTCATCCAAACATGTTTTAAAAGGGTGAATTGCATTTTTGTATTTTTGTATTTTTTTATTTATGCAGTTTAGTATCTTTTGATGATTCATTACATTCTTATATCTTTTGGTAACTTATTATGTGGTAGGTGGACCAGTTTACCTCCTACAGATACGATACAACATTCAAACATTTTTTTGGTGGATAGGCGTCACAATTTCTCTTCTATCCACCGATTTTTTATTATTATTTTTTCCTTTTTCTTTCCCTTCACTCTCTCTTACTTTACATTTCTTTTTAACTCTTGTTTTTTTTACGGTGGATACGATGACCGAATTGCAGTTTTCAGCCATATAAACCTTCGGAATGGAAATATAATCGGACGATGTACCGGAATTCAAAAAAAAAATCGGGCTTAAGACAAAATTTTCGAATGGACAGTTAGACTATGTGTCCACAATATCAGCAATTTGTGGACACTACTTTGATCATATCCATGTAAGTCGCTTACCATGGATAGGAGGTGGCGAAGCAAAAATATGTTGATTTTGGATGGATAGGGGTCCACACGTATTTTGGATCCAAAGATTCACAATAATATAAACTCTTGACTACCTTATGTTCATCAAAAGCATCTAGCATGTGATATCATCATGGTAGTGTCCACGAATAGTCGATACATAGTAGAACTCTTGACCACATTATGTTCATAAGAAACGTCTAGCATGTGATATAATTGTGGTAGTGTCTCTTGACCACCTTTTGTTCATTAGATCGTCCAACATGTGATATAACCGTGATAGTGTCAACGAATAGTCGATACATAGTAAACACAAAAGCGTCTAGCATGTGATGTCATCGTGGTAGTGTCCACGAATAGTTGATACATAGTAGAACTCTTGACCACATAATGTTCATTTGAAGCATCTAGCATGTCATATAATCGTGGTAGTGTCTCTTGGCCACCTTTTGTTCATCAGATCGTCTAGCATATGATATAACTGTGGTAGTGTCCAAGAATAGTCGATACATAGTAAACACAACTTTTAATGTTTTCTATCGTACTTTGTGTCCACATATTTACAATCATGTGAACTCTTGACCACCTTATGTTCATCAGAAGCGTCTAGCATGTGATATAATTGTGGTAGTGTCCACGAATAGTCGATACATGGTAGAACACTTGACCACCTTATGTTCATCAGATGCGTCTAACTGTGATATAATCGTGGCAGTGTTCACAATCATGTGAACTCTTGAGCACCTTATGTTCGTTGGAAACGTTGGTAGAGCTCTTGACCACCTTTTTCATCAGAAACGTCTAGCATGTGATATTCATGGTAGTGTCCATGAATAGTCGATACATAGTAGAACTCTTGACCGTCTTTTGTTCACGAATATTCGATACATAGTAAGTGTCTTGAATGTTATATGATTATGGTAGTATCCACGAGTAGCTGATATTGTGGACACATAGTCTAACTGTCCATTCGAGATTTCCGTATTAAGCCGGAATTTTTGTTTTTTTGCATTCCGGTACATCGTCCGATTATATCTCCATTTCGAAGGTTTAAATGGTCGGAAACCTCAACTATGTTATCGTATCCACCGTAAAAATAGAGGAGTGAAAAATAAATGAAAAGAAAGAGAAAGGAGAAGGAAAAAAAATAAAAAGGTATAGATAGACGGAATAGTATCATATCCGTGTCCATCGTATGCTGTTCTTTTATAAAAAGAGTAAAATTGTCTTTGACAATAAAATCTATAAAAAAGATATAAAATTATAAATAGAAATAAAAAAATATAAAATTGTTATTAGAAACTTAAAAAATAACATTCAGTGCAATATTTCCTGTTTTAAAAGGCATATTCTATTTTACTTTACAATTAAAACTTCAAAAACAAATCAAACGTCTAGACGTTAGGTAGGTGATGGTAAAACTTTTCGGTTTCATCAGGTAATTTCAACAAATGCAATCATCAATCCGACACAAAAGTTCGACTTTTATAAATAAAAATTATTAGATGACATAAGGCTTGGGTCATCAAAGACAAAAAAAAACGAGGAAAGGAAGAGAGCTCGTGACATGCACGACTTGGCTGACCCTAATGGTCAAAGACATGCTCCTCCGCGACTCTACTTCTTCTTTCTTTCTTTTTTAAGGGAAATGGTGTTGTATGACTATCAATCGGACCAAAATTAAGAAAATAAAAAGTGGTTTTTTGGAGGTGATGGAAAGGTCGAGATTACCCATCACCAACATCTCGTAAACACTCTTGACAATTGACTATAACACTCACAACTTTACAAGTCTGACATTGTTGGACTCCACCATTGAAGAGCCCATCAATAAACCATGGTTTCAATCTCTCACCACTTTAACATGTAATCAAAAAAAGTCGAAACTTTTCCGGGATTCTCCATTTTTCTCTCTTATATATTTAACCAGCGAGCATCCATTCCACCTTTAGGGTTTATCAGTTTCTTTGTTTGATTACTTCTTCGATCCATTTCCCTCGCAACTGCTGGAGAGATGGCGGAAGAGAGGAGCACGAACGGCGAAGCGACGGTCCAGGATGATGACAGTTTCTTCGATTCCGATCAACAAGACGATGGTGGAAAGCTGGCAACGAAATCCTCTGTATCTTACCTCTGTTTTCGAGAGCCCAGATTTCTTGATTGTTTGTTTCAGAGAAGAATTATGGGGAGAGGAAGGATTGAGATTAAGAAGATTGAGAATGTCAACAGTCTTCAAGTCACTTTCTCTAAGAGACGTAACGGGTTGATGAAGAAAGCCAAAGAGCTTTCGATTCTCTGTGACGCTGATGTTGCTCTTATCATCTTCTCCAGCACCGGGAAGAGTTATGAATTCTCCAGCGGCTGGTAAATAGAAAGATTCATTCTTTTTGTTTTGGGTTGATTGAGATTTGTGAAAAAGTAATCTTTTTGGAGTTTTGTGTCTTGAGAAAGCGATTGAAAACAGAGCAATTGTTTTTGTCGTTGATATGTGTTTTCTTTTGTTTTTTTCTGGGTAAATCTTAGGGTTGATGGTGAGATATGTGTTTTGGGTTTTGCGGTTAAGGACTCGAGATTATTGTTTTTGTAATTTGGGATATTTATAAACCCTAACCGTTGAAGAAAATGAAAATTTGGTACTTATCTGGGATCTAAATTTGGCTGATGCACTTATTTGTTAGAGTTGGTTGAATCTGAACCAAAGATGTATAATTTGTAAGATTAGTAGACCATAGATGAGTTTCATCTCATTTATAGTTGACTATAAAGTTTAGACTATTTTACAGATCATTTGACTACTCATTACGTAAACACACCACTAAATCTAAAAGTAAATTATATTTATTCTAATCCCATATTATTAGTTGGTATTTTTTATAAATGTAGTTGACTATTACGTCTAGTTGTATGTTATAAAAAGTAGTTGACTATCTTTTCAAAGTATTCAATGTAAATTATAAAATAGTTGAAAATATAGTTGGTTATGTATATCCAGTATTCGAATACAATATAAAGTAGACAACTATTCTGGTCGAAACAGACAAAAGTACCTATCACTTTCCATCGGTACTTTATATTTCAAAAAAAAAAATCATTTTTTGCAGGTCTGAAAAGTACTTTTTGGAGGCCTGAAAAACTGTCCATGGAAAAAATAAGGGTAAAATTGTCCAACTTTGTGCGTCATTTTAATTGTGTTGTGCTACAAACCTAATTTCAAGTAAAAACTTTTCATAGACCTAATTTTTGGTCCAAAACATAATATTGATGCAAATAACCCTTTTTTAATAATAATATATTAATTTCTAAACCCATCCAAATCAGAAATTGAACCATGATTACAACAAGCATAAACCAAGAGTAAAATAACCAAAACAATGGATAAATAAGTGGAATCCCTTATTCGAAAATCAAACTGGTTAAGTCAAATCGACTTTTTTAGATGTTTTCACGTTTTTCTTCTTTCGCTGCAGACGATTCTTAGGCTAAGAGGATTTACGGCATACAATAGGATCTTTTTCTCGATCTACCGGATAACCGACCCCGGCAACCGTTCCAAAGACCGCAGGACCTTATCCCCCCCCCTCCCTCATTTCCCGGCAATTCCGTCTCCAAAACAAAGAAACTCACAAACTCAACTAGTGAACCCTGCAAAAACGAGAATTCGTCGATTTCCTTTCCGGCAACCTTTTCTCAGCTCGGAGAATATCTCTTACCGTCCACCTCAAACCTACCTTAAATCTGATCAAGGGGAAGCTCGTAGACAACCGACATGAGACTATATCTCACCAAACACAGTCACCGTCAATCTACCCAAGCGCTGCGACGATCTCTCGAAGCTCCGCCTCTACAAGCGTGAACCCTCTTTGCCCACCTAGCTGAATTCCGCTGCGAACGATGGTGTAAAGAACCGGACCACCTCTCCAACCTCTGTGTTGCCCTTAGTATACCGTAGTCCTAGCACGATCAAGATCTAACAACTTATTAAAGATCATTAACTTGAAACAGGAATACTGATGTCCGCTTTGTTTAAGGGATCATTTCCACCAGACGCAACCAAATTTAGGACAACTGGGAATTACCTTGAACAACTCATCGCCACCGTTTCTATTAGGCTTGGGAAACACCGAAGGACCTCTCTCGACACTAACAAAAACACTCGAGTAGTGGAAAAATCTTTAAAACAGAGAAAATGGAAGAAAACGGAAATAAAAAGAACAAAATAGAAATCGCACGCACATAGATCTAATGCACGGCGAATCTGTGCAACTGTCTTAGCATTGATGAAATATTAAAGCAGCCCACGCGACTCTACTTCAGCTTTCTTTTATGTTTATAACATTAAAACATGCAATCATATATGTGTTTATTTTTGTTTTTTTGCTTAAAAGCAATCATATATGCTGCACACAAATTACTTCAAATACCCATACTCGATTCATTCATAACATTTATGTGTCCGGTAGTTCAAATATTATATATTCTGCCAACAACATTTTTTCAATTTAGAACGGTTGAGGTAGTCCAAGTGGTAGAAGGGTCCGAGGTGGCAAACATCACCCGGGTTCGACTCCAGGCGGAAACAAAAATGCCTCATCTGCTCACAACGCGGGCACTGGGCCTAAGGCCCAGGGAAAACCCTCCCAGGTGAAGCTGGCCTGCGGCCTAACTGGGCCCAAAAAGATTAGTCTGGACCTTGGTCTGGGATCCTCCCTGGATTATCAAAAAAAAAAAAAAAACATTTTTACAATTTATGAAACAAAAAAAATTGTTAGCGTTTTGTATATATATATTTTTTAATATGCGATATTTGTGGGGTGTATTGCAGTGAGTGTATTTTTTTTTATCTTTTTCATTATATTTTTGTACATTTCAAAAAGTCTTTGTGTTTATGTATCTTTTTTTATAGGTCATACCAGTAAAAAGACAATTTTATCCCTCGTAGAGGGGGAAAATAGAGAAAAGATCAAGACACTCTTTCGATGGATAGGTGTCACCTCATATGAAAATATTCATTCTTTTTATTATTATTTTTCTCTTTTCCTCTTCATTTTTTTCTTACTTTTACATTTCTTTCGCCCCTTATTATTTGAACGGTTGATAAGATACAATAGGTGAGGTTTCCGGCCATATAAACCACCAGAATGGAGAGATAATCGATCGATCTACCAGAATTAAAAAAAAAATCGGGCTTAATACGGAAATTTCGAATGAATAGTCTAGATTAAGTGTCCACATGGGTAATGGTCTACACGTATGTTGTGTCCACAGATCATAATAATGTGAACTCTTGACCACCCTATTGTCCATCGTAAGCATTTAGCATTTGATAATCGTGGTAGTTTCCACGAATAATCGACCCAACATACTTTTGTGACCACGGATCGCAATAATGTTAACTCTTGACCACCTATTGTCCATCATAAGTGTTTAGCATGTGTTATAATTGTGGTAGTGTCCACGAATAATAGACATCATCCACCTGAGCTTTTAAAATTGTGTTTACCAGGTACATTTCACGATCACGTGAACTCTTAGTCACCTTCTGTCCATCAGACCCGTACTTTGTGTCCACGGATCACAATAATGTGAACTCTTGACCACTCTAGTGTCCATCATAAGCTTTTAGCATGTGATATAATCGTGGTAGTGTCCACGAATAATCAATCCAACATACTTTTGTGTCCACAGATCGCAATAATGTTAACTCTTGACCACCTATTATCCATCATAAACGTTTAGCATGTGATATAATCGTGGTAGTGTCCACGAATAATAGACATCATCCACATGAGATTTTAAAATTGTGTTTATCAGGTACATTTCACGATCATGTGAACTCTTAGTCACATTCTGTCCATCAGACCGTCTAGCATGTAAGGATATCGTGGTGGTGTCTACGAATAGTCGATATTGTCCACCATATCTATAGAAAGCATTTAACATGTGATGTTTATTTGTGTGGCTAGGAACCATAAAAAATTTGTTGGCCACTTTTTACCCATGGTAAGCATCTTGCATGTGATATGATCGTGGTAGTATCCACGTGGATGGATATTGTTGACATCTAGTCTAAACTGTCTATTCGCAATTTCAGTATTAAGTCCGCTTTTTTTTTGAATTCCGGTACATCGGCCGATTTTATCTCCATTCCGGCGGTCTATATTGTCGGAATTATCAGCTCCGCTATCCTATCCACCATCAAAAAATGAGAGGTGGAAATAATTCATAAAGTAAGAAAGAGAGTGTAAAAGAAAAAAATAATTAAAATAATAATAAAAAAGAATGGATAGAAAGGCTGACGTGAATGGTGTGTGACATTAAGTATCTATGAGTTATTCTTGTCTTTAAGACTAAAATAGTCTTTGTACAACACTAAAAAACAAAAAAAGATATAAAAATGCATAAATTTTTTAAAAAATACAATTCTGCTATTACTTTGTAAATAAGATACTTAATCTGATATTTGTGGCGTAATGATAGTGTGTTTGACTCCAGTTCAAAAAATTGCGTGTTCGATTCATGTCGGGTTCAGATCCCGAACATTATACTGAAATTCTTAAAAAAGCCTCAAATGTTTGGCAAAAAAGAAAAAAAAAAAAATATATATATATATATATATATGATATTCTAATATTCTTTTTCGTCTCACGATAACGGGCGAAAGAAATGTAATATAAAGAGTATGTTTAAATCAAAGGCGATTTGATTTAAAGCCTCAAAAGTTATCTTATTAAAGGTAATGGAGTTATTACTTTGAAGGATGCTGACTGTACAAGTGGTCTTCGTTGACTTTGAATCAACACCAATAATGAAGCTCCAAAGTGAGTATATCTATTTATTTTTTATATCAGCATAAGAAATCTTTTAAGAAGTTTCAGTTATACAGATCGGTGGCTTCAGTCTGTACTATACGTAATATAACCATTTAGTTCATGCAGTGGATGTCAGTGTATCTACCGTAATGTTGTTTGTGCATGAAATAATGTAAAATATTTAAAAGTTGGTGCGACTCTCGAAATCTTGCAAATCGATTGAGAAGGCATGACAATCTTCTGGAATATATATAAAACTCCTACTTAAACTATTTATAAAACAATTATAGATGTTGTTTGTACACAAAACAAAAAGTATTTGATATAAGTTTTCTCTCTCTAAGTGATGGGAGAATTTTCCGGCTCACTCATCGGAGTGGAGCACTCATATAGTAGCAGTAACGGTTTAGTCTCTACGACTCCACTTTGGCTTACGCTCCGGCATCAGCCTCCTCTATCTACCTATTTATGCAGCAGATCCGAGCTTTTATTTTTTTATCAATCGTCTATCTTGATACATCCACTGTTCTCAAATCCTAAAATCATGACGAATGCTCATGATATCAATGTCTCGATGGCCAAGATGGTAATTGAAGAAGACGATCCAATTATCATTCCTGATGAACCCCAATTCCAGGTGATGGAACAAAATAGGATGAGCATCATAGGCCGTTTACTCAATCCGGATCTTCAACCAGTCGACAAGGTCATCGCAGCAATGCCCTACAAATGGTCGATGCATGGACGGGTACACGGCATAGCCTTTTCCCGTACTCACTTCCAATTCATTTTCAGATATGAACATGATCTCATTACCATTGCGAGTGGAGGCCCATATTCCTACAATGAATGGATGATGACAATTGAAAGATGGAACGAGGTTATGGCTCGTGATTACCTCAACCTATTGCTCGTCTGGATCAGTATCTGCATCATTCCGATGAACTACTACTCCAAAGATACTATCAAGAGGATTGCTGAAAAATTGGGAAAGTTGCAGAACTAGCCTTTGATTCAGAAAAGTCGTAATATAAAGAGTATGTTTAAATCAAATCGCCTTTGATGTTAGCAATCCCACCATAAAAAATAAAGAAGGTTCTGCTACCTAGAAAGAAAAAAAGTGATTGTCAACATTGAATTTGAAAGAATCAAGAGGAGGTGTTTCTTCTAGCAACGTCTCGACCATGAGAAAGCCAAATTCCCTTTTCTTCAGAAATAAAAACAGAACCTTCCCTCTGGTATTGATACAAACCAAGATATTAGGACTTCGGCCACTCTTCAGAAGGGTAACCATCATGCTCATGTGGTCCCTCCTGATTTTGATTATGTTAACCCATCAGCCTGGAGCAGCTTCTACTCCATGATGCATCAGATGTACAATCAGGCTTTGATGAATCAAGCCATGTCTGTGTGGAATGAAACCGGCTTTTACGGAACACACGAGGAGTGGACTCCTCCAACGGTTACCACTTCCCTGGATAAAGGAAAATGTCTGGTATTCGGCTATCCAGAAGACCAATAATACCAACTACCTGAGATAACTTCTTCCAAGAGTCTAAAAATAACACTCCTGAAATCTCTGGAATTTACCTCGGGTTCCTCTTCGCCCTCTTCATCCACCGTCCATCGGCTTGGAAAAGAAGAGGCCGTAACTACTCCTCTGTGATCATATCCGAGATCAGTCCCTCACAAGATCAGGTTGATGAAGAAATTCCCAAGAGAAAGGAAAATGAAGTTGATGGAGACATAACACAGATTTCACCCAAACGTGTGCTGAAATCCAAGAAAGTTGTAAATGCAGAAGGATTGACTCAGGACACAACAAGTTTACATATTGGGAAGAAGAAAACTTCAAGCTCAAACAAGAGTCTCCCTAAGAAGGTTTCTCCGGCGGTTGCTAGGCAACCCCCAACTCCTCAACAATAAGCATATTTTCTTGGAACTTTAGGGGGCTGAGGAATCCCCTTGCAGTTCAACGATTACAGGAAATGCGACGTGAGCATTTTCAGGAAATTACCTTCCTCATGGAAACCAATAACAAGATAGAAGTTCTCCAGGAAACTCAACGTTCTTTAGGCTATGACAACTTGTTTACTGTTGAACCGGAAGGTCTATCAGGTGGTCTTGCTTTGTTATGGGTTGATTATGTTTCAATAGATATTATGTTTTCAGACAAGAATGTAATCGACACCTGTGTAACTGCTGGATATTTTAAATACAACATTTCCTTTGTTTATGGAGAGCCAGTTACACATAGAAGACCTTTGTTTTTAACAAGATAACAAGATTGGGTATTGACAGCTATGAAGCATGGTTGTTATGTGGAGATTGTAACTGCATCATGGATAATTCAGAGAAGTTAGGTGGTCCTCTCAGAGCTGAATCTTCCTTCTTTCCCTTTAGAAATATGACTCGCGTCTGTGGTTTGAATGATTTACCAAGCTCTGGAAACTCCTTCTCATGGGGTGGATGGATAAATGGAGCATAGATACAATGCAAACTGGATAAAGCGCTTGGTAACTCGGGTTGGTTTCAGATTTTCCCACAGTCCAAGATAATATTTATGGAGTTTTAAAGCTCCGATCATAGACCTTTTATCATCCAGCTGAATCATCCAAAAAAGAGATCCAAATTGTTCCAATAGAAACCTAAAGAGAAGATCTATAAAGAATCTGATTGCAGAAAACTGGAAAGAATGGAGCCTAAATCCTACTCCCATTGTCGATAAGATTAAAGCTTTAGGAGGTGTTCTTACAACTTGGCAGAGAGGTGAGATCAAGAACGCCAAACATAGGATATCTAAATTCCAAAAACTGATCTCAGAAGAATATGAAAATAACTCACCAAATCATAGAAGAATTCACAGCTGGATTGAAGAGCTCTCCAAAGCCTACCAAGATGAGGAAAATTTCTGGAGACAAAGAAGCTTACAAAAATGGTTAGTGAGTGGTGACATGAACTCTAAATTATTTCAAGCTATTGTGCGCTCTCAGAGAAAGAAAAACAGAATCATATCTTTATAAAGGGATGATGGATCAATGGCTGACAGTGAAGATGAAATTGGTAAAGAGGCGAATGACTATTTCACTAACATGTTCTCCTCTCAACGAGTTAATGGTGATAGAAGGGCTTTCCATATGATCACTTCCAGAGTCTCAACTCAACAAAATGATATGCTCATTAAAGAGGTAACATCAGAGGAAATCAAAGATGTAGTATTTGATATCAAACAAGATAGCGCGCCTGGTCCAGATGGTATGACTAGCATCTTTTTGTGAATAGTGAGAGATTGTTAAAGCAAATGTCATTAAGGAAATCCAAGAATTCTTTACATGTGGAAGGATTAAAGAAGGATGGAATGACACCTTCATTTCTCTTATCCCAAAGGTCAAGAACCCAAAGCATATGACTCAGCTTCGCCCAATAAGCCTATGTAATGTTCTAACAAGATCGTGTCGAAGATCATTTGCTCTCGTCTGAAATCCCTGCTTCCTGAAATCATCAGTCCAAGTCAACCATCATTTGTAGAAAAGAGATTGATCTTTGACAATATTTTAATTGCCCACGAGGTTGTTTATTGTTTAAAGGAAAATAAATCAGAAGTTGCATCTTTCATGGCAGTAAAATCCGATATGTCTAAAGCATATGACCGCCTTGAGTGGATTTTTATTGAGGATATACTATATTAACTTGGTTTTAATGTGAAGTTGATCAACTGGATCATGTCCTGTCTCAGCTCTGTCAGATATTAAGTTATGTTAAATGGTCATCCTCAGAATCAAATTATACCATCGCGTGGGATGCGTCAGGGTGATCCCCTTTCACCCTTTCTATTCATCCTATGCACATAATATATTATTGCTTTGATTCAATTGGAGATCGAGAATCAATCTATCCAAGGTATTCAATAGTCTGCAATAGGACCTATGGTATCAGAACTATTATTTGCCGATGATAGTTTGATTATTTTCAAAGATGATGAAGGCAATGCAAGAGCTTTGCAACAGATTCTGAGGGACTATGAAGCTCAATTTGGTAAAAAGATTATTCCCTTAAAGTCTGCAATTATCTTTGGTGTGGTTGTGATTGAAGAAAACAAGAATATTGTTCAAGAAATTCTTCAGATATCAAAGATCGGCTGCTCTGAAAAGTATCTTGGCTTACCAGAAAGATTCTCGGGTTCAAAAGCACAATCCTTAGAGTATATTACAGTATGGGTCTAAGATAGAATAAGGGTTGGTTCTCTAAGATGTTATCTCCAGGGGGTAAAGAAACTTTGCTAAATTCTTTCTCAATGTCAATGTCGGTCCATGCAATGTTGTGTTTCAAGCTATCAAAAGGTCAATATCAGATTCTAACTTCAGCCATAACTCAATTTTGGTGGCAACAAGAGGAGGATAAAAAGAAAATCAATTGGGTGAGCTGGAAGAATATGTGTAAGAAGAAAGAGTAAGAGGTCTTAGGATTTAGAGATTTCCAAAGGTTCAATCAAGCCTTATTGTCCAAGCAAGGATGAAGGATAACCACCTTCCCTAATTCCTTGATTGCTCAGATTTACAAGGACAAATACTTCCATGATGGTAACTTCCTGACGGCAGAACTGGGTAAAAGGCCATCCTATGCTTGGCAAAGCATTTTGTATGGGAGAGATCTTTTAATTAAAGGCTTGAGGAAGCATATTGCCACTGGATTATCTATTTCTATTTGGAATGAGAAATGGTTAATGGATGGTATCCTGATAACTGGGATTTTCGCAATCCTTTGAGGTATCAATTCCTCAAGCTTATCGATGTAGCTTTGAGGTATCGAACCTATTCTGGGATGGATAAAACCAATCAGCACAAACTAAACCTTCAGAGTCAAATCAAACAATTTAATTTCAATTTCTAACAATCCTAACGAATTCAAATCAAACTGAAGTAAACAAAGCAAATAAACAAGTGATTCAATCAATGACAAGGATAAGGCCTAAAGGTTAAGGTCAACGGACAGGTGACTCGGGATGATCAAGGAATCCTAATTCAAACTTCAAACAAGCTAACCTCCTAGTAAAGAACACAACGATACGATCAGTTTAATCTCTTAATACTAATCTCTTTACTTAATCCTAATCCAAGAACAAATTCTCATTTGTGAATTAGAATCAAGCAAGCAATCAAAAAAGTTCCAAACAACTAACAATCACTCTAAACATACATTCTCATGCGCTAGAATGTGAAAGTTCTATCAAAGCTATGAACAGGAATTTCATCGAACATGTTGTGAACAAGAAATCTTAAGAATTCTAATCAACTTGATCAAGGCTAATTAGACATTAAACACACTTTGACAGATGAGGTTTTAAACAATCAAGCACTAGAAATCCATTGATCACCCCTAATCAACCTAATCCTACCTAACCCATAAGCCCTATGAAGAACTACTCACTAATCATAACTAGATCAACAAAACTCATAGGAATAGAGTCGATCATGGAGATTGGTGAGGGATTGAGAGATTTGTAGAAGGAATAACAAAGAAAATACTAGATTAATCTCAAGAATCAAATTTTTTCTTCCAAAAGAGTTTAGAACATCAAAAACAGCTCAAGAAACAAATAAAGATAGGTTTTTGGCTTAAATAGTCATTAGGGTGCGAGCCGGGTCAACCCGGGACAAACCGGGTGTTGACCCAGATCCAAGTCAATTTCTGGGATCTGTATTGGCCAGGCTGGTCAATATGGTGGCCGATATGACTTCCTGCTGGGTCGTATTGTCCAGGCTGGCCGATATGGTGGCCGATATTAAATTTTCTGCTGTGTCGTATTGTCCAGGCTGGTCAATATGGTGGCCGATATGAACTTTTCTGATGTGTCGTATTGTCCAGGCTGGTCAATATGGTGGCCAATATGAACTTTTTGCTGGGTCTTCCGTAGTCCTTTGAGCTCTAGACTCCACTTCCAAGCTCACCAATACTCCTTGCACCTGAAACACACCAAAAACACTCCAAATGCAAGCCTAAAATGCCTAAACCTAGCTATAGATGATCCTATACTCTAAACACACCAATGAGTAAAGAAATGAAGCTAAAGGAAGCTAAAAATAAGTAAAGCATGATCCTAACAATAGCCTAAATGCATGGAAATACAAGTATATCAATTCCCCCAAACTTGAACCTTGCTTGTCCACAAGCAAGCATAAGACTATCAAAGCAAGTTGGGAGAAAGGTTTGAAGGCGGGAGCTCATATCCAAAGACAAAACTGAGATCAACAAGTTCCAATTCGAGTCAACGTCACAAAGATGCAACCATGTTAGGTTTACTCCAAAAATTTAGCCATGCTTATCAAGACAAAACTCTTAGCTCAATTCTCAACCTAGACAAGCATTCCTATCAACTAGCTCTTTAACATTCATTAGGTTTTCAAGTGGATCTTACTCAATGCAAGTTGGTCAAACTCATTTGGCAAAGGGACAAGGTTTTGATATTAAAGTGATCTCAATCAAAAGAGGGGTTTATTCCAAAAGCATGAAGGTTCTCTCATAAAGAAGTGAATGAGCTATAGTAAAATGCTAAGAGTTAGAGGCAATTGGTGCATACTAGGTTGATTTCCATATACTCATGCCCCAAATACTTCTTCTCCTAATCTAGCCCACCTAAATGGATACTATCCTTGACCAAGGCTATCTTTGCCTCATCCCTCTTTTCAATCAGACACTTTCCAATCAAACTCCCCAAGGATCAATAAAGGCTTTTCAAAACAGTGGCAAATCTTTTCTTTTTAACTAAGCTCAAATCTTTCTTTAGCAATGGTCTCTTTTCTTTCTTTAAGGTGAGCCTTTGGCTTCTTTTCATTTCAAAATAGGAGACACTTTTCTTTAAACACATGAGAGCTTTTATTCTTTTAAAACACTTTGCCAACAAACATAAGATCCCAACCAAAATCTCTTTCATTCTTCCTTTTCTTTACTCTCTCTCTCCTTTCCCAACTCTTCCCCCAAACTTTGATCCTAGCCTATTGCAAAGCCAAAGATGTTGAGCTTGCACTATATGGAAATTTCTCCTAGTCGCCTCATACTCAACACTTTTTACCTAGCTCATTCAAGAAAATAGGCCTACCTCTCAACAAGAGTGTTTATGGTTTGAAAGAAGGGTGGTAAAAGGTGAGGAGTCTATTCAAGCAAGTGAGAGTGGTAAAAGGGATAAGAATGCTTGAATATTTTAAGAGTATCCATGAGTTTAGCACACAAAGCATGAGTAAGATAATTAGATGTCATCATTAAAGTTCTCACTTAGGTAGAGCTAGTTTCAATTCAAAGCCTATTTCAGTTTCAAATCAAGTTTCAAAGCAAGCAATCCTAGCATGGTTCGTCTTAACTTTCTAGCCTTTCTTGAATTGCAATCTTAGGACAATCAACTAGCTCAAACAACTAGCATAAAGAACACGTCATCACTCAATCAATCTTACAAGGAAATTCAATCATTGCTCCCTATGCATGCGTCCTATATGATGCAACTAGACTCGATCCTATGATGCAAGTGCAACTACATGCTTTCTTTTTGAAGTTTTTTTTGAAATTTTTTTTCAATTTTTTTGGTTTTTTCTATGCCATAAATGAAATGCATGAGACTCAAAGTGAGAAAGTCGAAAATAGGAACAAAGAAAACATGGTTAGCAACTAGCCTCTCCCCCAAACTTAGTTCACACCGTCTCGGTGGGAAGGTAAGCTCGAGAGAGAGACTCAACAAAAGGAGAAAAAGAAAGAAAAGAAGCTAAAATGCAAGTATGTACAAGTTGGAGTGTTACCTGGTCCAAGAGAAGGCGTATCGGTCGAGTGAACCTGGGCAGTGAGAGCGTATCGGCCTGGCCAACCGATACGCCAGCCGATATGATGTCTCGGATTATTTCTGGGAGGCACGTATCGGCCTGGCCAGCCGATATCGTGGCCGATACGGCTTCACTGTTTTCCTTTCGACCACTTTGTCTAAGATGTTTCGGCCCTTTCTTAACGCCAATGAGTCCATAGCTTCACCTATCAACCAAAACCTGATAAAAACTCAAAGCAAAACATCAAAGATGACTAGCAAAAGATCAATATGTACAAGGATAAACATGGGAATGTCTCCCAAGTGCGCTTTTGTTTAAAGTCGTTAAGCTCGACTATCCCTTCACTCTTTTTGGTTAGGGATGTGGCATGAGTTTGTATCACCGGGATCATACTCATCGTAGAACCACCCCCTAAACTCCTTCATCCTTATCTCCTCAAAAGGAATCTTCCTTGGATCATGAGAGCTCAATGGTGTGGTAGAGACTATACCAAGAAGATTGTGAGGGGGTTGAGCTATTGGAGATCCATCTTCTTCATCCTCCTTGAAGGCTTCTTCCTTGAGGTCATCTTGCTTCTCTATAAGATTTCCTCCAATTGGCTCTTTCTTGTGAATTGGTTGCTTTGGCTCTTCTTCCATGATTGAGGGCTCATCTTGTATGCTCTCTTCCTTGATGTTCTTGCACTCAACAACCATCTCATCTTCATAAGGCTCCTCCTCATCTCTCATAACTTCTCCTACTTCTTCATTGTTGATATTGGTTGAGTGACCCATGATTGTCCCTTCATCATCATCATCTTCATACCGCACTACAAGGTCTTTACCAACTGTACAACCAAGAAGCAATTCAAATTCCTTTATAGTCTCTTCATCTTCTTTCAAGAAGTCATATTGGACTTGAGTATTCTCCTCATGTGTTGGCTCAACAATACTTGCACCTGACATCAAAGCTAGAAGAAGGAGCAAATTTAGTAACAAAGACTTGAACTAAATAGGATTAGAAAACGAATTGATATATCCAGAATCCCAAAATGGCAACGGCGCCAAATTGATAACTGGGATTTTCGCAATCCTTTGAGGTATCAATTCCTCAAGCTTATCGATGTAGCTTTGAGGTATCGAACCTATTCTGGGATGGATAAAACCAATAAGCACAAACTAAACCTTCAGAGTCAAATCAAACAATTTAATTTCAATTTCTAACAATCCTAACGAATTCAAATCAAACCGAAGTAAACAAAGCAAATAAACAAGTGATTCAATCAATGACAAGGATAATGCCTAAAGGTTAAGGTCAACGGACAGGTGACTCGGGATGATCAAGGAATCCTAATTCAAAGTTCAAACAAGCTAACCTCCTAGTAAAGAACACAACGATACGATCAGTTTAATCTCTTAATGCTAATCTCTTTACTTAATCTGAATCCAAGAACAAATTCTCATTTGTGAATTAGAATCAAGCAAGCAATCAAACAAGTTCCAAACAACTAACAATCACTCTAAACATACATTCTCATGCGCTAGAATGTGAAAGTTCTATCAAAGCTATGAACAGGAATTTCATCGAACATGTTGTGAACAAGAAATCTTAAGCATTCTAATCAACTTGATCAAGACTAATTAGACATTAAATACACTTTGACAGATGAGGTTTTAAACAATCAAGCACTAGAAATCCATTGATCACCCCTAATCAACCTAATCCTACCTAACCCATAAGCCCTATGAAGAACTACTCATTAATCATAACTAGATCAACAAAACTCATAGGAATAGGGTCGATCATGGAGATTGGTGAGGGGTTGAGAGATTTGTAGAAGGAATAACAAAGAAAATACTAGATTAATCTCAAGAATCAAATTTGTTCTTCCAAAAGAGTTTAGAACATCAAAAACAGCTCAAGAAACAAATAGAGCTAGGTTTTTGGCTTAAATAGTCATTAGGGTGCGAGCCGGGTCAACCCGGGACAAACCGGGTGTTGATCCAGATCCAAGTCAATTTCTGGGATCTGTATTGTCCAGGCTGGCCGATATGGTGGCCGATATGAACTTTTCTGCTGTGTCGTATTGTCCAGGCTGGTCAATATGGTGGCCGATATGAACTTTTCTGCTGTGTCGTATTGTCCAGGCTGGTCAATATGGTGGCCAATATGAACTTTTTGCTGGGTCTTCCTTAGTCCTTTGAGCTCTAGACTCCACTTCCAAGCTCACCAATACTCCTTGTACCTGCAACACACCAAAAACACTCCAAATGCAAGCCTAGAATGCCTAAACCTAGCTATAGATGATCCTATACTCTAAACACACAAATGAGTAAAGAAATGAAGCTAAAGGAAGCTAAAAAGAAGTAAAGCATGATCCTAACAATAGCCTAAATGCATGGAAATGCAAGTATATCATATCCATGTTGCTCTATTTGGTCCAGGTAAAGAATTATTCTCGGACTTATCAGTGGCTGATCTACTCTTTCAAGACTCTTTCACATGGAACCGTAACATGCTAGAATGCTTAATGGAACCTGCCTACGTTCAAATGGTTCTGGCGGTTATACCCTCTCACCAAGGTAGTGATGGATATGTCTAGAGCTTAGAGAAGTTAGGATCTTTCACGGTTAAATCGGCTTACAGGTTAGCTACTCACGATGTTACAGACTCTTTCTACCTAAATGTAACAACACATCCTTCTCTAATCCTCTGTTCTGTATGATCTGGAAAGCTAAAACACGAAAATCAGAATCTTCTTATGGAAGGTTCTAGTTGAAGCTTTACCAGTGACCTGTAGACTTCAATCTCGTGGTATGTAAGTAGAAGATCGATGTAAAATATGCAACTCCTCCAAGGAAACCATATGTTATGTTCTCTTTTCATGCCAGTTGCAAGAAAAATCTGGACATTTTCAAAATTTTCAATTAATCCATTGGAATTTTCAGAAATGGATTTGTTCTCCAACATTCACTGCATTCTTCAAGTTGCTCACCAGAGAGAAGGAGAGTCTGATCTCAAGAGAAGTTTTCCTTTGATTCTTTGGGAAATATGGAAAAACATGAACAACTTCATGTTTAAAAATGAGAGAATCGCCCCATTTGAGTTTGCAAATAAATCTCATCAAAACTCGCTCATGTGGTCCTCAGCTAAAAAAACTCAAAACGAAGTAGGACACCACACATCGGCCAATGGAATCTCCAAGGTTTGGACCCCATCTACTTTAGTTCAAGGTTTGAAATGCAATATTGACTTCTCGTGGGTTGAGGGAGCTGAATTTTGTGGAGCCGCTTGGATCTTACTAAATGATTAAGGGGAAGCCATTTATCATGCTCGCTTGCTTTCTTGAATCCGGAATCTTGGATACAAGCAGGGGCCCTATCTTGCACTTGGACAATTCATAGTTTAACAAAGCTAGGACTCAATGACATTGAATTTGAAATAGACTTAGCTCCTCTTCGTTCGGCTCTACACAATCCAGGTCATTGGATTTTCTTATCAAACATCCTCACTTAAACCCCTGGGATTCAAAAGGTTTATCAAGAGAAGTGACTTCTCCTATGTGCTTCTTCTGCCAATCGGGTTGCAAAAGCACTAGCTAGAAGTGTCACCCTTTGGAACCTCTTCAAGACTTATGTCTCACGAGGTTGTTGCTTCTGGTTTAAACATTTTCTGGATATAGACAAGCCCTAGGGCCTCTGAATGTTATGTTCTTACGTGAGTTTAAACGAAAGGAACATCTATCTCTTGTTTGTACAGTTCATTAAGCTTTGTTCTCTTTCTATTACCCTGACTTAAAGTAGATGGAGATGTTCTCTGCATTTCCTAGGTTATGTCCTCTTCTTTCTTTGTATATACTTTATTTTTGGATGTTTTTCGTTTCATTAATATCATATCAGCAATTCTTTTGCTTTTGCAAAAAAAAAAAAAAAAAAAAAAAATAGATGTTGTTTGTACAAACACAAAATTTACATTAAATGTTTAGAGACAGGCAAAACGGAGACTTTAGCAATTATTTACTTGATTGTGAATATGCATATAAAAATGTATAAAATTATTTTTTGTTAAAATTTATATAATTCTTTTTTGTTAAAATGTACTATATAACTCGTTATGATTCACCAATAAAGTTTTCTTTTGACTAGTTACGAAGATGTTGGAAGTAGATTTATAAAGTCTACATTGCTTTAAACGTTTGACCTCTATTCTATCTTTATTTTAAATTTCCCTTAGCAGGACTTCTATGGGCATAAACTTTTAAAATACCTAATCATACTGCATTCACATAGACCTCAATTTCTGATAGTTTCTAATACATCGTTCTTAAAGGACAATGACTGTTTAAATTTGTTAGAAAGATACATCGTCTTGATCAAGAGTCTTAACCCATTTATTTGATACATAACATCATATGGTCATGATCATATCTGCTACGTCATACTCATATCTACGAAGATGTACATATGTTTTCTAACCGAGTTTTTCTAATTTTATTTCACTTTTAAAGCCAATGACATAGCACCAATCTTCATGTGAGTTGTGTAATATAATCAAAGAAAAACTATACAACAAAAATGTATGTTTACATATCAATGAAGAGTAGATCTGATTAAAAAGAAAAGCCTTTGAGAAGCCCACTTTCTCTCCTTCTCTCCGGAAACGATTTCCTTGCTTTAGGGTTTCGGAAATCTCTCCGGTTTCCGGCGTTTAGCACAGCCGCCGTGAGAGATCTCCCGTAGATTTGTCTTGTGCTCATCACAACTGTGGTCAGTGGGTTGAATCGGAAAATATCAAGCCTTATCTCAGTTTCAAAAACGCGAGGTGGGAGGTTCTTTGGCAAGACGTGTGGTGGTTTCGCGGCGCTGTGTTGGATTTCCGTAAGTCACCAGATATGGAGCCGTTCGAGGACTGCGGTGGTCCGGGGAAGGTGGAGAGACTGTCGCGGTGGTGTGGAGTTTCTCCATTTGTAGCAGAAGTCATCGAGGGCCAAGGAGGGGTGTTTCATGTCGAGGAGGTACGTGGCGGGGCTAGGTGAGACCGTATCGACTGTGGGAAGGCTCGACGGTGGCTATGGGCCCTGTCACTTGTTGGCTTTCCTATGGAAACTTCTCGATCGGATCTGAGATGGGTTGGAGATGGGTGGTGGTGATAACCTCCGGTCTGAAATTTTGGTCTCGGAAGAGGAAGCCGCCATGATGTCTTGCTCATGCGGGTCACCACCGGTTAAGTCCATGGGAATCTTAGACGGAAGCTAGAGGCACCGGAAAATGGTGAGAAGGGATCAAGTCCTCTGATCTTTGGAATGGTGGCTGGAGTCGATTCTCTAAGCTTTAAGAGAAGGGGGTCGTTGTGTGCCGCAAGTCTCGTCGCTTCTTACAATTGCCAGCGTTGAAGACGAAAGCTGCGTAAGTGCCTAAAATGGCGGCGGAGCTCGACCTAGTATAGTTTTGGTGTTCCGACCATTTTTGGTTTCGGTTTGATTTTTACTTTCAGTTCAATTTCGTTTGTAAACCTCGTGGATTCCCGGTTAAAAATCGGTTTAAATTAAATATAATATTAATTATAAAAAATGTTTACATATCAAAATACTATCCATTTTACATAGGGTGACAAAAATATTATTAATAATTTCATAAATTTAAAAAGTAATATATATATATATATATATATATATATATAATTACAATTAAGAGAGAAAACATAGCTAAATGTTTCCTTTATAGAAACCACTTTTTGTTCAATATATCTCTAGCTGATTAATTTGAAGTTGTTTGATCAAAAAAAAAAATTAATTTGAAGTTGAAATTGTCAAACCTATCTTTTTCACACTTATAAATATTTTTTTAACAATATGCATACCCATTAAAGTCTTCAAAGATTATGACCCTTTTAACTTTCCAATCCCCCTCCCCTTAATTAGGTTCTTTCAAATTTGTTTGATTTCACATTTTAGAGAAACTATAATTTCGAACAATTCAGATTTTCTTAAAATATCTACACAGGGTCTTTAAGATGATAATTCCCATTGGGGTTGATATGGAAATTCAATAATTTACATACCAACCCCTTATTTATAAGTACATTTATTTTCTCCAAAAAATATTTAAATATAATTTTAATTGAATATTCAAAGCTAAAGACCTTCGAAGCAAATAAAGTGAAGTTGAATGGACTTGTATTTATAATACTTGATCACCCAAAGTCCACACAAAACCTAACACATAAGTTTGAAGAACCAATTCTCTTCCTCTTCTTCAATGGATGATCAGGTTGACCACAAGAACACTTCTTTAGAGGAAGTATCCTTCACGAGCGTAACCGATTGCTTACAAAGCTCATTAGTAATGGATTATAACTCACTAGAGCAAGCTTTCAAGTTATCACCTTATACTTCCTCTTTCCAACCAATTACACCGTCCAATATGGGCCAAATCGTGAATTACCCTTACTTAAATATCAATCCGAACTCACCAATAGTCTCTTCTTCCTCCAATGAAGCCGACCCTAAAGAGAAACTCGGCCATAAGATTGGCCCAATGGAGGATAACAACGAAGGAGACCAACATGGTGTTGGTGAAAGTTCCAAGCAATTGTGAGTTTTCTTCTTCTTTCATTTCCCCAATCAAATGTGAAGTAAGGGTGAATCTCGGAGATAAGTTTTCCGTAGAGACTAACATGCTTTGTGGATGATGAGTATGGTCAGGAATAAACAAGGTAAAGGGAAAGGAGAGAAGAAAGAGAGAGAAGCTAGGGTTGCCTTTATGACCAAAAGCGAGGTCGATAATCTTGAAGATGGATATAGATGGAGAAAATATGGACAAAAGGCCGTCAAGAACAGCCCTTATCCAAGGTTCACTTCTTCACTATACTCCAATTTTAATATTTTTACTTGCCCATGTAATATATGTATGCGTTTTCAGGAGTTACTATAGGTGCACAACGCAGAAGTGTAACGTGAAGAAACACGTAGAGAGATCATTTCAAGATCCGTCGATCGTAACTACAACCTACGAAGGAAAACACAACCATCCCATCCCATCGACGTTGAGAGGTCCCCTTGCCGCGGAACATCTATTAGGCCACCGTGGAAGCGATCTCTTCCATAGCTTCCCACGTTATGATCAAGAGTTTCTGATGATGAATCAACATCCGGTCGATTATCAATCAGCGGGATTTATATCGTCTCAACAAAGTCAGAGTAACTCTAGTAATCATCAACAAGTTGTTGACTATGGTCTTCTTCAGGACATTGTTCCTTCACTGTTCTTGAAACACGAATCTTGAGAGATATATAGTACTAGAGATCCGAATCTTTATTTTCGTCATATGTGTAATATAGTGCATTTACGAATACATTATAAGCATCAATAACTAGTATATAAGCATCTTAACATGTATGTGCATATATTTCACGGACAGCCTATTGCTAGTTAATTAAAATTTTGGTTGTTAAAAGAGATGTTTTGTGAAGATCCATGCATATGTCAAAAAATTCCTCTTCAAATCTGGATAATTTGTAAGTTAGGTGCATATTATGTGGTCATTACGTACATAATGATGTTTGAAACCAAATGAAGTAAAAAGAAAAAGAAAAAACATTTTTGCTGTTATTCACAACACGTTATCAGCACGATAGTCTCTCTCTTCCTATTTTCTTACACCGAAAAGGTGAGATTTAGTTTATGTTTAGTTTATATCTTATTCTGGGATGATAAGTGATGTCTTCTCTGAATATCGTTATGATAGGCTATGCCTTCACGATTATGATCTCTGATCTTATTCATAATAGAGATGATTGTCAATACTTATCTAGAATAACAATTTATTGATATTTGTCATGATTTAATCATGTATTTAAACCATGTTTATTATCGATTCATGGTTTATATTAAAGGATTCAATTATATATTTTTGCTTGTGTTCAATAACTTCGAGTTGTTAATGTTTCTTATAAGTAAAAGATTTTGTTTCATTGTGTTTCCAAAATTAATAGATTCTGATTTAAGGAAAATATTTAAGTTTCTATTCTTAAATATCAATATATTCCCTTTTATTTTAAGGAAAATATTTAAGTTTCTATTTTTCCTTTTTGCTTTCAAGAAATCATATCCTCACCAGAAGTGAGAAAATAATGATGGTAGCAATATGTGATGATGAAAGAAATTTGTGTGAGTACAATGTCAAGTTTTATAAAGATTATTGACAGCTCTAGAAGAGCGAATTGCCTATGGGAACGCAATTTGAAATCATTAATGCGTTATATTTTCCCAAGTCTCAAAGGTCAAAAGAATCTAAGATACACATGACCTAAGTTGGGTATGTTGTTGATTTCGTGGGATTCAATTCGAGATAGATGAACCTGGAGTGTTACTATCTCGAGGGGGAGAACTAGAGAATCCCACATCCATTCTAAGTACTAAGTGGAACATCATGAAGATTATGTTCAAACTGAAAATAGACTTGATGAATCATTTATAAAGAAATCCAAAGGGATTTTAAATTTAATCATGTTGAGACAATAAGGGAAATGTTGAATGCCTTCAACAGAAGTAATACCCGAGGCAATAAATGTATTTTGGAGAAAATACATGCATTATCTATTGAATTGTACTACACTACTACACACAGATTATTAAAATGGAGATAAATGTTATAGTAAACCAGAAGTTTACTGAAAGTTTAATTTTTGGCAAACCGGTTATGCCATCCCGGTTTTGTAATGATGCAACATTCGTTGAAGAACCAGAGATTCTTACGAATGATCTGCTATATGCTGCTTGCTCACAAGGCAATACGATAAAACGATTTCACCAACCAAAATAGATTTGGAATCTATTTAATTTATGGAAAGTATACAAAGAAATGTTTGTGGGATTGATCACCCACTGGTGGACTGATCATCCACCATATGTTTATATATTAACACATCGATAATATTGTCGTATGTATGTATCCTTGTCATAAATCTGCAACTTAAAATGTGCGAGACTAATTGGTAATACTGGTGAAACTGAGCAGCATTGATTCGCATATAGCCAAAAGGTAAAATAGCTCTCCCCATCAAATTGGTTTTGGGTCAGGAACCAAAGATCCACATCTAGAAATTGGATAAGTGGTATATTATGGTCTATCCACCACAAAGCTAAAAGATGGGACCTTAAAGAAGGTTATGAATATATGTTGGATATGGATCTCCATTGAAGATAAAATCTATAAGATTTATTTAGAGACCCTTTTAATGAGTCACTCTATCCAACATTAGGGGAGAAAATAAACAGCTGGAAAAGGAAATGAGTTGAATTATTATTGATCCTCGGACTAAGATGTGAATTAAAAGTCCAAAAGATATGAAAGAAGTACAAAAGATAATTCAGTTATAAAGATTAGTAAGTCGGTTGCCAGACACTTTTGATGACCTAATAAAGTGACAAAGTCACATGTACCAGCTGTAAATGCTCCATTTAAAATGGATGTCCTAGAAGGACAATATCAAACTGCTAGTGAGTCTAAAAAGCGCATGAAGCGTGATAGACATATCGGTTCTAAAATAATAATCCTCGGAAAAGAAAAGGAGCATGAATGGGAATGGCAAGACCGAGGAATGATATTAAGGATCTCAAGAAGAGGATGTAAACATGACAAGAAGAAATTCAGGTACCTGATAATAAAGAAATCTCAAATAGCTATGTCATGTATGGAACAATATGAAACCGATATCAAATCGACGTCGTTAATAATTATGCATGCAATGTAGCAGTTGATGAAAATGAGGATCAAATATATCTAATGAAAAGTGTACACAAAGAAGTGATTGGCCAAAATGGAAGGAAGCAATAGATGCAGAATTAAAATCTCTCGCTAAAAGAGAAGTATTTGGACCAGTAGTCCGTACACCTAAAGGTGTAAAACCAGTAGGACATAAATAGGTCTTTGTACGAAAGAGGAATGAAAATGGAGAAATTGTGAGGTATAAAGCACGTTTAGTCGCACAAGGATTCTCACAAAGACCAGGAATTGATTATGAAGAGACTTACTCTCTTGTGGTGGATGCAACTACTTTCAGGTTCCTTATTAGTCTGGCGATAAAAGAAGGACTTGATTTACGTTTAATGGATGTAGTGACAGCCTACTTATATGGACCATTGGAAAATGACATTTATATGAAAGTCCCAGCAGGATTTAAACTACCTGAAGTAGTAAATTCGAATTCCCGAGAACAATACTGCATAAAACTAAATCGATCTCTTTATGGACTAAAACAGTCAGGGCGTATGTGGTATAATCGCCTTAGTGAATACTTGTTAAGAGAAGGCTACAAGAATGACCGTGTTAGTCCATGCATCTTTATAAAGAGATTTAAGAAAGGATTTGTGATAATTGCAGTATATGTTGATGATTTAAATATTATTGGAACTCCTGCAGAGATTTCATATACAGTGGAGTATTTGAAGAAAGAATTTGAGATGAAAGATCTTGGGAAAACAAAATTTTGTTTGGGACTACAAATTGAACATGTAAAGAATGGAATTCTAGTACATCAAGAAACATACACAGAAAATGTGCTCAAAAAGTTCTATATGGATAAAGCACACCCCTTGAGTAGTCCAATGGTTGTAAGATCACTTGATGTGTCAAAAGATCCATTCCGCCCTCGAGAAAACAATGAAGAAGTTCTTGGCCCTGAAGTACCATACTTAAGTGCAATAGGAGCATTAATGTACCTTGCTAGTCACACAAGACCAGATATATCATTTTCGGTGAATTTGTTAGCAAGGTTTAGCTCATGCCCAACTCAAAGGCATTGGAATGGGATTAAGCATATACTTCGTTACCTCCAAGGTACAAAAGACATGGGCTTGTTCTTTTCTAACTTATCCAAGGAAGGCCTAATTGGTTTTGCAGATGCATGATACTTATCTGATCCCCATACTGCTAAATCGCAAACAGGATATGTGTTCACTTGCGGAGGTACTGCCATTTCTTGGCGATCTATGAAGCAAACTCTCACCGCTACTTCTTCTAACCATGCAGAGATTTTAGCCATCCATGAAGCTAGTCGCGAGTGTGTATGGTTAAGATCTGTCGTTCATCATATAAAAGAAGATTGTGGTATTTCTGGAGGGAAAGAAGCTCCAACAATTATGTATGAAGACAATGCAGCATGCATCGCACAACTCAAAGACGGATACATTAAAGGTGATAGAACAAAGCACATTCTACCAAAATTCTTCTTCACACACGATCTACAGAAGAACGGCGATATACATGTTCTACAGATCCGTTCGAGCGATAATTTGGCTGACTTATTTACAAAGGCGCTACCTACTTCTACTTTCAAGAAGTTAGTTCATCAGATCGGGCTACGCCGTCTCAAAGATCTCGACACGTGTACTCAAGAGGGGGAGTAATTGCGTGTTGCACTCTTTTTCCCTTAACCATGGTTTTTCCCATTGGGTTTTCCTGGTAAGGTTTTTAATGAGGCAACATCTTAAACGCATTACGAACCATTCCATTATAATGGACATCCAAGGGGGAGTGTTATGAATAATAATATGGATGCCCATTATAAGGCCCATCTCGTAGTAGCTTCTAGAATTACTTGTACTCTAAGTTTTACTTGGTCTCCAAGTTCTTGTACTCCTATATAAAGGAGCCTTTATTCATTGGAATAAACATCACCAATTCTTCTATCTCTTTTCTATTCAGAACGGCCAACAAAATTTCTAACTCGACTCTTAATTTGCCTTTTTGTTGGTTGCGTAGGAATACGATTACTTTTTTAATGCGGAAATTGTTGACTCGTTATTTAAACAAAAATGACGTCTTGCCACGTCCTCTTCCCTTTCTCGACTAACTTCACCATAGAGGCCTTTGGTCCTGAGATTATAAATTTTAATAATTTTGTTCATTTTTAAAATTTGGAACCATAAAATCTATATATGTTAACCGATCTTGCAAATAGCACTCCGAGCTCCGGCTCTCGCATATTTCTTCCCTATCGTTGTACATAGGAGGAATTTTAAAGAGAACAAAATTACTAGAATAACACAGTTCTAAGAAACATTAATAACACAAATCTGGTATCGAGTTTCTTTTCAAAACCGTATAAAAACATCAAAATGGACAGGTCCAACAAACGATTTTCACAAAATACTAAAAGACATGGTTTTAAATTATGCTTAATTTTCCATGATAATTGGAGGAGCTAGCTACTGCTACTCGTCTCCAGCAGCAGAAGAGTGGTGAGGGAAGCTTGCCCACACGTCTTGCCACGTCATCTTCCCCTCCGCGACTGAGCTCACGACAGAGGCTGCCTCCTTCAAGCTAACCCGGACTTGGTCTTTGCTGTCTCTCTCTCTGATTGTCACCGATGTATCCGAGTCCACTGTTATTGCAAATGGCACTCCTAGCTCATCCGTTCTTGCATACCTTTTCCCTATCGATGTACCTATTCATTCTCACACACAAATCTTCACTCGCTTTTGCTCCCTTTCAAAATTCTAAATCACTTCAAAAATTGTTTTTACGTACCAGTAATGTCAATCTTATGTGAGATACCAACAGAAGTGAGTTCCTTAGAAATGACTTTCGTTGCTTCCTCGAATTGTTGGTTCTGAACCAGCGGGAAAACCGTGCACTTGATGGGAGCCACAAGAGGAGGGAAACGGAACACGTTCAACTGTTCGTCCCCTGCTTTGCTTGGCCTTGTGCTGAAACAATGCTCGTACAGACAATATATGATCCGACCAATTCCAAACGATGGTTCTATCACTGACGGAGTGAAAACCCGCTGGTGCTCTTTCTTCTTCTCCTTTGAGATTGACACCATGTTCTTCTTGATGCTCACGTTTTTCCCGAGGGTACACACGTAGAATTCCACTTCCCCTTTGGATTCCAGGGTCGCTTTCATCTCCATAGCTTCTTTCTCATTCATCGCCTAACAAAACATTACACACAGCATGTTCTTTGTTACACAAACTAGTACCATGATACAAAGAAGCTTTTTATAAAACAATATAATTTATTCAGTCTACCTCCAAAGATTCAACCACATTCTTCTGATTTCCCTTGAATGCAAGACCCAGTTCTTTCTTCACAGGATTAATCACAAGTTTCTGAAAGAGAAGAGAAACATATTAACAACAAAGTTATCACGACAGTGATGAAAATGTTTACTCGATTAAATAAATACCTCTACTTCTTTAGGTTCTGCATATTTCTCTTCAGCCACAAGAGCAACGCCACTTTTTTCCTGCCATACAACAATGTATCCACAATCAACATTAGTAAGTTTGAATAGCTGCCAAGCGAAATAAAGAAAATAAAACTAAAAAGGTAAGTTTCATACAGAGTGAGCACGTAAGTCGTAAGCAGACCTATCTGCAATCCCAACACATTCGATCCATCCATATGAACTCTCAATTTCAGCATCCCAACAATCTGCTGCATAATGGGCCATTTCATTTGCTAGATGCTGGCGGAAACGCAGCCGTTCCTTGTCTATGCCAAGGCGGGTAAGGAAAAGATAAACTCTCCCAATGAAGTACCCTAGAGTTTCGTTGTTCACAGTTCCCTATTTGAATGCAGACATCAATATAAGAAATTATAAAAACAGAGGTCTGTGCGAGTGCATAGTAGAATAATAGATACAGACCTTGGCAACAGCTTCGCCAAGGCAAAGTTTTTTTCCAGATTGGCCAGACATTTGCTCTTCTCTTGGAAACATGAGGAACTCCAACTTTGAGACATCAGCGAATTTAGGATGGGACTTATTCTCAGGATCAACAAAGTGCTCAATTTCTGCCAGAGTGAATTCACGAACTCTAAGGAGCCCTTGACGAGGAGATATCTGCGAGTAAAATATGATACTTATTGAGGAAACCCAGACATGATAGAAAAAAGAGACCCCTAAAGAATATTGAGATAAACACATCCACTATATCAAGCGAAGCAGTAAAGAAACTCGGAAGTATAATCACCTCATTTCTGAAGGCTTGACCAATTTGAGCGGCAGCAAAGGGAAGTTTTCTCCCATTGTAATAATACAAGTCCTTAAAATTCACAAATATGCCTTGTGCAGTTTCAGGACGCATGTAACTGAAACACAGAGAAAACTGATTAGAAAACTCCGGAAGGAAAGGAAATGAGGAACAATTATGAACTGAAGAACACTTACCCAGGAATCAAACCAGATGGGCCAATGGATGTTTGAAACATCAAGTTAAACGGATAAGGATCAGAAAGAGGGTTTTTCGTGTCTGGAGCAGTGATCCCATACTCTTTGAGCTTGGCTCCAAGCTCTTCAGGGGAAAAATCTTCCATAACAGCAAGAACATCCTTCAATTCAGCAGCTTTCTCAGCAGAGATGGTAAGATCTTTCTCCAGCTTCTCGGTGCAATAGTCTTTCAGCAAGTGATCCGCACGGTAACATGTCCCAGTTTTCTCATCCTTGACCATAAGATCAGTGAACTTATCAACATGACCAGATGCCTTGAGTACAACCTCTGGTGTCACACATGGACAATCAACTTCTAGCATGTTCTCCTCAAGAACGAAATGCTGGAAACAAGAGAAAATCAATATAATATAAGAACACGAGAATTTGAAATGTGAATTTGATGCTTACTTGTCGCCAAAAGCTAAGAACATTGGACTTGACAGCGCAGCCAGGAGGGCCGTAATCGAAAAGCCCAGCAACACCACGGTAGATCTTGAAGGAAGGGATGTAGAACAAACGCCGCTCGAGAGTATTGACGACGGCTTGTCGGAAAGCCTCACGGTTAAGTGAACCGTTTCCGGAGCTGCTGATCGTTGATTGGAGCTGCTTCTCGACGGCGGATTTCTCGAGCTTCAGTTTGTTGAGAAGCTCAATGGCGGCGTCGATCTCCGGCTTCTCTGCGCGCGAGGCCTTGAGAGCGCGTACGGCGTTACCCTGGGATTCGACGGAGGAGGATTTCTCCGAAAGCGATTGACGGAGAGATTGTTCGGTAGCGTCCATTGGAGTCTGGATCGGGAAGATGGATTCGCGACGGATCGATTTGGTTTGGAAATGACGAAATGAGAATATTTGTCTGCAAGGTAAGACAAAGGCAGAGAGAATGCGCATTCGAAGTGTTGGCTCCACTCACACAGTATCCTAGGGTTTTAAGAGATAATGGGATAACCCTTGGATCGAGCTAGTGGGTTTGGGTTCCACCTTTTTTTGTTTAAGAAAATCCATCTTCATCATTAAAACAAGAGAAAATGAATAAAATAGCACAAAAAAACATACCTTATCATAAATATAGCACCAAGAGAAATAATTCACATTTTTAGCATTATTTTAATTCTAAAATTTTTTATAACATTATATAATTTAGGGTTTAGGGTTAATTATTTACGGTTTAGGGTTTAGTATTTAGGGTTTATTATTCAAGGTTAGAGTTTAGTATTTAGGGTTTAGTATTTAAGATTTAGAGTTAGAGTTAATTTAGTGACAAAACATGTTTTGTGCTATTTTTATGATTTTTCTTTCTTGGTGCTATATTTTTGACAAGTCATGTTTTTTGTGCTATTAATGCGATTTGCCCTTAAAGCAAAGAAGTAGATAGTAAACCCCACAAAATGAAATCTTTTTTTTTGTCAAAAGATGAAATCTTTTTTTTTTGTCAAAAGATGAAATCTTTTTTTTTTGGGTCAAAATTGCCATCCACTGTTTTTATTTTAAATCAACCTTCGTTTCACATACTTATTTTGACAAAATTCATCAGAAACTAGTCAAGAAATGTTTGAATACTGATGTCAATTGTCAACTAATAATCTAATCTGTTTGGGAAAAAAAAAAAAAAACTCATAATCTATCTAAGCCTCATTAATTTGAGCTCTAGTTGGTTAGCACCAACATCTCCATCACCTACTAGAAAGGTCCACTGCTTTCATTATGTATAGGCTTCTCTATTGTTTTTAGAGAAAATGCATAAAATAGCACAAAAACATACCTTACAATAAATATAGCACCAAAAAAAATAATTCACATTTTTAGTATTATTTTAATTATAAAGATTTTTATAGCATTATATAATTTATGGTTTACGGTTAATTATTTAGGGTTTAGTATTTAGGGTTTAGGGTTTATTATTTAAGGTTAGGGTTTAGTATTTAGGGTTTAGAGTTTAGTATTTAAGATTTGGAATTAGGGCTAATTTAGTGACAAAATATATTTTTGTGCTATTTTTATGATTTTTCTTCCTTGGTGTTATATTTTTGACAAGTCATGTTTTTTGTGCTATTAATGCGATTTGCCCTTGTTTTTAATACTTTTGGTCTATAGTTCTTAAAATTGTTATACGCGCTTTTATACAAGTTTAGTTGTAAACCAAACTTAAATCGGATTAATGGGAATGTTGGGCATTAGTTGATGATCTTATGATGCATTTCGTAATGTCACCAATCCGAATTCGTAACAATTACTGGGTTCACCGGGTGAGTCCATTTGTTCACCCTCTTTTATTTAATCAATCAAATGAAATAATTAATATTAAAAATAATTAAAAATTAAAAGATTAAAAATAAAATAAAAAACAAAAACGAAAATAAAAGAAAATATGTTTTATTTAGACAAAAAATTAAAAGTTAAACATAAATGAATTTACAAAAAAAAAACTAAAACCTATATCTTAATTTCTAAATCCTAAATTCTAAAGCCTAAACCATAACTGGAAAACTTAAAAAAAATTAAATCTTTAAATCCAATATGTAAATATTAAAAATAAAAACCTAAACTCTAACTCCTAAACCCTAATTCAAAATCCTAAAACATATAAAATAAAAATACACCATAATCCATAAACCCTAATATGTAAACTTAAAAAAAACAAAAATAAAAAATCCTAAAAGGCTTAACCCTAATCTCTAATCCCTAAACCCTAAACACTAAACCCGAAATGACTTAAACCCTAAACCCTGAATCCTAAATCCCAAAGACCTTAAACCCAAAGGACCCCTAATCCCTAAACTTTAAAGGGCTTAAACCCTAAAATTTAAACCCTAAACCTTAAAATTTAAACCCTATACTTTAATCTTTAAACCCTAAACCTCAATTTGTAAACTCTAAAAAATATAAAATATTGATATATATTATTATCTATTTTTATAAAATATTTGAAGTGTTTACTTTCTTAATTTTAATTTTGTAATTCTATTTATAGATAATACTAGATGATATATTTTATTTGCTAAAAAAAAGGTGAACAAGGACTGAATCCAAGTATTTTTCTTCGTCTAAAATTAAATTTTTATGTGGGGGATGAAAAGTGCTCTAAAGAATCACTCGATTAAAAAAACAATAATAGAGGTGGTAGTCTCGTAGATAATGGTTGACCAATAAAATAAGTGAGTGGTAATATTAAATTAATATTAGTTATTTAGAAAAGAAATAATTAAAAAATCAAAATATTTGGAAAATTTGTTCATCATATAACAAAAATTATTGTTAATCGTGTTAATATAACTATTTAATTAAAAAACTATTTGATTAACACACTAACTAATATGTTATCTCTATAAATTTAAAGTTATTGGTTAACATATTAAACAAAAATATAAAAGTACATTTAAATCGTCAATTATATTAAAATACAATATCAATTATACTTAAAAATTATAACAAATGTTATCGAGCTAACAATATTTATGTTATCTCAGTTAGTATACCATATAAAAAATATCTTAGTCTTTTTTTTTGAACTAAAAAAAATATATATATATATATATATCTTAGTCAATCCAAAAATCATATTATAAAAATCTGATACAACCGTGATATACCAATTATAATATAATTAGATTATCGTGTTTATTTAGATATCATGTTAGCCTAGTTATCATATCTTAGAAATATGTGATGTTAAATAATTAATTGTGTTATCGTAATACATTACAAATAATTCGATCATATCCCAAGACTAACTTCGTTATAGATTTAACTAATTATCGTGGTAACCCAATTATCATATTTTTGAAAATATGTGATGTTAAATAATTAACTGTGTTAACGTAAAACATTAACCCAAAACTAATTTTGTTATAGATTTAACTATTGTGTTAGTTCACTTATCATATCAAAATATTTGAGGGAAATATGATTCCATAGCAATGGATAATGTTGAAATTAGTTCTCTCTCATCTCACACTATTCACTCATACTATTCATTCATACAAAACCAATTTTACCCCTACTTTTACTAAATAATTACATATTCATTTCTCTTTCTTTTTTACATTTTTATTAAAAAAATCAATATTTTCTCTCTCTCCCTTTTTCTTGTCGGGGGAAGAAAGAATAAACAAAAAAAAAAAAACAAAAAAATGATAAGTGGATTAAATATGTTTATACCAATAATTTTGTATCATAAGTGGATTAACTTTCAAATATTTATTATTTGATTTGGGATTTAGGTTTTAGTGTTTAGGATTTAGTGTTTAGGGTTTAGGTTTTTAGGTTTTGAGGTTTAGGGTTTAGGGTTAATGTTTAGGGGTTATGGTTTAGGCTTGGGTTTAGGGTTTAGACTTAGGCTTTGGGGGTTAGGGTTTAGGGTTAATGTTTAGGGTTAGGGTTTAGGGTTTTGGGTTTAGGGGTTTAGGGTTTAGGGTTTAGGGGTTTAGGGTTTAGGGGTTAGGGTTTAGGGTTTAGGGTTTAAGGGTTTTGGGTTTATGGTTTAGGGTTTTTGTTTATGAGTTTGGGTTTGTGCGTTTAGGGTTTATGGTTTAGGGTTTAGGGTCTAAACCCTAACCCCTACAACCCTAAACGCAAACCCTAAAGGTTAAACACTAAAACCTAAACCCTAAACCCTAAACCTTAACCTCTAAAGCCTAAACCCTAACCCCTAAATCCTAAACATAACCCCTAAACTCTAAACCCTAACCCTAAAATCTAAACCCTAAACCCTATATCCTAATCCAAAAATTTTAACTACAATAAAATTTATTTTATTTGATATATTTAATTATTTTATTTATAAAAAAAATAGGGGACATGAGCATTTAATGCATCTGGCCCACAAACCTCTTTCCAGGTGACATCCTATGACATCAGCGACCACCTCTCTCCTCTAAGGGCAAAACAGGCTACAATGAAAATACTTAATTGGTCAAACCTAATTTTTGGGTCTTACTTCCATCAAAACTAATTTATAGAGGATCCATTGTCTTCCACCTCTTTCTCCCAATATTTGATATGTTGTCATATAATAGGATTATCGTATATACTCATATATCCTAACTTATAAAGATTGTTTCGTGATTAACTTTGTTAGCATAGCAAATTTAACAAAATTATATTGATAACTTATAAACGTTATATGTTATAATACATAAGTGATAACTGGATAAATGTATACCGTTCTTCTTCTTGATGAACACTAGTTAATACTCAGCCTCCGCGCACGCGCGGGGGTTCGGTTGTTGTAATTGTAACTTGTAATGCATTGATTTATGCTATTTCTATATTCGCCCTTTTTATATATAGTTTAATATTGTCTATTTTTTCTCGTTATTAGGCCAACTCAATTGATCGAGCTTTTACCAAGTTTTTATCCCTAGTCTTTTTTCCATTTGTTTTTGCTAGGATGTTCATAGTGTATTGTATTTCTGTTTTCTTCTTTAGGTCATGTAGCCACCACCTGCTCTTAGTTATGTGTATTTTACTTGTCCTAAAGTTGTTTATGTTTGATGGGAGAAAACATTAGCGTTGATGTATGTTGCATGTAAACTCTATCTGAGGACCGTTTCCCGTTTCAGAAACAGAAACGCAACGAAAATGCGTGGAAACGCGATGGAAACATGTTTATTAAACATTGTGATTTAGAAACGCGGTGTAAATGCGTGTCTATTTTTGAAAATGCGACGGAAACGAAGTATCCATTTCTGAAAACCTCATTTCTGTTTTGGAAATTATGTTTTTTATTTTATTTGTAAATAGTTTAAGATATAAGGGTTTAACTGATAATTTATAAATTGTTTAGAAAAAAGCCGTCACTACTTAAAGAAATATGAAAAGCTTTGCCTAAATCATATTCATACCCTAAAAAACTATCGGAAAAACGCAGAGAAGAAGATGCCTTTATCACTTACTATGTATTTTTTCTCATATTAAAATTGATAGTTTCAAAATTAAGTTAAAATGATTCATGTTCTTGTATTTTCTCCTAACTATCATCTACCAAAGTGGTGTTTTGAGCCCATTTGAGGCTGGCAAGAGTCGTTCCCTTGATCGAGTATGCTGTTGCACATTTTCAAGATCCCGTAGAGATAGACGTGTTGGGTTTGGCCTTTGCATATCTACTTTCTCCGTAATGATGTTCGGGTCTGCTTGAAGAACCACCCTGACCAGAAGCGAGAATAAAAAAAAAGCTAAAAGCTAAGATAGTTAGGACTAACTCAAAAAACATAAGAAAATCTTTAAGAAGCCTAAGACTCGCTATAAAAGTCGTTTAGGGATAAGATATTAAACTTGCATACCCCTGATTGACCATTCCATGAGTCACAGAAAGATGAAATCCAAGTTCTCAAGGGGTTCCATCTTTTCCACATCGTTCCTGATGACGAAAAAGGGATGCAGCAAACATTGACTTTTGAGTTTTTTAATCAGTAAATAAGGGATATATTGAGTTGTTATGTGAAGCAAATACATCAGAAGAAGTGCAACAGCATTGAAAAAGCCTTGAAGAGCAGAAGATAATATTATTGTCCAAAGTGGGATCTCAGCTGCAAATAAATGTTAAATCAGGCATAACGCACATCTATAAGCATATCTAAATCAGACAGCTCCTAATGATATTGTATAAATGAAGAACGTGGTCTTACCTTCTGTGCGAGCATTGGTCTTAGAGGTCTTCGAGAATACATATTTTTCAAAACTTAACTTGGCAGCATTAGTTGACCAGTCATCCAGCCACACACTTCCCTTCGAAGTCTCGAAGAAGAATGTTCTTTACCAAAGGACATGAATCGTATTCAAAGTAAAATGGACAGTCAGTATTCAAGTTTCAGAGGAGAAATAAAGTAGGGAATAAAAAAAAATATCATGTACCGTTAAACTCCCAGAAGCTAGATCAGATACCAAGCATCTAGAGCTCAACACAAAGCATATATGGACATATGCTAAGAAAATTTGGCGGCATAATACACATAAGTAGATCCACAGGCTGATAAAATATGGAGGGTTTCGCAGATAAAATCGGATGGTAAGATATTCAATTAGATACAATGCATATGCACTTACATAGTTACATGAGTCCCGTTGATGCCTGACATTGTTGTTAGTCTTGAGTTCTCGGCACCACAAACACAAAACCAAATATTTTGAGCGGTTAAGCCAATAAAATCTCCGACTTTGACAACATATTAAAAAACGTCACGTTCATCCTAGTAGCGGAGGAGACGGCCGACGACCTGCTGTGAAGATCTTCCGAGGCGGAGGTTATCGAAACTCACATACGGCTCCGTTCGAGGGATCGCGACAAGATCGACTTGACCCATGACAAAGATTTCAAATGGGAGAGCAATGAAGATGGTTAGTATTGGATAGGATGGGATGGGATGTTTGCGGTTTGGGCTGATTATATATAAGGAATGGAAGTGGGTGAGATGAGACGTCTGAAAATGGTAATTACAGTAATTGAATGGTATCGTAGTGGAATTGGTATGATGAAAACGGAAATCGAAGGGAGTTGATCGGATATTGAGGTTTAATTGAGTCGAAAGAGAAGGTTTGTCGCCATGGTAAACTCATGCCGGTGGGGCTTGAAAAGCAGGCGAGGAATGCATTTTTGGGGAAAAGATGAAATGTTAGCTGAGTGGGCCCCGAATTTGTTTTGGGCTTTAGTTATTAGCTGGATACAATAAAATGTGTATTTAGTTTATGACATGATTAGACGATTTGAGTTAAAAAGATATTTGAAGCCCAACGTAAGTATTGACACGTGTCATCTTAAGAGGAGAGATGGTTTCTTATTATATATAAGATTGTTCACCCTAAAACACTGTTCACATCTGGATATATTGTTCATATCCGAAAATATTATGTAATGTCTATCTCACCATCCTCCATTGTTGATCTTTTCTTCTTCTTCTTCTCCTTTTTTCTCCAGCCAAAAACTATCTCAGAAATTTTTTAATTTGTGTGAATATATAAGGGTATAATTTATTTTGAATGATGAATAGTATTTATGAATAATGTTGGATGAGAGATTTTTTTTTTAGTCGGCTACTGATTTTATTACGAAGGCCCAATAGGCATTAGTTGTTACAGAGAAAACTAAATATTACATGGGCTTTAAGACAAATCGGATCAAAGCAGCCTAAACACGTCCAAATCAACTTGAGGTGGAGGTGCGATAGCCACGTGTCTGTCGACTCACGAACTCGCGTCGCAAACACATAATATCCGACATGCAACATCGGCGCCGGAACATCGCTGGTTGCCGCCGTAATACCCTGTATTCAAAAATATGGTCAACGGACAGAAGAAAAGCCAACAAGTGCAAAATTGTAATTTTGCCAAACCCAGAGGCAAAATGGTAATTTTTCCAAAGTTTGAGACGGAAGCCGAGACGGTCCAAATGTTCTCATTTATAACATAAAGAACATTTACAAGACCAGAATTGGAAGAAACGGAGCAGAAACGGGTTTTTCGGCTTATCGGAGTAAAAACCGAGAAAACCGAGCAAACTTCGGAAATTCATAACCAGAGCTAGGAAACTCCAAATGAGATGATTCAAGTTTCTAAATTCATCTAAAATCAGAGAGAATCAGTGTATAAGAATAGTGAAGGATTTTCTAAACCAATAATCATGAAACCGAGACAAAATTGCAAGATGGGGTTGGAAATGAATTGGGCCAGTTTTGGGCTGTTTTTTGTGGATCGAAAGGAGCTCCAGAGACAGGTGTATCATCCACAGGTCTCCAGCCATTCCTTTTGAGGTGTCAAGCTCATATTTGGTGCATGTTTTTGGTTACAGGCAAAGAACATTCTATCACTTCAACTATTCATGCATCTTAGTTCATTTGGCTGATCTGAATCTCTCTCTAGCTTCTCTCTGTCACCAATCCTCTCTACTCTCTCCAGAAACTCATCCAAATCCCAGAAAACTCCTTTGAAGATTCAAGAACATCTCAAGAACATCAAAGTGTTCTTGATACCTTCTATTACAAGAAATACCATAACTTCCTCCTAACAAACCCAAATCTACTTCTGCAAAGCCCAGTAGACTCCTCTCACTCTCCTCTACAAGCGCCAGCCAGCCACTACCATCGCCGTTTCTGGAATCTCGCTGGATCTGCCGTGGAAGTGGTGCTGCCGGCTAGATCTCCTTCTCTCTCTCTCTCCTCACCGGTTCTTGATGATTTGAAGTTACCAATGGACAGATCTCTTCTTTGTGATCAGTTTGGTGGGTGGATCATCGTCTGAGTCTCCGGAAAAAGGGTGAACCGGCCGGTCAACGCCGGAAAAGCCACCGGAATCTTCTCCTCCGCTGTCTCTCTCCTTAGCTGGTTCTCCATGGATGCAATTGGGTTGGTTGGTTCAAGAATTTGGTTGGTTTAGGCTTGGTTAAGCCTTGGTCAACGGTGGTTAAACCGGTCAATGATTTGACCTAAACAGGTTTAACCTAACCGGTTCAATTTAGACTGGTTAAGTTGGTTTGGTTCAATTTAAGTGGTTCAGAAGGTTAACCGGAGTGGTCAACGGGTCAACCGGATCAAAGTCAACCACCGGTTAACGCTGGTCAACACCGGACAATGCCGCGGTCAACGTCGGTCAACGCGTTGACTCCGGCCGGTTTGCATTTGCGGTTTGTGTACGGGTATTTGGGAAGCCTCGGAGTTCGTATTCGGGTGTTCGAGAGGTTCAAGTCTCAGTTTGGGGTCTCCGAATTCGTGTTCGCATCCGTGCCGTCATTCCGACCAATCACTGTGAGTCGGCTCAAACACCGTAGTTAGAAACATGTAGATCGGGAAATGAGAAACCGTAGAACTAGGGTTTGCATACCCGGATGTGATTTGATTGTGTTTGAGAATCGAATTGACTAATTAACGATAAACCGGTTAGGGTTTAAGACCCATGTTAGTATCGTGAGAATTAAACGAATTAAACCTGTTGTGTGCCGCTAGGTTGTTAGAACCGTTGACTGATGCATACATATAGTCGTGGCATGATAGGGCCGTATATGCATATATACGTATTTAAAGGATGGTATCGAATGAATCTAAGTACGGGAATTAAGACGGTGTTAAAATATGGAATTAAACCTAACAGACGTATAGCGTAAAGAAAGATATCAAGATTAGGTTTAATAATAGTTGCAGAGAAGAAATGAATTAAGTAAAGGAAAGATGAGACGTCGGGAAGTTTAGTAAGCTACTAGTTCTAAACCGACGGATCGGGGATTTAATAAAAGATACTCAGGAAAGGTTAAGAAAAGGAAAAGTGATGTGATTTTGAGCCGTCTACGGATTATCAATCCGCTAATCCAAGGTAGCGGACGTTAATGAGATGTGGGCCGTATACGGATTAGCAATTCGCTAATCCAAGGTAGCAGACGTGAATTGGTTAAAAGACCTTAGAAACCCTAATAGGCCTGGTTGTGTGGTGATTGTGCTATTATGTGGTTGTGTGGTTGTTGCTGTTGAGCTTTCTGTGCATGCCTGTTAGATCGTCTCGATGTTGGGCTGAGCGATCCGTGTGGATGCTTAACTTGGTCACGGGACCGGTTAAGTCATGGCTGCTGACTCGGTACGGTGCCGAGTCAGGGCGGTGGTGCGGGTGTGTGTGTAGACTTGAGGGATATGGTGTTGAGATTGTTGCTGATTACTGATTGAGAATGCTTGCTAGAGTCCAAGCGAGTCTGCGTGTTTACATTTCTGCACTAGGACTCTAGGGTGCGTTAGATCCCGCAAGTCTAGGTGTTTGGATACGTTCTGGTACTTCCGACCCGATTGGATCCTCGGGTAGTTTCCTAATCATATCATGGTGATTCCGGTTATGGCGTTAACCTACTGAGTGATGCCGGTAGGTGTGCGGTCCGGAGAATACGGGGTCACGTCCTAGGGATGGATTGCATGGAAACTTAGGTTGTCGGGGGTAACTTGAGTCACCGCGTATCGATGGACGGAGAACAGTGTCCTAGCCGTTAGACTTTGTGTTTACGTCTAGGAATTGTGGGTTAGTTACCATGTCGGTAACGGTGGGAACCCGTGGAAGTTACCAAGATCTTAGGGGCCCAGTGTTGTGTTGGTGTTGTTGGTATTGCGCGATAGATAGATCGAGTCTCAATCGAGAGCATGTGCCGCAGTGCTTCTGATTTCCTCTAATCGCTTTCTCTTTCTTTTGGCAATTGATTGTGTGTTGTGGGCTAGACACGACGTGGTAGTGCGTGGTCGGCTGTTTGTTGTGTTGTTTGTTATTTTGGGGGTTTTCGGGCGGGAGTATGTAGATGATAGATAGATTAGAAGCCGTAGTGGGGAGCCGACTCGCTGGGTGATTTCTCATTAGACTCTTTTGTGTTTTTCAGGTTCAGCAGCGACGGACGCGGGAGGTCCTCGGTGTAGATTCGGGATCGCTTGTGGCGGGGTTTTGATTCGATGATTTTGGGTTTTCTTTCGGTTCGGCTTTGGCGCCAATTTTGCATTGAATTTTGTGTGTTGTTCTTAATGATTGGCAAACTGATTTGTAAATACGATTAAACGTTATGTAACGTTTGATTTACTCATAAATGAATTTGATTCCCTGATATTGTGTTTAGTCCGAACCGACACAACTCACGGAAGTAGTACAAGTTGTGAAGCTTTGTACTACGGAAGTGAGGATAGCGGGGTCAAAGACGGGTTAGTGCGAGCCTTTGTTTCAAATCGATATGTCTCTAGCTTCGTCTTGTGGCGAGCTTTTCCTGTTTTACTTGCTCGGGTTCGACTAGCCATGTTCTTGTTTGATTGTTGGTCGGCCAGCTTGACGGTCAGCGGACAATGGGAAAGGGGCGTTACAAAAAGGTGGTATCAGAGCATGGTTCGTCATGGGTTTCGAAGATGTTCATTTCTGAGTGTTTTCCGTGTTTTATCGAGTCAAAATTGTGTCTTACCCAAGCATTCATTGGGAAACCGAGCCGCGTCTGAAAATTCGGGGTTGGGATGGCATAGGAATTTGTATTATATGTACTAATGTTTGTCTATGTTTTTGTTTGCAGTCAGCAGCAGAGTATCCCTGGACGGATTGTGTGTGGGTGTGTGCATGTGTGTTAGTGTGAGATTTCCGCGACCAGTATGAGTCATCGTCGGATGAGTGAGGCACAATATCGGGCTCAGTTAGAGTAGCACCAGGCGAGTCTGAGAGAACAGCCTGGACAGTCACAGGGTTCCCGGATATCTGATCGACCACTGGTTCTTCCGCGAGTGCAGCAGGGAGCGAGAGCAGCTGCCGTAGATTGGAGGCCGTTGCCTGATCCATTACCTCCAACTCTACAAGATGACACAGGTACCCCAGACCCATTCTCAGGGATGATGGGATTCCTGGGATATGCGGACCATAGATTGCCACCATTACCGCCACAGTTAGAGGCGCCTATGGTACCACCAGTGATTCAGCCGCCGATGCTCGAGGCGCATGATGGGCCGTTACCCTTTAGCCTACATGAGTCAGATTTCGTACCGCTCAGCGGGGTGGACTTTATGGTGGACCCGTTACATGTAGCAGTCGACATGGATATGGAGCCGATAGACCCAGATCAGCATCCGTATTGGGAGCAACACGTTGATGAGCAGATGGCGATAATCGGGGACGTTCTAAAGCAGCAGATTGGACCGCACCACCAACCGGATCCACCGCCCGGATCGCCTCGTACACCACTTGGTAGGACGGCATCATCGTCACCCTGCTCTACCGAGCCACTCTTTGCGACGGAGCCATTATCAGGTGCTGAGCCGATGTCAATGTCGGAGACGGATACACAGTTTGAGCCCGTTACACCGCCGACCGTGCCAGTTGAGCCGCCAGATACCCCACCAGCAGACACGACGGACTCGCTACCAACGATGCCTGCATACCGGACGTGTAACGCATGCGGAGTTCATGGTTTCCATTTACACTGGTGTCCTCGACCAGTCGATCCGTGCTATTGTGATGATATACCATGGATTTTAGGGTTTTTAACCATGGTAAATGTCTTATTTATCGAGTCTTTTATTATGTTTTGGAGTCTTTTAGGTATGTTTACAGATCTAGGTACGTTTGGAGCGGATTTGGAGATTATGGCGCATTCTAGAGCATTTTGGAGATTTAACCCGAGAGGAAGAGTTCACTGTCCAAAACAGAGATTTGCATCGATCGACACAGCTCGTGCATCGATCGACACACACACGAGTCATACAATTCTCGGCGAGTTTAATGAAGAGTTTGGAAATTGCACTTTGGCCAGAAGTTTCTCATAATTACAAAGAAGCCCCATCCGTGATTAGACCATTATATTAGGGTTTTAAGCCATTGTTTAGGCTACGCTTACTTACGCTTTCATACTTTGAGCATAGAGATTTTAGAGCTTTCGGGGGCTGATCTGAACCTGTACTGCTTCCTGCTTTTGGAGAAGATTTCGAACCCCTTTTATTCTTTATTCTCTATTTATGCAATTTACTTATTCATTGATTTTTGTTTCATTGATCATGTCTGAGTAGATTCATAGTTAGGTTTAGAGATTCTCTTAAAGGTTTTCATGACTTGCTAGATTAATTTATCAGTTTAGGATTCATAACTTATTTGTTCTTCAACCTGAATTGTGCTTAATACTAGTTTCTAACCTGATCACTTAGAATCGAGACTTTAGGTTATTAAATTGACACGAAAGTGTAATTTAGAATCTGAACTATTTAGGTTGAGCAATTGAATTATCCGCAAAGAAATTTGGTTTAATTGAATTGTGAACATATCAAACTTGCACTTAAGGCTAGTTTAATCTGTTAGGAATTGCAAAGAAATTTGGGTTTCTGCAATTAGACTTAGAGAATTCTCGCAACGAAAGTTGGTTAGTTCTATATTTGTGTTTGAGTTCTAGAACCGGACTTAATTTGATCCTGACTGATAGTTAATCTGCTTGTCTGATTTCCTGAGAACTCCCTAGACTTAGCGCTTTTAGTACTTGCTTACAAAACCACTTCTGCTATTGATTTACTTTCTGCTTTGCTATTTAGTTTCTCATTAATTCACCTAGCTTAATTTGACAATTCTACAATCTATTGTAAGGTCTAGAGTCTTTGTGGATTTCGATACCCTATATACTACTAGTTAACGTCTGTGCACTTGCAGTGTAGATCTAGGGATTAAAACTCTGATCGTATCAAGTTTTTGGCGCCGTTGCCGGGGACTCTTTTGAGTCTTCGATAGATTTTAATTTAAAGTTTAGACTAGGTTTTTCGTTTTTTATTTTTGTTACTAATTTCTCTGTTTTTCTCTGTGTTTCAGGTCTGATATCGCTTTGCATCGATCGACGCATCTTTTGAATCGATCGACACAAGGCGAATCCCGAGTTGAATCGATCGTTGCATCCTAGCATCGATCGTTGCACTACGATTACCGACGGTTTATGCAGACGCATGAGACCAGAAGTAATCCGAACGTTAATCTTGTGAATCTCAGACTTGAGGAGCTTGCTAGACTAGAGAGAACAAACAGAAAAGGTCAACGAGCAAGGATGGTGCAAAATCTCTTGATTCTGAGACCTGATGCTCACGGTGTTCTGAGGGACGACCATAACAACCGGTACAATGATGCTGGGCATAGGATTGATGCCGAGGGACGTGTGATCCCTGAACCTGAACCTGAACCTGAACCTGAAGGTCAAAGGCAGATGATAAATCCTTCTGCTAATGAGAGGACTCTAGCTGACTACAACCGTCCGGATGAGTTCCATGCTAACCGGTCAGCGATTGTACCTCCGGGCTTTGAGAGGAATGATTTCGAGATCAAGACTGTCTACTACTCTCTTCTGAGGCAGAATCCGTTCCATGATCTCCCACATGAGCAACCCATGGACCATATTGACGAGTTTGAGGACTTCATCACTGGAATGAAGTACAATGGGGTAAACTATGACTACTTGTTTCTCAAACTTTTCCCCTATTCTCCCGCTGGAGATGTTGCAGCTTGGCTGAAACAACTTCCATCTGGGAAGTTTACTACTTGGGATGCTGTGAAGAGAGAGTTCTTGAGGCACTTTTATGATGATGCTCGCTCTGATCAGTCGAGACAGGATATTCTCACCTTTACCCAAGGTCCTACAGAGCCTCTTAAGTCTGCTTGGATGAGGTTTAAGAAGTACCAACGTGACTATCCTCATCATGGATTCTCTGAAGTGACGCTGCTGGGCTTATTCTTCAGAGGTATTGATCTCCACTATCAGTCTGCATTGGACAATGCTAGCAATGGAAACTTCAATACAAGGACTCCTAAGCAGGCTAGGACATTGATTGATAACTTGGTGAGCAGTAATAGCACCAAGACTGTTGATATGAGAAGAAAAGAGTCTGGTGGGAAGATAGATAACCTGGAGATTGCTGATATTAGGAACAAGCTGGACATTGTTCATAGTTTGTTGACTGGGAAGAAAGCTGTCCACTTTGCTCAGAAAGTTGAAGTGTTTCAGGCTGAAGAAGATCACCAGGAAGAAGATGTGAACTACATAAATGGCTCTGGATTTCAAGGAAACAGGTTTGGAAATCAGCAATGTAACAAGTTCTTCAATGAGTGACAGAAGAGTGCTTTCACAAGCAACCAGAACTCTTCTGGATATGGACAGACTGCTGGTTATCAGAAGCCTTTTCAGAAAGGTAATTCTTATCAGAGGACTTATGGATCATCCTCATATCAGACACCTCCTGCAGCTAGTGCTCATGAGAGCAAGATGGAAGCCATGATGGAACAGCTGATGGAAGGGCAGACTAAGACTGTTGTGGACTTCAACAAGAAGTTAGATGCTGTGTATGAGGATCTTAATGGGAAATTTTAATCCTTAAGTACACATGTGAAGCAATTGGACACACAGGTGAACCAAATTTCAAGCTCAGTTAAGGGAAAGAATGTCATGGACACCCACATCAAGGCTTGGTCAGTTTATATTGATGATGGGTCAAACCAAGGGGAAAATTTTGAGTTAAATACAGCTGAACTCGTGGAAGAAGCTGAGAAATCCAAAACGGAAGCAAACTGTCGGCTGGAATCTGTGATGAATTGAATGCATCGATCGTTGCACCACCTGCGTCGATCGTTGCATGTCGTGAGGCAGACTTACATGTTTCTTCTGGTACTGCTGAAGAGAAAGCCCACGAGCCTACTACGCCTTCCCCTGAGGTGTTTGAGAGATCTCAACAGGAACTTGATGAAGCCAGACAGCTGAAAGTGATGGATGAGAAGTTGGAAGAAGATCCACAACATGATGATCCACCTTATCACCCTTGTGTGCAGAGATACTTGGAGAGGATGTTGCCTATGGACGAAGTGTTGAAAGATTAGGTAATAGTGATCCCTAAACAAATTAGTGATGTGTTGCTCACTCAGATTCCTAAGAAGCTACCTGATCCTGGTATATTTGTGCTGAGTTGTTCCATCTTCGAAGATAGCTTCAGGCTCTCGTTGTGTGACTTAGGAGCTGCTGGAAATCTCATGCCATACTCTGTGGCAGAGAAGCTGGGAATGACAGATTTTTCACCCATTAGGACCTCTCTGGTGCTAGCTGATCAGTCAAGAAGAATTTCAGAAGGAGTTCTTGAGGATGTCCCAGTGAGAGTTGGTAACTACTTAGTTCCGACAGATTTTGTGGTGCTTAAGTATGATAGTGATCCGGATGATGCTCTGATACTAAGAAGACCTTTCTTAGCCACAGCTGGTGCGAAGATTGATGTGAGGCATGGTTTGATTGATCTCCATATGGGAGATGAGCCTCTACACTTTGAGATGGACATGCTGCGCAGGCCAAAGATTGATGGTCAAACCTTTAGCATTGAGGATGGACAGGAAGCGCAGAGGAGTCAGACTTTAGTTTCTGATCCTGGAGAGGAGAAGATGGTGGTTTCTGCAGATTCTACTCTAACATCCTCAGAGCTTGCAACTGCTTCTAAGCAGAAAGCTCATAACATCAGAAACTCACCAAAGCAAAGTTATGCTTCTTCTAAGCTCAGTTCTACTAACTTTACTGCTGTGAATGTATGAGAACATAGCATCCCTTTGTTCCTTGGACGAGCTCACACTGACACAGCTTACTTTCCACCTTGGATGAGGAGACTTTCACAGAGGCACTCACAGTCTCTGTCGAAACCTCCAGGAGCTTGATCTTGTTTGTCCGGTCAAGCTAATGACCTTAAACAAGCGCTGAGTGGGAGACAACCCACTGTTTGGTTTGTACATATTCTTTTTGGTGTTTTTCCTAAGATTTTACGTTTTGGTTTTGTTTCTGGTGTGTTGCATTGCAGAATACGAGTCTGGAGATCTGTGTCGATCGTTTCACTTGTTGCGACGATCGATGCAGGGTGATTTGACGAGGAAGAATTGCCTTGTGACGAGCGTTGCGGTCCTGTGCAACGGTCGTTTCAGGGAGATATGACGAGGAGATGAAGTCGCTCTGTGACGATCGTTGCGGTCCTGTGCAACGGTCGACACAGCTGGTTCAATTTCCAAATTAAAGGTACACGTGAGCTAAAACGGAATCGGATCGGTTCAATGGCAACGATCGTAGCTTTTATGCAACGGTTGTTGCAGTCACGAAGCAGGTAAGTGCCTTTAACCTTTTCTCCCTTCTCTTCTTCCCCATTTCGACTGTCCGTACACCCGAATCACCTCTCACCAAAATTGATAGGTTGTATAGTTTTCCCTATTCTACTGCAAGTGCACAGTTAATGCGATTGTAGTATATAAGGTATCGAATCCCACGTGGACTCTCAGTCACACAATAGATTAATAGCAGTTCAGATTAAATTAAGCGAAGCATATTTGAAAACAGTAAACGAAATAGCAAAGTAAATCGAGTGAGTTTGTAAGCAAGAAGGCGAGGCGTTAGGTTTCAGGAGTTCTCAGGAAATCAGGAACGCAAGCAATCAACCTATCTAAATCCAATCAATAACTATTCTAGAACTCAAACACTGATATAGAATTAACCAAATTCCTTTGCGATAATTCTCTAAGTCTAAGAGCAGCAAACCAAACTTCCGTTTGCGAGAACTAACAGATTAAACTAGCATTAATTCCAAGTTTGATATGTTCACAATTAACCTGAACCAAACTTCCGTTTGCGAACAGTTTAATTGCTTATCTAAATTCTTTCTAGTTAAATTAACCAACTTCCGCTGAATTAATCAACCTAACATCATAATTCTGATTAGCTACTTCAGATTAGGCATTAAGAACAACTTAGATAAAGAACTAGCAGATATGGATCTCTACAGATCAATTGAACTATAATTCTCTGAAATCCTTAATGAGAATCCTTCAACCTAACAGGTAATCTACTCAGACATATTCATCGAGACAGAAGATATCATAAGTAGAAAACCAAATATCATATAATCAAATAAGAACTGGGGTTCAAAATCAAGTCTCTTTCGAGATCAGGATCAGCCCCTCAACTCTCTCTGAGTAAAACTTAACGTAAGAAAAGCTTCGCCTAACAAGTGGCTGTAAAACCTAATTATAATCCTAAAACACGTTTTGGGGCTTCTTTGTAAATATCAGGAACTTCTGGGCAGAATTGCAATGTCATCATTCTTCATCAAATCGTCGTTTGGCCCATCTCGCTGGTGCATCGATCGATGCTAGGAATGCAACGATCGACACCTTTCTCTGTTTCGGACAGTGAACTCTATCTCTCGGCCAAATACTCCAATTAGCTCCAGAAAGTGTCTAAATCACCAAATATGCTCCAAATGTGCTTGTACCTAATAAACACCTGAAAAGACTCTAAAACATAGTAAAAGACTCGATAAATAACACATATACCATGGTTAAAAGCCCTAAAATCCATGGTATATCAACTCCCCCACACTTAGCTCTTGCTTGTCCTCAAGCAAGACAAAGAACTAAATGCAGATAAGAGGTTTGAAAACTCTTCAGAAACTCATTTCATCCTAGAAGTTACAATACTCAGATTCCCCTTAGTAAACCACTGCAAAAATCAATCACAGGATATCAAGACCACAATGTACTTCCCCCACACTTAGCAACTGTCCTAGGTAAACTCCACAATCACATTCAAGCATTCAAATTCTCTCTACTGACTTCTGCAAGTATTTAAGTGCGGTCTCACCTAAGGAGTATCGATCAAAGGGCACATGGATTCTTACCTTATCAGCTCTAGACCACCATACTATCTTTCTCTAGTCCCTTTCTTCTCTTTCCCTTCTTTAACAACTGATTTTTCCCCACTGGGTATCATTTTATTTTTTTTATCAGTGTTCTTCCCGTTATGGGGTGTACTTTGGACACATTCCATGGTACACAGGATATGAGAGTTTCAGCTACCATTCCCATGACCACTTCGGAGTTACTAACTCATCCTCAGTTTATTATTATTTTTATTTTTTTTACTTTACAGAAGGGGAGAAGGGAACTAAATGGGACAGGTTTACAGGCTGTGTCAGAACTAACAAGGGAATCCGACACAAAGTATACAAAGCCCTTAGGTGAGAAATCTAAGTCAGTATTAGGGGTGAAGTCAGTAAAGGATCCTCTGATACCTGAAGTGATGTGGGTGTTCCCAGTAGGTTGATCTGTGATGGGGTTTTCTAACAGTCAGAGATAGATCCTGCAACTTCATCCCAATGGTTACTTAAGTTCCTGCAAGTCTTGTAAATCTTCTCAGAAAATCATAGTTTCTTACTTAAACAATTTTGACTCAATAAAACAAAATTTTTTGAAAAACGGACTGACTCTTAAGAAAACAGAAAACAAAAGTCAGTAACACCTCCCCCACACTTAAGACACACTGTCCCCAGTAGTGTCCAGCGAAGGATCGGTAAAAAGAAAGAAAAATTGTTAATGGATGTTTCAGTTCTGTCGGGTTTTACCTCTGTCGCACAAGCACCGATCGTTGCACTAAGTTCACCGACCGTTGCTGTGCGATTCTTTCGTATTGTAACGATCGACACAATGGTGTATCGATCGACGCACTGCGCTTTCACGAACAGTTAGCAAGTTAGCAGGTTAGTCCGTCTGTTTTTGTCAATTTTGATCCCTGCAGGCTGAAAACACTAGAAACAGAGTAAAACCGAAGCAAAAGATGTATTGAATAAAGTACACATCATCCAAACAAAGTAGAATCCTAAAAATCAAAAGAAGAAAAGTGCAAAAGAAAAGAAAAAGTCAGAATACAGAACCGAAAGACTGAACATGGAGACTGATCTCACTCGCTAACATCATCTATCCCACCATACAGTGCATCATCATCGGCTGCCTCGGGTGCGGGATCGGTATCAGTCGGAGATCGCTGTCGACGACGGTCAGGTACGGGCTGATGGATCTGTGGTGGCCTCCTGCAGCTGCAAGTACGCATGAAGTTCCAAAGAACTCGAAACATACCATCGGATCTCTCTCTCCACTCTGCCTCAGAATATGCACCGTAAGCCATTGCAGGCTCAGGAAAGGGACCCACAATGTCGACTGGGGCAGGCGCGGGCGCAGGAGCAGGGGCAGAAGATGTCGAAGCTCGTGAGGAAGGCTCTCCCAGCGGATGAGCCATGGTCGGAATCCCACGCTGCGCAGACTCAGGAGGCTGAAATCTCAGTGCCTCTAATGTGTCAATCTGTGTCCATCTGGCAGCGGGAAGCTCGATACCAGTCCTCCCAGTGGTCGGATCAGTGTAAACCCAAATGCGCCCCTCCTTGAGCCAGGTAGCGCTCTGCAGATGACTGAGATCCAGGAACTCGCGAGCCGTATCACGCTCTGTGCCATGCAGAGGAATCCCACAATACTCAAAAATGGGAGTAAGTAAACTCCCTACCGTCTCTGTACCAGCTCCATCAAACGGCTTCAGCTGCAAATCAACCAAATGCTGTGCGAAAATAGCTCCCAAGTTGAGACCCGCAGTCGGATCTCTCACGCCACTCTGCCTAAACTGATCTCTCAGCCCCATAAACAGCAACTCCATCTCAAGTTTGCGCATCTTGTTGGCCTCAAACTTGCAAAGCAAACTCCAGCACAAGATACGCGAGACATATCGCAGCACCGGATGTCTCATCTGCACTACTGGTGTGGTCCTGGAGTTGTATCGACCGCTGCCAATACTCTCCCAGAATGTGCGAGCCTCCACCGGATCCCACTCGAGTGGCATGGCTATGCGCCTCGGCGCAGTACTGAACCCGTAGATCCTGCAGAGATCAAGTAGAGGAATCCGATACCTGACTCCCCAACTCATGAAGGTGAAAGCACCCCCTGTAGCGCTCCTGTGGTCGGGATCCGAGTAAACCACTCTGCAAGTGGCCAATAGCTGCCTGACCAGCTCAGGATAGAGGTCATAGTGTCGCATCGGCATTGTCCCTAGACCAATGCCTCTGCACACAGCCATCACCTGCTCATCGATCCCCAGAATCCTGCAGGTGGAGTAGTCCGCGAACTTGGTCGGCTTGATGATCATCCCACACCAACCACTGTAGAGAAGCGAGTCATACTCGTCCCATGAAGAGAGCAATGGCCGCTCTGTGAACTCAGCGGACCTTAAGAAACGTGTGAGGTCCTCCGGCCACTGTCTGGTCGTCTGAAATGGTGTGGCGTCCTCTCTGGGCCAAGGTAAAGCGATTGGTGGCCCGTATTGTTAGAATATATGTGTGTTCATGGTTCAATTAACAGATTGCAACCTAGCACATATAACTCAGATCTAGGTTCTTGACAGATGAATCATAAACCAAACCTGATCATTACCTTTCTGTTTGCAGCGGATTGATCGATGGTAATGATGAGATCAGCTAGAACAGATCAGATGCCTGTTCCTCCTTCAGTATCCACACTCTTACAAGCCGGGATGGTTGCTAGACCAAAGCAATGGATTGATCAGAGAGAGAAGAGAGACGGCTCACGTTTTAGGTCGAAAATTGTCAGAGTCGAAATTATTAGACAACTCAAATAAATATCGACTCAGTCATTAACCTAAACCGATGTCTCGGTTTCGCAACTGTGTCGACCGACACATACACTTGTGTCGATCGACACAAGTCAATTGTCTCGATATGGGCCCAAGTGATTTAAACTAACGGCCCAACTCTCTGCACAAATATAGTAAATGCCTTGCATCTTACCGTATTCATTCCATGTTAACTTTCCCGTTAGCTATGGTGTGTGACCCTTTGGGATCATACAATACTGGTAATAAGTCCTAAACTTATAGATCAAGAGCGGACTCTAGCAAGTCATCATGATCACCCAGTATTTATGACTTATGTCTGATCTCGACATTTATCATACTTTCTAGAGATAGTACGGTAGATTTCAGGACATTCCCAACAATCTCCCACTTGTACTGGAATCCTACAAAGGACATTCCCAACAATCTTCCGATTGTACTGGAATCCTACATTCCCTAGTCCTTTTGTCTTAATATCTCGATCTGGCATAAGGCAAGATGCGTGTCATCCTTATATAGCCAGACCATGTTTATCGGACCAGATTTGATACTGACAATGCAAACGACTTGGGCAAGTCCGTTTGGGAATGGCCATTCTCTTACCAGCTATCAAATCTCCGATTGGCCTAGAGATATTTCCTCCGTTAAACGGCAGGGACAAATCCCATCTTGTTCCATCACTATGAACTACACAATTCATAATACACCCAACCAAGGTCCGTGTAGCTCCCAGTTACGAAACAGCGTTAGACAATGATCAAAGCGCATTACTCCATGTGCAGCCACATGCATGCGAACTCAGGTCTAAGGACTATACTCTATAGTCGTATATGAGAACTTCTTATGACACAAATATTAATATCTTGCAGAGTTCTCATTAGCGGGCCATGTCCGGTCATATGCTCCCCTACATATACCTATGTGTCGACTTTGATGCCGCGCATCTATGACCCCTCGAAACCTGGTCATAAGTCTCAACACAATCTAGTCTCAACAGGTTGTTGTTGTTCCAATTTCAACAACCTTCGACTATGGACACTATAATTTATGTCACTTCGTTAAATATGGGGTTTCAGGATCAAGTCTACTCATGTACTTCGATGGTCCATATATAATGACATGAATTATTTTGGAACGATTATTTTATATCACAGTTAAAAATAATCCAGAAATAAAAATTTCATTAACATTTAAGAAAATGTTTACAAGAACCAATCAAAATAACTAAAACAAACGCCCTCACAACTCCCACTCAAAAAGAGATTACATTTGAATATCTCTAATTCCTACAGCAGCAGTATGCAACTCGTGCTTAGGTCTCGGGAGTGGCTTTGTCAACGGGTCAGCCACGTTCTCATCAGTGGGAACTCTGCTGACCATCACTTCGCCTCTATTCACTATATCACGAATCAGGTGATACCTTCTCATAATGTGTTTGGATTTCTGATGATGTCTCGGTTCCTTGGCTTGAGCAATTGCACCATTGTTGTCACAATACAGTGCCAAAGGCTCAGTGGCATTAGGGAATACACCGAGTTCAATCAAGAAGTTCCTAATCCAAACTCCTTCCTTCGCAGCTTCTGAAGCAGCGATGTATTCAGCTTCAGTTGTGGAATCTGCTACGGTGCTCTGCTTGGAACTCTTCCAACTTACTGCACCGCCATTCAGACAGAAGATGTAGCCAGACTGTGACCGGAAATCATCCTTATCTGTCTGAAAACTTGCATCCGTGAATCCACTGATTTCAAGCACTTCACTTCCTCCGTAAACCAAGAACTTATCCTTAGTATTCCTCAAATACTTCAGGATATTCTTTACGGCAATCCAGTGACTCTCACCTGGATTAGACTGGTACCTACTCGTCATGCTTAGTGCATAAGCAACATCAGGACGAGTACAGATCATGGCATACATGATAGATCCTATAGCCGAAGCTTAAGGAATCCTACTCATGCGCTTAAGCTCATCAGGTGTCTTAGGACACTGATCCTTGCTTAGTGAAGCACCATGTATCATTGGCGTGAACCCCTTCTTGGATTTATCCATTCCGAATCGATGCAGGACTTTATCTATATAAGCATCTTGACAAAGTCCAATCAGCTTTTTAGATCTGTCTCTAAAGATTCGGATTCCAAGAACATACGCGGCTTCACCCATGTCCTTCATGGAAAAACAACTTCCCAGCCAGTCTTTAACAGACTTCAGCATTGGAATATCATTTCCAAGAAGCAATATGTCATCGACATATAGGATAAGAAACGCCACTTTGCTCCCACTAGTTTTCTTATACACACATTGTTCCTCTTGGTTTCTGATGAAGTCAAAGTTCTTTATTGCTTCATCAAAACGAAGATTCCAACTCCTCGATGCTTGCTTCAATCCATAAATGGATTTGTGAAGTTTGCATACTTTCCCAGCATTCTTAGGTCAATGTAACCGTCAGGCTGTGTCATATACACATCCTCTTCCAAGATTCCATTCAGGAAGGCGGTTTTTACATCCATCTGCCAAATCTCATAGTCATAATGAGCTGCAGTTGCTAGGAGAATCCGAATTGATTTCATCATTGCCACTGGTGAATAGGTTTCATCATAGTCTATACCATGAATTTGCTTGAAACCTTTTGCCACCAACCTGGCCTTGTAAATCTGGACATTTCCATCCACGTCTATCTTCTTCTTGAAGATCCATTTACACTCGATGGCTTTTGCACCAGCAGGTAAATCAACCAGTGAAAACACTCGGTTAGCAGACATGGAGTCCATCTCGGATTCTATGGCTTCACGCCACTTTAAGGAGTCAGGGCCCATCATGGCTTCTGCAAAGTTCGAGGGTTCATCACCGTCAATGATCAAAAGATCATGGCAATTAGTCACAAGGAACCCCTGATATCTATCAGGTTCCTGACGGATCCTTCCGGATCTTCGAACTTCAGGTACTGCAGGTTCAGGTTCTATTACAACTTCATGTAATTCATCCTGCTGTTCTTCCTCATTAGGTTGAACAGGTTCCTGTCCTTCTTGAATTTCATCAAGTTGTACCTTACTCCCACTATCTTTTCTAGAGAGAAACTCCCTTTCAAGAAAAGTACAATCCCGAGCAACAAAGATTTTGTTCTCGGATCGCAGATAGAAGTAATAAGCCTTGGTATCCCTAGGATAACCAATGAAGTAGCATTTGTCAGATTTTGGTGTAAGCTTGTCTGAGATTAATCTTTTGACATAGGCTTCACAACCCCAAATTCTGAGAAAAGACATTGCTGGAGCTTTTCCAGTCCATATCTCATATGGTGTCTTTGCTACTGTCTTTGATGGCACTCTGTTCAGTGTGAACGTTGCGGTGAGCAAAGCATATCCCCAAAGGGATATAGGAAGGTCTGTGTGACTCATCATGGATCGGACCATATCTAACAATGTTCGATTCCTTCTCTCAGACACACCATTCCACTGAGGTGTTCCAGGAGGTGTGAGTTGGGAGACAATCCCACACTCACTCAGATGATCACGAAATTCCTGGCTCAAGTATTCTCCTCCTCGGTCCGACCGAAGAGCTTTAATACTTTTACCAAGCTGGTTCTGTACTTCATTTTGGAATTCTTTGAACTTTTCAAAGGTTTCCGACTTATGTTTCATCAAGTAGACATATCCATATCTACTGAAATCATCAGTGAATGTAATGAAGTACTGAAAGTTTCCTCTAGCACTTGTGGACATTGGGCCACACACGTCAGTATGTATCAGGCCCAATAGTTCACTGGCCCTTTCTGTGGGTTTATTGAAAGGCGCCCTTGTCATTTTGCCCATTAGGCAAGATTCGCATTGCTCACAAGACTCAAAGTCAAATGAGCCCAAGAGTCCATTTGAATGGAGCCTCTTGACGCGTTTCTCACTAATGTGCCCCAAACGACAATGCCAGAGAAACGTTTCATTTTCTTCGTTAGATTTGAACCGTTTTGTATTTATGTTATATACTTGAGCAGATTGATCCAGCATGTACAGCCCATTTATAAGAGGGGCACAGCCATAGAACATATCATTGAGATTAAAGGAACACAATTTATTCTTAATAGAAAAATCAAATCCTTGCAAATCCAACAATGAAACTGAAATGATATTTCTGCTTATAGCAGGTACAAAATAACAATTCTCAAGTTCTAAAATCAATCCAGAAGGTAAAGACAACAAATAAGTGCCAACGGCCAGTGCTGGAACCTTCGCTCCATTGCCAACCCGCAACTCTACTTGCCCTTGCTTCAACCTTCTACTGTTGCTGAGCGCCTGCATATTAGTACAAATATGAGCCCCACATCCAGTATCTAATACCCAAGTGGTATTATCAGAAGTAGTAGTATTTACTTCAATAACAAAAATACCTGAAGATTTAGTCTCGAAGGACTTCTTCTTCTTCAGACTTTCCTGGTATTTCTTACAGTCCCTGCGGTAATGCCCTGCCTCTTTGCAAAAGTGGCAGATGTCAGAAGGCCCAGCTTTGGACACGGGCTTGGGCTTGGCGTTTTCATTGCCAACTACTTTGCCCTTTCCCTTGTCTGCAGCGGATTTCTTGAAACCCTTGCCCTTCTGCACCATGAGTACAGACGACTCCTTGGTTTTCTTCAGATTCGGTTCTGCAGTCTTGAGCATACCATGTAGCTCAGGCAACGTCTTTATCAACCCATGCATATTATAGTTCAAAATGAACTGGTCATATGCAGGAGTAAGAGACTGCAGAACGATATCACAAGCAAGCTCTTGGCTTATAGGACAGTCGAGCCTCGTCAAATGATCGAGATAACCCATCATTTTCAGAACATGAGGACTCACTGCTGCATCCTTAGCCATTTTACAGTCCAAGAGATTCTTAACAGTTTGGAATCTCTCTGTACGAGCCTGCTCCTGAAACAACGCTTTCAGATTTGCCATCAGCTCCATGGGACAAGTCAGGCCTTCCCACTGCATCTGCAGTTCGGGAGCCATTGTCGCCAACATCAGGCAAATCACGTCATTAGCATCTGAAGAATGCGTATCCCAAGCATTCTTCACAGCTTGTGCGGCATTATTCGCAGGTCTAGGAGAGAGAGCTCTTTCAAGGACATAAGCCTTCTTCTCCTGCCTGAGCACAAGTCTCAGGTTCCTGGACCAGTTCAGGAAGTTTGATCCGTTCAGTTTGTCCTTCTCAAGGGCAGACCGGATCGAGAAAGTGTTTTGTGTTGTTGTGCTTGACATAGCTGAAAATATGAGACAATAAAGGTTTAGTTATTAAGTTCATAAAAGAGCAATCTTAACAGCTTTTAAGAAAACTCGCATTGTATTCAAAATTTCTTTGTTTTAACCTCATAAGAATACAATGATTCCGAGACCCATGTTTAGCTAAATCCAAAGTGGGCCACTGGCCGTCACCCAGAATTAGCTATACTTGGTAAGCATACACACAGCTAGTTATAACCAATAACTCTCGGTTGTGAATTGGACCCGAGGCCCAAATTCACCAGATGTCTCAAGGCCCGGGACTCCCGATGGCCCAGTCAAGGAAACCAATCTCTTACAGCCAAATAATCACTAAAATCTGGGACTCCCAATGAAATTAGTGACTATATGCTACTTTACTTACGCGAAAACAGACACCTCACACTGTAAGCCATGTCTGTAATCAAATAAGTGGTAAGTAGCTGACAAGATTGGAAAGACATCCAAGCTTGATATTGTTTTTGAGGATTTTAAGTTTTATTTCCAAAAATAGAAGATTACTATTTTGGGAAACTTTCTTATTTTAGAAACTTTCTAAATTTAGTAGCTTACTAAAAATAGAAATTTCTAATTTTAATATTTTATAAATATTTTCGGGTTGGGTCACAAATTATAGGCCCAATTCTTGGTCCAAGACCATAGAATTCCAGTTGGCCCAATAATTTAACATAACCGATCCGGTTTATTAATTCTGGTCCAAGACCAAATTAACTATCAAAACCATCGGTTATTTACTAAACCAGACCAGCTCTAAATTATTTGGTCCAACCAAATCAAACTTAGACCAGCCTTCGGTTTAGGTTAAAATTCAATTTTATGAATTTCAATCCGGTTTAACCAGAAATAAAATTATTTCCAGTAAACCGCGATTTGGGTTAACCGCTTGAACCACCAATTAAATTGGATCGGTTCAGTTAAGTCCAAAACCGGGAAAAAACACCTTGTGTTTTAGCCAATTTTGACTTAACTTGCGGTTCTGGCTAAAGTAGACAATGAACCACAATCGGATTGATCGGTTCATTGTCTCGGTTTAGGGAAAGATGAACCACGAAGCTCGGCTGAACCGATTGGCTACTCGCGGATCATCTGCATCGCCTTCGTATCGATCGATATGAGTCTTTCATGTCGATCGATACTAGCGATTATCAGCTCGGGTCAATCGGGTCATCAGGACCGCGAGATGTCAATCGGATCGATCGATATCGACCGATACCTCGCTCCCTCATCGATCGACACGGGCGACCAGATCGCACACCAATGGCTTTCAATCGGATTGATGCGATCTAATTCTTAGGTTTTCATGTTTTCTGATCAAATTTCTTAACCAAATTCGATTTTAAACAGTAAGATCAACCTAAATCAGATTCATAAAGCAAAAACCAATAACCTGGCGCTCTGATACCACTGTTAGAATATATGTGTGTTCATGGTTCAATTAACAGATTGCAACCTAGCACATATAACTCAGATCTAGGTTCTTGACAGATGAATCATAAACCAAACCTGATCATTACCTTTCTGTTTGCAGCGGATTGATCGATGGTAATGATGAGATCAGCTAGAACAGATCAGATGCCTGTTCCTCCTTCAGTATCCACACTCTTACAAGCCGGGATGGTTGCTAGACCAAAGCAATGGATTGATCAGAGAGAGAAGAGAGACGGCTCACGTTTTAGGTCGAAAACTGTCAGAGTCGAAATTATTAGACAACTCAAATAAATATCGACTCAGTCATTAACCTAAACCGATGTCTCGGTTTCGCAACTGTGTCGACCAACACATACACTTGTGTCGATCGACACAAGTCAATTGTCTCGATATGGGCCCAAGTGATTTAAACTAACGGCCCAACTCTCTGCACAAATATAGTAAATGCCTTGCATCTTACCGTATTCATTCCATGTTAACTTTCCCGTTAGCTATGGTGTGTGACCCTTTGGGATCATACAATACTGGTAATAAGTCCTAAACTTATAGATCAAGAGCGGACTCTAGCAAGTCATCATGATCACCCAGTATTTATGACTTATGTCTGATCTCGACATTTATCATACTTTCTAGAGATAGTACGGTAGATTTCAGGACATTCCCAACACGTATCTGTTGTATGGTGCGGGTGACTCTGATTCCCTGTTAAACCACTGAGGCGGTGGGGTGTAGTGTCTTGTTGCTGTGGACGCTGGGGCTCGCTTCTTGCGGGGTTGCCTTTGAGACGCCATCTGCAAAAACAAAGTTCAAACATTTATAAGTCTCGGCAAAATTTCACTGTGAAATCGCGAAGCATCGACCGTTGCATCTAAGGCATCGATCGTTGCAAGGCGATTTCGCGTTATCGAACATTTCCCAAAATCGCAGTGCAACGACCGCTGCTCGAGAGCAACGACCGTTGCAGGGCGATTTTGCCGCAAACAAATCATCAAAATCAGTTCAAAATTTTGTTATCAACCACAAAATCAACAACAATCCATCACTAAACAACCTAAAGCATAATCATGTCAACATGCATTCATCAATTCCATCTAAAATCTCCAATTTCTAAAACCCTAAAAGTGAAATCCGAAAAATCAAAAATAGAAGTACATTACCTTGATTTCGTGAGAATTTGGTATGAGAAACAGATTGGGGATGTAAAAATAAGTGAAATAGTGCTTAGAATCAAAGAAATCGATGAAGAAATGGTGATTTTCGGTTTGGGTTCTCGGTGTGTCGACCGAAAGAAATGGGGAAGAAGAAAAGAAAATAGGGTTTAAGGTGACTTACCTTGGTCGTGGGTGCAACGATCGTTGCTTTAGGGGCAACGATCGATGCTGGTTGAACCAGATTGATTCCGGTTTAGCTCTACGTACCTTAATTTCGATTTAAACCAAATGGAACGACCGTTGCACATGTGAGTAACGATCGACACACATCTCCAGACTTGTGTTCTGTATCTAATAACTAACAAAAACAACCAAAAACGTGAAATCCTAAGAAAAACACCAAAAATGAGAAAGAAAAATAATCAAACCTAACAGTGGGTTGCCTCCCACTCAGCGCTTGTTTTAAGTCATTAGCTTGACTTTTGGAAAGGGGTCAGACTCATGGAGGTTTCAACAGAGACTTTGAGTGTCTCTGTGAATGCCTTATCATCCATGGTGGTGTGTAAGCAGTAGCAGCATGATGTCGTCCAAGAAACGTCGGGATGAATGTAGGGTGAAATTGACACTTGGGTGTTTTAACGCTCTTTCCTGCATTCAAAACAGTGGAGTCAGAAGGTTTAAACTTAGAGGATTTATGCTTTACCTTTGGCAAAGTTTTGATGTTCGGGGCCTTTTGTTTATGAGTAGCTTTAGGCCTTGAAGATGTTAGAATAGGCTCTTGTGGAACCACCATCTTCTTGTCAACCATCACTGTGCACTGAACCACATCTTTAGACTTAACGGGAGCTTTCGGGAATGGCAGTGGAGGTTTATAGGTTCTTTCTTTAGCAGGTCCTTGAGACATGAGTGAAACTGGTTCCCTTTGGGGTGCAACGAACGGTGCTTGTGATGCATCGATCGATGCTGTCGTCTCCTCTCGTGTTTCAACTATGGTCTCGGGTTTATCCGCCTCTTGATCCATTCCAGCCATCTCAGACTCAAATTTCTCTTCTTGGCTTGGTCCCACTTCGATCTGAACTATCCAAGTCAAGAGATCCATGTCAATCTCTGTTGAGTCGGGTGCATTGAAGCTTTCAAACTCAGGCAATTCAACATCAAATTCCCCACTATCTTCCATAAATTCCACAGCCTTAACTGCTAGATATGATCCATGATCCATCTGTATGTCATCCTGAATGGGAATGTTGCTGGCATGAGCTTCTTGAGAATCCTTCCTTGGAGCAGAACTTGGACCTTGATCCATCTGTGTGTCCAGCTGCTTCATGCGAATGCTCAAGGATTCAAATTTCTCATTCAGATTAGTGTACAGGTTCTCCAGCTTCGAGCTGAAAGAAGCTGTGTTCTGATGTTGCTTTTCAATTGATTGCTCTATCATCATCTCTAGTCTGCTCCTTTGTGTAGGAGGTGCTAGATAGGAAGTGTAGTTATGGTCTCTTGATCCTTGAGCATGCCTAGAACCTTGTCTGTGTTGATGTTCCAATGTACGTCCATAAGAGTCGGCTCCAGCCATATAATGTACCTCTGCAAATTTATCAGTTTTTGCCTCTGCTCGGAACTGTCTCTCCCTAAGTAAGATGTCATGGATGTCATCTATCTTACTCTGCATCTCAGCTACTTGCCCAACCAATACATGGTAATCTGGTAAGATGGGATTTCCTTTCCCATCTGTTTTCTGACCTTTTGCGTTGCATATGTGACCCTCTTGGTTTCGTAGAACGCCGTTTTCACCGCGAATTAAAATAACAGGTTCCATGGTGCGGAACCTATTGAACGTCTCAGATCTCAGCATCGCTGTTCTCGCCTTGCGTCGATCGATGCAAGGTGAGCAACGATCGATGCAGTGCGACTCCTGCGAATCCAAAAATAAAAAAACGTGAGAAAACAAGAAAATTAAAAAGAATGCTTAGTCTAAATCCTAGTACTAAATCTATAGGTGAACTCAAAGAGTCCCCGGCAACGGCGCCAAAAACTTGATAGGTTGTATAGTTTTCCCTATTCTACTGCAAGTGCACAGTTAATGCGATTGTAGTATATAAGGTATCGAATCCCACGAGGACTCTCAGTCACACAATAGATTAATAGCAGTTCAGATTAAATTAAGCGAAGCATATTTGAAAACAGTAAACGAAATAGCAAAGTAAATCGAGTGAGTTTGTAAGCAAGAAGGCGAGGCGTTAGGTTTCAGGAGTTCTCAGGAAATCAGGAACGCAAGCAATCAACCTATCTAAATCCAATCAATAACTATTCTAGAACTCAAACACTGATATAGAATTAACCAAATTCCTTTGCGATAATTCTCTAAGTCTAAGAGCAGCAAACCAAACTTCCGTTTGCGAGAACTAACAGATTAAACTAGCATTAATTCCAAGTTTGATATGTTCACAATTAACCTGAACCAAACTTCCGTTTGCGAACAGTTTAATTGCTTATCTAAATTCTTTCTAGTTAAATTAACCAACTTCCGCTGAATTAATCAACCTAACATCATAATTCTGATTAGCTACTTCAGATTAGGCATTAAGAACAACTTAGATAAAGAACTAGCAGATATGGATCTCTACAGATCAATTGAACTATAATTCTCTGAAATCCTTAATGAGAATCCTTCAACCTAACAGGTAATCTACTCAGACATATTCATCGAGACAGAAGATATCATAAGTAGAAAACCAAATATCATATAATCAAATAAGAACTGGGGTTCAAAATCAAGTCTCTTTCGAGATCAGGATCAGCCCCTCAACTCTCTCTGAGTAAAACTTAACGTAAGAAAAGCTTCGCCTAACAAGTGGCTGTAAAACCTAATTATAATCCTAAAACACGTTTTGGGGCTTCTTTGTAAATATCAGGAACTTCTGGGCAGAATTGCAATGTCATCATTCTTCATCAAACCGTCGTTTGGCCCATCTCGCTGGTGCATCGATCGATGCTAGGAATGCAACGATCGACACCTTTCTCTGTTTCGGACAGTGAACTCTATCTCTCGGCCAAATACTCCAATTAGCTCCAGAAAGTGTCTAAATCACCAAATATGCTCCAAATGTGCTTGTACCTAATAAACACCTGAAAAGACTCTAAAACATAGTAAAAGACTCGATAAATAACACATATACCATGGTTAAAAGCCCTAAAATCCATGGTATATCAACTCCCCCACACTTAGCTCTTGCTTGTCCTCAAGCAAGACAAAGAACTAAATGCAGATAAGAGGTTTGAAAACTCTTCAGAAACTCATTTCATCCTAGAAGTTACAATACTCAGATTCCCCTTAGTAAACCACTGCAAAAATCAATCACAGGATATCAAGACCACAATGTACTTCCCCCACACTTAGCAACTGTCCTAGGTAAACTCCACAATCACATTCAAGCATTCAAATTCTCTCTACTGACTTCTGCAAGTATTTAAGTGCGGTCTCACCTAAGGAGTATCGATCAAAGGGCACATGGATTCTTACCTTATCAGCTCTAGACCACCATACTATCTTTCTCTAGTCCCTTTCTTCTCTTTCCCTTCTTTAACAACTGATTTTTCCCCACTGGGTATCATTTTATTTTTTTTATCAGTGTTCTTCCCGTTATGGGGTGTACTTTGGACACATTCCATGGTACACAGGATATGAGAGTTTCAGCTACCATTCCCATGACCACTTCGGAGTTACTAACTCATCCTCAGTTTATTATTATTTTTATTATTTTTACTTTACAGAAGGGGAGAAGGGAACTAAATGGGACAGGTTTACAGGCTGTGTCAGAACTAACAAGGGAATCCGACACAAAGTATACAAAGCCCTTAGGTGAGAAATCTAAGTCAGTATTAGGGGTGAAGTCAGTAAAGGATCCTCTGATACCTGAAGTGATGTGGGTGTTCCCAGTAGGTTGATCTGTGATGGGGTTTTCTAACAGTCAGAGATAGATCCTGCAACTTCATCCCAATGGTTACTTAAGTTCCTGCAAGTCTTGTAAATCTTCTCAGAAAATCATAGTTTCTTACTTAAACAATTTTGACTCAATAAAACAAAATTTTTTGAAAAACGGACTGACTCTTAAGAAAACAGAAAACAAAAGTCAGTAACACCTCCCCCACACTTAAGACACACTGTCCCCAGTAGTGTCCAGCGAAGGATCGGTAAAAAGAAAGAAAAATTGTTAATGGATGTTTCAGTTCTGTCGGGTTTTACCTCTGTCGCACAAGCACCGATCGTTGCACTAAGTGCACCGACCGTTGCTGTGCGATTCTTTCGTATTGTAACGATCGACACAATGGTGTATCGATCGACGCACTGCGCTTTCACGAACAGTTAGCAAGTTAGCAGGTTAGTCCGTCTGTTTTTGTCAATTTTGATCCCTGCAGGCTGAAAACACTAGAAACAGAGTAAAACCGAAGCAAAAGATGTATTGAATAAAGTACACATCATCCAAACAAAGTAGAATCCTAAAAATCAAAAGAAGAAAAGTGCAAAAGAAAAGAAAAAGTCAGAATACAGAACCGAAAGACTGAACATGGAGACTGATCTCACTCGCTAACATCATCTATCCCACCATACAGTGCATCATCATCGGCTGCCTCGGGTGCGGGATCGGTATCAGTCGGAGATCGCTGTCGACGACGGTCAGGTACGGGCTGATGGATCTGTGGTGGCCTCCTGCAGCTGCAAGTACGCATGAAGTTCCAAAGAACTCGAAACATACCATCGGATCTCTCTCTCCACTCTGCCTCAGAATATGCACCGTAAGCCATTGCAGGCTCAGGAAAGGGACCCACAATGTCGACTGGGGCAGGCGCGGGCGCAGGAGCAGGGGCAGAAGATGTCGAAGCTCGTGAGGAAGGCTCTCCCAGCGGATGAGCCATGGTCGGAATCCCACGCTGCGCAGACTCAGGAGGCTGAAATCTCAGTGCCTCTAATGTGTCAATCTGTGTCCATCTGGCAGCGGGAAGCTCGATACCAGTCCTCCCAGTGGTCGGATCAGTGTAAACCCAAATGCGCCCCTCCTTGAGCCAGGTAGCGCTCTGCAGATGACTGAGATCCAGGAACTCGCGAGCCGTATCACGCTCTGTGCCATGCAGAGGAATCCCACAATACTCAAAAATGGGAGTAAGTAAACTCCCTACCGTCTCTGTACCAGCTCCATCAAACGGCTTCAGCTGCAAATCAACCAAATGCTGTGCGAAAATAGCTCCCAAGTTGAGACCCGCAGTCGGATCTCTCACGCCACTCTGCCTAAACTGATCTCTCAGCCCCATAAACAGCAACTCCATCTCAAGTTTGCGCATCTTGTTGGCCTCAAACTTGCAAAGCAAACTCCAGCACAAGATACGCGAGACATATCGCAGCACCAGATGTCTCATCTGCACTACTGGTGTGGTCCTGGAGTTGTATCGACCGCTGCCAATACTCTCCCAGAATGTGCGAGCCTCCACCGGATCCCACTCGAGTGGCATGGCTATGCGCCTCGGCGCAGTACTGAACCCGTAGATCCTGCAGAGATCAAGTAGAGGAATCCGATACCTGACTCCCCAACTCATGAAGGTGAAAGCACCCCCTGTAGCGCTCCTGTGGTCGGGATCCGAGTAAACCACTCTGCAAGTGGCCAATAGCTGCCTGACCAGCTCAGGATAGAGGTCATAGTGTCGCATCGGCATTGTCCCTAGACCAATGCCTCTGCACACAGCCATCACCTGCTCATCGATCCCCAGAATCCTGCAGGTGGAGTAGTCCGCGAACTTGGTCGGCTTGATGATCATCCCACACCAACCACTGTAGAGAAGCGAGTCATACTCGTCCCATGAAGAGAGCAATGGCCGCTCTGTGAACTCAGCGGACCTTAAGAAACGTGTGAGGTCCTCCGGCCACTGTCTGGTCGTCTGAAATGGTGTGGCGTCCTCTCTGGGCCAAGGTAAAGCGATTGGTGGCCCGTATCTGTTGTATGGTGCGGGTGACTCTGATTCCCTGTTAAACCACTGAGGCGGTGGGGTGTAGTGTCTTGTTGCTGTGGACGCTGTGGCTCGCTTCTTGCGGGGTTGCCTTTGAGACGCCATCTGCAAAAACAAAGTTCAAACATTTATAAGTCTCGGCAAAATTTCACTGTGAAATCGCGAAGCATCGACCGTTGCATCTAAGGCATCGATCGTTGCAAGGCGATTTCGCGTTATCGAACATTTCCCAAAATCGCAGTGCAACGACCGCTGCTCGAGAGCAACGACCGTTGCAGGGCGATTTTGCCGCAAACAAATCATCAAAATCAGTTCAAAATTTTGTTATCAACCACAAAATCAACAACAATCCATCACTAAACAACCTAAAGCATAATCATGTCAACATGCATTCATCAATTCCATCTAAAATCTCCAATTTCTAAAACCCTAAAAGTGAAATCCGAAAAATCAAAAATAGAAGTACATTACTTTGATTTCGTGAGAATTTGGTATGAGAAACAGATTGGGGATGTAAAAATAAGTGAAATAGTGCTTAGAATCAAAGAAATCGATGAAGAAATGGTGATTTTCGGTTTGGGTTCTCGGTGTGTCGACCGAAAGAAATGGGGAAGAAGAAAAGAAAATAGGGTTTAAGGTGACTTACCTTGGTCGTGGGTGCAACGATCGTTGCTTTAGGGGCAACGATCGATGCTGGTTGAACCAGATTGATTCCGGTTTAGCTCTACGTACCTTAATTTCGATTTAAACCAAATGGAACGACCGTTGCACATGTGAGTAACGATCGACACACATCTCCAGACTTGTGTTCTGTATCTAATAACTAACAAAAACAACCAAAAACGTGAAATCCTAAGAAAAACACCAAAAATGAGAAAGAAAAATAATCAAACCTAACAGTGGGTTGCCTCCCACTCAGCGCTTGTTTTAAGTCATTAGCTTGACTTTTGGAAAGGGGTCAGACTCATGGAGGTTTCAACAGAGACTTTGAGTGTCTCTGTGAATGCCTTATCATCCATGGTGGTGTGTAAGCAGTAGCAGCATGATGTCGTCCAAGAAACGTCGGGATGAATGTAGGGTGAAATTGACACTTGGGTGTTTTAACGCTCTTTCCTGCATTCAAAACAGTGGAGTCAGAAGGTTTAAACTTAGAGGATTTATGCTTTACCTTTGGCAAAGTTTTGATGTTCGGGGCCTTTTGTTTATGAGTAGCTTTAGGCCTTGAAGATGTTAGAATGGGCTCTTGTGGAACCACCATCTTCTTGTCAACCATCACTGTGCACTGAACCACATCTTTAGACTTAACGGGAGCTTTCGGGAATGGCAGTGGAGGTTTATAGGTTCTTTCTTTAGCAGGTCCTTGAGACATGAGTGAAACTGGTTCCCTTTGGGGTGCAACGAACGGTGCTTGTGATGCATCGATCGATGCTGTCGTCTCCTCTCGTGTTTCAACTATGGTCTCGGGTTTATCCGCCTCTTGATCCATTCCAGCCATCTCAGACTCAAATTTCTCTTCTTGGCTTGGTCCCACTTCGATCTGAACTATCCAAGTCAAGAGATCCATGTCAATCTCTGTTGAGTCGGGTGCATTGAAGCTTTCAAACTCAGGCAATTCAACATCAAATTCCCCACTATCTTCCATAAATTCCACAGCCTTAACTGCTAGATATGATCCATGATCCATCTGTATGTCATCCTGAATGGGAATGTTGCTGACATGAGCTTCTTGAGAATCCTTCCTTGGAGCAGAACTTGGACCTTGATCCATCTGTGTGTCCAGCTGCTTCATGCGAATGCTCAAGGATTCAAATTTCTCATTCAGATTAGTGTACAGTTTCTCCAGCTTCGAGCTGAAAGAAGCTGTGTTCTGCTGTTGCTTTTCAATTGATTGCTCTATCATCATCTCTAGTCTGCTCCTTTGTGTAGGAGGTGCTAGATAGGAAGTGTAGTTATGGTCTCTTGATCCTTGAGCATGCCTAGAACCTTGTCTGTGTTGATGTTCCAATGTACGTCCATAAGAGTCGGCTCCAGCCATATAATGTACCTCTGCAAATTTATCAGTTTTTGCCTCTGCTCGGAACTGTCTCTCCCTAAGTAAGATGTCATGGATGTCATCTATCTTACTCTGCATCTCAGCTACTTGCCCAACCAATACATGGTAATCTGGTAAGATGGGATTTCCTTTCCCATCTATTTTCTGACCTTTTGCGTTGCATATGTGACCCTCTTGGTCTCGTAGAACGCCGTTTTCACCGTGAATTAAAATAACAGGTTCCATGGTGCGGAACCTATTGAACGTCTCAGATCTCAGCATCGCTGTTCTCGCCTTGCGTCGATCGATGCAAGGTGAGCAACGATCGATGCAGTGCGACTCCTGCGAATCCAAAAATCAAAAAACGTGAGAAAACAAGAGAATTAAAAAGAATGCTTAGTCTAAATCCTAGTACTAAATCTATAGGTGAACTCAAAGAGTCCCCGGCAACGGCGCCAAAAACTTGATAGGTTGTATAGTTTTCCCTATTCTACTGCAAGTGCACAGTTAATGCGATTGTAGTATATAAGGTATCGAATCCCACGAGGACTCTCAGTCACACAATAGATTAATAGCAGTTCAGATTAAATTAAGCGAAGCATATTTGAAAACAGTAAACGAAATAGCAAAGTAAATCGAGTGAGTTTGTAAGCAAGAAGGCGAGGCGTTAGGTTTCAGGAGTTCTCAGGAAATCAGGAACGCAAGCAATCAACCTATCTAAATCCAATCAATAACTATTCTAGAACTCAAACACTGATATAGAATTAACCAAATTCCTTTGCGATAATTCTCTAAGTCTAAGAGCAGCAAACCAAACTTCCGTTTGCGAGAACTAACAGATTAAACTAGCATTAATTCCAAGTTTGATATGTTCACAATTAACCTGAACCAAACTTCCGTTTGCGAACAGTTTAATTGCTTATCTAAATTCTTTCTAGTTAAATTAACCAACTTCCGCTGAATTAATCAACCTAACATCATAATTCTGATTAGCTACTTCAGATTAGGCATTAAGAACAACTTAGATAAAGAACTAGCAGATATGGATCTCTACAGATCAATTGAACTATAATTCTCTGAAATCCTTAATGAGAATCCTTCAACCTAACAGGTAATCTACTCAGACATATTCATCGAGACAGAAGATATCATAAGTAGAAAACCAAATATCATATAATCAAATAAGAACTGGGGTTCAAAATCAAGTCTCTTTCGAGATCAGGATCAGCCCCTCAACTCTCTCTGAGTAAAACTTAACGTAAGAAAAGCTTCGCCTAACAAGTGGCTGTAAAACCTAATTATAATCCTAAAACACGTTTTGGGGCTTCTTTGTAAATATCAGGAACTTCTGGGCAGAATTGCAATGTCATCATTCTTCATCAAACCGTCGTTTGGCCCATCTCGCTGGTGCATCGATCGATGCTAGGAATGCAACGATCGACACCTTTCTCTGTTTCGGACAGTGAACTCTATCTCTCGGCCAAATACTCCAATTAGCTCCAGAAAGTGTCTAAATCACCAAATATGCTCCAAATGTGCTTGTACCTAATAAACACCTGAAAAGACTCTAAAACATAGTAAAAGACTCGATAAATAACACATATACCATGGTTAAAAGCCCTAAAATCCATGGTATATCAACTCCCCCACACTTAGCTCTTGCTTGTCCTCAAGCAAGACAAAGAACTAAATGCAGATAAGAGGTTTGAAAACTCTTCAGAAACTCATTTCATCCTAGAAGTTACAATACTCAGATTCCCCTTAGTAAACCACTGCAAAAATCAATCACAGGATATCAAGACCACAATGTACTTCCCCCACACTTAGCAACTGTCCTAGGTAAACTCCACAATCACATTCAAGCATTCAAATTCTCTCTACTGACTTCTGCAAGTATTTAAGTGCGGTCTCACCTAAGGAGTATCGATCAAAGGGCACATGGATTCTTACCTTATCAGCTCTAGACCACCATACTATCTTTCTCTAGTCCCTTTCTTCTCTTTCCCTTCTTTAACAACTGATTTTTCCCCACTGGGTATCATTTTATTTTTTTTATCAGTGTTCTTCCCGTTATGGGGTGTACTTTGGACACATTCCATGGTACACAGGATATGAGAGTTTCAGCTACCATTCCCATGACCACTTCGGAGTTACTAACTCATCCTCAGTTTATTATTATTTTTATTTTTTTTACTTTACAGAAGGGGAGAAGGGAACTAAATGGGACAGGTTTACAGGCTGTGTCAGAACTAACAAGGGAATCCGACACAAAGTATACAAAGCCCTTAGGTGAGAAATCTAAGTCAGTATTAGGGGTGAAGTCAGTAAAGGATCCTCTGATACCTGAAGTGATGTGGGTGTTCCCAGTAGGTTGATCTGTGATGGGGTTTTCTAACAGTCAGAGATAGATCCTGCAACTTCATCCCAATGGTTACTTAAGTTCCTGCAAGTCTTGTAAATCTTCTCAGAAAATCATAGTTTCTTACTTAAACAATTTTGACTCAATAAAACAAATTTTTTTGAAAAACGGACTGACTCTTAAGAAAACAGAAAACAAAAGTCAGTAACACCTCCCCCACACTTAAGACACACTGTCCCCAGTAGTGTCCAGCGAAGGATCGGTAAAAAGAAAGAAAAATTGTTAATGGATGTTTCAGTTCTGTCGGGTTTTACCTCTGTCGCACAAGCACCGATCGTTGCACTAAGTGCACCGACCGTTGCTGTGCGATTCTTTCGTATTGTAACGATCGACACAATGGTGTATCGATCGACGCACTGCGCTTTCACGAACAGTTAGCAAGTTAGCAGGTTAGTCCGTCTGTTTTTGTCAATTTTGATCCCTGCAGGCTGAAAACACTAGAAACAGAGTAAAACCGAAGCAAAAGATGTATTGAATAAAGTACACATCATCCAAACAAAGTAGAATCCTAAAAATCAAAAGAAGAAAAGTGCAAAAGAAAAGAAAAAGTCAGAATACAGAACCGAAAGACTGAACATGGAGACTGATCTCACTCGCTAACATCATCTATCCCACCATACAGTGCATCATCATCGGCTGCCTCGGGTGCGGGATCGGTATCAGTCGGAGATCGCTGTCGACGACGGTCAGGTACGGGCTGATGGATCTGTGGTGGCCTCCTACAGCTGCAAGTACGCATGAAGTTCCAAAGAACTCGAAACATACCATCGGATCTCTCTCTCCACTCTGCCTCAGAATATGCACCGTAAGCCATTGCAGGCTCAGGAAAGGGACCCACAATGTTGACTGGGGCAGGCGCGGGCGCAGGAGCAGGGGCAGAAGATGTTGAAGCTCGTGAGGAAGGCTCTCCCAGCAGATGAGCCATGGTCGGAATCCCACGCTGCGCAGACTCAGGAGGCTGAAATCTCAGTGCCTCTAATGTGTCAATCTGTGTCCATCTGGCAGCGGGAAGCTCGATACCAGTCCTCCCAGTGGTCGGATCAGTGTAAACCCAAATGCGCCCCTCCTTGAGCCAGGTAGCGCTCTGCAGATGACTGAGATCCAGGAACTCGCGAGCCGTATCACGCTCTGTGCCATGCAGAGGAATCCCACAATACTCAAAAATGGGAGTAAGTAAACTCCCTACCGTCTCTGTACCAGCTCCATCAAACGGCTTCAGCTGCAAATCAACCAAATGCTGTGCGAAAATAGCTCCCAAGTTGAGACCCGCAGTCGGATCTCTCACGCCACTCTGCCTAAACTGATCTCTCAGCCCCATAAACAGCAACTCCATCTCAAGTTTGCGCATCTTGTTGGCCTCAAACTTGCAAAGCAAACTCCAGCACAAGATACGCGAGACATATTGCAGCACCGGATGTCTCATCTGCACTACTGGTGTGGTCCTGGAGTTGTATCGACCGCTGCCAATACTCTCCCAGAATGTGCGAGCCTCCACCGGATCCCACTCGAGTGGCATGGCTATGCGCCTCGGCGCAGTACTGAACCCGTAGATCCTGCAGAGATCAAGTAGAGGAATCCGATACCTGACTCCCCAACTCATGAAGGTGAAAGCACCCCCTGTAGCGCTCCTGTGGTCGGGATCCGAGTAAACCACTCTGCAAGTGGCCAATAGCTGCCTGACCAGCTCAGGATAGAGGTCATAGTGTCGCATCGGCATTGTCCCTAGACCAATGCCTCTGCACACAGCCATCACCTGCTCATCGATCCCCAGAATCCTGCAGGTGGAGTAGTCCGCGAACTTGGTCGGTTTGATGATCATCCCACACCAACCACTGTAGAGAAGCGAGTCATACTCGTCCCATGAAGAGAGCAATGGCCGCTCTGTGAACTCAGCGGACCTTAAGAAACGTGTGAGGTCCTCCGGCCACTGTCTGGTCGTCTGAAATGGTGTGGCGTCCTCTCTGGGCCAAGGTAAAGCGATTGGTGGCCCGTATCTGTTGTATGGTGCGGGTGACTCTGATTCCCTGTTAAACCACTGAGGCGGTGGGGTGTAGTGTCTTGTTGCTGTGGACGCTGTGGCTCGCTTCTTGCGGGGTTGCCTTTGAGACGCCATCTGCAAAAACAAAGTTCAAACATTTATAAGTCTCGGCAAAATTTCACTGTGAAATCGCGAAGCATCGACCGTTGCATCTAAGGCATCGATCGTTGCAAGGCGATTTCGCGTTATCGAACATTTCCCAAAATCGCAGTGCAACGACCGCTGCTCGAGAGCAACGACCGTTGCAGGGCGATTTTGCCGCAAACAAATCATCAAAATCAGTTCAAAATTTTGTTATCAACCACAAAATCAACAACAATCCATCACTAAACAACCTAAAGCATAATCATGTCAACATGCATTCATCAATTCCATCTAAAATCTCCAATTTCTAAAACCCTAAAAGTGAAATCCGAAAAATCAAAAATAGAAGTACATTACCTTGATTTCGTGAGAATTTGGTATGAGAAACAGATTGGGGATGTAATAATAAGTGAAATAGTGCTTAGAATCAAAGAAATCGATGAAGAAATGGTGATTTTCGGTTTGGGTTCTCGGTGTGTCGACCGAAAGAAATGGGGAAGAAGAAAAGAAAATAGGGTTTAAGGTGACTTACCTTGGTCGTGGGTGCAACGATCGTTGCTTTATGGGCAACGATCGATGCTGGTTGAACCAGATTGATTCCGGTTTAGCTCTACGTACCATAATTTCGATTTAAACCAAATGGAACGACCATTGCACATGTGAGTAACGATCGACACACATCTCCAGACTTGTGTTCTGTATCTAATAACTAACAAAAACAACCAAAAACGTGAAATCCTAAGAAAAACACCAAAAATGAGAAAGAAAAATAATCAAACCTAACAGTGGGTTGCCTCCCACTCAGCGCTTGTTTTAAGTCATTAGCTTAACTTTTGGAAAGGGGTCAGACTCATGGAGGTTTCAACAGAGACTTTGAGTGTCTCTGTGAATGCCTTATCATCCATGGTGGTGTGTAAGCAGTAGCAGCATGATGTCGTCCAAGAAACGTCGGGATGAATGTAGGGTGAAATTGACACTTGGGTGTTTTAACGCTCTTTCCTGCATTCAAAACAGTGGAGTCAGAAGGTTTAAACTTAGAGGATTTATGCTTTACCTTTGGAAAAGTTTTGATGTTCGGGGCCTTTTGTTTATGAGTAGCTTTAGGCCTTGAAGATGTTAGAATAGGCTCTTGTGGAACCACCATCTTCTTGTCAACCATCACTGTGCACTGAACCACATCTTTAGACTTAACGGGAGCTTTCGGGAATGGCAGTGGAGGTTTATAGGTTCTTTCTTTAGCAGGTCCTTGAGACATGAGTGAAACTGGTTCCCTTCGGGGTGCAACGAACGGTGCTTGTGATGCATCGATCGATGCTATCGTCTCCTCTCGTGTTTCAACTATGGTCTCGGGTTTATCCGCCTCTTGATCCATTCCAGCCATCTCAGACTCAAATTTCTCTTCTTGGCTTGGTCCCACTTCGATCTGAACTATCCAAGTCAAGAGATCCATGTCAATCTCTGTTGAGTCGGGTGCATTGAAGCTTTCAAACTCAGGCAATTCAACATCAAATTCCCCACTATCTTCCATAAATTCCACAGCCTTAACTGCTAGATATGATCCATGATCCATCTGTATGTCATCCTGAATGGGAATGTTGCTGGCATGAGCTTCTTGAGAATCCTTCCTTGGAGCAGAACTTGGACCTTGATCCATCTGTGTGTCCAGCTGCTTCATGCGAATGCTCAAGGATTCAAATTTCTCATTCAGATTAGTGTACAGGTTCTCCAGCTTCGAGCTGAAAGAAGCTGTGTTCTGCTGTTGCTTTTCAATTGATTGCTCTATCATCATCTCTAGTCTGCTCCTTTGTGTAGGAGGTGCTAGATAGGAAGTGTAGTTATGGTCTCTTGATCCTTGAGCATGCCTAGAACCTTGTCTGTGTTGATGTTCCAATGTACGTCCATAAGAGTCGGCTCCAGCCATATAATGTACCTCTGCAAATTTATCAGTTTTTGCCTCTGCTCGGAACTGTCTCTCCCTAAGTAAGATGTCATGGATGTCATCTATCTTACTCTGCATCTCAGCTACTTGCCCAACCAATACATGGTAATCTGGTAAGATGGGATTTCCTTTCCCATCTATTTTCTGACCTTTTGCGTTGCATATGTGACCCTCTTGGTCTCGTAGAACGCCGTTTTCACCGCGAATTAAAATAACAGGTTCCATGGTGCGGAACCTATTGAACGTCTCAGATCTCAGCATCGCTGTTCTCGCCTTGCGTCGATCGATGCAAGGTGAGCAACGATCGATGCAGTGCGACTCCTGCGAATCCAAAAATCAAAAAACGTGAGAAAACAAGAAAATTAAAAAGAATGCTTAGTCTAAATCCTAGTACTAAATCTATAGGTGAACTCAAAGAGTCCCCGGCAACGGCGCCAAAAACTTGATAGGTTGTATAGTTTTCCCTATTCTACTGCAAGTGCACAGTTAATGCGATTGTAGTATATAAGGTATCGAATCCCACGAGGACTCTCAGTCACACAATAGATTAATAGCAGTTCAGATTAAATTAAGCGAAGCATATTTGAAAACAGTAAACGAAATAGCAAAGTAAATCGAGTGAGTTTGTAAGCAAGAAGGCGAGGCGTTAGGTTTCAGGAGTTCTCAGGAAATCAGGAACGCAAGCAATCAACCTATCTAAATCCAATCAATAACTATTCTAGAACTCAAACACTGATATAGAATTAACCAAATTCCTTTGCGATAATTCTCTAAGTCTAAGAGCAGCAAACCAAACTTCCGTTTGCGAGAACTAACAGATTAAACTAGCATTAATTCCAAGTTTGATATGTTCACAATTAACCTGAACCAAACTTCCGTTTGCGAACAGTTTAATTGCTTATCTAAATTCTTTCTAGTTAAATTAACCAACTTCCGCTGAATTAATCAACCTAACATCATAATTCTGATTAGCTACTTCAGATTAGGCATTAAGAACAACTTAGATAAAGAACTAGCAGATATGGATCTCTACAGATCAATTGAACTATAATTCTCTGAAATCCTTAATGAGAATCCTTCAACCTAACAGGTAATCTACTCAGACATATTCATCGAGACAGAAGATATCATAAGTAGAAAACCAAATATCATATAATCAAATAAGAACTGGGGTTCAAAATCAAGTCTCTTTCGAGATCAGGATCAGCCCCTCAACTCTCTCTGAGTAAAACTTAACGTAAGAAAAGCTTCGCCTAACAAGTGGCTGTAAAACCTAATTATAATCCTAAAACACGTTTTGGGGCTTCTTTGTAAATATCAGGAACTTCTGGGCAGAATTGCAATGTCATCATTCTTCATCAAACCGTCGTTTGGCCCATCTCGCTGGTGCATCGATCGATGCTAGGAATGCAACGATCGACACCTTTCTCTGTTTCGGACAGTGAACTCTATCTCTCGGCCAAATACTCCAATTAGCTCCAGAAAGTGTCTAAATCACCAAATATGCTCCAAATGTGCTTGTACCTAATAAACACCTGAAAAGACTCTAAAACATAGTAAAAGACTCGATAAATAACACATATACCATGGTTAAAAGCCCTAAAATCCATGGTATATCAAAAATCACTCAATTCTTCATAATTTTCGTTGATTCAAAGCGTTCTTCTTCTTGATTTTACACGCTCTATCCATTCCTATAACCTATTCGAAGCAATTCCGAGGTAAGGTCTCTCAAAATCATCATTTTCGGATTCGATTTTAGGGTTTTGAAATTAGAGGTTTTTGGCTTTAGAATGGCAATACCGTGCTGATATAAGGCTTGATTTAGGTTGATTGATCATGAAATTATACTGCCTATGACATTGTGGGATTGATTTTAACGCGATTTGAGAAATTATATTGCATCTGTGAAATCACCTTGCAATGATCGATGCGTCTGAGCAACGGTCATTGCACTGCGATTTCACAGAAGTTTCTGCGTGACTAACATGGCCTTGTTTTTTTTATTGCAGATGCATACTCGCAGACAGCCTTGCAAACGCAGAGCTGCTCCAGCAGCTGCATATCAGCCTCCTCCACCAATTGAGTGGTTTCTACGCGACTCGACACTACCTGAGCCCTATCAGAGAGATCGTGAGGTCATAGAGTTGCCTTGGCCTAAGGCAGATAAAGAGAAGATCCCGACAGACAAGGTATGGGACATGGAACCCGACAAGCTGCTTAAGACTGCAACATTCGCTGAGAGGCCGATACATGACTACTGGGATGAGTACGATACACTGCTCTACAATGGTTGGTGTGATATGGACGTTCAGCCAACCAAGTTTGCTGATTATTGGACTTGCAGAGGCTTAGACATCGATAATCAGGTGCTTGAATTGGTTAAGGGCATTGGATTGGGGACGATGCCTATGCAGCACTACGAGCTATACCCAAACCTGGTGAGACAGTTGCTAGCTACTTGCAGGGTTTACTATCCCGATGAGAGCCGCAAGAGAGCTGCTGATGGTATCTTTACATTCATGAGCCTAGGAGTCATGTATCAGATTCCCCTTCTCGACATCTGTCGTATTTATGGATTCAATGTGGAGCCTACACGTTGCTTTATGGCTCTTGAGTGGGATGTGCAGAGTGCTTAGTATTTCTGGGACCATTTTGGTAATGGTCGATATTGCTCAAGGACTACAAAGCAGATTCAGGTCAGGCATTCTGTTCTTCGATATGTGATACTCATCTTGGGATACACTCTGTTGTGCAAAGCTGAAGCGAACAAGATGCGTAAGAATGAGCTGGAGGTACTTTCATTGGGCTGAGAGAGCTGTTTGCTGATTCTGACTTGAGAGATCCTACCAGGGACCTGAACTTAGGAGCTGTATTTGCTCATCATTTGTGCTCTCTGACAAAAAAGGCATTCGATGGGAAGGGCATTGAGACAGTGGGGAGTCTGCTTACTCCCATCTTTCGACATTGTAGGATCCCTTTAGAGGGTACGGAGCGTGATTGTAGTGAGGTATTCATGGATTTTAGCCACATGCAGAGTGCTACATGGTTGAAGGAGGGACATATATGGGTCTATAATGACACACACGCTAGGAAGCATGGTGTAGATCTTCCTGCTGTTGATCTAACCAAGATTGATACATTGGCTGCGTTGAGTTTCCAAACTCCTACGAACGATCAGCGCAGTGTACCTACGATGGCCCATCCTCTGGGAGAGCCTTCTACACGGCCTTCTTCTTCATCTGCGCCTGCGCCCGAGCCTGCTGCTACATATGACATTGGTCCTTATCCAGCTCCTTCGGTACCAGTGAGTGAGATGTCTGAGGCTGAGTGGAGAGAACGTCATGATGGTATACTACGAAGCATTTGGGATTTCATGCGTGGCTGCACTTGTAGGAGACAACCACAGATTCATCAGCCCGTTCCTGTTTGTCGTCGTCGACAACGTTCTCCAACTCCTCTTCTCTAGAGCGGTACTGATCCCATGGATGGCATTGATGATGAGAGCGAGTGAGATCAGGGTCCCATTTTCAGACTATCAGTTCTGTTTTTCTTTTTCACTTTTCTTTTCACTTTTCTAGTTGGTACTGATGTTTGGGATGCTGTACTTGATTTTAGACCATCTGTTGCTTTGATTTTGCTTGTTTGCGATGTTTTCCAGCTTTCAGGTTTGAGTTTTGAGATTTTCTCACGGACTAACTTGCTGACTGCTAACTGATCCGACGAAATCGCAATGCAACGATCGACACGGTCCTGTGTGTCGATCGATTCAAGACGAAAATCGCATTGCAGCGATCGTTGCAGACCTGAGCAACGATCGACTCAAAATCGCAATCGCCTTGCAACGATCGTCGCATTTATGTGTAATGATCGATGCAGGTGCGAGAAAGTTAGAAATCCGACGGAACCTAACACATCCCTTAAACATTTTCTTTTCTCACCGATCCTTAGCTTGACACTACTGGGGACAGTGTGTTTCAAGTGTGGGGAGGTAGCTACTGACGCACGCTTTTTGTTTTCTTAGAGTCAGTCCAAATTTGTTTCAGGAACTTAAGTAACCATTGGGATGAGCTTGCAGGATCAATCTATGACTATTAGAAAACCCAATGCAGATCAGCCTACTGAGGACACCCACATCACTTCAGGTATTAGAGGATCCTTTACTGACTTCACCCTTAATTTTGACTTAATTTTCTCACCTAAGGGCTTGGTATACCTTGAGTCGGATTCCTCTGTTAGTTCTGACACAACTTGTAAACCTGTCCAGGTAAGGTTCCCTTCTCCCCATCCTTAAAGTAAAAAAAAAAAGAATAATAAACTGAGGATCAGCTAGTAGCTCTGAAGTGGTCGCGGGAGTGGTAGAGACCCCTATTACCTCCTGTGCATCCATGGAATGTGTCCAAAGTACACCCCATAACGGGAAGAGCACTGATAAAAAAAAATGATACCCAATGGGAAAAATCAATTGCTAAGGAAGGGAAAAGAGAAGAAAGGAACCAGAAAAAGATAGTATGGTGGTCTAGAGCTAACAGAGTAAGAATCCATGTGTCATTTGATCGATAATCCTTAGGTGAGACCGCATTTAATAGCTTATAGAAGTCAGTAGGGTGAATTTGAATGCTTTGGATTAATTGTGGAGTTTACTCAGGACAGTTGTTAAGTGTGGGGGAAGTATATGTTGGTCTTGATATTTTGCAGGTGAATTTTTCATGTGGCGTACTAAGGGGAATATGAGTGTTGTTGCTTCTAAGATAAAAAAAAGTTTCTGAAAGTTTTCAAACCTCTTCACCATATTCTAGTTCTCTGTTTTGCTTGAGGGCAAGCAAAGGCTAAGTGTGGGGGAGTTGATATACCATGGATTTTAGGGTTTTTAACCATGGTATATGTCTTATTTATTGAGTCTTTTATTATGTTTTGGAGTCTTTTAGGTATGTTTACAGGTCTAGGTACGTTTGGAGCGGATTTGGAGATTATGGCGCATTCTGGAGCATTTTGGAGATTTAACCCGAGAGGAAGAGTTCACTGTCCAAAACAGAGATTTGCATCGATCGACACAGCTCGTGCATCGATCGACACACACGCGAGTCAGACAATTCTCGGCGAGTTTAATGAAGCGCTTAGAAATTACACTTTGGCCCAGAAGTTTCTCATAATTACAAAGAAGCCCCATCCGTGATTAGACCATTATATTAGGGTTTTAAGCCATTGTTTAGGCTACGCTTACTTACGCTTTCATACTTTGAGCATAGAGATTTTAGAGCTTTCGGGGGCTGATCTGAACCTGTACTGCTTCCTGCTTTTGGAGAAGATTTTGAACCCCTTTTATTCTTTACTCTCTATTTATGCAATTTACTTATTCATTGATTTGTGTTTCATTGATCATGTCTGAGTAGATTCATAGTTAGGTTTAGGGATTCTCTTAAAGGTTTTCATGACTTGTTAGATTAATTTATCAATTTAGGATTCATAACTTAGTTGTTCTTCAACCTGAATTGTGCTTAATACTAGTTTCTAACCTGATCACTTAGAATCTAGACTTTAGGTTATTAAATTGACACGAAAGTGTAATTTAGAATCTGAACTATTTAGGTTGAGCAATTGAATTATCCGCAATAAAATTTGGTTTAATTGAATTGTGAACATATCAAACTTGCACTTAAGGCTAGTTTAATCTGTTAGGAATTGCAAAGAAATTTGGGTTTCTGCAATTAGACTTAGAGAATTCTCGCAACGAAAGTTGGTTAGTTCTATATCTGTATTTGAGTTCTAGAACCGGACTTAATTTGATCCTGACTGATAGTTAATATGCTTGTCTGATTTCCTGAGAACTCCCTAGACTTAGCGCTTTTAGTACTTGCTTACAAAGCCACTTCTGCTATTGATTTACTTTCTGCTTTGCTATTTAGTTTCTCATTAATTCACCTAGCTTAATTTGACAATTCTACAATCTATCGTAAGGTCTAGAATCTATGTGGATTTCGATACCCTATATACTACTAGTTCACGTCTGTGCACTTGCAGTGTAGATCTAGGGATTAAAACTTTGATCGTATCACGTGATCCGTACCAGCCGGTACCAGGTCCTTATTACTGCCAGGTGTGTGGCATGGATGGCCACCTCGCGCCGATTTGTCCGATTTCGGGACCAGGACCGCGTATATCTGACGCAGAGCCATACCGCGCCCCATTGCCTGAGGGCTACCGACCCGGACCTAGTCGCCGAGACACCGAGCTCATTCCGCAGCCGGTCATTCAGCCACCAGCCGCGCAGTTACCTGTAGCGCAGCCACCACTAGTTCAGCCGCCGAGACCATCGAGGAGTTGCAGGAGGTGTGGAGACGAGGGACATCGAGCATCTGTTTGTTCCCGTAGTTCTCGCTCAGCTCCAATAGTCTGCCAGATCCATGGAGTTCAGGGTCATCGTGCGTCCGAGTGTTTTCAGGATCCTTCTTTGGAGTCTGCTTCTTCCTGTCAATTGTGTGGTGCTTCGGATCATCAGGCATCAGCTTGTTACCGTGGGCCACACCCAGCGCCCGTTACCGTCTGTCAGTTTTGTGGTCGCGGGGGACATGTTGCACGTTTATGTCCGACAGCAGATTCACAGCAAGTTGAAGCACCGTCCAGAGATACACACCCACCACACCCTCCCGGAACACCTGCCAGTGGTTACCACCGCGAACCGCGGTGCCGTTTATGTTGGGAATTTCGGTCGTGCTGGGGCTGTTAGGACTAGGATAGTTAGGCCAGGTAAGTGTGGGCACTAACTATGTTGTTTTTCTGTGTATCTAGATCGGCGACCTTCGCGTGTCGTTTCTGACATCTCCGGTGTATGATGGTACGGTTTGGGGGTTATGGTGATGATGACGGACGTCTTGTTGTATTTCTGTTTTATCTATGTATTAAAAACCTCGAAACATGTGTTATGCCGTTTTTGTATATATATGCGATGCAGAATGTTCAACTTGTCATTATGACTTGCGTAGTAATTTTTTGCATGCGTGTGATGGTTTTGGCATGCAAACAAATTACCATGTGAAGTCTGATGATGAGCGGAACTGACGACCGTTCATCATAACCTAAACCCAGACTGGCGACATATCCGGAGCGATCTTGTGATTGCATGGTTGTGTGTGGTAATTTCTTGCTTTTGTGTTTATGCTTGCATGCTTTATCTAATGCTTGAGTGGTGCATTGGATAGTTATGGTTGTGTTTCGTTCATTGGTGTAGCGATGTTAGGTTGCTAGTTTTCTTTTATGGCATGCATAACATTTGAGGATCGTTGATGGTGTTGGTAAGCCGTTCGATTGCTAGTTGTGTTTCGTTGGCTTGAGTAGTTTGAATTTTATCGCAATCGTTAAGTTGTTAAAAATAAAAGTGCTAGAACCTTTTCGTTTAAGATATTGAGCTAACTCGAGAATGGTTGTATTCGACCATCGATTCACGAGAGAGCGGAATTATAGAATATCATTACTTAATCATGGGTAACCAGAGGGTACATAATTAACTAACTATATCTCTATGAGGAAGTGATATCGAGTTATGGATTTGTTTGAATTTAACCGCTCCAGTGAAAATTGTTGAACTGAATGTAGGACGGAATGGACGATGCAATACGAATACGAGACCGACCCGAACCCGAAAGCGAGATGGAATGCAAAAAGGCCGCAAGACAGGTTGACCCGGGGAATGAAGCAGTTGGTATAGATTGTCAGTGGAAAATGTATCAGTGCAAGGCAACCGGAAGAACAAAGCTGTTGATATGATTAGTTAGCGAAAAGATTTGAGGAAACGTCAACGACAGTGTGGAAAACAGAGTGAAGCGATCGGTATGAATTGAATGGAGGTTTAGCAAAGTCGGATTCAGAAATCAAAATTCTTCAGGAGCGTTCGGGAAGGAAGAATCAGTAGCGGGAACAGAGTGGGAGTATTAGTATGGATGGCGTTGGAAGTCATAGAGACGCCAGGTTTGGAATACAAATTCTTGAAGAGTGTCTCGGGGAGACAAACCAGTATCGGGAAGGACGTGGAAGTCGAAGCGAAGTGGGGAAGTCAGAAGTGAGAATCAGAGCAAAGTAAATACTTGTGGAAGATCGAGGTTCAAGGAAGGTCAGTTAAAGAAAGAAGTGACACAGTGAAGCGGGAGCAGAAAGCGGGAAACGAAGTTGTAGTTAAGTGGGAAGAATAAGGAGCAAGTAAAGGAATGTCGTCAAGATCAGGGATCGAGTGATGAAGTGGCATCCGAGTGAGCAATACGAAGGACAATGGGAAATTTGGAATAAGATAACAAACCGCCAGAAAGTATGGGAAGTGGATTCTGAGTGTCAAAGGTCAAGTACCGAGACATTGGTTTATGAGAAAGGAGCAGTAAAAGGACGTAGTGAAGCAACTTGCAGGGGTTGGTGATGATTCGAAGTCTGTTGATGACGGAGAATTCGGGGACCTAATTCCTGTAAATGGAAGAATGTAATACCCTGTATTCAAAAATATGGTCAACGGGCAGAAGAAAAGTCAACAGGGGCAAAATTGTAATTTTGCCAAACCCAGAGACAAAATGGTAATTTTGCCAAAGTTCGAGCCGGAAGCAGAGACGGGCCAAATGTTCTCATTTTATAACATAAAGAATATTTACAAGACCAGAATTGGAAGAAACAGAGTAGAAACGGGTTTTTCGGCTTATCAGAGTAAAAACCGAGAAAACCGAGCACACTTCGGAAATTCATAACCGGACCTAGGAAACTCAAAATGAGATGATTCAAGTTGCTAAATTCATCTAAAATCAGGGAGAATCAGTTTATGGAAATTTTGATATTTATGGGAATAGTGAAAGATTTTCTAAAACAATAATCCTGAAAGCGAGGAAACCGAGACAAAATTGCAAGATGGGTTTGCAAATGAATTGGGCCGGTTTTGGGCTGATTTTTGAGGATCAGAGGGAGCTCCAGAGACAGGTGTCTCACTATCAGGTCGCCAGCCATTCCTTTTGAGGTGTCAAGCTCATATTTGGTGCATGTTTTTGGTTACATGCAAAGAACATTCTATCACTTCAACTATTCATGCATCTTGGTTCATTTGGCTGATCTGAATCTCTCTCTAGCTTCTCTCTGTCGCCAATCCTCTCTACTCTCTCCAGAAACTCATCCAAATCCCAGCAAACTCCTTTGAAGATTCAAGAACATCTCAAGAAAATCAAAGTGTTCTTGATACCTTATATTACAAGAAATACCATAACTTCCTCATAACAAACCCAAATCTACTTCTGAAAAACCCAGTAGACTCTCTCACTCTCCTATACAAGCTCCATCCAGCCACCACCATCGCCGACACCAGAATCTCGCCGGATCTGCCGTGAAAGTGGATCCGTCGGTTAGATCTCCTTCTCTCTCTCTCCCCTCACCGGTTCTTGATGATCTGAAGTTACCAATGGACATATCTCTTCTTTGAGGTCAGTTTGGTGGGTGGATCGTTGTCTGAGTCGCCGGAAAAAGGGGTGAATCGGCCGGTCAACGCCGGACCACCGTCGATCAACGCCGGAAAAGCCACCGGAATCTTCTCCTCCGCCGTCTCTCTCCTCATCCGGTTCTTCAGGGATGCAATTGGGTTGGTTGGTTCCAGAATTTGTGTTGGTTTAAGTTTGGTTAAGCCTTGGTCAATGGTGGGTTAAACCGGTCAACGATTTGACCTAAACCGGTTTAACCTAACCGGTTCAATTTAGACCGGTTCAGTTGGTTGGGTTCAATTGAAATGGTTTAGAAGATTAACCGGAGTGGTCAACGGGTCAACCGGGTCAAAGTCAATCACCAGTCAATGGTCGGTCAATGCTGGTCAACAGCGGTCAACGCCGGTCAGCGCATTGACTCCGGCCGGTTTGCATTTGCGGTTTATGTACGGGTATTCGGGAAGCCTCAGAGTTCGTATTCGGGTGTTCGGGAGGTTCGGGTCTCAGTTTGGGGTCTCGAGATTCATGTCCGCATCCGTACCGTCATTTCGACCAATCACTGTGAGTCAGCTCAAACACCATAGTTAGAAGCATGTAGATCGGGAAATGAGAAACCGTAGAACTAGGGTTTTCATACCTGGATGTGAATTGATTGTGTTTGAGAATCGAATTGACTAATTAACGATAAACCGGTTAGGGTTTAAGACCCATGTTAGTTTCATGAGAATTAAACGAATTAAACCTGTTGTGTGCCGCTAGGTTGTTAGAACCGTTGACTGATGCATACATATAGTCGTGGCATGATAGGGCCGTATATGCATATATACGTATTTAAAGGACGGTATCGAATGAATCTAAGTACGGGAATTAAGACGGTGTTAAAATATGGAATTAAACCTAACAGACGTATAGCGTAAAGAAAGATATCAAGATTAGGTTTAATAATAGTTGCAGAGAAGAAATGAATTAAGTAAAGGAAAGATGAGACGTCGGGGAGTTTAGTAAGATACTAGTTCTAAACCGACGGATCGGGGATTTAATAAAAGATACTCAGGAAAGGATAAGAAAAGGGAAAGTGATGTGATTGGTGAGCCGTCTACGGATTAGCAATCCGCTAATCCAAGGTAGTGGACGTTAATGAGATGTGGGCCGTCTACGGATTAGCAATCCACTAATCCAATGTAGCGGACGTGAATTGGTTAAAAGACTTTAGAAACCCTAATAGGCCTGGTTGTGTGATGATTGTGCTATTATGTGGTTGTGAGGTTGTTTGAGCTTTCTGTGCAGGCCTGTTAGATCGTCTCGGTGTTCGGTCGAGCGATCCGTGTGGATGCTTAACTAGGTCACGGGGCCGGTTAAGTCATGGCTGCTGACTAGGTACGGTGCCGAGTCAGGGCAGTGGTGCGGGTGTGTGTGTAGACTTGCGGGATATGGTGTTGAGATTGTTGTTGGTTATTGATTGAGAATGCTTGCTAGAGTCCAAGCGAGTCTGCGTGTTTACATTTCTGCACTAGGACTCTAGGGTGCGTTAGATCCCGCAAGTCTAGGTGTTTGGATACGTTCAGGTACTTCCGACCCGATTGGATCCTCGGGTAGTTGCCTAATCGGATCATGGTGATTCCGATTATGGCGTTAACCTACTGAGTGACGCTGGTAGGTGTGCGGCCCGGAGAATACGGGGTCGCGATCTAGGTCCCGACTGCATGGAAACTTGGGTTTCCGGGGGTAACTTGAGTTACCGTGTATCGATGGACGGAGAACGGTGTCCTAGCCGTTAGACTTTGTGTTTACGTCTAGGAGTCGTGGGTTAGTTACCATGTCGGTAACGGTGGGAACCCGTGGAAGGTACCGAGATCGTAGGGGCCCAGTGTTGTGTTGGCGTTGTTGGTATTGCGCGATAGATAGATTGAGGCTCAATCGAGAGCATGTGCCGCAGTGCTTCCGATTTCCTCTAATTTCTTTCTCTTTCTTTTGGCAATTGATTGTGTGTTGTGGGCTTGACACGACGTGGTAGTGCGTGGTCGGCTGTTTGTTGTGTTGTTTGTTATTTTGGGGGTTTTCGGGCGGGAATCTGTAGATGATAGATAGATTAGAAGCTGTAGTGGGGAGCGGACTCGCTGGGTGATCTCTCATTAGACTCTTTTTGTGTGTTTTCAGGTTTAGCAGCGACGGACGCGGGAGGGCCTTGGTGTAGATTCGGGATCGCTTGTGGCAGGGTTTTGATTCGATGATTTTGGGTTTTCTTTCGGTTCGGCTTTGGCGCCAATTTTGCATTGAGTTTGTGTGTTGTTTTTAATGATTGGCAAACTGATTTGTAAATACGATTAAACGTTATGTAACGTTTGATTTACTCAGAAATGAATTTGCTTCCCTGATATTGTGTTTAGTCCGAACCGACACAACTCACGAAAGTAATACAAGTTGTGAAGCTTTGTACTACGGAAGTGAGGATAGCGGGGTCAAAGACGGGTTAGTGCGAGCCTTTGTCTCAAACCGATCTGTCTCTGGCTTTGTCTTGTGGCGAACCTTTCCTGTTTGACTTGATCGGGTTCAACCGGTCATGTTCTTGTTTGATTATTGGCCGGTCAGCTCGACGGTCAGCGGATAATGGGAAAGGGGCGTTACAGCCGCCGTCGAGGAATCTCCATGTGATTATCGGTTTGACTCTGCCGATCTACAAAAGCAGGAGGAATTGCCGGGAAAAAGAAATAACGGGTTGAAATTTTACGCATCAGGAATCGTCAAGGCTTCAGGGTTACTTCAACTCCGCATAGGTCCAATCTATTGACCTGTTTATGTGTTCCGAGCTAAATCGGCCTCTGCGATGCAAGCCTTGAACATGCAAGAGAGATACCGAGCTCGACGAACTAATACCCATACCAATGAAAACTCGATGACGGTGAACGCTTCTATCCCAACAAAGCAAAATGCCCCTAAAAGTAGATCGAAAATATAGAGGCTTTCTTGAACAAAGATCAGAGTAGGCCTGGGCAAAAAACCCGGAACCGAAATACCAAACCGAATCTGAACCGAAAAAGAGGAACCGAACCCGAACCTGAACCGATAAAATACCTGAATGGGTCCTAATCTTCTATACTCGAAGAACCAAAACCGAACCTGACCCGAACTGAGAACCAATTAGGTACCCAAAATATCCGAACTAAAGTTATATATTCAAAATATTAATTATATTTAGATTTAATATATCATAATTATCTAAAATTATAATTATAAACCCAAATATATTGGTTAGTTTTAGACTAAATATTTAAAATACCCAAAATAAACAAAATATACAAAATTTCTTGCAATATTTATTTAAATTTAACGAAATTTTTGTTCAAATTAACTAATTTTATTTTTGTTTTATGATTTTTTGGGTACCTGAACCCGAACCGAATCTGAACCAAAATTATAAAATACCCGAATGGGTCTTATATACATGAACCTGAAAACCCAAAAACCTGAAAAAACCCGAATCGAATCAGAACGGATACCCGAACGTCCATGCCTAGATCAGAGTGAGATACAGAAGAAAGCTCTGGAGACAATTATACAATACAAAAGTCCGGAGGAGACCGGAAGAAGAAAGTTCGATAACCGATCGGAAGCAAAAGTCATCTAGATCGACGAAGCTACGGCCATATAAACATGATTCGGGTTCAGATCCTAAATTATTTAGGCCGACAAAACCAAAAAATATGTACAAGCCGAACCACCGAGCTTAGCTGCAGTAGCTAGCACTCGGTGGCCGGAGAAAACGCGAGTTGTTTTGTGTGGGGCTAGAGAGAAGTCGGAGAGTTAGATGTGAACTAGGTTCCGGATGAGAGAAATATTTAATATCAAACTTATCCCTTGCTTTATATTTCAAATTCCCAATAAAAATATTAGATATGAAAATCTATGGGAAAATGTCATATAATACCCGAATTCTCAAAATCTCGCCATAAAATACCCCAAATCAATGCCTCGCCAAAAAATACCTAAACCTTGGTTTGACTTCTTAAATATTCATGAACTAGTAGTTGACTTCGCCATTTTGACCCACCGTTATCTAAGTTAACAGATTGATTAGATGGCGTTTAAATGGTTGTTTAGTGTATCTTTAAGTCCAAACGACGTCGTTTTGGACACTAGTCTGAAACCTAAAAAATAATAAAACAGGCCATACCCGATTTTATAGTAACGGATTTTATAGTAACAGTTCGTCAGGCTGCGATGCTGAGTTCGGCAAATTTCTTCGAGTATTTTAAGTCAAGCGAAAATCTTATTAAATCGTCCGGTTCTGATTCGTAAGTGTTTTTCCTTCGGCTCCAACTACGATTCCTGAGAAAACGAAAATAATAAAACAGGCCATACCCGATTTTATAGTAACATATTTTATAGAAATTAGTGTCCTGTTACTATAAAATCGGGTATGGCCTGGTTTTTTTTTTTTAGGTTTCAGATTAGTGTCCAAAACGACGTCGTTTGGACTTAACGACATACTAAACGGCCATCTAAACGCCATCTAATTAATCTGTTAACTTAGATAACGGTGGGTCAAAATGGCGAAGTCAACTATTTGTTCATGAATATCTAAGAAGTCAAACCAAGGTTTAGGTATTTTTTGGCGAGGCATTGATTTGGGGTATTTTATGACCAGATTTTGAAAGTTCGGGTATTATATGGCATTTTTCCCGAAAATATATTATATAGTTATCCAGTTCTCTCTCCATTCAAGGTGTATTGTTAAGTCCAAACGACGTTGTTTTGGACACTAATCTGAAACCTAAAAAAATAATAAAACAGGCCATACCCGATTTTATAGTAACAGATTTTATAGAAATTAGTGTCATGTTACTATAAAATCGGGTATGGCCTGGTTTTATTATTTTTTTAGGTTTCAGATTAGTGTCCAAAACGACGTCGTTTGGACTTAACGACATACTAAACGACCATCTAATTAATATGTTAACTTAGATAACGGTGGGTCAAAATGGTAAAGTCAACTATTAGTTCATGAATATCTAAGAAGTCAAACCAAGGTTTAGGTATTTTTTGGCGAAGCATTGATTTGGGGTATTTTATGGCCAGATTTTGAAAGTTCGGATATTATATGGCATTTTTCCCGAAAATCTATTATATAGTTATCCAGTTCTCTCTCCATTCAAGGTGTACACGTATCTTTTTTTATTCTTCGAACATATGTGGGCTTCTAAAAAAGCATACTCTTACTTGAATATTAACTTTCATCAGACCTAAATACGCCTACTTTCTTCGAGCCTCTTCTCCTTCCTTCTTTCTCATGATACAGACACATGTTCCTAAACCATACGAAACAGTTTCCTCATTTTAGTCGGATATAAATGGAGACGCCGATACTAAAATTCTGAAAAGATTTTCTTGTTTCTTTTATCTTTTTCGACGTTTTTCAATCGCCACCAATGTTGACGAGTTTCAGGCGTGACTTCTTCTTCTTCTCGTTTCTTAGGTTGTGAATCTTTGTTTACTAAACTTCTGGATTTTCCCTGAATTTTCTCGGTCTGTGACTGATTTGTCTTTTCTATGTTGAATCATTTGTCTTCCACATGGATGCCAGATTTTTCACTATTACATTATTGTTGTGTTGATTATCGTTTTCATTTGGTTCTAGTGCTAATTAGGGGAGTGTAAAATATAGACGTGACATGTGTGTTGGTGATAAGCGGAGCGATCAGCCGTATGTTTAACTGGATGAAATAAAGAATCCCCAAATCGTTTATACACTCGCACATATCCGCTGCTCAGAGCTAAGGCCCATGGAAATATAAACTTGATTAATAGGTCGTTAAAATATATTACAAACCTACATAACTACATTTTCCAGAATATTTTTCCTGATTAGTATATTACATCAGCGGAATGTCGATTTCAGGGTCGATTTTTGGGGTGAAACAGGTAAGTGTCGGCCGACATCCAGCTTGATGTCGGTCGACATCGAAGAAATCAAAGGTAAGTTTTCTTAAAACCCGAGACCCGAGACGTCTTCTTCATTTCTCTCTTCCGCCGAATTTTTTTCAAAATCGCCATCTCTCTCAATTTTTCACCGTTTTCGACGATTCAAAGATCTATTCCACTTGTTTTTCCGTGCTCTATCCATTTCTATCATCCTTTTAACCGATCTGCGAAGGTATGGCTCTGAATCTCCATTTTTCAGTTTGTGTTCATAAGAAGAAAGCTTCGATTTTGGTCTGATTTATTGATGTTTGGGATGATTGTCTAGTGGAATGTGATTACTTTTGATGCTGGGGATGATTGTATGGAGTCAATTCATGAGAATATGTTGATGCAAAAATCCGGATTTTTAGAATCTCATGCTTGTTGGTCTGTTTGTTCGTTTGCAGATGGACCCTTGTCTGAACCAAGGAAAACTCCCACGAAGAGCCCCTGCAACTGATGTTTCTGGCTCCTCGTCGCAACAACGTGACGCTCAAAACCAGTCGCCTTGGCCAAGGATGGAGAAAACTAAGTTCCAGATCACTTGCTTCAATGATGAACCCGTAGTTGAGGTGAAGAAGCGAGAATGCATCTACAGGGATATCTCAGAGCAGTGGGACATCTATGACAGCATGTTCTACAACCCATGGTGTGACGTTAAGATCGAGCCCACACGGCTTCCTGACATGACCACAATGGGCAAGCTGAAGATACTATCAGATGTGGTGCGCGTCTTACGGACGATTGGCTTGGGTACGATTTGTACCAAGTACTACGATCTATATCTGGAGCTGGTGAGACAGTTTATGGCCATAGTCCGAGTGTACTACACCAACGATGTGGTGAGGAAAGCTTCTGAGGGTACATTTACATTCATGGCCAAGGGCAGGAGGTACATGCTTAGTATCCATGAGCTGTGCGACATTTATGAGTTTGACAGGACGAAGGAGAGAGTCAGTTTGCTCGAGCACTGGTCCGATGTGGAGCTCTTTTGGAAACACTTTGGCACAGGAGTGTATGATTCTCAGACCACCCGGCAGACCGCTGTGCGACACCCGTTTCTGCGCTATCTTGTCCGCATATTCTCCAACACTATCTTGTGTAAGATAAAGCCTGGGATGATGATCCAGACGAGACCTATGGGTTTCCTGAGCTTCTCGGACCAGCAGAAGACATGCCACCACCGCAATTCCAGAAGTGGGCAGCAGCTGTACTTAAAGGAATCTTTAAGACGATCTACAAGATGTCCTGCCAGCGATCTCAGCATGTGCATCACCCACAGCCTCGACGTCGCGCACCAGCTCAGGCACCTGTCCATCTGAGCTCAGAGGAGGAGGAGATGGAGGAGGCTGCTGAATCAGAGGAGACGGACGATGGAGACTCTCCAGTCTTCTAGACAGTTGCTGGTTTTGCGTTTGTTTTTCCTTTTCCTTTTCTTGAGTCATTTTTATGTTTCTTTTGAGTCAGTTTTTCAGTCTTGTTTGCTTGGAACCATGCCTATTTGAGTTTATGCATCTTTATTGTTGTTTCTGATGAGATTTTAAGTGATCTAACGCAGCTAACAGGTGAGAAAATTGAGTGCTAACTCATGATCTTAACCACGGACAGATTGCACACTCTGCATATGGTAATACGAGCTCGATGTCGAGCGACACTAAGCTTAGTGTCGGTCGACATAAGCCGTGATCAGGTTCGGATTTTTTAGCTCAAAAGTTCTTTGGTTCCAATTTGATTTATACCGATCTCATGCTACAATTGCACTGGGGACAGTGCAGTTTAAGTGTGGGGAGGTGGCTACTGACATTGTGTTTTATTTTCTTAAGAGTCAGTCCTTTGTTTTCACTTGTTTTTCAAATTGTTTTATTGAGTCAAAATTTGTATGAAACTATGATTTTCCGAGGAATTTTTTGCTGGAACAGGAACTAAGTGACCATTGGACAGACTTGCAGAAGCTCTATGACTATTAAAAAAACCCAAACGGATCAACTTACCAAGGACACCCATATCTAACCAGGTATTCAGAGGATCCATCACTAGTCTCACACTTAATCTTGACTTTAATTTCTCACTTAGGGGCTTGGTAATCTTTGGGTCGGATTCCTTTGATGTGTTTGACACAGCCTATGATCATGTCTAAAGTATGGTTTCTGATTTTCCCCTCCCTTGAAAGTAAAAAAAGAGAGAGATAAAAACCGAGGATAAGCTAGTAGCTTCGAAGTGGTCACGGGAGTGGTAGAGACCCCTATTACCTCTTGTGTATCCATGGAAAGATCCAAAGTTAAACCCCAATAAAAAAGGGAAGAGCACTGATAAAAAAAATGATACCTGAAACCGATAGTTTGGTGGTCAGACACTGAATGGGTTGAGTCCATGTGTCCTTTGATTCGATACTCCCTTTGTTAGACCGCACTAAATTGTATACAGAGGCTAGTGTGGTGAACTTGAATGTCCCAATCTGATTGTGGAGTTTACTTGGCACAGTTGCTAAGTGTGGGGGAAGTACATTGTGGTTTTCAGCTCTGCAGGAAAGTTTTCAGTGGTTTACTAAGTGAATGTGAATGCGAAAGTTCCTAGGACGAAATGAGTTTCTGTGTTTTCAAACCTATTTTCTTATGCTTTGGTTCTCCCTCAAGCAAGAGCTAAGTGTGGGGGAGTTGATATATCATAGTTTTTCTAGGTTTTCAACCATGATATAGTTGTATATATTTAGTTTTTAACCTGGTTTTTAGAGTCTATTGAATCTTCTACATGTAGGCTTGCGTTTGGAGCAAAAGATGGAATTACATGACGTTTCTGGTGATTTGTGCAACGAGCTGAAGTTGGTGTCTCGACCACGATTGAGTGTCGACCGACACTGACTTTGATGTCGGTCGACATTGAGCGCGACAGAACAATACCCGAGAGTTGAAGACAAGTTTTGAAGATTTGCAGAAACACCCAGAAGTTTTCCAAATTCTAAACTGACCCAAAACGTGTTTAGAGAGTTTAATTAGGTTTTCAGACTCATACAACTTTTTATCTTGTTCTTACTTTGTTCTTGCTTTGGAGATTGGGAGATTTTGAGTTGGGGCTGATTCTTGCAACTTGTAACCCTTGAGAGAAGAATTTCGAACCCCTTTATCTTTATCTATTCAGTTTCTGATTTTCTATTCATGATGTGTTGTTATTGTGATAATATGTCTGAGTAGTAACCTAGTTAGATTTAGGAATTCTAACAAAGGTTTTGTGCTTGTTTGATAATTGATTGATTAGGATTCACCATCTGTTTGTTCATCACCTAAGTTGTGCTTAATACTGAATTCTGGACTGATCACCTAGGGTTTAGATCTTAGATAATTAACAATAGCACGAGAGTGTGAGTTATAATCTGAACAAACTTAGTGTGATCAATTTGACTAGATACAAAGAGATTTGGTTTAGGAGAATTGTGAACCGATAGAACCTATTCTTAATGCTTGTTTAGAACTCTAGGATCACAAATAGATTTGGATCGCTAGGTTGCTAGATATAGAAATAATTTCAGCGAGAGTTGGATTATTTAGCATTGTGTTTCTAGTTCTTGAACCTGTGTTTAATCTGAATCTGGTTAGTTAAGTGCCTAGCATTGCATAATTCCCGAGAACTTCCTAAGTCTGACGCCTTTCTCTTATCGAAAACACCTTCTTGTTTAATTGCTTTTGCTTACTGTTTTCTCTGATTTTTATTTAGCTTAACTTGACAACATACAATCTATCGTGTGACCATGAGTCCTTGTGGATTCGATACCCTGAAATACTACAATAGCATAACTGTGCACTTGCAGTAGAATACGGATAAAACTAGACCTATCAGCGGTGAAAGAGTTCTTTACCGCATGGATGTTATTAAGAAGGTTCAATGTTATGGCAATAGCCTTTATTCCGAAGAGCATTGGAGCGGATAAGCTTACTCAGTTCAGGCCGGTATCGCTTTGCTCCACAATTTACAAGGTGATAGATAGAATCCTTAAAAAGCGAATGAAATTGTTTGTGGCTGAAGTTGTACATGGAAATAAAGTCGGCTTCGTGGAAGGGCGTTTACTGTGCGAGAACGTGTTACTTCCGAATTGGTTTAAGATTTCCATACTCAGGGGGTTATCTCAAGGGGATGTCTTCATATTGACCTGACTAAAGCTTATGACAATTTGAATTGGGATTTCATTCTCAACATCCTATCTGCTATTGAGCTACCACATATTTTTATCAAATGGATTAAAGAGTGCATTACCACTCCTTCTTACAATATAGCGCTCAATGGGGAACTGGTCGGATTCTTCGAGGGGAAGCGAGGCTTGAGGCAAGGAGACCCAATCTCTTCCCTGATTTTTGTTCTTGCTATGGACGTGTTATCAAAGAAACTCGACAAGGGTGCAATGGAACGGAAATTTCAAACTCACCCACTGTGTGACGCCCCCTTGGTGACGTATTTGAGCTTTGCCGATGACGTTTTGGTGTTTTTTGATGGCTCAGGGAATTCTCTAACCATTATTCTGGATAAATTGGAGGAGTTTAAGAGAGTATCAGGTCTGGGCATTAATAGAAACAAGACGGCTTTATTTATGGATGGGGGAGATTTCGAGTTGATTAAGCAAATCTTACAAAGTTTTGGGCTCCAAGAATGCTCCTTTCCGGTGTGTTATCTAGGACTACCCCAGAGATCTAAAAAGATGAAGCAGCAAGACTTCCAGCCACTGCTGGATAAGACCAGTCAACGATTTGGCTCATGGACAGTTAAGTTTCTGTCATTTGCGGGCATATTCCAACTGATACAAACGGTGATATACTCAACGATCACATTTTGGGCCTCGGTTTTTATTTTGCCTAAAGCCTGCTTGGATGAAATAGAGAAAATGTGCAGTGCTTTCTTGTTGAAAGGTGCGATCTAGTCGGCTAGGGGAACGAAGGTTCGCTGGGAGTCGGTTTGCTCTCCAAAAGTCTGTGGGGGTCTCGGTTTGAGAAAGCTGTCTTCTTGGAACAAAGTGTTATGCCTAAGGCTTATATGGCTCCTCTTTGCTTCAGTAGGATCGCTCTGGGTATCGTGGGTATGCAGAAACTTAATTGGCAGCGTAAACTTTTGGGAAGCTGAGTTGGAAGCTGGTTGTGGAAGAGTTTGTGTAAGCTCAGATCGTTAGCCAGACAATTTATCTTCTGTGAAGTAGGCTCGGGATGCACGGCTAGATTTTGGAGTGATGATTGGACAGGGTTAGGGCCATTGATTGATATCACTGGTCCAACTGGTCCATCAAGAGTTTGTCTTCCGTTAAATGTGGTGGTTGCAGATGCGATTGTAAATGGAGATTGGTGTGTGGCGAATAGCAGAAGCAGGAATCCAACAATTTATCTACTCAGGGATTGTTTGCCGGCATCGTCTATCATAAGTCCAGAAGCTCAAGATGACGTTTTCAAATGGAGGATTGGAGATAAGCCACCTACGGATAGATTCTCATCCTCACAGGTCTGGCATTATCTAAATCCGCTAGGACTAAAGGTCGAATGGTACGAGGCTGTCTGGTTTTCAGGGAGAGTGCTGAAACATGCGTTCTTTTCATGGTTGACAGCAAGAAACAGGCTAGCGACTCGGGACAGGATGCAGGACTAGGGTCTCGATGTCACGGAGAACTGTCTCCTATGTGATAATGGAGTGGAGAGCAGAAAACATTTGTTTTTTGACTGCAGGTTTAGCTCAGAGATCTGGTCTTTCTTTACATCTCGGATCAACGTTACTTCACCAATGCTATTCGAGGACGTACTGAGATGGATAAAAGACCCGATCGCAGACAAGAACTTGGTGATGATCCTTAAACTCACATTTCAAGCATCGGTCTACTTAATATGGAGAGAGCGGAATGCTCGTGCTTATTCCTCGGACAAGCGGAATCCGCAAGCTATTATTGCAGAGATTAAATCGATCATCAAGTGCAGATTGTTGCCTCTGTCTAGAGATCAGGGAGACAGCCTCAACTCAGTCTCATTTCTTCACTCTTGAATTTCACTGTTCCATGCTTCAGATTAAAAATCGTTTTGTGTTTCTTTTACTTTCTTTCTTGCGTTTATGCAGTGTGGCCATGTTGTAAAAGCATTCTCTATGTTTCAGACAATTAATTTAATATAAAAAAGTACTTGAAAAAAAATTGGGAAAAATGCCAAAAAAAATCATGAACTATTCAGATCTGGCCAAAACATACACAGACTAAAGAGCTTTCCAAAACAAACCCAAATTAAGAGTTGACTTCCCAAACAATACATGAACTTATAGTTGACCTCGCCAATATGGAACACCGTTAACTAAATTAACGGATGGATTAGATGGCGTTAACCAGCCGTTTATTGAACTATTCAGATCTTGCCAAAAAATACCCAGACTAAAGAGCTTTCCAAAACAAACCCAAATTAAGAGTTGACTTCCCAAACAATACCTAAACTTATAGTTGATCTCGCCAATATGGAACACCGTTAACTAAATTAACAGATGGATTAGATTGCGTTAACCCAAACGCTTAATGGACTGTTAACAATATACAACGTCGTTTTGACTTGATTTTTGTTTAAGCGAATCGAACCAAACGACGTCGTTTTGTTTAAAACAAAAATTAAAACCCAGCATCAAGCTGGATTCGAACCAGAGACGTGAGAGCCGAGAGTATATGTTGTCTAACCGTTGTGCCATTGTATTTCGTTGTTTATGATATACATGTAAATTATAATAAACTTCATTCGTTCTTATTTACCCATAAAACTCCCAAATCGATTTGGGATGAGCCAAAGAATTTCCTCTGTGTCGTTTCAATCAGGTTCTTCTCCTCTTCTTCTAATCGTGATAACCTCTGAACAAAGACTTTGAAAGCACCATCAATGAGTGTATTAAGGAATTCATTAATAAACTATCATGCCCCAGTCATAAAGTTGGCTATTTCAAACGTAAAGTTGACTATATGGTTTTAAAAAATTAGGGTTTGACTCATCCCAAATCGAGTTGGGGGTTTTATGGGTAATAAAAACGAATGAAGTTTATTATAATTTGTATGTATATCATAAGCAACGAAATACAAATGGCACAACGGTTACACAACACATACTTTCGGCTCTCGCATCTCGGGTTTATATCCAGCTTGATGCTGGGTTTTATTTTCGTTTTAAACAAAACGACGTCGTTTGGTTCGATTCGATTAAAAAAATCAAGTCAAAACGACGTCATATATTGTTAACGGTCTAAAAGCGGCTGGGTTAACGCCATATAATCCATATGTTAATTTAGTTAACAGTGTTCCATATTGGCGAGGTCAACTATAAGTTTAGGTATTGTTTGGGAAGTCAACTCTTAATTTGGGTTTGTTTTGGAAAGCTCTTTAGTCTGGGTATTTTTTGGCAAGATCTGAATAGTTCAATAAACGGTTGGTTAACGCCATCTAATCCATCCGTTAATTTAGTTAACGGTGTTCCATATTGGCGAGGTCAACTATAAGTTCATGTATTGTTTGGGAAGTCAACTCTTAATTTGGGTTTGTTTTGGAAAGCTCTTTAGTCTGGGTATATTTTGGTCAGATCTGAATAGTTCAGAGTTTTTTTGGCATTTTTCCCAAAAAAAAATTAAAGGTTGTAAGCATTTTACCACTACATGAATCACATGGGTATTTATGAAAATTCTTAAGAACTTCCAAAGATAACTCTAACGAATTTTTTAATAAAGGTAATTCATTTAATTAGTAATAAAATATCATTACACAAAATAATGATATTTTTATTGCTTCCCGAAATCGGAGTATTACAACGGTCTAGGACGGCCGGTTCGAAATGTTTCAGGGTCGGGTCTGATAGTTATAATCATTATCCGTTTATTATTCAAACTCTAAATAATACGAATAATATTCAGATAGTTCAGGTACCTTAACTCTTTCAAAGTTTTTTTATAGATATTCATAATCAAATAAACTAATCGGAGTTTTACATCGGTCTAGGAAGGTCGGTTCGAAGTGTTTCAGGGTCGGGTCTGGTAGTTATAATCATTACCCGTTTTTTACTCAAACTCTAAATAGTACGAATAATATTCAGGTAGTTCAGATACCTTAACTCTTTCAAAGTTTTTTTTATATAGAAATTCATAATCAAATAAACTAATGAAATAGTAATAATAACCAAAAGATAAACATGAACATCTATCAATATTATTATTACATTTTATCATTAAACAAACTTTAATTTATTATAAAATTTCATTTATATTTATATAATGTTATAAAAAGTTAAAGCTTTAACTACTCAAATGGATATTGCGGGTATTTCGGGTAATACCCAACTCTTACCCTTACCTTTAAAAAAAATTTCACTATCCAAACATATAATTTTAATATCGAGTAAAGGTAGAGATCATGTAATTCGGATCGGGAAAAAGTTGGGTCAAAATACCCAACCCGAAATGTTCATGCTTAGTTATTTCATATATGCCAAAAACTCCAAACAATGACTCATGTTTTTTGTGTAGTTTCTTAGGGTATATTAAATTGTAATTTGTGGAACAAAAAAAGTTTTTAAAGCGTTATAAAATCAGGTTATTGATAAAATAAATTGAAATATCCTTCAACTGAAAATAAATTTGATTTTCTTAGCCAAATTTATAGTATTTTTTGTAAAAAAAAAAATATAGAAGTACTCTCAAATGTGATAATAAAAATTATGATTGTGATTGGTTAATATTAAAGTAACTGATGATTGATTAATATTAGAGTAATGAGAATAACAAAGAGAAAAAAAAAAGAGAGAAATAAAAATAGAGTGTCACTAAAAAAATGTTACTCCTTTTTTAATTTGGTGGGAATTTTTCTCATTATACACTTCGAAAACATAAAATATTCCTATCTACTCTTTTCTCTCTCCTACTTGATTGGTTAATTTTAGTTGATCCACCATAAAAAAAAATATTTTCATTATTTCTCTTTCATATATAATAGTTTTTCCAATAGAATACTTTTAGTTGAAATTCTGCGCTTTTTCAAAAAGAAATAAAAACCATAAATCAAAATATAAAACATAACTAAAACTATTACAGAACATAATAAAAAGATAAACAGACCATAATTTGATTGACTTCTCAAACCTAAAAATGTTCATTTCTGGGAAATTTGGCTAATTGGGTCAAAAAATAAAGGAATTTGTCCATTTAGTATTTTTTCATTTTTTACTCAATTTTGACATTATTACCCTTATATATATTTGATAAGTATCAAAATTTAATATTTATAAAATTCCAAAAAATATGAAAAATAAGATAAAGTAAATAAACACCAATGAAAACTTAAAATGTTACTTTTTGTGAACATTCGTTTTTAAAAAATAAAAATAAAAATTTGATCTACGAACTGCAGAACACACATTCTACAAATATTCTACCATTTCCAATATGATCTACCAAAGGTATAATATGTAATCTTCCAATTTCACTGTGATCTATCATCCGTAGAAAACATAGTCTACGATTTACTCTTTCTTCTGCTAATCGTCACATTCGGTAGAATATGTTTTCTACTACTTCTTCTATATTCTACCGTCTGCAGAATATACAATCTACCACTTTCACTGTGATCTACCAGTGGTGTAATGTACATTCTACGAAGGTTGTTACAAAAATCTGAGAAAATCTAGGGATATATTTGAATATGTTGATCATCATCTATACAAATATTTTCGAAACCATCTTGATTTTTTCCGAAAATTTATGAATTTTTTGGCTCATCATCTTCAAATCCCTTTAGTAATTCATTTTGCTCTTTTTCGATTGATCATAATGCGTCATATCTATGCAACTTGTGGTGTATAGATTTCGTGTGCTGTGTAAAGGGTGGAGATTCAATATTGATGAAGGAAAAGGAGGGAGATTACTTGATGTGGATTCTAACACTTCCCTTGACGAGTATTGGTGATATGACTATTATAAATCGTTTTATGGACTGTTTCACAAAAAAAAAACTTACATATTATCTCCGCTTTTAGACTTTTTGTTCATTGAATCCTTCATTCTGCACTTTTCTTCTCTTGTGTTCATCTTCGGTGTTGCTCTCAAGGTCATACAAAATGGTTCGATCTATAGCAAGACTTACTAAGTTGGAAATATTCAAAGTTACTCCTTAGATTGGGAATTGACATTTTCATCTTGAGGAATGCTACTGGTTTCTTTCAAGTAACTTTCTCTGAGCATATATTGATGTGAAAGAGAAGGCTTAAGGGTTACAATGCTTTAGACATCCCACCAACAAAAGAAAAAACAACATCTCTCTTCTCTATGTTCGACAGTAGTTTAAGCCCGTAAACAAGAACGCTAGTGAATCCACTGCTGATGGCAGAACGGTTAGACTTTACGCAAAACAAACAAAAGCTTGACCACAACAAGATGTTTACAGCTATAACTGGTGTGTTCTAACAATTTACGCATTCTTGAGTATCCAAAAACATTCTCATTGATATCCAAGTAAACATAGCATTTGACTACAACTCTAGCATCAACCACCACAGAACAAGATATACTTGTGCTTACGTTTTCATATCAAACTCAAATAGCAAAAACTAAATCTCTTATCATCCCAACAATTGCTACTTGCAAATGTCAATCGGACCCAAAAAAAAATAAACATAAAAGCTGACATATACTGTGACCGCCCTTTCTCAGTTTTGATTCAGATAGAAAGACCAGCATTTTCACTTGGTCAAGCACTGGTTTAGCTCAGTCTAAGTATTCTCTTGCGTTCTCCATTATCCACAAAGTTATTTGACTTCCACCAGCTGGATGATGATTCATGTATTTATCTGCAAGGATCGTAATGGTGGATTTGAGTAATTAGTTTGAATCCCAAAATAAAAAATAGAACATATCATATTACACAAACATGCTTACACAATTAAAGAGAGATTCGTGAAAGATTCCAATCAAATGAAGTTGCATCTCTCTGTCTAAATAACAGTGAACCACTATACTAATGAATATCAGTCTTACTACATAAATCTCAAAGATAAGAGGAACGGATATCAGTGAAATATATGGACGGTACGTTATTACTATTAAAAACTGCTTTTTTGCATTTCTATCATCTCAATATTTTGACCATGTGTGTATATATGTTAGGAAATAAATGGCTAAAAAATAACAAAGGCTTCTCCCTCATGATGAAGAAATGCATACTTACAAATGAAACCTCTGATTTTTTTTTTCTTCACGGGATTCTTCAGCAAGAGTTAATGCTTCGTGATCCAAGTTTTGCTTCTCAGCAGGATGTAAGATACACAAGATACTTAACCGCATTAGCTTGCACGATACGAGCCTTGTTCTCATGAGTTATCGAGAGATTGAACAAAGCAGAGGCAGCATCTTTCTTTCCTATGAATGTTCCCTTTCCAAGTAGATTCACCATAGCCTGTATCGCTGCGTTAGACTGCCCTATTCTTTCCATGTTTACTTGCAGAATAGACAGAATGAACAACGTTGCTGCTGAATTATCTTTGCTCTGTCATTTCCTATGCTCAAAACGTGAACAAGCGGTTCTATCTTCCTGGCTTCCACAATACATGGCCTTTTTTACTTCACTATTCGGAAAATTCAGAAGAGTCGTGCACTACAAGAAAACAGGGAAATAGAGACTACAAAAACAGTCATGAATCAGTCGCAAATCATGTTTTTGCGACTGATTTGCAACTGATTCAAATAGTTGATAATCTTGCGTCGCAAATTGGAATAGTCGTAAATCAGTCCTAATTTTACGACTGTTTTGCGACTGCTTTATACAGTCATAAATCAGTCACAATGTAGTTACAAAAAATTGCGACTGATTTACGACGAACCCGTTAAATAGTAGTCGCTAATCAGTCATAAACTAATTACAAAAATAAAAAATAAAAATATTACTGGCTATATAATAAAATATTCATAAAGAATAAATAAAAATAAAAATAATTTTATTTATATTCTGTATTAATTAATTATAAAATAAATAAATAACAAAAAACAAAACAAAAAAATAGCAAAGCCGATGAAGAGCCGGCGAAGCAAAGTCGGAGGAGCCACCGTCCACATGCCGGCGACTACACCACACCGCCGCTGCACCGCCTCAGCATCACCGCCGCTGGACAGTCTCTGCACCACCGTCTCTGCATCGGTGACGACCCGCCTCGACGAACCCGCCTCCACCGCAAGCCATGACCCGAAGACGCCACCGCAAGCCCTGACCCGAACTCGCCTCGACGCGTCTTCTTCACAGCCACTGTCGCACCACGTCGAATCGACCGTAGCACCATGGACCGCCTTCGCCGAACATCACCACCGTCGTCTTCAACACCTTCGTCTGTGGCGTCTCTGGTTATATCATCGGTTGTCTTCTTCCATCGATCGATGTGGCGTCTCAGGTGACGAGGCCGCCATCACTACCTGCGACGGAGATGCCAGATCTGTAACTCTCACCGCGGCTCCGGCGACGAGGGGTGACGAGAGACTTGACCCGAATCGTCTCCGTCTCTGTCTCACCGCAAATCGTCTTCGTCTCTGACCACGACTCCACCGCAAATCATCTTCGTCTCAGTCTGACAGCCTCTCTCCATGTTTCATCAACCTCACATAACAACAATTCCTTGATTCTTTTGTTGATTCAGAAACAAAAAAAAAAGTGAAGAGAAGCTTTCAGACGGCGCACGCTGGAGAAGAAGAGGTGAAGAGACAATTAATTAAGTAGGTTAAAAATCAATGGCTGGGATTTAAAAGGATTAGAGATCTAACGGTTGAAAATTGATGGTCTTGGTGATCTGTGTGACAGACTTTTGACCAATAGAAATTTTTTAAAGTATAATCACTATATAATAATCCAAAAATAATTTAAAAATAATATAAATGACTAAAATAAAATATTAATAACTTTAAAATTTAATATTGTAAGTTATAAAACATTTATTTATTTTTTGAATTTTAAAAATAATTTTAAATTTTTTAAGGTTTGTTTAGGGTTTAGGATATGTTTAGGGTTTAGAGTTATGAAATTTGTAAGTATTGAATTTTTAGTTGTGGATATATGGTTTAGGGTTTAGAGTTTGATTATGGTTTAGTGTATATGGTGTGAAGAGTTATGTTTAACGTTATAAGTTAATGTTTTAAAATAAAGATTTGTAAAATATTTTTATTTTATAAATGTTGAATCTTAGGTTTGAATATGTTATAGTAATTGGAATTTTATTAATTAGAGTTTTGTTTATACTTTAGAGTTTTAGGGTTTATTTAGGATTTAGAGTTTTGTGAATTAGTTTTATGTATGAATTGGTTTATAGTATGATAATGGTTTAGGGTTTAAGGTTTGGAGGGTAAGGTTTGAAAATTTTAGATTTAAAAATAATAATTATTTTTATAATTAATGTTTATATTTTGATTTAATAGTTTATGATTAAGAATATGATTTATAGTATGATAATGGTTTAGGGTTTAGGGTTTGGAGGGTAAGGTTTGGAGATTTTAGATCTAGAAATAATAATTCTTTTAATAATTAATTTTTTATATATTGATTTAATAGTTTATGATTAAAAATATGATTTATAGTATGATAATGGTTTAGGGTTTAGGGTTTGGAGGGTAAGATTTGGAAATTTTAGATTTAGAAATAATAATTCTTTTTATAATTAATGTTTTCGCGACTGATTTGATTATGGTTTAGTGTATATGGTTTGAAGAGTTATGTTTAACGTTATAAGTTAATGTTTTAAAATAAAGATTTGTAAAATATTTTTATTTTATAAATATTTTTGTTTTATGTATATATAACCTAAACCCTAACCCTAAATAAACCCTAAATCCTAAAACCCTAAACCATATAAAACCCTAAACACCAAACCCTACCCTAAATCATGAACCCTAAATCATGAACCCTAAATACTAAATCCAAAAACACAAAAATCCGATTTAGAAAACCGATCCAGATTTGAAACGATTCTGCTAAACAAAAAGACCCTAAATCATTAACTCTAAATCATAAACTAAACCCTTAACTATAAACTCCTTAACTCTAAACTCGTAACCCCTTATCCTTATATCCTAAATTTGATGAAAACACAAATTCTACAAAACTCATAACGCTAAACCCTAAACCCCAAACCCTAAATCCCAAACTTTAAACCCTAAACTCTAAACACCAAATTTTGGTTTTTAAGCCAATTTTAGAAATAATACTTATTACTCCTTGGTTCCTAAACCCTAAACAGGTAAACCTAACTCCGATTGCATAAAACGTGCTTTTTCTTCACCGACATTCCTCTTAGTCGCATAACAATTTAGCGACTTATTAATAGTCGCATATCAGTCGCTAAATAGTAACTGTTTTGCGACTACCATTTAGCGACTTATTAATAGTCGCATATCAGTCGCTAAATAGTGACTGTTATGCGACTGATTAATTTGGTCGCAAAATAGCGACTGATGTGCGACTAATATTTTAATAGTCGCAAAGCAGTTGCAGTTTAGTCGCGAAATTTCGCAACTACGAAATCAGTCGCAAACTTCAGTTGCTAATTTCCTGCTTTCTTGTAGTGGTGACTGCGTGTTCTTGAGTTGCTTTTCTTCTGAGTATAAAAGTGACAACAGTGGAATGATAGCACCGCAATGCCCGATGTGAACACGATTTTCAACGTTGTTAATAGTGAGATTACGTATTTCAGCAGCAGCATCAATCTTCACTTTGTTAGATCCGTTTTTAAGATCTTCTACCAATTTTATGGTATGTGAAGTCGTCACTGTTCCTGAATCATCCAAATTCTGTACAGATCACTCATGAGGAGATAATGGAAAAACAAATAGGAGATAATAAAGAAAACAACTAGAATCAGTATTTAACATAATTAGACATAACTTACTTTGAGATTTGAAATGGTCGATGGAGAAGAAAAGGGGTTAGAGTTTTCTAGAGAGGAGAAACAGAGAAAGGATATTATGCGGAGATGCGGAGGCTCAGAGGCGGTGGGGCAGATGATGAGTCAACCGAGTGAGGCTGAAAGGCATAGGTTTTTCTGGGAGATGAGGCGGAGGAAAAGAGAGCTCACGAGAGGGGTTTTTTTCCCCTAAATACATCATACTATTTTATTATTTTTTTGTTTCACAAGAAATATTTTTTCATATACAATTCTATTTTGGGTGAAAGAGGTGGTGGACAATTGATAATGCAAAAATTAGGTGTGGTGGAAAGATGACCAAAAAAATTAGTTTTGACCAATTAACTAATTTCATTGTAGCCCATTTTGCCCATATAAGAGAGAGAGCGTATGGCAAAGGTGAAAAGTGAAGATTTGTGGACCCATACCATTAAATCCTTATGTCCCCTATTTGATATCAAACTTGGAAAGGGAATATTTGTGGGTCCATATTTATTAAATGCTTATATTCTCTATATAAAATAATAATATATTAAATAAAATAAAATTTATTGTAGTTAAGAGTTTTAGGGGAGAATATAGGGTTTGAGGTTTAGAGTTTGGGGTTAGGATTTAGAATTTAGGGGTTAGGTTTTGTGTTTAGGGGTTTGGGTTTAGGCTTTAGGGGTTAGGGTTTGAGGTTAGGGTTTAGGGTTTAGGCTTTGGGGTTTAGGGTTTAGGGTTGTAGGGGTTAGGGTTTAGACCCTAAACCCTAAACCCTAAACGCCTAAACCCAAACCCATAAACACAAACCCTAACCCCTAGACTCTAAACCCTAACCCCAAACCCTAAACCCTAACCCCTAAACCATAAACCCAAAAATCAAACCCTAATCCCTAAACCCCAAATTAACACAAATATCATTCATTTGTTAACATGATAACTTAACGTTAACTTAGTTAACACGATTATCGGTTACTTGTTAACATAGGGATACAAAGTTAAGTGTTAACGCGGTTAAATTGTTAACATTATTGCCTTGTTAACATGGTAACTTAATGTTAACTTATTAACTTTGTGTTAATGCGGTTAAATTGTTAACATCATTATCTTGTTAACATGGTTATTTAAAGTTAACTTGTTATTTCCATATATGATTCACCGATCGAATAAAATCCAAAACCTAATTTGCCATTTCCAAGATCGTTCACCACTGAGTGTTTTAAATAGTGGAAAAAATCCAACTGAAAATACAGGTGGTTTGTGTTACTTGTTACCTTCAGAAAAATAAAGCTAAAATTTTATATACTTAAAGAACATAATATTTGACGTTTTGTATCGTATATTGGTCCACAAGTGACATTAAATTGTTTATTGTCTGGTACATATTTAGGAAAGAGAAAAGGTGTTTATGAAAGAGAAAAAATGTTTTTGTAATTATGATGAAAATGTAAGGATATAATAGAATTTTTTTTAGGTGAATAGTATAGGTGAATAGTGTACCATGTGAGAGAACTAATTATTCAATTATCCATTGCTATACATTTATAATTCCCTTTTATTTTAGTTAAATATATATCCTAAACAAGGGTAAACTCGGATTTGTAAAAAGTTATATACTAATCGGACATTGTTACGTTTGGAAAGTACTATTCGGATAATGTTTTATTTTTTTCATCCCTTTTAGCCTAATTTCCCTTCATTTCTCTCACCCTCCTGCTGAAGCTTAGTTTAGCAAACATTGGATTACTAACAAAAATTGAATACGAATAGACTGGGAAATCTAGAATACTATACAATTCGAGATAAAATGGAAGACATTATTATTTTAAGATTTATTTGTTTAGAAAATAAATACCATATTAATTTTTACTCGATATAATTAAGATTTATTCATTAGTTACAAAGACCAATTTTTACCATATAATTAGTTTGATATATTTTCCAAATTTGGTGCATCAAAATCAAATGATCTGGTTATTTGGGTTATTCAATTTACAACATACATCAAAACTAACAATATTTTTTATAATTATAATTTATATTTATTTATATTTATTTCGATTACATGATTTTGTATTTTGTAGATGAGTGGATTTGTAGGAATTCTAGTTATTCCAAGATATTTCTCGGTCTTAATTTTTTTTGATGTTGAAGTACTGAAAAAGAAGTATTTTGAAGAAAAAGAAAAGAGCAAAGATGAAGAATAAACTTAGAGTTACTAAGATTCCCTGAGAGGTTAGGTTAGTAAAGACATTTTAGTTATTTATTTCCGAATTATTTAGGACTATTATTTTTACTTTTAGTTATCTATTTTGGTTTATTAATTTACTAGTATTCTGGCTCGTGCGTTGCACGGACATTACGTTTCAATCCATTTATTTGAAATAACATTTTATAGTATGATTAAATAAGACAACAATACCATGAAATATTAAATTACAAAATTTACATTAAAAAACTGTTGCATAGTCATATATTTGTAATGATATTTAACGAAACACATAAACAATTGTCTAAAAGAATTAACCTCACATTCGATCGACAAAAAATTGGGAATGTCGTACTAAAAAATATTCACTCATCATCGTCTTAAGTTTGAAAATGCAAGAATAATAAGAATTACAAAACATATTTTAATCATCCAAAAAATATTAAAAAGTAAATGTTTTAGCTCTATATAATTGGCATTTATGAACTTTATATCCATGTATAAATACATTCTATTATACGTCTATTATTCGACTATTCTAATAGCTCAAAATATAAGATATTTTATGTTATTCAATTATAACATACGACATGAACTATAGTTTACAAAAACAAATATTAATGTTTGAGATATTTGCTTTACGATCTATGATTTCTAAGCCATTTCCCATTACTATTTACTTACACCACTAAATTCTCAGGAAAATGAGTTTCTAGATAAATGGGGGATTATGGTTAAATATTTGTATACGAAACATAACATGTAATCAATAGTAAAACTTTATTTTACTATGGTTGTTTTATATGAAAGAGTCCTAAATTAACGTTTTAGTTTAAGCCCGCTGCAAATCTTAAATACCGTATCCTCCTAATGTATTCAAATTTTACTGCATATTTACATTTCTTTTACTTTGATTGAACACAAAAACTGAAGCTAAATCCGGTCCAATAGCTTTGACTGCATTATTTTGGGTTCATGTTCATATTTATCTAGAATATTGTTCTTAATGTTTCAATGTTTATTGTTAAGTATGACTACTGAGACTTGTAATTTTATTAGCTGAAGAAAGGGATTACAAAGTAGGATTAAACTGAAGAAAAGCACACAAAGGAAGAACCTGAGGGGAGGAACACAATTCTCATCTTAATTTGAGTACCCGGCTAATATTTTTATAAAGAACTGATGGGCCGAAATTACTTCCATATAAATTATATATATATATATATATATATATATATACAAAATAAAAAATGGTCATGTTCCAATGAACTATTTTACCATATGTTTTTATGTCTTATAGAAAACTCTATGAATATTTTCAAACATATACGAATCAAAAATACAATTGTATATGGTAAGATAGTAAATTTTAAAATTAAACAAAAATAAAATGGAGTGACACAATAACAATATGTTTAAAAAAAAATATTGCGACTGAAGATATAGTAACAAAGTTTGGTGATGAAAATAACACATATCTTTTGATTGTTTTGGATTCACTCAAAATATTTTGGGTTTAATTTTTGGTTCCAATCGATTCCACATACGTAAGACAAAGTTTGGTGATGAAAATCTTAGCACATATCTTTTGTTTGTTTTGTTACTATTTTCTAAATAAGATTTTATGTAGATCAGTTGCTATATTCTATATTTGTTGTCAACAAACTTATCTAGTTTTAAGCACAACCTTTGTCAAACCCAATAGGATACTGATATTATTAAGTTTTTAAGGTGATGGTCTTGTCAACTCGTTTAGATACGAATTTAATGTCTTGATGACGTTTTCCGAGAAGATATTTACAGAGGAACTTCAAGAATTCATCAGCACAATCCATAATATCCTGTCATCCAAAAAAATCAAGTAATGTCCAATAATAATTGAATGACATTGTAGCAAAATCAATAATTTAAGTATCTTACATCCAATTTGGAAAGGCCATTTCAATTTCCACATTCCACATCTCCGCCATATGCCTTGCGCATGACATATGATGCGTTTGTTGCTGTCGGAGGAAATACAAATGTTGCAGTTACTTCTTTCCATCTCCTTTCATGAAGTATCTGCAGTACACAGAAGGAGAAGGATCCAAGGACCAATGTCAATCTAAAGAAAAAGGCAAATAAATGAGACATAAATCAAAACATAGAACCCATGAACATTGTGGCAAACTAAATATCATGTATTGTTGCCTTAAATGAGACATAAATCAAGACATAGAACCAATGCAAGCAATACGTAAGAACACATGTGTTAGCCAAACTAAAAAGACAGAAATCTCATGCGTTAGTAAAACATAAAACTTTTGCAGTTCAATCTGAAAACATAAAGAATGAATTATCATCAATCCAAGAGCTTAAATGATGGAGACTTTCTGAACACAAATCCCAAAATTCTATTTGAGCCAACATATAACCTATAAACTTACATGAATTTAGTACCCAACAGAGAGTGTAGTCTTTCCAAGGAACCCATGAACACTATGGCAACCTGAAACCACAGCTTCATACATTGCTTCAGGTGTAATTGAGAGACAAAAGCTTGATTTTTACCTGGATGAGAGAGAAATTGAGATCCGAAAATGGGGAGATGTCGTCACTGCAAGACATGCCAAAAACAAATATTTAAGATAAAGCCAAAGGGTTGTGTTTATAAGAAGGCAATTGGTTAGGAAGACTTACAGTCGAGCAAACTGCATAGTTTTAATTTAAAAATATTAAGGCAACAATATTTGTGATCAAATTATAGAGAGATATTCTCAGTATGTGATGTGATCAGAAAGGAGTTTAGGCTTCACCTTTTCCCCACCAGCAGACCCTCCTTTTGCTTTCTTCTTCTCTGCGTCCTCTTTTTTTATTCTCCTCCTCTTCCTCTTCATCAGCCACTTCTGCTGATTTGGTGAGCTCAGTTTGGATCTTTAGCTTTATAGATACCTTTCCTTTGAACTCCTTAGCTGAAATATTGGTGAAACAATGTGCTTTTACATACATAACCAGAATCTAACCAGAAATCAGTGAAGAAAGAAATTAAGCCAAACATGTTTGTGAACGAATACATACCTCTGATGGGATACAAACACATGAAAATATGGTTTGTAAGATATCGACTCAAACCCCTGGTTACGGACTTTCTCGTCTTCGCTTTGTAAGTCTCTTCATCTCCATTTTCTATTTATATCCTTCCGAATTAGCCATTGTTACCGATGGATTAAAGCTTCCCGATGTAATCCTTCCTAAGTATCAACGATCCTCACAAACATAACCGTGTAGTGCCTATAAGAATCCCTTTTTAATTAGATCAGAGTAATAAAATCACATATTTTAAGAGCTTAAACAAAGTACAGAGTGTTCATTAGTGTCAAGAACAAAGCTACCTATATCTCCAAAAAATCCAATTTAGATCAATCAAAATGCATAAATTCTCCGATTTCAAACCAATAAGCATTTTACCATATGACATTCATCAACATAGCCTTCCATAAATTTAAATCGAACAGTCCTTACCAGAAGCAGAAGAATTGACGTTACTCTTTGGCACACCTAGACCATCAAACACAAAGCCCATATCAGTATACTAACAAAAGCATCCACTAATAACACAAAGCCACAAAACTTCATGTGTGCAATCTCTCACCGACAGAACAGTACCTTGCAGTTTAAAGATAGATATGAAATCATATTGTTATATGCAGAAACAAAACAAAGAATATGGAATGGGATTTTGTTAGTCTTTGAGAAAGGCAGAGATTGTAATACAGGGAAAGCTATTAGGGTACAATCTAACCTGATGTAGACTTAGCTTTCATGGAGGCAATAGAAAGCTCATTTGTGGTTGAATATAGGCCAATCCAGACAACTTCCAAGGTGCTTTGTGCCTGCTTCCATTCTAGTTCAAGATCTAAAATATTACAACCAAGCAATACAATTATTAATTAAAAACTGTCACCACAGCAAGATGTACATACATGCATTTTTTCTACCGAGATGATTCAAGCAACTTGCTTATGAAAGATTGATAAGTAACCTCCAGTTGTGCAACCAAGTTCAGAAAAGTTTTCTGAAACTGAAATTGATTAGAAGCACAATAAGGAGATTTATAAACTAATCAATTTAGAAAGCAAACATCAAAGAGATACAATATCAGATACTTGTTCTCCTAGACTAAGCAGATAATAAAGTACACATGGTTTAGGGATTACAAACAAATAAGGGATTTTCAGATCAAAAGAGAAAACGAAACCTGTTACTCGAAGGAAACGATTTGGGCTGAATCTGGATGAGTGTAAAACGGGGCAATCTCCTTCTGCCTCTCTAGTTCTAATCTCCCAAGCTCTTGTGCAAAAGACTGCAAAAGCTTTCGTCAAGGCTTCATCCATGGCGTCTTCTCTATGGATTTATCTTCTCCTTGGATCAAACCCTAAGAAACCTTTCTGTTTTGTCCATAGAATTAAATCGTGTGGGAAGCAGATGGGAGAGGAAGAAGAAGATGTTTCAGATCCACAAATACATGCGAAAATAAACATAAACAAACAATCAATTGTGATTTCATATAGCATAAACCAAATCAGGATAGTAGGAATCGAGAATCAAAGAAAATAAGATTGATTTCATATCTTGGAGGTGAGAGAAATGGAGGAGATATGCTACATGAAGCTTTTTTCTGGAGAGATATGGGGCAACTGCTTTTCGAGAGAGAAGGGGGAAGAAGAATTTTTTTCACTGGGAATAGACACCAAAATTTTTTTCACAATAGTCATCAAAAACTCTTGACACGTCTGCAAATTTCTTTGCTTTGATTGGACCAGGTATGATTTTTTCTCTCTCATTACTTGTCTTTTATATATATTAGATGTCTATAACTATTCATATTTGAGTTTTGATATATGTATTTTCTGATAAAATATATTTTAAATAAAATAATTTATTGGTTAATTGTTGTCTATATAAGTGTATTATATATCCATTCAATATATCTAATACAAAATAACAACGACTTTTAAGGTAAACAACATATTTTTCTCTTAGAAATATCATATAACAACATATACACAATCTTTCACCTTCATTCAATGTGCCCCTATTTTGAAAGATTGAAACATATTCTCACATAATTGAAAAGATCAAAAGCCGAATCTACATACTTTAGATTTTAAACTAAAATCGGCATTTGAACGATTAACTCTTGTTTACTACTCTCTCTGTCCCAAATTATAAGATGTTTAAGCAAAAAAAAGATGTTTCATTTTCTATGATGTTTTGCAATTTTTTTTTGAATCTAATGTTAAATTATATTCAAGAAAAAATAAACGTTTTACAGACATGTGTTCTTAAACGTTTTGAAAATACTTCTCATTTCGAGATCTACTTAAACATGAGTTTAGAGAAGTCTTCTCGAGCCAAACCAAATACGAAGGCCATCTTCGTATTTCACAACTCCATCTTCCCTAAGTGTACTTAGTCGATTCTGCACAGTCACATCAATCATCTTTGCAATAATAACATTAGACAATGCCTTTTCACCATCTTTCGTCGATTTCGCTCATTCCATAAACTATGTATCATCGCCTGAAAAACATACCTCAACACAAAATTTCGTGTATTAGCCGTTTTTCCTTGCGTGTCCGGTCAAGAATACCACTTCCAATGACTTGTAAAAGATGTTCCCATCAAATTTATATGTAAAAATTAAATTCATTAATTTTGTGACCATTTAATTCTACAGTATTTTCCTGATTGGTTTAAATTGTTTCAATTAATTATCAAGTTATATTTTTAATGTAAAAACATAAAATTGTGTAATTAATATGTTTTCTTAAACTTTGTACTTTTAGCTTAAAAAACTTATAAAAAAGACAAAGAGAGTATTAACTTAAACAACAGCTGGCCAATCAAAAACCTAATTAAATCCGACATTTGCTGCTCAGATCGAAACACCATATTCATTTTTTTTTTGAAAAGAATGTTAAATTTATTCCACCTAAAAAACTTACTTACAAACTAATGCAGCTTTGAGCTGATAATAGAGAGCATAAGTGTCTATTTTGAATCAGCTTGATAATTGCAGATTGGTAGGAACAAAATCATGTCTTGTATCAAACCAAAGCTCAAGACCTCCATCATAACTCCAATTTTGGTTTGAACGAATGGCCAGCAGTATGTTTCTCACGTTTTTGTCAATCCTCTTTAGAAGTTGGGTATTCAGATTCGGTTTCTCTCCATGCAACCTACCATTCCTTTCCCTCCAAATATGATAAGTTATTGATTGTAGACAGTAACGAAATAGGAAGAGCTATAGTCGAGAGTAGTCTGCCTCTCCTACTAGATGTAAAAGTCTGTCCCAATCAGTTGTGAAGTCTGATCCAAGAAGATTTTTGCAGAGCATTATCCAAAGTTCAGAAGAGTAATCACAAGCAAAGAAGATGTGATTTCGGGTTTCTTCTCTATTTGAACAGAGCAAGCAATTGATTTGTTGCCCTCCGTTCCAGCTCTGAATTATGTCCCCTGTAGCCAGTCTATTCAGCGCAGCCAGCCAGACAATGAATGAAACACCATATTCATTGCTCATACTTAATAACAAAATCCGACTTTGCCTCACGAAGATTTAGGGAAGGAAATTTTAGGGTTCGTCAAAATAATGGGATTCAATTTGGAAATCCTCAATTTTAATGGGGTTTTGAAGCGGATCAGAGAATTAGGTCTAAGGTCGAGTCATATTTTAAATTGGTCCGTTTTAATATGTTTCGTATATGGTTTATGTAACAAATCAAGAAGAACCATGAACTTTGTGGATTCAGCTTTTGATCTTTCAATTGTGGGAGAATATGTTTCGATCTTTCAAAATAGGTATTTATTGTTCTACGATATTTATGATGAAAATATGTCGTTTACCCTGATTTTTATAATAAAATAACGAAAATAGAAAGATTTAAAGTAATAAAATATAAACTGAATAGATAAATAAAATTATGTACAATATATTTACCGCAAATACCATCAACGGATAGACTTATTTGGCCATATACGAAGAATGCACAATATTCTGTCCGTTCTGGATATTGGGTAGCAATGCATGTTTCTGAGAATGATTTGATTGATCCACCACCAGGTTCCAATGAGACAAAGCTAGCTATTTGGAAGCTTAAGGTGGCACCGAAGATTCAGAACTTCTTATGGAAAGCGGTGTCAGGAGCATTACCAACACCGGATAGATTGCGAACGAGAGGTATCATGGCTGAGTTAACTTGTCAAAGATGTTGTTTGGATGATGAAACTATTGTCCATATTTTGTTTGATTGCCAATATTCAAAAGCAGTATGGAGGTGTGCAGGATTTCCAGATATGGGAAATGCAAATCAAGATCTAGACATGAAGATAAAACAGGTAATAGACATATATAACGATACGCAATTGCCTTTGCATTTGAGGTTGCAACCATGTTGGGTACTATGGACTATATGGAAATCGAGAAATGAGTTCTTGTTTGAGAAACGAAGTGTGGACCCTAAAGAAGATGCAAAAAGAACATTAGCGGCTACAAGAGAATGGATAGAAGCATATCCAGAACTTCAAGATTTAAATCAGGTAAATGGTGTTAATGGTCGTATGCAACGATCCTGTCGTTGGGAAAAACCTCCACAAGATTGACTTAAGTGCAACTTTGATAGTAGTTATAAAGTAAATGAAGGATTTACAGGTGTAGGTTGGATCGTTTGTGATTGGCAAGGTTCTCATGTTTCATCTGGTCACGCTAAGATTCGGCCAGTTTATGATCCGTTACAAGCGGAGGCTTTAGGGTTCATCATAGTTCTTCAAATCATTTTGGGCTAGAGGATGGAGATAAGTATGGTTTGAAACGGATTGTATGGTGCTGCAGCAAATTGTGAACAACCGAGAAGACAACACAATACTTGGAGCAATGATCTTAGATATTGATTTGTGGATCCAGAAGCTTCTTTTATGTTCGTTAGCATCCGTGAATCGGGAGAGAAATGTAATTGCTGATCGTTTAGCAAAGTTAGATTATTCATATTCTGATTTTGTTGTTTTTGATTCTCCTTTACAGTTAGTTTCAAATTTCATGTATGAACCTTAGAGCATGTCCATCTGGAGGCTCTTAAGGGAGGCTCTTAAAAAAAAATATATATAATATTGTGGGTCCCACGTGGACCTCACAATTTTTTTTAACAAACTGTCTCCTAAAATCCTTATCTAAGGCCATGTACAACCATGAACCACCCCCCTTGGGGTTCTTAAATTTTTTTTTTTTTTTTTTTTTTTTGGAAAAAGTGTAAAAAAAAAAAAAATTGAAAAAAAAAAATTAGACGAATGACAGGCTGCCACGTGTCATGAACAGTGTAAGAACCGATCCTTAAATAAGGATTTTTAGAACCCGGTTTCTTAACTATTCACGTGGGACCCACGTGAATAGTTAAGAAACTCACCCTTAAAAACCATGGTTGTGCATGCTCTAAGGATCGTTTCTTGCACTATAGCTGACACGTGTCAGCACCTGATTCGTCGCTTTTTTTAAATTTTTTTTTTTTTGGCATCTGAAAAAAAAAAATTTAATAAAAAACTGTTTTTAAAAAACCTGTGTGGAGTTTTTGACCAAAACTCGAGGAGCCTGCTTGGTCGCCTTCTGAATCCAGATTGCCAGACGATGTCTAAGATGATCTCTGATATGCCACGCCACTGGAAAGTGTACAACAGAGTCAGGGGGATCGCTCTGTCCAGGGAGAAGTTTCAGTTCATTTTTGAGCGCGAGGAGGACTTGCAGACGGTTCTTAATGATCGTCCTCACTCCTTCAACTACTGGACTATGCTGCTTGAGCGGTGGACCGAGTCTCCTCCGGTGGATTTCTTAACCAAGTTCGAGGTTTGGATCAGGATCCGTAACATCCCTTGCAATTTCTACACCATTGAAACGATGACTGAGCTAGCAAAAGCGGTTGGGAAAGTGATCGAGGTGGCCTATGATCCCAAAGCCTCCCAAAAAACTGATTTCATCAGAGCTAAGATTCTGTATGACACGGAGAAGCCAGCCAGGGATAAGAAAGTCCTTAACCTTCCGACGGGAGAAGCTGTGATTATCTCTTACGAATATGAGTAGATCCGTAAAAAGTGCTTTCTATGTCATCGTCTTACACACGAAAAGAACCTCTGCCCATGGTCGAAGAAGATGACTAAGGCTCATGCCCTTGCTCCTCCTAAGCCAGACACGGCGAAGGCTATGGCGATGGAGACAAGTGCTAAGAACAACAGCCCTTCACTGGTCCATGAAGGCCCTCCTGGTTTTCCGTTGTTGTTTCCGGAGCTATCACCAGAAGATCATCGTATGGCCATAATGTACATCTCTCACTCTGACGATACCGAGAGACAGGCCAGGATTAGGCGTGTGCAACTAGGCATTGAGGAGGATAAGGAGAAGGAAGCTAATGCAATGCCAAAGATATCTTTCGATATCAACAAAAACAGGGGCACTTCAGTTTCTCATTGCCTTTCTCATTACTCAGTCTGCACCACCGGTGAACCAAACTGCCATCTCAGATGCAGAAAGCTCTGACCAAAGCTTCACATCGCCACATAGTCTCAAAGGTACCATGGCTTTCAGTTTGGGAGCTACTAACAGCCCGTCTGCATCTGGTACACTGGGTGGACAGAAGAAACCCCGGTTGATACCTCCAGCATGGAAGAGAAGGATGCGAGCTGGAGGAGCATCAGCCTCAAAGAACCGACAGGATAATCGGTCTCTATCTTTGGACGCAAGCAACAGTAAGAGAAAGGCGGAGATGAAGGCAAATGAAACCAGCAAGAAATCCAACACAACCAAACAACCTACGGTGACTTCCGATTTGAAGCCGCTGCCATCCCAATGAGCGTTATGAGCTGGAACTGCCGCGGTGTGGGGAACATCGAGACAGTTCGTCATCTTCGGGAACTACGTAGGAAGTTCTTCCCGGATTTCTTATTCCTCATGGAAACGAAGCAAAAAACAGTTACATTGATGATTTGAAGAAAAGTTTGGGTTACGATGATGTTGTTACTGTCGAGCCAATGGGTCTAAGTGGTGGCTTGGCAGTTATGTGGAAGAATAATTGTAAGGTTGAGGTTCTGTCGGCTTGTAATAGAATCATTGATCTTAAAGTTGAAATTGGAACTTTGCATTTTTACTTGTCTTGTGTTTATGGTGATCCTGTACGTTCAAGAAGAAAATTAGTATGGGACAAACTCTCTGATATTGGTCTGCATAGAGATGAAGCATGGCTTCTTGTTGGGGATTTTAACGAGCTTATGAATAATGATGAAAAGTTGGGAGGGACAGCTCGTAACGAGTCTACTTTTTGGGATTTCCGTAACATGGCAGTGACATGTAAACTAAAGGAAGTCAGAAGTATTGGTAACACTTTTTCGTGGGCGGGATGGAGAGACCGAATCTGGATACAATGTAGACTCGATCGCAGCTTTGCGAATGACGAGTGGTTCAATCATTTCCCTCGAGCTCAAACTGAATATTTGGAGATGTATGTTTCTGATCATAGACCTCTACACACCAGCTTTGCTTTAGAAGAGGATGGATCAAGTAGAGGACGTTTTTATTTTCATAAACGGATGCTTGACAAAGCTGGTATTGAAGAAGTGATTAAACAAGGGTGGGACTCAGGAGGTATTAGGGAAGATGTATGCTTACTGGATCGGATCAGTAACTGTCGCAAGGCTCTAGCGAAGTGGAAGAAAACGTCTGACCTTAATTCCAGGGACAAGAATGTGGCTTTGAAACAATGTCTGGAGAATGAGATTAGCAAGGTCTGTCCCAGTAATGGCAGAATGAAGGGTATGCGTCTAGAGCTGGGCGAGGCAGTAAAAGAGGAAGAGAGGTTTTGGAGACAAAGAAGCAGGGAATTATGGCTTAAGTTGGGAGATAAAAATACTAAGTATTTCCAAAACAGTGTTAAGGGACGCAAATCTCTTAACCGTGTACTTATGCTGCTAGACGAACAAGGGAATGAGCAGTTCTCCGAAGGAGCTAAAGGCCATGTCGCTGTAGAATATTTTCGAGACTTGTTCATGAGCACAAACCCAGCCGATATGGAGGATCTCTTTGATGGTTTTCAACCACGAGTTACTGAAGAGATGAACATAATGCTAACGAAGGACATTACCCCTGAGGAAATCAAGATGGCTGCTTTTGCTGTCAAAGGAAGTAGTGCCCCTGGTTAAGATGGTTTTTCCGGAGTTTTCTACCAAAAGTTTTGGCACATTGTTGGTCCGGCCGTGACTGCGGAGGTTATGAGTTTTTTCAACACGGCTGTCATCCCTCCGGGTTGGAACCATACACAATTATGCCTTATCCCCAAGATTGTAAACCCTTCGAACATGAAGGACATGAGACCAATAAGCTTATGCTCGGTACAGTACAAAATCATCTCGAAAATACTGTGCGATCGGCTTAAGCAGATTCTCCCTTCGATCGTCTCTGATACCCAAGGAGCTTTTGTCGAAGGACGTTCGATAACGGATAATATTCTGGTTGCTCATGAGCTAGTCCACGCTCTCCGGACTAATGGTATGGCAATGGATGACTGTATGACGGTAAAGACCGATATGTCTAAAGCCTACGATCGGGTTGAATGGAATTTTCTTGAAACATTACTGGAAAAGATGGGTTTTGGGAGAGTATGGGTTAGATGGATTATTTCTTGTGTCTCGACGGTCTCGTACTCGGTTCTCCTTAATGGACGCTCCCATGGATTCATCAAACCCGAGAGAGGTATACGACAGGGCGACCCACTCTCGCCCTTTCTTTTTATATTGTGTGCTGAGGCGCTGGTTAGCGCACTCAACTCAGCTGAGGCATCGGGTCGTCTTCATGGTATTAAGATCGCCTCTCAAGGACCTAGTGTACATCATCTTCTTTTCGCCGACGATAGTCTTCTGATGTGTCGGGCGTCGGCAGCAGAGAGCAATGAACTGATCAGAATACTTGGCCTTTATGGCGCAGCGTCGGGACAAGTAATTAACCATCAGAAGTCATCAATCATTTTTGGATCGAAAGTTCCGGAACTCCTAAAACAGGATGTTAAAATGGTGCTGGGGATAGACGTAGAAGGAGGAGAAGGAAAGTACTTGGGTTTGCCGGAAAGTTTCAGCGGATCTAAAAGAAAGCTCCTCAACTTTATCCAGGAAAAACTTCAGGGACGTCTCAACGGATGGTTCGCGAAAGCTCTCTCTCAGGGGGTAAGGAAATCTTACTCAAATCTATCGCTCTGGCCTTTCCGGTGTATGCAATGTCCGTCTTCAGACTTCCTAAAAACCTTTGCGACAAGCTCACTAGTGTTATGACGGAGTTCTGGTGGAGTAGTGGTAACAACCGTCGGTATCCCTTGGGTTGCTTGGCATAAACTATGCATGAAGAAGGAAGATGGGGGTCTTGGTTTTCACGACATCGCCCGTACCAATCAATCACTTCTCGCCAAGCAAGCGTGGAGAATCTGGTCACAACCTGACTCACTAGTTTCTCGCTTGTTGAAAAGCCGCTACTTCAGAAATGGCTCCTTCCTCGACTGCACGATTGGGACACGTCCTTCTTATGCCTGGAGAAGCATCATGCACGGCAGGGAACTTCTTAAGCAGGGCCTAACGACAGTGATCGGAGACGGGAAAGCGACCAATGTCTGGTCGGAAAATTGGCTGATAGCTCCTTTACCTCGGCCTCCCATGTATCATCCGACAAACACCATTGATCTCTCACTCAAAGTTGCTGACCTGCTCATCGACAACACTGGTATTTGGAATGTCCCCTTACTCCATAGAACCTTTACTGATGAGGATGCTCGACTTATCTCGTCCATAAAGTGCTTTCCTCTAAGGGCAGACACACGCCAATGGGGTTTTACAAAAGATGGAGGATATATCTCCCAAAGTGGTTATATGGTCGCGGAACTGATTCGGAAAAGCACGGAACAACAAAATACTAGCACACCTCCCCTGGAAAAGAACCTATGGAAGAATCTATGGCGCTCAAAGACATCTCCGAAGATTCAACATTTTATGTGGAGAGCAGTGTCTGGTGCTTTAGCGGTTAAGGACAGATTGAGATCTCGGGGTGTACAGTCTAACCTCCAATGTGCTTACTGTGGACAAGGCCCAGAAACAATTTGCCATGTTCTTTTCACATGCCCTTTAGCTGCAGAAGTGTGGGAGCTTTCACGGTTTCCTCTTCCTCCGGCTGGCTTTTCGAGAAATTCAGTTCTACTGAATCTGCACCACCTCATGACCTTCAGCAAACGCAGCTCACTGGACGTAAGAACACGACACACCTTTCCATGGATTCTGTGGCAGCTTTGGAAAGCCAGGAATGAGCTGCTATTTGAACAGGTGGGAGTCTCTGCCCAAGCGATACTTGATCGAGCAACAGATGAATCGGAAACATGGTTCCATGTTAATATGACTGAGGCCAATCAAAACGCTGTGATCGCTGCTCACCATCAACCAGTTTCCACATGGACTCCTCCCCTACAGAATTTCACCAAATGCAATATAGGGGTGGATGGACCAGATCATAACAGCATCAACGGTGCTTCTTGGATCCTACGCGATCATCTTGGCAACGTCATGCTCCACAGTCGTAGATCTTTCACAGGTATAACGTCCGTGGAGGAAGCTGCTATGTCCAGCTTTCTTTGGGCTGTGGAAAGTATGGTCCACCTTAACTTTCATAAGGTGATCTTCGCAGCCTCTTCAGCCCCAGCTAGAGAGGTCTTCTTGAACCATACTCACTTCCCATCTCTCTGTGATAAGCTCTCTGAAATCCATGACTACCTCAATCGGCTGGAATCATGGAGCTTACACCACACCGCTCCTCAAGGTAACATTGCAGCTTCTCTAATCGTGGAAAGTGTGACAAGATACTATCTACACCAGTCATACGTAGCATAAGGAAGCCCCTCTTGGCTTCGTCAGGTCATCTCCTCGGACCTTCACCGCTGAGCGATGCTCTGTTTCCTCTCGCTCAACCAACGTCCTCTCTGGGCTTTCTGTTTTATCTCCTCTGCAGGACTTACACATCTTTGGTGTCTTTCTCAGTTTTGGTTCTGCTCCGGTTTTTTTTTCCTTTGGTTTTAGCTCTTCTTTTTTTTCTTTTTCTTTCTTTCTCCAAGACTTTATACTCTCTTTTAGAGTTCTCGTATTACAGAGATGTGTAAACTCTGGTCTGCTATAGGCCTCTTCGATTAATAATAACAACAGTGTTTAAAAAAAAAAAACCTGTGTGAGTAACACGGGTGGATATGCTCTTACATTTAGTTTTATAAATATAATTAGACGTTAAAAAAAAGATAAATAAAATTATGTATCCAAACAGTTTAACGAAAATAAAAACCAAAATATTAATCCAATCAAAGCCAGGTTGGAGGTGTTGATTTGGTCGATTGGTTGTATGGTTAGTCACCATTTCGAGAAGGTGATCTTTGTTGGAGATTTTTTGGATCTTGCATCAGCGGTGTCGAGGCCAGCAGCTTGGCCCTCTTTCCGTTTTCAAATCTCAGTGGTTAATGAAGCTCTCCGGTGTTTGGCAGAATGGCGTCTTCAGGTGGAAGTACCGGCAGCCAATCGAGGAGTTGCTTTGATTGCACAAAGTGTTTTGAATGGTAATTACTGGCAGACTTATGTAGCCATAGGTAATCTATTGTGGCTTAACGCCCTATTTGTCTCTGAAAGTGAAATGACCTCTGTTTGATTGCTCAGGCCTCTTTTGAAAGAGTTGTAGATGTAGAGTAAAGAGTCTGATCCTTTTGATGTATAGGTTTGGGATTGGTTCAAGTTGGGGATGGTTTTCCCTTCTGGTATATGTTTTGATTGTAAGAACTTTAATCTTTTAATGGAGTATCCCTTTAGACAAAAAAAAATAAATAAATCCAATCAAAGTCTGGTTCAAAATAGGACAGAATGTAATAAATAGATAACGTATCATAATTTGATTGACTTATAAAAGGGTAGTTTGTCAGACCTAAAACCCTTCACTGCTCTCACTCTCGTGCTGAAGCCGACAGAGACCAAAAGTAGGGAGAAGAAGAAATGAAAATGAGCAACCATTGCTTAGACCTCTCTTCCAATTGCTCGTCCATTTTCTTCTCTTCCAAGCTCTCCAATCCCAGATTCTTTCTTCGCTCTGCCATCAATTACAGAGCAAAATCGAGGCTAGGTTCTGCTTCTTCTCATTCTTCCACCTCTCTGCCATGCCTGAATCGGAAAGGGTCCGTTACACGGGTTCTCAACTCAGTCCAGCCCGTCTCAGAGCTCGCCGACAAAGCCAAATCTTTTTCTCGGGAGATAGTCGGGAAGAGAACCGATCTGAAGAAGATTATGATTCTCGGCGCTGGTCCGATTGTGATCGGACAAGCCTGTGAATTTGATTACTCCGGGACTCAAGCTTGTAAAGCCCTCAGGGAAGAAGGCTACGAAGTTATTCTGATCAATTCGAATCCCGCCACTATCATGACCGACCCAGAAACCGCTAATCGGACTTATATTGCTCCAATGACTCCTGAGCTCGTTGAGCAGGTTATCGAGAAGGAGAGGCCCGACGCTCTGTTACCAACCATGGGTGGCCAAACCGCATTGAACCTCGCGGTTGCTCTCGCCGAGAGCGGCGCTCTGGAGAGATACGGAGTTGAATTGATCGGGGCTAAGCTGGATGCGATCAAGAAAGCCGAAGATCGTGAGTTGTTCAAGGAGGCGATGAAGAATATCGGGCTAAAGACTCCACCTTCAGGGATTGGGAACACTCTCGACGAGTGTTTCGACATTGCAGAGAGAATCGGTGAGTTCCCTTTGATTATCCGTCCTGCGTTCACGTTAGGTGGTACTGGTGGTGGAATTGCGTATAACAAAGAGGAGTTTGAGTCGATTTGTAAAGCGGGTTTGGCTGCAAGTGTGACAAGTCAGGTTCTTGTGGAGAAATCTTTGTTGGGTTGGAAAGAATATGAGCTTGAAGTGATGAGAGATTTAGCTGACAATGTTGTCATCATCTGTTCCATCGAGAATATCGATCCTATGGGTGTGCACACTGGTGATTCCATCACTGTGGCACCTGCGCAGACACTAACTGATAGAGAGTACCAGCGGCTAAGGGATTATTCCATTGCTATTATACGGGAGATTGGTGTTGAGTGTGGTGGATCTAATGTGCAGTTTGCAGTCAACCCGGCTGATGGTGAAGTTATGATCATAGAGATGAACCCTAGGGTCTCTAGATCTTCTGCTCTTGCTTCTAAGGCTACAGGGTTTCCCATTGCTAAAATGGCAGCCAAGTTGTCTGTTGGTTATACTTTGGATCAGATTCCTAATGATATCACGAGGAAAACACCGGCCAGCTTTGAGCCCTCCATCGATTATGTTGTGACAAAGGTTCGCTGCTCTTTCTTGTTGCGAAATGAGATGCTCTTGACTTTGAATATTTACACTCGTACATCCTGTCGAAAGTTTACATATTTTGATCAGTTATATCTATTTCTTTATCATGCAGATTCCTAGATTTGCATTTGAGAAGTTTCCAGGATCTCAGCCCTTGCTAACGACACAGATGAAATCCGTTGGGGAGTCTATGGCTCTCGGCCGCACATTCCAAGAATCTTTCCAGAAAGCTCTAAGGTCTCTGGAGTGTGGATTCTCGGGTTGGGGTTGTGCAAAAATTAAAGAACTAAACTGGGACTGGGATCAACTAAAATATAGCCTTAGAGTCCCAAATCCAGACAGGATTCATGCGATATATGCTGCCATGAAAAAGGGTATGAAAGTTGATGAAATCCATGAGTTGAGCATGGTAGACAAGTGGTTCCTGACACAGCTTAAAGAGCTTGTGGACGTCGAACAGTATCTTATGTCCGGACCCTTGTCAGAGATTACAAAAGAAGACCTTTACGAAGTTAAAAAGAGGGGATTTAGTGACAAGCAAATCGCTTTTGCTACAAAGACAACGGAGGAAGAAGTACGTACCAAGCGGATTTCTTTAGGAGTTGTTCCATCTTACAAGAGAGTAGATACATGTGCAGCAGAGTTCGAAGCGCATACACCATACATGTACTCGTCCTATGATCTTGAATGTGAATCAGCTCCAAACAGCAAGAAGAAGGTTTTGATTTTGGGCGGAGGGCCAAACCGTATTGGTCAAGGGATTGAATTTGATTACTGTTGTTGCCACACATCTTTCGCCTTACAGGTCCGTCTCTTGACAATCTAAGCGTCTTTTTTTTTAACTTTGTTTTGCTTAAATTACTTACATGTTGTTTGAACTTAATTGCAGGATGCTGGATATGAGACCATAATGTTGAACTCAAATCCTGAGACAGTGTCCACAGATTATGATACAAGCGATAGGCTCTACTTTGAACCCCTCACAATCGAGGACGTTCTGAATGTTATTGACCTTGAGAAACCTAATGGTATAATCGTGCAATTTGGTGGTCAAACTCCTCTGAAACTTGCCCTCCCAATCAAACATTATTTGGATAAGCACAAGCCCATGAGCTTGAGTGGAGCGGGACCTGTTCGCATCTGGGGTACGTCACCTGACTCCATTGATGCTGCTGAAGACAGAGAGAGGTTCAATGCAATTCTCAACGAGCTGAAAATTGAGCAGCCCAAGGGTGGCATTGCAAAGAGTGAAGCTGATGCATTAGCCATAGCAAAAGAGATAGGCTATCCAGTTGTGGTAAGACCTTCTTATGTTTTAGGTGGACGAGCAATGGAGATCGTTTATGATGACAGTAAACTTATAACCTATTTGGAGAATGCAGTTGAAGTTGACCCAGAGAGACCTGTTTTGGTAGACAGGTATCTCTCTGATGCCATTGAGATCGATGTTGATACCCTTACTGATTCCTATGGAAACGTGGTGATTGGCGGAATAATGGAGCATATCGAACAAGCTGGTGTGCACTCTGGTGACTCGGCTTGTATGCTTCCCACACAAACCATCCCATCTTCTTGTTTGCAAACGATCCGGTCATTGACCACCAAGTTGGCGAAGAAGCTAAATGTTTGTGGGCTGATGAACTGTCAGTATGCAATCACATCATCTGGGGATGTTTTCTTGCTTGAAGCCAATCCCCGAGCTTCCCGTACTGTCCCTTTTGTCTCAAAGGCCATTGGTCACCCTCTTGCCAAGTATGCAGCACTGGTCATGTCGGGAAAATCTCTCAAAGATCTTAACTTTGAAGAAGAAGTCATCCCTAAACACGTCTCTGTGAAAGAAGCTGTTTTCCCATTTGAGAAGTTTCAAGGGTGCGACGTGATACTCGGCCCAGAGATGAGAAGCACAGGAGAAGTGATGAGCATCAGTTCTGAGTTCCCAAGCGCGTTTGCAATGGCCCAGATCGCTGCAGGTCAAAAGCTACCCTTAACCGGCACTGTCTTCCTCAGTTTAAACGATCTGACCAAATCGCACCTGGAGAAACTCGCCTTGTCCTTCCTTGACCTCGGGTTCAAGATCGTTGCCACCTCGGGAACAGCTCATTTCTTGGATCTGAAAGGCATTCCCGTGGAGAGAGTGTTGAAGTTGCATGAAGGAAGACCACATGCTGCTGATATGGTGGCTAATGGCCAGATTCATCTAATGTTGATCACGAGCTCAGGCGATGCTCTTGATCAGAAAGATGGGAGACAGCTCAGACAGATGGCTCTAGCCTACAAGGTCCCGGTTATAACAACTGTGGCTGGAGCATTGGCAACGGCTGAGGGAATCAAGAGTTTGAAGTCAAGTGCCATCCAAATGACTGCTCTTCAGGACTTCTTTGAAGTAAAGAATGTATCTTCTTTGCTCGTCTGAGTTGAGTTTTTATTTCTCTGTTTGATCGTTTATGTCTGGAACTTTGACGACTTCGATTAAGTGTTAACGGATTTGGTTTTCCACAAGCATTTCTATGAATAAACTTCAAAGGTCGATTTCTGAAATGTAATCTAGGTGTGATTTTTTTGTTAGGTGGCTTTGTTCCTGTGATATACATGTCTTTGTTTGTATCAAATTCATCTCAAATTCAAGATTCATCACATATAAGTTGAGAGAAAACGAGTTATTTGATTAACGACAATCATACAATGTCTGATAATTTTTTACATCTGAAACACAAACCTTAACTCTTTATCCTCTTCTTCACTCTCACTCGAATTCAAAAGACTGGAGCAAATTACAAACTGATAAAACTACGCTCATTTTCCGGGAACGAAGTTGGTGGCGAAGGCCCATGCGTTGTTGTTTACTGGATCGGCTAAATGGTCAGCGAGATTCTCCAACGGTCCCTTACCAGTGACGATGGCTTGAACAAAGAATCCAAACATAGAGAACATAGCCAATCTTCCGTTCTTGAGCTCCTTCACCTTCAACTCCGCGAAGGCCTCTGGGTCGGTAGCCAAACCCAATGGGTCGAAGCTACCACCTGGGTAAAGCAAGTCTTCGGCCTCTCCCAACGGCCCATTTCCTGCGACTCTGTAACCTTCAACAGCTCCCATCAAGATCACCTGAGTGGCCCAAATCGCCAAAATGCTCTGAGCGTGAACCAAGCTTGGGTTTCCCAAGTAGTCGAGTCCTCCCTCGCTGAAGATCTGTGAACCGGCTTTGAACCAAACAGCCTCTCCGAACTTGACTCCGTTCCTGGCCAACAACTCCGGGAAGACGCAGCCTAGGGCTCCGAGCATGGCCCACCTAGAGTGGATAACCTCTAGCTCACGGTTTCTTGCGAATGTCTCCGGATCGGCTGAGAGACCGGCGGTGTCCCATCCGTAGTCTCCTGGGAACTCTCCGGTAAGGTAGCTCGGTGGCTCGCCGGAGAATGGACCCAAGTACTTGACTCTTTCGGATCCGTACCATGGGCTTCCTGATGGTCCCTTTGGCTTGGCGACGGTCTTCCTCATTGTCACACGGCCGCTTCCTTGGATTTCTGATGCCGCTGGAGAAAGCTTCACGGCCTTTCCGGCGAAGGCAGGGGAGGAGAGAGCCATTGTTGAGGCGGCCATTGAAATTCTTCTTTTTTTTTTTGTTTTTTTTTTAATGACTAACTTGTGAGTGAGAGTGATTGAAAATGTTAGGATACGTTTGGATTAAATAGAGATATTGCGAGTAACGATTGTTATCTGCGAAGTAATCTTTATCTCTTCGCTCATTGGGTTATTGAGATTCCGGTTTTATCGTTCTATTGGTCATACGTGGCAGTCTCTAGTCCACTAGTTTTTGCTTTGATTCTTTCATTACAGCCAAAACATTCTGAGACCACAAGTTGTATACGTAACGGTAACACTACCCTTGGGACTTGGCTAACTTAAGTTTTTGTGAATTTTCCTCGTAATAAGAGATTAGTGACTTGTAAAGAGTAAATATTTCGAAAATACTGATCTTTTGTTAACAAGCAAAAAAACATTTTGATATTCTTGGAAAATTGACTTGATATACGAAAGCTCAAGACAACGGCGAATGTGAGATCAATTGATTGAACGACTAATTTGAACCGAACAAAAACGATTAAGAACTGAAACCGAAAGTGCAGAAACGAAGAACACAAAGAAATTATTTCCAATTTAGGAGCATAACCGCTTCCCTATGTTTGGCAGAGGTTCAACTCGAATTTCATTAAAAACGAGTTTACCGAAGCACAAACACCATCATCAATCGCTCACTAGAAAATACAAAACCACCTCAATTCACTCACCGAAAGAACCAACTCTTGTATTCTCTCAACCCGATACAATAGAATCGCTCACCAAAAATTACACAAAGTATCGAACAACCCACACCAGAGACGATCTCGTCTATTTAAATCCTTTCCCGATTGTAACTACCCATAACTAACCTAGCTCACCAACGTTACATTCCAACGGCTTCAAAACAGACGATATTGACTTCCCCAAATGCATGTTGACTTTGACCAATCTTTAGAAGACGAGTCATACGACGACGTTTTGTGCTTCAGTTAAATCCAACCAGCAAACAAAAGCTCCAGACCGGACGATTCAACTGGTTATCCAAAATAGTTACTCAACCGGATTGCTCTGATTTTGTTACCATTGGATCATAACTTTCAATAAGCCTGACAAACTCCACCTTGGATGAATGATCACAACACTCGTTCTTAGATCGAACATGAACCTCAGATTTCTTCCTCTGAATTACTCAGGGACTCCCTGTATTCTCAACAACTTCTTGAACTTACTAACTGAAAGTACCTTTGTGAAAATATCAACATGATTTTGTGAACTTTTGAAACTTGCACCTCACCTTCTTCAACTCTTTCTCGAATAAAGCTCAGCTTTACATCCATGTCTTTCGTGTGTTCGTGATGAACAATGTTCCTTGCCAGAGCTAGTGCACTCTGCGCGTAACAGAACATCTCAAAATTGTCCTGTTCAAAACCAAATTCACTGCTTAACCCTTTCAACCACACAACTTCTTTAGCCTCCTCTGTCATAGATATATACTCGGATTATTATGTTGACAAAGCAACAACTTTCTACAGATTGGATTTCCAGCTTACAACACAACTTCCAGACATAAATATGTATCCAGAGATAGACCTTTTTCTGTCGAAGTCAGCCCCATAGTCAGAATCACATAAACCACTAATCTTGAATTCTGATCATTTCTCATAAAACATGCTCACATTTGTTGAACTACAAACATATCTCAACACCCACTTAACAGCGTTCCAATACATCTTAGTTGGATTACTCATAAACATACTCATCAGTCGTATTAGATAAGCTAGGTCAGGCCTAATCCCAATCATGTCGTACATTAAACTACCTACAACATTACAATACGACACTAACCTCATGAACTTTGCATCAGCTTCCTCCTCTTCTTTGCTAGCTGCTGAAAGTTTGAAATGTATGTTCATGGGTGTGTTTATTGGATTGACTCTATCCATATTGTAAGTTCTTAAGACTTTCTCCAAGTAGCTTTCTTGAGATATATTCAAAGTGTCAAGCTTTATGTCTCTGATAATATTAAATACCCAGTATTTTCTTTGCTGCTCCAAGGTCTTTCATTTCAAAACTAGAACTAAGCTGACCCTTCAGAGACTTTATTAAGCATGTCCTTGCAAGCCACTAACATATCATCCACGTACAACAAGAGATAGATGTACACACCTAATATGTTTTTAATGTAACACACTGATCATGCACACTTCTGACAAATCCAACTTCTAGCATAAAGGTGTTGAACTTGTGATTCAGTTTCCTTGGAATTTTCTTTAGACCATATAGAGTTTTTCTCAGAAGACATACACAATCTTCTTTGCTCTTATCAACATAACCTTCTGGCTGATCCATGATAATCTCCTCTTATTATTCTCCATGTAAGAAATCAGTCTTGACATCTAATTGTTCAAGCTCCAAATATTTTTCAACTACAATAGACATCAAGTATCTTATGGAGACATGCTTTACCACATGTGAGAATATTTTATTGTAATCAACTACCTCCTTTTGCGCATATCCTTTGGCTACAAGCGTTGCCTTGAATCTAGGATCTTCCACACCTTGAATCCCTGATTTTCTCTTGAAGATCCATCTACATCCTATAACCTCATATAGTTTTGGTGGCGGTTGAGGCTGTGGTGGTAGCCAGACTTGTCCTTGCTGGCAACATATAGTAAACACTAGTGCCTTTTTCCAGTTGTTTTAACCCATATTTTCAAGCTCCCATACAAATGTGTCGCATTTTGAAAATTTAAGCATTCCAATTGGTCTATTTGTGGTGATGGATGATGCTCTTGTTGCGTCCCTATTCCTGGGGGCACATGTTTGTGGTGACACAGTGAAATCAATTTTTATTGGAAGACATTTATAGTGTTTGAATGTAGATGCTTGCACCTTCTTTCCTTGCTCTCTTCCCCAACAGTATTTCCCGTCTTCGTTGTCTTGCTTTCTTGTAGACATTTGCGGAAATCATGATTTAATTTTGGTAACAACACGGGGGTCGTAGTAATTGTTTCTTTCCTTATTTAACGGTGATTACCGGTATGTATATATGTAGAGGGCTGGTAAGGGGTCTTTCCTCTTGTGAGGTAATGATACATGGCTCTTGCATGCGCCAAACACTTTTATTATTTATAAATATGAGTTGTAATTTATCTCAAACCTTGATATACGATTCCTTATATCTTTTTGTACAATATTTCAATTTCATTATGTTTTATAGGGTATAGTTACTTACGTGAGGGTTTCTAAGATTGTACTGAAACACCTATGGGGTGGGGTAAAAGCAGCTCATAGGTAGATTAACACAAGACTTTGTCAGCTATCTCTATTACGGTATATGTTCACACATATTTTCTATTTCCTTGATTTCTTAGTGTTTTAGAAAAGATGGACAGCCCCCGCGAAAGGAACATTTCTATGTGTACATGTATCAGGTCTCCGGGTTTACTCGGCTCTAGCTACTTCCGTCGTGGCACGTCCCCTATTTTTTCCATACAGTAATAGTTTTTTTATTTTTTAATTGTGTTTACTTTTTTTGAAAATTTATTTTCTAGCTTAGCTAAGCTTTTGTGAGCAGGCAAAAAGGAAATGAACCAATGGGTAAAGATATGTTGCCTTTTTTTTATTTTGGATTAGGGCTGCATATTGTGGAACTTACTTTGAACCTCTGTCAGATGTTCCGTTTCTCTCGGGGTGGTGTATTTCCTCTGTTTGGCTTTTGGCTTTGTGAGATGTTGTTTGTTCTTTTGTTCTTTCGCTTACTCGATGATCCTCTTTCCATACTATGCAAATTGATTTGTGTGCCCAATTTTTGCCACCAATTTTCTCTCTGATGTTTTTTATGCCTTTGATATATTTCATGTATCTGCCTGCGGCATGCCTCTCGGTTTTGGAAGGCTAGGACGGTTACGAATAGGGTACAGTGGGGAGGCAATTTTAGAGATGGCTTGAACTGCATTCAATGCCTACCCGTTATCTGTTAAGGAATGTGTTACGTAATAGCTTAGAATGGGTTTTGTTTCATTGTCGGCCATTTGTTGTAGACCCAACCATATTGTGTTATGGAATAAGTTAACCCATGTTAAGGCCTTTTCAATACGGCAAAGCATGGACCATCGTAACACAACTCTCTAGAGGATCCAAAGCATGGACCATCGTAACCCATGTTAAATATCAGTGGTCTTTTTATTTTTAGACCTTCTGCTAAATCGGTGTTATTAATATGTGTTGGTTCTATATGAATGGAAGGTGTATGAAAAAAAACAATCCTGGAGAACCATTTGGTAGAAGCTATTGGCAACTACGAGTTTTGTATATCAGGTCGAGGTTACACTACTTCTGTTGATAATCCCACACTTCACCTCTTCAGGCATTTTTTCATTTCTCTAATTTTCTCCGCAGATATGTGAATGAGACAAAGATAATATCTTTGGATGGAGGACCAGTCCGTAGCTGGTTTGAAAATATGAAGTTAGACAATAAATAGTTCATTAGCCAAACAACAATTTAGAAACAATTTAAGCCCAAATACCTAATATGGTATTCGTGAAGGCCCCAAATAGATAGTCCATTACATCTTTTTTTCTGCTAACTACCGCAATTTTTTTTTTTTAATTCATTATGTATGATCTCTTTTTTTTTTTTTTTTTTTATCGTCTGGATTCAAGTGGAGGCTAGATGAAGCACCTATATGTCCTGATGATTAGGATTTGGGTGTCCCTTGTTTTATTTTTGGTTCTGTTTTTTCGCTCTTTTTCTGATTTTCTCCTTGTATGTTCGACAATGTCCATATGATAAAACTACCGCAATTGCTGATTATTATTTTTTATTATTTTTAAGGATAAAAATGCCCATATGATTAATGAGAGTGTTGATGTCGCTTTATAAGAGGAGAATAAATTTGTCTTTCATTATATGATTTTATATACTTTGTATTCGTCTATCTCTAGCCAAGTGTCTTAATTTTAATCATATAAATGTTTATATGAAAATATTCAGAGAGAGCATATAATGTATAGAAAATGTAATATGTGTATAGTTGTAGTATTTTTCTTATTGATTCTCCCGGGATTTCAAAAGGATAGAGGGATATAGTCTTGTACGTGGCACTTTATGAGTGGATGCTTCACCATTACAAGATATATCTTAACATGCAAATCAACTACGAGCTACTGAGTAAGAACCACAATTACCACGTAAGCAAATATGTCAACAGCCAATAGGAACGCAAGAGATTGATATTCTAAGATAAGAGATTATTTAGACTTTATATTATAAATACGAAAAGGCTCATCACAGCCAAACCACTCATTTCTTGGCTCACAACAACAACTAATAAACGTTTTATTTTACGCCGCACTCAACCGCAATGGCTGCCTCAACAATGGCTCTCTCCTCCCCTGCCTTCGCCGGAAAGGCTGTGAAGCTTTCTCCAGCAGCATCAGAAGTCCTCGGAAGCGGCCGTGTGACAATGAGGAAGACCGTCGCCAAGCCAAAGGGACCATCAGGAAGCCCATGGTACGGATCCGAAAGAGTCAAGTACTTGGGTCCATTCTCCGGCGAGCCACCGAGCTACCTTACCGGAGAGTTCCCAGGAGACTACGGATGGGACACCGCCGGTCTCTCAGCCGATCCGGAGACATTCGCAAGAAACCGTGAGCTAGAGGTTATCCACTCTAGGTGGGCCATGCTCGGAGCCCTAGGCTGCGTCTTCCCGGAGTTGTTGGCCAGGAACGGAGTCAAGTTCGGAGAGGCTGTTTGGTTCAAAGCCGGTTCACAGATCTTCAGCGAGGGAGGACTCGACTACTTGGGAAACCCAAGCTTGGTTCACGCTCAGAGCATTTTGGCGATTTGGGCCACTCAGGTGATCTTGATGGGAGCTGTTGAAGGTTACAGAGTCGCAGGAAATGGGCCGTTGGGAGAGGCCGAAGACTTGCTTTACCCAGGTGGTAGCTTCGACCCATTGGGTTTGGCTACCGACCCAGAGGCCTTCGCGGAGTTGAAGGTGAAGGAGCTCAAGAACGGAAGATTGGCTATGTTCTCTATGTTTGGATTCTTTGTTCAAGCCATCGTCACTGGTAAGGGACCGTTGGAGAATCTCGCTGACCATTTAGCCGATCCAGTAAACAACAACGCATGGGCCTTCGCCACCAACTTCGTTCCCGGAAAGTGAGCGTAGTTTTATCAGTTTGTATTTTGCTTCAGTCTTTTGAATTCGGGTGAGGAGAAAGAGAGTTTGTTTAGATGTAAACTTGCAAGTCTTTGTATGATTTACTATTTAATCAATAACTCTATTTTCTCTCAACTCAGTATCGTAAAACTAAATAAATTGATTTATGTTCATGGGATCACAATTGCAAAAGGTGTTTCTACAAACTGGGCAATTTGATTGAACATGTCATCATACATGTTCATGGTATTGTATAATCAAATCTATTGGTTTATCCACACCAATGTTTAAGACAATCGCTTTAAACCAAAAATAGATAAATAAATAAATAAATAAATAACGTATTCTTCTTCGACACAACTCTACTACATAGATCTGGTTCTTGTTCTTGCTCTAGTTTTAAATCTTTCATCCGTCAAAATTTTCAGACAATTTTTCATACAACATGTGCCTCATGAACTGAAAACGAATTTAGACTCCTTCACTGTCGCTTCCTTCACTGTTGCTTAACTGAAGAGTCATCTTAATATTCATAGACGCCAATTCTGCCGCCAAGTACCTGAACACATATGGCATTGCAACAGTTTCCATCCCTTTGCTTGTCTTGCAAGAATCGCAAGTTACCTTCTTTGGAGTCCTACCAGGAGGTAACTTTCCAATCTCTTGAATCAGCTTCTTCTGTTGAACGTTCACAACCGAAGATGTGAGCAAGCTTCCACACAGCGAACACACATCTGCAATGTGGTGGTCTGAAGAGGTGTGGAGCCTGTCGTGTAATAGATAGGAAGCTCCATGAGCAAGCAATGAGTCTCTTTCCATTTCACCAAATCGAATCCCTCCACCTCGTCTCCTTCCTTTGATTGGCTGACGAGTTAGCTGATCAATTAGTCCTGTGGATCTAACCTGCAAGCCAGAATATATTACTTAGACAAAAGCTTGAAGATGGAGCTTTTATGTCAGGATGATAAAAACCTGGAATTTGTCTGAGACCATGTGACGCAGTCTTTGGTAGTAAACAGGCCCCATAAATATCTCACACTTGAGCTCTACTCCTAAATACCCACTGTATAATGTCTCTGTCCCATAGTAATTGAATCCTTTTACCTTTAACATGGAACCAAGATCATCAACAAGTAAACTGGATTTGCTCTCCTCTTCTCCGTTTGTTTTTTTCACTGCATCACGAAACGGCGTTGCATCTACAAACTCTCCATGTAAACTACCTCCCTGTAATATCCGAGGGGATATAAACATTACAAATACTTGCCAGCAGAATAAAATGTAAGCTGGTTAAAACAGAAGATGCATAACCTCAGTGTCTGAGCAACCTAAGATTCAGACAGATTTACATGGATACCTTAGCAGCAATAGATTCCAAAAGCATAGCGATTGTCATTCTTGATGGGAAAGCATGCGGGTTAATGATGAGATCCGGACGCATTCCAGTCACTCCATTGAATGGCATATCAATATCAGGCCACAGTTGCGAGCAAACACCCTTTTGCCCGTGTCTACTGCTGAATTTGTCACCGATTATGGGATTTCTGGCATGCCGAAATCGAATGTTCGCCTGCGATGATACTTAAAAATTCAGATTTAACCATAAACGATAGGTGAAGGATTTAGTTGACCTCACCTTTTGAGGATGTTTCTTGCTTTTCATGTCAAGAGAGACAAAGTCAACGATGACAGGGTCGGTGCCTTTTCGCTTCATGGTCTTTATTGAGTTAGTTACCCCATCATAGATACTACAATACGGCTCATTTGGATATATTTTCTGCACATTAGATCCAAAGAGATTAGTGAGTTTCTGTGGAAGCTAAAAAGAAAAGTAAAATTAAAGAATGAACCTACAGCACATATAGAGGATAGAACGCAATGATTCACCTGTCCAACATATGGTAATCCATCAGCATCAATACAAGAATGAGCGGATGTGTCAACATTACTCCTCCTAAAACTTTTATTACCATTACCCAGTCGGCTTCTCTGATCTGACAAATCAATAGCTTCCGTCTGCACGATCATGAGTACAAGAGTAAGAAATTCACAGAAGAGATGCTGAGTAGTATGTTGTATAAGGAAAATTAACCCCTCGCTGCAACTACAATAACTTTTTTCTCCAGGTTTCATAAAGAAACGAGTGCAGAGGACTTTGACCAAGGTTACGTTACTGTTCCAGATCAAAAAGACCACACCTAGATATTTCTTATGAATGTTCAATAAAAAAATGAGACTGGGAACTCGAACCTGGTATATTTGCCCATGGCACATCCCCCGCTCCACAGATGATTTGTTCAAAATCATGGCATCTTCCATATCAAATCTGTGAGACAGATATGTAGAAAAAGGCATAAGAAAAAACACTGATGAAATAAGCGTGTCATTATCAAGCTCTGACACGCGAACGCAGTTTCTTACCCAGTATGAGCCAGGACAGCAACTATTGCATTAGTCCCTGTTGGATTTTCATCAATATTGTATGTGGTGTATGTTTTCGTGCGCACCACAGGGGATTGAGGAGTCTGTGGAATACAAATATAATTTTACAAGGCATGGGGCATGGGACCGAAAGAGGAAAATGACTAAATGAAACATTGTAGGTAAATTAGAACTGACCTGCAAGTGGTAAATCTTCTGGTCAGCACGAAATTTGAGTGCTTGAGTAGAGTATGCCATGGTTTGTTTCGCCATCTGCGATACATTAATTCGTAAACAACAGTTTTCGTAGCTTAATTGTATACAACTTTCATTGAATAAAATAGTAAATACCTGACACTGATACATGTTACGTGGACTTTGATTATGATCTGACCAAGGTGTAAGATTAGCAACCACACTTATCATCCCAGTTGGATCAATTTCCTCATGAGTTGCAGGGGCAGAGTTATTCCTTCCTCCATTTCCACCATCAGGACAGCTTATTTCCATAAAAACCTGATTTGGGAGATATATATTTTAATTTGGCTGTATACGAGAAAAGGTGGATATGAATATCAAATGCACGGGATTTTCTACCTGCTCAAATGGTCCAATCAGTTCAATATTGTTAGAGGGAATAGATGTATTTTTAACAGGCCTAATGAATCTTGAGGGACATGATGCCAAATATAATCCAGGATAAGACCCACCCATGCTTGTTGGTACATAACCGACTTCGAGGTCTTCAGGAATCTGTAGTTGAAGCATTCACATAAATAGTCTCTTCTAATGAAAAAGTTTACAGTCAACAAATATACTGTGAAGAACTTACTACTGAAGGAGCCTCCACTTTCAGTCTCCGCAAATAAGCGACAACCTCCGTGACTAAGTTAGAAGACAGTGATCCTACAACTTGACCATCTAAAAGAACAGGAATCACTTTTGGTGGTCCAGCTCGTACAAGTTTTGGCAATGAAGATACCATCCCAACCCCAACAAGAACATCAACAACTGACTTTCTTATTTTGAGAAAATCTCTGATGTTTCCATTGGAATCGAATTGAGAAGAGATTCCTAAAAACATCATAATCCACCAGAACATAATAAGCAAAGTTGTTACTGCAAAGAAGTCGGGTATTGTATCGTATAACAATATGCAAAATCTTATAGTGGTACAAAATGACCAGACCTAGAAATTTATGCATATTAATTGCAATCACAAAGACCAAGATATATGCATATATAATGACTAATATATATAATTGGAAACTCCAGTCTATTACAGTTTACCTCGAGTAACATAGAAAACACTCACTCAACGTGATTCCATATAAATCTCACATTTTTTAACGCCTAGCTAGACCATGTATCCTACTTGGGCTAGCCGATATTCAAGTTACGAGAACAGTGTTGCTAAATTTAAGATTTTGTACTGAACTTTGTAAGAAGACAAAATGATAAATGAAAAAGAGAGCAAGAGAAACTCACGGCAAGTACGTGTCATATGATTCAGTAACCCACAGGGTTCCCCATCAGGAGTGTGAACAGGGCAAAGAAAGCCCCAAGATCTACAAGACCACAATAAAACAGGAAAAATGTGAGGACAAAACTATTTTGGTGGCCGCATCATACACATCTGGAGTTCGGTAGGTGAAAAGTGACAGAACTTACTCAGGAAGCAGTTTCCTCACAGTTGTTGTACGAAGTCCAGCAAAAGAAGCACCTCGATGAACCGCCCGGAAAAATGAAAGGAAACGGAGAAAGTTCAACCTCTCAGCCTGAACAGTGTAACCTACTTTCTGGTAAAGAAATGAAAAACTTAAATGAGCTTCGCTACATAAGATTATAGCTTCCAAAGCAAGCGATCAACTCAAGTGCTTGCCTGCTGTAAATCCAAACTAGACCTTGTAGTAAAGCATCCTGATTTCAACAATGACTCAATTGACGCACCAATACTCCTGGGAAGATTTCGGTTCATAAGCTTCTTTATATCATCATCTGCATTTAATTAAGGAATCGTGACAGAGTACATATTAGTTAACAAAACATATGTGGAAGAGGATAAATGTGAATACAGCAAAAGAAAATGAGTTTCATACAGTTGCAACGAATGCAGGAGATAAGAACATTAAAAAAGGAAACAAAATGAAGGTGACTTACGATTTTCGAAGGAAAATTTCTTGTTCTTACTATTACGCAACTCATCTTCAATAATACTTTTGCACTTCCGCATCCACTCTTCAAGTTTTTCCTATATAGAACGGAGGTGACGTCAAGTAACTCCTTTTTATGAACAAAAACATTCCTCTAGTAAACACAACACTGACGGTTGTGAAAAATAGAGACGGGCTTCAAGATAAATGGTTCTACCATATGGAAAATAGTTATGTTGTACCTTGAGGTAAATTGTTATGAGGTGACCCGGGACTAAAATTTCCTGATTTTGCAGAGAATCTGGATTGTCAGGTAAAGAAGTTTGATCCACCAGAGAAAAGAGCTTTTGAATTATGAAGCTGTGAAATCATGAAGAAAAGGTTGACCTCATTAACATTTAAAAAAAAACTCAACAAGAAAGGCACCATGAGGCAAAAGCTAGACATTACATGAGCAAATTGAACTTGTCATCATCGTTGTCAAGGTGAACAAAAATATAATTCTTGAGCACGGCTTCAGCAACCTAAATACGTAAGAATGAAGAGAAAAGTTGTAGAATAAATTACAGAAACTAGAACCCAGTAACAATTCCAAGTAGTCCAAAGCGACTCTTGAAGAAGTTGGTTACTCTTTCTTCAGAATACTTAACTCGTATGTAATTATGTAAATGATAACAAATGTGAAGAAACTGTTTTGCAAACAACAACCATTGTTGTCGTGATGAAACCAAATGGGGACGTTAATGATTTAGAATGATAACAAATGTGAAGAAACTGTTTTGCAAACAACAACCATTGTTGTCGTGATGAAACCAAATGGGGACGTTAATGATTTAGTGAACTTACAGTAGGATAGCTTTCATTTTCTAGCCCATCAAGATCAGATTTAAAATGCTCTCCTGATAGTTTAAAAAGTAAAACATTAGCTTATAAGTTTAAAGATATGTGTACATAAACGCTGAGACAGGTCAATCACCTAAATACTTGCGACACTGTTCCCGGGTAAAAAGACCCAAGTCTCTCACTTCATCAAGAATGATTTTGGCTCGCTCACGTACGAGTTGGGTTCCAATAGATCCATCGCCTCTTCCGTAATGCTCACTGTAACAACAGTTCAGGTTTTCGTATATTTCCTCATCGTTGGTTTCAGTGAGAGCCTAGGAACATATGAGGACAGATGAAAAAAATGGACAACTGAAAGAGAATTGAAATAAATAAAAATGAAGAAAATATACAAGTCCAGAATCCCCAAAAAGATGTCGTTTATAAGCATAAACTAAAAACTTCGCCTCAAAGAAAGTTTGTTCTCATGATTTAGGAGACGGATACATTAAAGTCAATAAGACCTTACCTTGAGAACAAGGCCGACAGGAAGCAAATATTCCCTTCCCCCTATCCTGTGTCCATTAGAAATAAGATTAACGTGTAGCTCAAATTGTAGATAATGTCTATCATATTCCACACATCGACTTAACACTCACCAAAATCCAACTCTGGCACTTCCATTGCGAATATAATACAGCTTAACAGTGACAGCCGACTGGTCGTCTCTAACACACCTAAAATTAAGAAGAAAGAACCACTTAAAGAACTCTTTAAGATGTATTGCTACTTCAGGTGAAGATTAGCATTATTAGATGCACCATCATGGGGAAGAGATGAGCTTCACATACCTAATGGCAACAGCCTTATCACTGTATCCTTCTCGTTTTCCAGTGAATGAGTTCCGGATCATACCCGCTGGCTACATAAGATTCTTACTCAGTTAAATTATGAGAGAAATATATATATGCTACAATGAACTTCATAGGAATACATTTTGCACACAAAAAACTCTATAAGAAACGGCTGAAAGTTAAACAAAAAAAGTAGGGGTAGCTTACATGGTTCCGCTTTGGTGCAATAACACATCGGAACACTCTCTCAATCCCATTCAAAATAAAGTACCTATTTGAAAGAAAGCTAAAATTATTAACATGATCATGACATATCATGAGCTAGAAATTTATGCATATTAATTGCAATCACAAAGACCAAGATATATGCATATATAATGACTAATATATATAATTGGAAACTCCAGTCTATTACAGTTTACCTCGAGTAATATAGAAAACACTCACTCAACGTGATTCCATATAAATCTCACATTTTTTAACGCCTAGCTAGACCATGTATCCTACTTGGGCTAGCCGATATTCAAGTTACGAGAACAGTGTTGCTAAATTTAAGATTTTGTACTGAACTTTGTAAGAAGACAAAATGATAAATGAAAAAGAGAGCAAGAGAAACTCACGGCAAGTACGTGTCATATGATTCAGTAACCCACAGGGTTCCCCATCAGGAGTGTGAACAGGGCAAAGAAAGCCCCAAGATCTACAAGACCACAATAAAACAGGAAAAATGTGAGGACAAAACTATTTTGGTGGCCGCATCATACACATCTGGAGTTCGGTAGGTGAAAAGTGACAGAACTTACTCAGGAAGCAGTTTCCTCACAGTTGTTGTACGAAGTCCAGCAAAAGAAGCACCTCGATGAACCGCCCGGAAAAATGAAAGGAAACGGAGAAAGTTCAACCTCTCAGCCTGAACAGTGTAACCTACTTTCTGGTAAAGAAATGAAAAACTTAAATGAGCTTCGCTACATAAGATTATAGCTTCCAAAGCAAGCGATCAACTCAAGTGCTTGCCTGCTGTAAATCCAAACTAGACCTTGTAGTAAAGCATCCTGATTTCAACAATGACTCAATTGACGCACCAATACTCCTGGGAAGATTTCGGTTCATAAGCTTCTTTATATCATCATCTGCATTTAATTAAGGAATCGTGACAGAGTACATATTAGTTAACAAAACATATGTGGAAGAGGATAAATGTGAATACAGCAAAAGAAAATGAGTTTCATACAGTTGCAACGAATGCAGGAGATAAGAACATTAAAAAAGGAAACAAAATGAAGGTGACTTACGATTTTCGAAGGAAAATTTCTTGTTCTTACTATTACGCAACTCATCTTCAATAATACTTTTGCACTTCCGCATCCACTCTTCAAGTTTTTCCTATATAGAACGGAGGTGACGTCAAGTAACTCCTTTTTATGAACAAAAACATTCCTCTAGTAAACACAACACTGACGGTTGTGAAAAATAGAGACGGGCTTCAAGATAAATGGTTCTACCATATGGAAAATAGTTATGTTGTACCTTGAGGTAAATTGTTATGAGGTGACCCGGGACTAAAATTTCCTGATTTTGCAGAGAATCTGGATTGTCAGGTAAAGAAGTTTGATCCACCAGAGAAAAGAGCTTTTGAATTATGAAGCTGTGAAATCATGAAGAAAAGGTTGACCTCATTAACATTTAAAAAAAAACTCAACAAGAAAGGCACCATGAGGCAAAAGCTAGACATTACATGAGCAAATTGAACTTGTCATCATCGTTGTCAAGGTGAACAAAAATATAATTCTTGAGCACGGCTTCAGCAACCTAAATACGTAAGAATGAAGAGAAAAGTTGTAGAATAAATTACAGAAACTAGAACCCAGTAACAATTCCAAGTAGTCCAAAGCGACTCTTGAAGAAGTTGGTTACTCTTTCTTCAGAATACTTAACTCGTATGTAATTATGTAAATGATAACAAATGTGAAGAAACTGTTTTGCAAACAACAACCATTGTTGTCGTGATGAAACCAAATGGGGACGTTAATGATTTAGAATGATAACAAATGTGAAGAAACTGTTTTGCAAACAACAACCATTGTTGTCGTGATGAAACCAAATGGGGACGTTAATGATTTAGTGAACTTACAGTAGGATAGCTTTCATTTTCTAGCCCATCAAGATCAGATTTAAAATGCTCTCCTGATAGTTTAAAAAGTAAAACATTAGCTTATAAGTTTAAAGATATGTGTACATAAACGCTGAGACAGGTCAATCACCTAAATACTTGCGACACTGTTCCCGGGTAAAAAGACCCAAGTCTCTCACTTCATCAAGAATGATTTTGGCTCGCTCACGTACGAGTTGGGTTCCAATAGATCCATCGCCTCTTCCGTAATGCTCACTGTAACAACAGTTCAGGTTTTCGTATATTTCCTCATCGTTGGTTTCAGTGAGAGCCTAGGAACATATGAGGACAGATGAAAAAAATGGACAACTGAAAGAGAATTGAAATAAATAAAAATGAAGAAAATATACAAGTCCAGAATCCCCAAAAAGATGTCGTTTATAAGCATAAACTAAAAACTTCGCCTCAAAGAAAGTTTGTTCTCATGATTTAGGAGACGGATACATTAAAGTCAATAAGACCTTACCTTGAGAACAAGGCTGACAGGAAGCAAATATTCCCTTCCCCCTATCCTGTGTCCATTAGAAATAAGATTAACGTGTAGCTCAAATTGTAGATAATGTCTATCATATTCCACACATCGACTTAACACTCACCAAAATCCAACTCTGGCACTTCCATTGCGATTATAATACAGCTTAACAGTGACAGCCGACTGGTCGTCTCTAACACACCTAAAATTAAGAAGAAAGAACCACTTAAAGAACTCTTTAAGATGTATTGCTACTTCAGGTGAAGATTAGCATTATTAGATGCACCATCATGGGGAAGAGATGAGCTTCACATACCTAATGGCAACAGCCTTATCACTGTATCCTTCTCGTTTTCCAGTGAATGAGTTCCGGATCATACCCGCTGGCTACATAAGATTCTTACTCAGTTAAATTATGAGAGAAATATATATATGCTACAATGAACTTCATAGGAATACATTTTGCACACAAAAAACTCTATAAGAAACGGCTGAAAGTTAAACAAAAAAAGTAGGGGTAGCTTACATGGTTCCGCTTTGGTGCAATAACACATCGGAACACTCTCTCAATCCCATTCAAAATAAAGTACCTATTTGAAAGAAAGCTAAAATTATTAACATGATCATGACATATCATGAGCTATATATGCATAACATGCATAGGAAGGAAGTTCCCACCCCAGTTTTCACCGATATGAACAATGTCGGCATGCAAACAAAGATACATTTTTGAAGAGATGAATTACAAACACTAAAGCATATATAACCATGTGCCTCACAAATCACAAAGGCTATATCATAATGATAAGTGTAAGAACATTTACCCTCCCATTTCAGAAGTTGACTCTTTACACTTTAGAAGTTTCCTGCAATCAGCACCCTGTAAGTGGCAACGATTTGACTGCACAAAACAACGGAGATCAGTTTCCACTATCCCATAAATCAAGACTTGTCATAGTAAGAAAAGTAAAGAAGAGAGCTATGCAAATCCAAGAGAATTCATGGAGATGAGCTTTGTTCTAATGATAGTTATAAGAGCCAAATTTACACATTAAAGCATTCAGCCAGATTATCGACTCTCGCTTTTTGGCACCACACCGTGGCTTTGGTTTACAATCCACCATCATAATATCTTACAAAAACACTTGTCATCTTCAGGAACAGAGAAATAGTATATAACAAAATATCAAAACCAAATAAAGAGATCACCCACCATCAGCATAATAGGTAATTCACCAAAATCAAACTTTTCTCTCACGACGGCTCCAAGTCCGGCTCCATCGAGGACGAGTCCATTGTGATACTGAAAGCAAACATCAGCTATAAGCGATCCCGTGTAAGAAATCTTCGCCTGTCGACACTGTAATTCAAGAAACCAAAACAAACAGTATTAGTCCATCAAAATTAACTCTTTAATATGTAAGAAACAATTTTAAACGAAAGCAACTTCACCTCAAAGGGATACAAAGACTCCTTCCTTGATGTTGACTTTAAACTCTCCTTCTGGGGAGTAAATAGTTTCGGATTTTCTAACCAAAGTATCATATTCGTCAAGGAAATCAGACAGAACATAATTTCATCTTTCGCTATAAAATTCTAAGCATGACACTAACATCAAATCAGAGCAAGGAGCGAGTAAAACCAAGTTATTATCACTAATTCTATGGTATGAATTGACAATATTAAGCATGAAAATCAATATAAAAGGATATTTCTCCATTTGTTCTCGGTGGAAGAATCGTAAACTGTAACGGGGTTGATTCGATTGAACATAACTTCGAGCCCTTTCTCTGTCATGTAATCGAAAGACTCTATATGATGCGTGACGAGATTGCGAAGCTCCTTAAAGTCTTCAGTTTTTGGAACCGTGTCTTTCCCTCTGACAACCATGATCACGGTTCGCGGATGTGTGACTGAAATTAGGGTTCTTGTTACAACAAAAACCTTGACAATTTGGTCGGGGAAGGGTTTAAGAGCTTCTTGAATTGGGTTTAAGTGGTATGAGAACTTTAGTTTATTGCAGATAAAATACTCAAAATCTTTAAAATATTAACTTGTGAACCCTTACGGTTTTGACATACCTCTTCTCATCAAAACAGAGTTCGCCCTAGGTCTTCTTTAACCTCCATTCTTGGCGGCGAGCCGCCGACGTCGTCTATCGTCACGGTCAGCGCGTTCGGTTGGCTCGCCTCCCGTCCCTTAACTTTCCAAGTTTGTATAGCTTTTTAGTCTCTATCCCTGCACACATACCGATAGTCTTTCTTCTTCTCCGACGAACTTGCTCCGTCTTCCTTTCCTCTTCCCCGCCGGTAGTTGTTGGTGTGTGCGGCTGGAGCTCGGGTGGCGCGTTCTTGTGGCGTGCTCCCCAGTCTCTGAGGTGGAGACGGTGGTTTTCAGATCTGTGAAAAGGCGGACCCTAGGCGTTGGTCCTGTGACGCCTCAGTGGTTGGTGAGCTGTGAATCGCCGGTGGTTTCTGAGCTTCAGCTGGTGTTCATCGGTTTGCCGATGAATCTTGGAAAAGTCGGCTCAGCCTCAGTCCATTCTCCGCTTGGATTTGATTTGTTCGAATGGGTTTCTTTTAGGCTCCAGTTGCTCTTCGTTCCCGGTTCAGCTCGACGACGGTTCTTTCCTTCCTCGGCGTCGTTCTTAGTTGCGGTGGTGTCACTCGAGATGTGGTGGTCGGCGTTTTATTCTAGTCTTGGCGTTTGGTGGTCCGGCTGCTCCTTGTTTCGATGTTGTGCTCTTCACCGCCTCCTCTTTTGAGGTTTCTCGTCGGTGGTCTTGGAATCCGGTCAAGCCCCTCCGTGTAACGTCGGTGTTTGTGGCTCTCTTCTCGTCCGGGTGATTGTTGCAGAGTCTCGCAGTCGCTGTCGCGATGCGTAGACGAGTCCTTGGTTTGGGTGAGTAGATGGTTTACTCTGGTCAGACTTGGTTGGGTTTAGGTTTAAATCTGGTTTTTGATTCACTATGATCAAAGTCAGTATTTTCCTGGTTTATTACCTCTACTACTTGGCTAGATTATTGTCCAATTTTGGCTATAACTTTGAAGCTTGCATTATTTTGGTTCTTTGTGTTTGTTTGGGGAGTGCTTTTCAATCTTGTGTTTTAGTTTTAGTTTTGACTTTGAGGTCTGGGATTGGTTAGACTAAGTTGGAGATTGGGGTTTAGTATGGAGCTTCTATCTAGGTGTTTCTGGGCGTATGTGAGTGCGTCAGTACCATATCCGAAAGAGTTTTAGGGGAACTTTCTTAGGTTCTTTCTTGTCGGGTTATGAAGCTTTTGTTCTTGGTTTTCTGTTTCGAGAGAGAGAGTTCTCTTCGTGCGTCTCCAGGTAGTGGGTGTTATCGTTCGGTGGGCCGTGGGCAACGACGATTTATCTCGTTTCCTTTTCTTCGCGGGAGTCAAGAGGTGCAAGTTTTCTGGTTATTGGTTGCTTTTGGTGTTATCGATCTATCCATTATAGTTGTAGGTGTTGCGACCCTTTATGGGTTTAAGTTGCCCGTTCTTTGGGCTTAAGTTGCCTGTTCTTTGGACTTAAGTTGCCCGTTGTTTGGGCTTAAGTTGCCCGTTGTTTGGGCTTTAGTTTCCTTTTGTATGATCTTCGATCTTGTATCAATCGTTTGATCTTCAGTTCTATGAATAAAATCCTTTCAGACGAAAAAAAAAAAACTTGTGAACCCTTACTTTTTTTCTTGATTAATTCGATCATTTTTGGAAAGCATGATACATATTACCGTTTTTAGGTGAAGTTGAAATTGAACTCTACCATCTTGGCGAATCGAAGACTGGTTTTCCTTAAACTCGTATTTTTTTTTTAAACGACCATGGATTTCAATTGAAAAGGGACGAAGCCCATAATACAAATAAGCCCAAAAGACAATAAGATCATGAGATAAAAAACACGTGTTCGACTCCAACGCAGACAGAACAAAGACACGCGTCAGTCATCTGGTACACCGGCATGCAAATCGACCGCCGTGAGAGGAAACGACGCTGAGACCGCATGAATCTAATCCCATCAATCTTCTAGACTCACTTGCCGATCTCCAATCCAAACAAAGATCGTCTGGATCAACACCTGCAGAGATAATGAACCCAGCTCCAAAACGCCACCGAAATTCGCCAAAGTCGTGGAGGCTCTCCGCCGGCCAAACACAAAGAATTGGTTGGCCATGTGCCCACCGATGATGCTCCCTCTAAGAGCCAGTGGAAAACGAGAAGATATGAATCCAACATACAGTTGGAAAATCAAAGGAAGCGAAAGAGATGACAGAGTGATGAGACGTTGAAGCAAAGAGGAGGGAGATCTGAAATCCGGGCAAACCGGAATTGAGAAACGGACAACAGCCCGAGCTTATTAAACCCATCCATAAGATAAAGCAAAAAACGATGGGAGAGAACTATAAACAGAAACTGAAACAAAATTCCGGTGTGCCGTAAATCGTGCTCCCTCTCTCTGAAAGGTACGTGAGAGAGAAGAGAGAGAGAGCCTAGAGTGCAGGAGATTAGATTAAGCTAAATGTGTTTTATCCCTTAAACTCGTATAAACAACGCGAAATCAAGTTCTAAGCGATTACCTTTTTCCCAAAAACAAACAAAAAAAATTTATGAAGCAAACTATGTTTATCAAATCATTTATATGATTCGCTCGCACCATGTGCGAGCACAAACATTATTAAACATAACTTTTATAACAATATAAATCATCAACTTAATTCAACAACAATAATATCGTAAAATATGTATCATTTCTATAATTAAACATACAAACACTATTATACTTAATTTTTTATTAAAATATTTTATAGTTAATTCTAAAATAATATTAATATAATTATATAATATAATTATATATTTATTTATATATACAAACATCAATATATAATTTTATTTTTATTATTTTATATATATAAATTCAAAATTTATATAAATAATACATTTTTTAAAATAAAATCATATTATCTACAATAATAATATTTATTAATATTTAAAAATCTTCATAATATTTTTATATTTATCATCTTACTTTTTATATTTTTTTATCCAAATTTATGTATATATCTTCAAAATAAAATTTGAAAACAACTTTAAAAACTAATATAACGGATAATAAAATTATTTTATCTATACCAAACATATCTACTAAATAACAGAATATATTATAGAAATTATCAGATATTTTTTAAAACATTATATAACTAAGATTATGTATATCTACTTAATATAATAATACATATTGATATAAATAAATATAATTGTTTACACAAATCTAATTTTAAGTAAGGTTAACATAGTAAAAAGCCTAATTTCATTAATGTTAAATTAGTAATTAACCAATTTGAGAGTAAATATAAGGCCAAAATCACTTCTCAATTAATATAAAGACAACTGTTGACCAAAAAAAAAATCATTTATACAACTAACTATTCGTGTTTTCAAACTTATTAACTGATGGCTTGTAACTTAACTAAAAATACAATAAAATTGTTTATTTGGTCTGGTTCATAACTTCTAACCAATACGTCTCGGATGAGATTCCTCTCTCACAAAACTTCCACTAGAAAAAATAATAATCAAACAAGTCTCTTCTTAACTTTAAAAGAATGTTTTAACTAAAGAAGAATATGAAACAAATTAGACCTTAAGAATTGTATAGGCTTAATTAAATTATATCTCTATATATAGTACTTGAATATAGGTTATTTACAACTAATCCTTATCCAAGTTGAAATATAACAATACCTTAACCATTTTAATCTTAATTTTCATTTGATGTATATACATAAGCTTCTTTCATTTTTTAATGTTGATCTTTATCTAAAGTCAATATTTCACAAAACTCCACCTTTGATTTTGCTCCATGAAGAAATTGCATTTGTCTTGTTTTAAAACTGACTCATTCCGAACTTAGGCAAATTTTAGATTCAAAATAATAACTTAATTTGACCCAAAAAACATTGATGATGTCTGCCCAATACTTGACTCATTCGAATTTGCTGAGTTTGACTCAAAGTCTCTAAGATGTTGACCCAGTTGGATTTCCTTTTCAACCCAAAAGTTATTATTGGATTTGTTCTCTCTCTCTCTCTCTCTCTCTCTCTCTCTCTCTCTCTCTCTCTCTCTCTCTCTCTCTCTTCTCCTCTCTCCTCTCTCTTCTCTCTCTCTCTCTCTCTCTCTCTCTCTCTCTCTCTCTCTCTCTCTCTCTCTCTCTCTCTCTCTCTCTCTCTCTCTCTCTCTCTCTCTCTCTCTCTCTCTCTCTCAATTTGTAACTTTTGTACCTTGTAGCTTATTTACCTTGAAGCTTCTCTACCTTGAACCAAACTTTATTTAGAAGTGGTTTTGTATTGAGCTACTAAGATCTGCAACAAGTGTATGCATATACTCTTGTTAGGTCCTTTAATCTTGCCTTCTTTATATACTACTTCTTGTAGAGTATTAACACTTTGTATTTGTGTTTGTATATTCATACATGAGTCTCCACACGGAACCGGATATATGTCACTGATTTTATTAATGTTGTCAAGTAAAAATTTTATAACCTATCCTTCTAAGTGTACCTTGTATCGACTTCAGAACACTAACCGATTTGTGTTCTTTCTTTTTAGGAAAGCTTTGTCAATCATTCTTTACATGTAGCTGGTTCATCCTTCATTCTATATTGATGTCCTTGAGGAGATCACAACATAGTTCAAAATTTGGCCCATATAAGTCATTAGTTACGAAATCTATAGGATTATTGCTAGTATGATTCTTAGATAAGAGAACCTTGCCTTTTGCTCCTATGTCTCTGATGAAATGGAAGTTAGTATCAACATGCTTAGATCTTCATGATTAACATGATTTTTAGATAATGTTAGGGCACGTTAAGAACCAAAATGAATTAGAACTGCTTTTTCCTCAACTTCAAACTCTTCGCATAAGCCCTTTAGCCAAAGGGATTCTTTTAGTGCCTCATTTAGCACCATATACTCAGATTATGTTGTTAAGAGTGCTACAAAGGATTGTAAATTAGACTCCAACAAACATTTTTTTCCCAAACCTTGAAAAACATGTCATATGACACACCTTCGTCTGTCTAAATCAGCCGCATAATCAGAATCACTAAACCCTTCTATGTTGAATTCTGAAAACTTTATGAATATTAGCTTCGTCTTCAAAGTTCCTTTCGAATACCTTAAAATCCATTTTACTCTTTTCCAATGTTCTTTTCTTGG